>CM053771.1:275819566-275859449 GCA_028658325.1 Potorous gilbertii | reverse complement strand
TAAGCAGTTTTCTTCTTCAGAGAGGAATGGCGCAATCATATGATCAAGAAAACAACCTTCTATGGTCTTATTTTTTTTCCCTTTTCTGGGCATTTTCCCAGCTAGTTACTTGACTTCTGAGATTCCTCTCCACCCCCTCCTAGATCTGCCCAGCTAGTGCTTGGGGTCTGAGATTCAAATGCTGCTCCCCAGCCTCAGGGCTTTCAGCAGAGGGGGGGGGCCTGGCTGCTATTCAGGGTAAGATTAAATCAGGTGCTCAGGTGGGGGCAGGGCCACCTCCCAGGCTCAGTTCCCTCAGGGGGTTTATGCAGAGACCTTTTGTAATGGAGCTGCTGCTGAGCTCCTGCCTGCTCTGGGAGCCTCTGGCCACCTGCTGCCTCTGTTGCTGCTTCTGCCGCTGCTGCCACCTCCCGAGGGGGCCTGAGTCCCGGAGACACCCCGCTTCCCTCTCAGCCTGTCTCTCTCACTGACCTGTGCATCTGTGGGTGGAGGGAACTTCCTGGCCACTGGAGATTCCATCCCTGAAGCCTGCTCGGATCTGCTCGCTCCTCTCAGTGCCGGGCGGCCAGGGCAGGGCAGGGCTTCCATCCCGTCCTGTGTGCGATGGACCTTTGGGATCGGTTTTTCAGGGCTCTCTGGAACGGAAATCTCCTTCACTTTGTTGCTGCGTGGCTTCCACTGTTTCAGAATTTTTTGGGAGTTCTTTTTAGAGGAAATCCATGGACTGTGGGTTTGGAGCTAGCATAGGTGAGTCTTTCTAATCCGCCATCTTGGCTCCACCCTCTACAAAACTTAATGATTATAGAAATTTGCTATAGAAGAAAAAGTAGGGACAAAATTCTAACAATGTAACAGGGGGGAAACTTTCTTAGCTCTATTTGAGTAAAGGAATGAATTATATATGACAGTCAATCATGTAGTCACAGTGTATCAAAAGTAAGACTCAGGATTAACCATGTAAGGAAATTTCCTTTCCAAAAAGGAAAGAGCACAATGGGAAAATAGAGTCAGGAGGATCACACCTAGGTCATGCCACAATTATCCTCAAAATTTTTCTCAGGTACAGATATCCAACTTTAGCAGTTTCCCAACTGCAGCACATGCCATTTTCTACTATTGACTTCATGATAATTCAGAAAACTATCCATGTAATCAAAGCTCAAAATAGTAAATTACAGTCCCAGGAATTTTTATTTTAAATAGAAAAATTTTACTAACCACAAATTGGGGCATGAATATATTTCCTGATGTTTCCCTAATGGTTAACATATCATTTATCCTTTACTTATAAATTAAAACCACCTATATTCTGGGGCTTCAGACAGAGAGCAGTCAACCAGACCATTGACTCGTCATTTTGAAGCTGCATCTTTAAACAACACTATACACTTTCATAGTAGACAAGAATTTCACATGAAAATTTGCAATTTTATACACACATACACAGACACACATAAAACTATCTGCTTCATAACAAAATATACCTCATTAAATATTTAATAATTTTCAAATATATATTTTTATCACATCCTTTTGAAAGCCCAATTCACATATAGTAACATCCAGGTTAAAAAGTTATTTTGTCTAATAGTATTTCTGTTACAATGGTCTCTCAAATTTCATAATATAATAGAATTTAGAAATACAATAACACAAACAGCATCATTTATTTAAGTTAATTACATTTCCAAATATCACATATAGAAATAATTAATCTTATTACCTTTGGCATCTTAAAACCACTTTAGAGTTATCAAGTATGGAAATAATGATAATGTAGTGCTTAGCATGTGCCAGTCACTGTGCTAAGCCCTTAACAATCATTATATTACTTTAATCCTCACAATTACATTGGGAGGTGGATGGCATTATTATTTTTCTCCTTACAGATCAGAAAATTAAGACAAGCAGAGATAAGATAATTTGTCTAAGATTGTACGGCTAATAAATTTCTGCAACCAGGATGTAACTCAAATTTCCATTTTTCCAGAATTTTTTTCCAACATATATTTGGGAATATGATCTGAGATGAGAGGGGTTAACAAGGAGAGGGAGAGGATGTCTGACCAGAGATCTTTGCTTTAAACAATCTTTTTTCTTTTCATGCTCAGAAATGTCAAGGAAAGGTTAACAAGAGGTTGCTATAAGGTGCAAACTGTTTACGTATTTTTTTTCTTCACTCTAGAATTGCTTCCAAACTAGCTCCCTTCCTTCATTGCCCTAGAACAATGAAGCCATTAATCTTACTATTTAGTTTTAAAACTTTTAGAATTTAATTCTTATTTTTCCTTAAAACAAATTTTACAAAGTGATGTGTCAAAACTTACTACAATATGTCAAAAGGGAGGAAGTTCTTAGAATTACCCCCAAAATCTCAGGAATTCTCTCCTGCAATCTTAAAAATTATAAATCTCCAAACCCCCAAACTCTGCTAAGATGTTTTCAATAGTTCCACAGCTTTGATTATCTGACTTTCTTTCTGTAATTTCAACATACTCAAAGACAAAATGACAGGAAAAGAGTATCTTGCAGGTTTTTTCTCTTTTCTTATAAACTAATCCCCCATGGAAAGTCTAAAGTGGGAGTTAGTACTGCTTACTAGGACAATTGTTTCAAGTATGAAAGTTCATTAATCTTTCCCAGTGTTCTAAACTTTCTGGTTATAGGCTTCAGAATTTTTTCTGGATGGTTGCACCTTCAATCATTCAAGGCAACAGAATCTACCCAGACATTTTATATGATACAGACATTTTACATTTTACAGACACACAGAAAAAATAAAACAAATACAGACAGATACAAAGCATATAGTTGCAGTCAATAGCCAGGAACAGAGGCACAGAGCTATGCAAAAACTCTCTTGGCCTACAGGTGAGCCAAAGCCAAAACAGAGCAGGTTAGAGCCACCTGGCCAAATAGACTAGAGCCAAACAGAGCAGGCAAGAACAGTTAGTTAGGGGAACAGATTTTTCAGAATGGCTATACTTAACAGAGAAAAACTGGGTCACCAAAGGATGCCAGAATTTTCCTCACAAATGGAGAACTCTGCTAAAGGAGGAACTCAGAGACTGGAACAGGAACAGGGGCAGAGGACTCACCAGATGAGAGGGGGAATTAGACTCTGGAGGAATAAATCTCTGGTGGTGCCTGGTCCATTCACACTGGTACTGAAGGGTCCAATGCCTGGCTCTATGTTGAATTCCACTTCTGCCACAAATTAATGTCAACTGGACCAGACTGGTTTCTACCTAGAGCCAAACAAAGCAGGCTAGAGACAGAAGAGCCAGGAATCAAACAGAAGTTTAGTTTCAAAGTGAGGAAAATGGCTTTCAAGCCATTCAAGGACACGTGCCAAAACCCAGACCCTAGTAGGTGACCCACTTTATTGTAAACAGATCTCAAGACTTATGCTATGGCTAAACAATGAGCTGGATCCCTGACAATGAGGGGTTACAGCAACACTGAAACAAGTTTGATTCATGGCAGGACTTCATGACCAGAACATGAATACAGCACATGTTTGTCTGAGCTCAGAAATAATCTGGTCAAAGTAATACAGTAATTATGTGATTTTGTCAGAGGAAAAGATCATTCAGACAGTAAGCACAAAGAGTTATTGTTATGCCAAACTCAGGGCACAGCTTGCTTGCTGGTCCTTAGCTCTGGAAAACAGGGTGCCTCCTAATATCTTGACACACCTCAATAGGGCTACCTTTAGGACCTGGAGAGAATTAGAATGTAATCACCTGGTTACATGGCATTGCTCTTGGAAACTAGATCTGCAAACATGAATATCTGAGTCACCCCATGATATTTGGGGGTGGGGGAGGGAAGGGAAGTATGTATAGTCTCAAAATCTGGAATATCCTACATCTTTATCTTTGCCTCCTCTTATAAAGTGCAGTTCAATTGTCAACTCCTGAGTAAGGTCTTTCTTAACACCCTCTCTCTACTTAGTGATACTGTCTTCCTTCTCAAATTTCCTTGTAATTATTTGTAAGTCTTTATATATAATATCTCTCAGTAAACATAAGTTATTTGAGGACAAGTACTGTGTTTTTTTGTCTTTGCTTTGCTGTGTATTTCCCAAGTTTCTAGGGCCTTTCACATATGAGCTTCTTAATTCATGTTTGTTGAATTGAATTGAATATAGCAAAAGGGCAAATATCCACCTTTGACGCTTCTGAGGAAATCATTACACTTTTAACAGTAATACACTAAATGCACAGTGATTTATGGGGAATAGGTCCTGACAGTACAGCAACAAAGTAAGCCATGACACAGCCAAGCACTATTACCTCCTCTGTGATGCATATACAAGTCAAACAATAGATCTGACTGTATCCAAAAAGTTGACTTTCAAAAGAGATTTCAAATTTCTATCAAGGAAAGGTAAAAGGGAGAAAGGATGAAAAACTTATCCTAGCTTTTAGAGAAAAACTGAGAATATTTTTTTCCTTTAAAGGGAGGGACATTCCTGTCACCAATGACCAAATCCAATTATTTTTATTCAGTCCTCATTCTCTTTGTCTCCTCTGAAGTATTTGACATTGTCAGTCAATCCCTCCTATAGGAACCCATTACTCCTTCAGTGTCACTTAGACTAGAGATGTTTGCCTACCTCTCTGAATTCTCTTCTTTCTTTCATAGAATTATAGCATCTTGGGGTCCAAAGAAAGCTCCAGTTCATTAATCCAGACAGCATTCAAACAAGATTCTCTTCCACAAAATCCAGTCTTTGCTTCCAGGCTTCTGGAAGAGGGAACCTCCCGAGACAGGTCACCCCAATTTTGCCTACCTTTAATCACATGAAACTTTTTTTGCCCACATAGATCCAAACTAGTTAAACCCACATTGTTGTTATTCAATAATTTCAATAGTGTCCAACTCCTAGTGACCCCATTTGGGGTGTTCTTTGCAAAGATACTAGAAAAGTTTGTCATTTCTTTCTGCAGCTCATTTTACAAATAAGGAAACTAAGGTAACTTATTCAAAGTTACACAGCTAGTAAGTATCAGAAGTCAGATTTGAACTTGCAAAGATGAGTTTTCCTGACTCCTGATCTGGCATTATATCCACTATACCACTTAACTGCCCCACTATTTGTACCAATGATCAGAAAAGACACTTGGTCAAATGCTTTACTGATTCTAAAATTCAGCAGTTGATCTCCTAATTTTGCATAAAACTAAATCAATTCACCTGCACTGTTTTAAGTAGGTAATTTTCAGAGACAATACCAGAGGATGATACTATTGGTTCTCTAAGGATAACTGACTTGGCAAAAGAATTTTTTGAGCAAAAGTATTTGATCAGACCCTGTGTTTTGTTTCTTGCCTGTCTTTGGATTTCACAAGTGAGATGCAGAATTAGGGTGCTCTAAGGATTGGGTGAAAAAAACACCCCCCAAAACACATTCAGAAGCATTCTATGGCTTCTTTAGAGAAATTGCTTCCAAGCAAAGGCCTTTTCCTGATTTCCTGGAAAACGTTGATAAAACTTGTCTGTTTCTTAAAGTCAAATGCTGTGGAGTTATAATGACAAAACTTGTCCCTGAAGAAAAGAAGAAAGGAAAACATGTACCTTCTTTCTTTTTTTGTAGAGATGGGACAGGTAGGGAAGGATGTTTCTTGGGGTATGTTTGACATTGTATAAGCCGTTGGATTTAGTTGATAAGATGGTTATATTTTAAAAATGGCTTTTTCTCTCTTTTAAAAAATTCTTTGTTACAAAAGATTGGTTTGCTAGGATGGGAAGGGGGAAAGGATGAATTCAAAAATAGGAGGTGATATATAAACAAAATATATCAATGATAATTCTTCAAAAAACAAAATAAAAATTTGTTTTAGGTAATGCTTGTCAGAATCTATACTGGCTGGTGCTTCCATGAAGTGAAATAAAAATAAACTGACAGGTCTTACAAGGTTGCAGGCTCTCACAAATGAAGGAATCATAGTAGCCATCTAGTTCAACCTGTACCCAAAAGGAATTCCTATAGCATTTCTGACTGGTGGCTGTCCAGACTCTGCTTGAAAAATATACAAAGAGGAGGAAACTTCCACCCTTCCATTCTGAGACAGTTGTAATTGTTAGGAAGTTTTCCTGACTTAAAGCTTAAATTGACCCTCTTGAAACTTCAGTCCATTGTTCATAGTTCTGATCTCTATAACCAAAGAGATTAAGTCCAATCCTTTCTCCACATGAAAGCCTTTAATACTTAAAGACATCCCCCTCATACCTAGTAGTCTTTTCTTCTCTAGGCAAAACATCATCAGTTCTTTCAACCATTCCTCACTGACATGAACTCAAGGCCTTTCACCATCCAGGTTGCTTTTCTCTGAATATCCTCTAGCTTATCATGTCATATTACTTTGGGAAAGGATAAGCAAAAAAGGACATGGTGTATATCAGAAGTGGCATTGGAGGTACTAAAAAGTATTAGGGATAAAGAGGGTGAGGGGATGAGTCTGCCTGTCCCTGACTCCAGAGCCAGGCAATACTATTCTATGTGAAGTTCCTGTAATGTTAAGGGAATTTGAAGATCTTCCCTGCCCCTTCATAGGCCCATGTGACCTGTTTTGCACTCTGGCTCAGCCCACAGCCTGAATCATGGAGCTGATGGTGGGAGGAGCTTGCCCAAGGGGTAGAGCAGAAGAGAGTGATGTGGAGCTGAGAAAGCTAGCAGGCAGAGCAGAGCAGCTAGCATGAGTGAGTGAGGGTAGAATTTTGCCTGGGGGAGCTTGTTTGTATGCTCCCTTTATAGGTAATGTGTTCAAATTCTTTGTTACTGTGATGGATTTGACTTTCTGGTGTTATGAATAATTATCTTCATTTAGTCTTTGAGAAAGACAGTTTATATTTTGCAAATTTGCCCTGGAAGTATACATGCATGTCCATATCAGTATGGATATCAGCAGGTATCACATTGACAATCCAGTTCCATAAAAGTTTAAAAAAAATCTTTCCCGATAGTGAGGATCATAAAACTAGATAGAATGTCAGAAGTCATCAAGTCCAACTCTTTTATTTTGTAGACAAAGAAGCCAAGGTCTAGGGAGGCTAAGTGAGCTGCCCAAAGTCACGTAGGTAGTAAACATCAGAAAAAAAAATTCAACCCAGGTCCTCAAAAATCATTCTCTATCCATTGGACCATGGGTGAGTGCCCTCAAGACAAGGTACAGAGAAGTGAGAGTGGAAATGAAAGGGGTGAATCAGAGCAAAATAACTTTATCAGAACTGGTCCCATATTTTCAATAACTACTTAAGTATCTACCCCTAATCTCAAGAAAAATGCAACTGAATAATGCAGAATATTTACTATATTATCCAGTTGCATTTGTAGGGTAGGATAGGGTCTGCTTCTAATCTAGTGTGGGTTTTTATCTTGAGATTAGGGGTAGGCTTGACTCTTCTCTCCCCTCAATTTTCCACATTCAATCAATTGGCAAGACCTCACTTTTATATTCAGAACTTCTCTCCTATTCTCTGTATTCTTCCCATTCATATGGCCACTACTCTAATTCATACCCTCTTCCTTTCTTTCCCCTGGGACCAACTCTAGTCACATTGATCTATATATCTGGCCACTGGACCCACATGGCTCTGGAGGAGAAAGTGAGGCTGGTGACCTTGCACAGCCCTCACTCACTTAAATCCAATTGGTTTGTAAATTATAGCCTCACCTTCCTGATGTCCTGGTCCTCTTCAGGAAAGAAGGACAAGCAACAACAACAACAATGCAACAGCCTAGGGGCAGCTAATTGGTGCAGTGGACAGAGCACTGGGTCCGGAGTCAGGAAGATTCATCTTCATGAATTCAAGTCTTGCCTCATATATTTACTAGCTGTGTGACCCTGGGCAAGTCACTCAGTTTCATCATCTGTAATGAGCTGGAAAATGAAATGGTAAACCATTCCAGTATCTTTGCCAAGAAAACCCAAATGGGGTCACAAAGAGTCTGACATGGCTGAAATGACTGAACAATAACAAAAAAATAGCCTCTTAATTTATCTTCCTATTTCTATTACCTTCTTTTTTCAATATATTATACACACAGCTGCCAAAATTCCTAAGTATTCCTAATATTCTGAAGGCACAGATCTGGTCATTACAATCCTACCCCTTAGGCCTTCCAAAAACTGAAGAGCCTTGTTTTTCTCCTACCAAAGAAAAAGCAAGACTCTCCAGAATCTCAAAGATATCCACAGTTATCTCTCCATGAACGCAGGAAAATATCTTCTTCTAGGTAGTATAGACCAGCTCTATGCCCTCTAGGACCAAGGGGATAAGGCAGATTTTCCATAAGTCATCTCTGAATAAGTTCAGAAGTTCTCTGTATTGGTAGCTCCTGATGGTTCCAATATAGGTTCACTATATTTGGTGACAAAAGGACCTAAGTGGCATGAGTCTGGGAACAGCAATCCCACATCTAACTCAGAACTTTCACAGCCTGGCCATCCACCTCTATCTCCCCCAAAATGGCATCTACTGTCAAGAATCAGCTAATTGTGAAAGTCCTAAAGGAAGATCAGGTTCCCCATAACAAGATTACTGTTGCAGGGGTTAGTGCAGTTGGCATGTCATGTGCCAACAGTATCTTAACAAAGGATTTGGCTGATGAACTTGCCCTGTTTGATGTAATAGAAGACAAACTAAAGGGAGAGATGATGGATCTCCAACCTGACAGCCTTTTCCTCAAAATGCCAATGATTGTTTCTGGCGAACACTACAGTGTGACTACAAACTCAAAACTGGTCATTGTTGTGACTGGGGCATGTCAACAGGAGGGAGAAAGTCTTCTTAATTTGGTTCAGCATAATATGAAGATATTTAAATTCATCAATATTAAATACAGCCCTAACAGAAAGCTGTGGATTCTTTCCAATCCAATGGATATTTTGATATATGTGGCCTAGAAGCTCAATGGCTTTCCTAAAAATCATATTATTGGAAATGGTTGCAATGTGGATTCCACCTGTTTCTGTTACCTGATTGGGGAGAGACTTGTTGTCCACTCTTCATATTGTCATGGTTGGGTTTTTGGGCAACATGGAGACTCCTGGAGTCTCCTGTGTGGAGTGACATGAATCTTGCCAGTGTGTTTGTAAAGAATCTTTATCCTCCTTTAGGAATTGATGCTGATTCAGAGAATTGGAAAGATATTCATAAATAGGTGGTTGAAATGCTTGTGAGATGATCAGGCTGAAGGGTACACTTCCTGGGCCATTGGCTTGTCTGTAGTAGATGTGGCAGAAAGTATCATGAAGAATCTGAGGACAGTCCATCCAATTTCCACCATGATTAAGGGTCTATATGACATTAATGAGGATGTCTTCCTGAGTGTCCCATGTGTCTTGGAGCAGAATGGCATTTCAGATGTGGTGAAGGTAAACCTGAATTCAGAGGAGGAGAGCCATTTAAAGAAGAGAGCAGATACTCTTTGAGGAATCTAGAAGGAACTGCAAATTTAAAGCCTTTTAATGTGCTGCCATCAAGAGAAAATGACAGTGGTTAAGAGGTTATGGATGATATGATTTTCAAATAGGTCAAATACTTCTTCTGATTAGTGATTGAACTGTAAACATAAAACCTGTGAACATGCTGTAGTCTCTTCCTAAAGTTTGAAATGGAGAATAGTATAGTGTGACTACAATTCATTAAATCCTGTTATTGTTTACATATGATGCTGGATATGACTTGTACAGTCTCAGTAGCTGGTATCAAACAAAGTCAGTGCCCCACAGGTATAATTAACTACCTGCCTTGTATGTAGGTGCTGCAGGTTTCCATAGGTCCAGAAGACAACACTTCTGGATGTAAAACACTACAACAGTAATACTTTATTGATGCATTGATTAACTTTGTTTTTCCTCTCCATTAGGGATCTACAGAATGGCCCCATATATCACCTTTCTAGAGGTTCTCATTTTGTGAATATGTATATATATATATATATATATATATATATATATATATATATATATATATATATATGTGTGTGTGTGTGTGTGTGTGTGTGTGTGTACATATACACAAATGTGTGTATGTATATATATGTGTATGTGTATATAAACATAAATATATGTATATACATATATGGATATATGTATACATACATATATATTTTCACATACACATGCACATATAAACGTATACATAGTTGCAAATTTGCATATTATATAAAAAGATCTGAGGGAATGTCCTTCAATTGGGTAATGACTGACTGAGTTGTGGTATATGAATGTAATAGAATACTATTTTGCTATAAAAAATGACAAACAGGCAGACTTCAGAAATACCTGTATTGACTTATATGAACTGATGCTGAGTGAAATAAGCAGAACCAGGAGAACATTATACACAGTAACAGCCATACTGTGCAAAGACTGTTTTTAATAGACTTAGTCCTCCAGAACAAGGCAAGTACCTCAAATATTTCCAAAGGACTTCTGATGCAAAATGCCATCCACATCCAGAGAAACAACTATGAAGTCAGAACACAAAATGAAGCAGATTATTTTCTCTTTTGTTATGTTTGGTTTGATTTGGTTTTTCTCATGTGTTCTCCCACTTGTTTTATTTTTTCTATGTAACATGACTAATGGACTAATGTGAAAATGTGTTTAATAAGAATGTATGTGTAGAGCCCATATAAGATTGCATGTTATCTTGGGGAGGGAGAGGGAAGGGAATGGGAAAAAAAATTAAAACTTATGAAAGTGATTGTTGAAAATTGAAAACAAATAAATATTTTTTAAAAGATCTGTGTATGTACAGTGATGCAATCAATTCCTCAAATGTCATATTAACCCTAAATAGTGAATAAACAACAAATAACTGATTTTTTTAAAAGGATCTAGGTTGAAATCTTGACTCTACTTACAACTTGTATAACCTTAGGCAAGCTATCTCACCTATAAGGGTATCAGTTAGCCTCATCTGTAAAACAAGAAGCTTGGACATGATGATCTCTTGTCCCTTCTAACTCTAAATCTATGAGCCTCTCATTAGGCTCCTATATAGTCTTCAGTCTTATTTTTCATGACAATTTATCAGACATTCCATGCTCCAGATAACTATCTATTCTCTAGCACTTCCAGGGCTTCCATTCCTAGGAAATGGCAAGTCAGACTGATTTCCCCTGAGGCTTGCCCTTTGGGGTGCCCCTACTAGTACTGAAACCAGGTAGCTGAGGCTGCAGCAGGACTCTAGGGATAGCAGGTGAAGGTAAGAGAAGTAGGTGGGGCTGCCATCTGGCACTTTAAAAAAAAGCGAAAAACATCAGGAATTCATAAAAATAATCATTTAATTCTCCCTCCACTCTTCCTTCTGCAAAAAATAACCTAACCACTACCAAGGCAATATGACATTGACAATAGAAAGTTACTGTTTGGTAAAAAATAGTCCCTTTAACCCCTCCATAAATGCCACAGCATGTGTGCCATCCTTTTTCTTCCCCTTTAAGGTTATTCTTCATTTTAATCAAATTTTATCTATTTACAAATGTTTTAATGGGGGTGAGGCCAGAAAAAATTCATAATATGCTGTGTCTTAGCCTTCATATCCTCTGAGGGTCCTGTCACTTTATACTAATTCATTAACTGGCAGGATGTAACCTGGTACAGGATATAATAGGTTAGAAATATGTTCTAATCATTTGGATGGAGGAAGAAGAACGCTAACCTTCTTAAAATATTGCTTTTATGTCATTTGTGACAACCTTCATTATTGAAATGTATTGTTGATCAAGTGCTTATTAACTGTCTACCACATACATAATGAACTATAGAAAGAAGGCTTAAAAAGACATTTTCCTCCCATTCAAGAGAGCTTCAATTTCCCTGCAGAGACAAGACATTGGCAGACAAAAAAGATAAACAATGCCAAGTAGAAAACAACTCATGTTGATTCTTAACATTTCATAGTATATAAATCAAAGAGTTAGTTCACAGAATCTCAGAAGGCAATGAGTCTAGCCTATACCTGAATAAAGAATTACCCCTCCCCCTACAACTTACTTGACAGAGTCACACAGCTTTTCTTTCCATCATGATCTCCATTGATGAGGAACCTACTACTTCCAAAAGTATCCCATAACATTTTTGCATAGCTCTAATTGTTAGGAAGTTGCTGTCTTTTCCTTAAATCAACCTTTAATTTGCGTCTTGGAAACTTCTGTCCATGGTGGCTAGTTCTTCCCTCTGTGGGCAAGAGACAGACTTTCAATACTTCTGTAGAGAGGAGATTTCTATTGTGTCCCAACTAATTATTTTCTTGTCCAGGCTAACCTTCCCCAAATCCTTCAACTGATCCCAAAATGGCATATTCTTAAGGCCTTTCCTTATCTTGGTTGCCTTCTTCTAGATACTTTCTGACTAAATCAGTGGCCTTCCTAAAATATGGCACACAGAACTGAACAATTCAGATATGGTCTCACCAGGGAAAAATACAAAGAAACTGTCATTTCCTTAGTTCCTAGACCGGTGTAGCCTATGACTAAATTAGCCTTCTGGGCTGTTGTATCATTGATATGTCTACTGGGTAAATTCAGAGCTGCACAATCCATTGTTGATCTCTTTAGAACTCCCTAATTTCCTGTGTCTCCTCAACTAGTTTGTCAACTCCTTGAAGGAGGTGAATATGTGTTATTCATTTTGTGTATTCCAATAAATGGATGATGGATAAATGGATGAATGGCTTTCACTTTGCTCAAGAACTTTAAATGATTCCTTATTGCTTTTCATATCATGTCCAAAATCCTTTGCTTATCTTTCAAATGTTCTTCCTAATCTGCTCCAAGCTAACATAATTAATTTTGTTTTCATACATCTCCAGAATATACCCTTAAATCAAGTCAATCTTACTTTATCACATGCCATGATTTTCCTCTCCCCTTTCTCTTCATTCCCCTATACATACTTTAACTCCTTTCTGGAATGTTCTTTTTCATTTTTTACAGTTATTGAAATCCTAAACATCCTTCAAAACTGAATTCTAAACCAAACTCTTCCATGAAACCTTCAATGAATGACTAGTCCACACCTTTCTTTTTCTTTGACACAGGGAAGCTCCCCTGATCAATGCAAACTGGTACATTGTCTGCTACTTAGAGACTTAGAGTGTTAGCTACACTGAGATGTTAAGTGACTCACCCAAGGTAACAAACTAGTATGGGTCAGAGGACATTTCTCTAACTGCTACACCATTTTGTTTCTCTTGCATCAGTCATGGTAGTTTTTAAAATCATTTATCCCCTTCATATAGGAATGATTTTTTTATCATGTGGACCATGATTGAAAAAGCTTGGATACCCCCGACCTAAAGTAGTTGATAATGCTAGATTTCTAGGAAGTATCTAAAAAATACTTCTTGATGAATTATTTTTCACAAGGCCAACAAAAAGACCAGCCAACTATTAAGGAAGAGATGCCAAGAGGAAGCCAGAATGTTCATAAAGGAAGAAAGAGTGAAAGATGGATGAAAAAATAGTGATAAACTTGTGATTTCAGAGAAAAGAGGCATTGTGAAAAAAAATATGGGTTAAGAGGGATTAAGGAGACACATATGGTTTTTCACCCTGCTAACAGATAAATCAAGATTTAGTTCTTTGTTTCCAATGTTCCATTATCCATCATCCAGATGGAGCATTTCACATCATCACAGGAAATCATTTTTCTGATATTTTGTTCCCCCATGGCTCCCCCTGTGGGTCTTTACTTCTGCTTTGTATCATACCTGAGCTCTTCCAAGTACCCACGGGATTCCCCTGAGGTCTCTGACAATCTCAGTAGAAATCCACAATGTATTTGAGAGGAAAGACTGCGGATTCATTACTCCTTGTGCCTGATAAATTTAGGCCTACACAGTTCATCACTTTTTGACAACACCTTCCAGGACTGCCTCATGTGCTATACTCCCACTTAGCACTATATTTGGGTGTGGTTGTTGTGGGTTTATCCATCCTTCTCAAAATTATCCTTTCCTTCCTCCCACCACATATGCATGCTGCCAATGGGGCATATTTTGAGTCCCAGTAGCAAGATTTCTCTGCGTTTCTCTTTTGGCTTCTTCCCAGGAGCACCTCCAGATACCACCAATGTGAAGACAGGTTCATGTTACTTGATTAAATATACCCTGCTGCTGACTGAAGCTTGAAAGAATTCAAGTGGTAGATGCAAATGAAATTAGCACGTTATAGTTATTAGTGTACATAGACATATATATGCATATGTAAATGATTTATAATAATTTTTATAATTTTATATTTAGAATATTCATAATTAAAGAGAATAAAAATTTATATTTTATAATTATATAATGTACATTTTAATTTGGAGCTTTTTTTGAACAGAAGTTTTTATTGTAGTTATTGTAAGCACTTAATGAGTAAGTCTAAAAGAATATTATGAGTAGTACATTATATCATTACCCTAGGCACTCATAACACTTTTTTGTTGCTGTTATTGAAAGGGATTTGAGGAACAACACGAAAAGTTAGTTGAAAACAACTGGTATAGCAGAAAAAAAACACTGGAATTGGAGTTTAAAAACCTGGATTCAAGTTCAGATACTGCTGTTTACTAAATGGGGAAAGTTGTTTTCATATCTCCGGAGCTCACGCTTCCCTGTAAAGGGCAAGATTGTTTGAGGTGATTTTACTAAGATTCCTTCCAGTTCTGACTTGCAGTGATTAAACTCTTGCTTCTTTTTATTAATTAATCCATTCAATAAACATTTAATAGCACCTAGTAGGTCCATGGCACTGTTATGGGCAGGACCAAAAAGAAAAAAAATTACAATGCACAATTCAGATGAGACTTTGGGTTGAGACTTCATTTTCTTTTATCTATTAGAAAATTTGAGGCTTAATTACCACAGGATACCAAATATTGAGATGCAAGCTATCTTTGGATGTTTACTCAGCCCCAGATGTTTGATGTCTGGATACCTGATGTAACATAGACAAAAGTCAGTTGCATCAAAATGACTATCTTTTTTTTCCCTCAGTTTTCATCCAGATAATTTGCAATGCACAGACAGCCTGAGTGTGGTTCCTGCAGGAAGTTAGTGAGCTAAAGAGCAGTAGGTGTAGCTCAGCCCAGGAAAGGTGACTCTGATCAGTGTGTACTGGAACAGTCTTGGAAAGTGATTTCTTATAACCTCTCTACCAGTCTGATAAATTGAATGCTTGGTGGAGCGAGAGGGCTGCTGCTACTTCCAATGAATTTTTGGTGTGTGTTTGACCATTTTTGAAGTGTAAACTTTTGGTAGTTGTATATGGCTGGAAGAGCAAGGTTGGGGTTCAATAGTTCTAAGAGTCTAGTTTCCAACCCAGTAAAATGACTTTTTCACAATTCATCCTGCTGTGATGGCTGCTCCCTTTTGGTGTCCACTTCACTTGCAAAATTATAAAATCCAGGTTACTGAGGATCTTACAGCAAAATCACTTGCAAAAAAACTGTATTTGAACAAAATATTGTGGCTGTGCAGGCAATAAAAATTTGATTATAATCTCTCCTTCTAGAAAAGTCATTAATTAACCAGGTTAGGTCAGATCCAAGTGGTACCTTTTAAAAAATTTATAGCATGATTTATATAGTTAAGTCAATAAGCATTTATTAAGTGGTTACTATGTATCAGGCCTTGTGCTAAGTATTGGTGATATAAATACAAGCAAAAAGCGAAAGTATTTAATCTCAAGGAGCTTACATTCTAATTGGGCAGATGGAGTGGGAAGAGGCAAGGAAGATATTCATGGAGAATAAAAGATAGCTGCTCTGGACTCTTTGGAGGAGTTAGAGTTTCCTGGAAGAATCCACCAGTGGTACAAGAGGGATGAAGGCAAAAGATAAAAGTATGATGCCAAAGTCTGAAGAGTAAAGTCTTGGCCCATCACTGACTGGGCAGCTAAGATGAGATATGATACAGGAAACAGCAAATATGACATGATCTTTAAAATATAACATGGAGGTACATGTTGTATTATTTTATGTATTTATTTTTAGTTTTCAACAGTCATTTCCACAAGATTTCAAGTTCCAAATTTTCTCCCTACCTCTCCCTTCCTCTCCCCCCAGATGTCATGCATTCTGATTATTCTTTCCCCTAGTCTGCTCTCCCTTATGGAGGTCCGTTAACGTAATGGAATATTATTATGCAGTAAGAAATTATGAAAATGAAAAATTCAGAAAAATATGGGAAGATTGGTGTGAGCTGGAACACTATAAAATAAATGGATCCAAAAGAAAAATACATGCTAGGACAACAGAGGAATCCAAACTCTGGGTAATGGAAAAACCAATGAATTTCTTAAAGAAGAAGTAATAAAACATACCTCCTCCCTCACGGCAGAGAAGTGGAGGGCAGCAAGGCTAGAATATTCTAGACACTGGCAGATAAGGTCTTTGTATCATATGATTTCATTTATTTGTTCTTATTGGGAGCGGGCAGTCAGAAATTACTGTAATATAAAGACATAAAGACTTCCTAGGGAAGGTAGATACAATTTGAATGGTGGAAGACGTAGAAAGAAAATTATAAGCAAAGGAAAAAGCATGGGTACCTAATACAAAAGCAGGAAGGAGCATGACATGAATGTGAAATCATAAGAACACCCTCTAAGTGGAACAAGAAACCCATTTTGGAGAGCGTAGGGAACAAACCGGAATGGCCTTGAACATTTGGAACTTGATCTGATAAAAGTTACTTTTTCTAAGGTAGAAATATATGCTAACTTCTCTCTGTTAACCATTCCCCTTTGAGAAGCAGGCTGTAGTAAGTAGTAAAGAAAGCTGGCCTCAGAGTCAGTACTGGAATTAATGCTATCCCTGAAATATTTTAGCCATATGAACACATGGCCCTGTGATGTCACGCATGGAACACCCTCTACTAATTCAGTTCAGCATCTTCTCTGCTACTGGTTATTGTCTAGTTGTTCCAGTTCTGTCTGACTCTTTGTGACCCCATTTGGAGTTTTCTTGGCAAAGATTCTAGAGTGGTTTACTATTTCCTTCTCCTGCTCATTTTACAGATGAGGAAACTGAGGCACACAGGATTAAGTGACTTGCCCAGGGTCACACAGGTTGTAGATGTCTGAGGTCAGACTTGAACTCAGGAAGATGAGTCTTCCTGACTCCAGGCCCAGTACTTTAGTCATTGTGCCACCTAGCTACCCTTACTGTAGCCTCAGAGAATTACCTGGAGCTTTGAGAGGTCAGGGTCCAGGATCATAGGGTCACATATCCAGTAAATGTAAGAGAGGAGTCTAGAACCCATGTCTTCCTAGCTTCAAGGCTCCTTCTTTGTCCATTAGGCAGCAATCTTTCTATGTGATTGGTGAACACGTCAATTACTCTCTGCAGGCAACTCTAAGACTATAAGTTATTAAATGAGTAACTCAGAGATACTCAATTGCATACCCACCACTGATATTGGGTTTGGATTAAAAAAAAACCAACAACAAACAATGTTCCAAATTTATCCATGGGAGTCGTACCCAGGTCACTAAGGTACCAGTTTCCATCTGGAACCAGCACACCTTAAATATAGGATCAATTCTTTTATTGAGAAATACTTGTCTTGGTTGAATTGGCAAAACTAAACATAGAAAATATCAACAGCAATGTCCTAGTATTGGCTGATTCTTACGAGAATCACAGAAACTGAACTAGACAAAAACAATTAATTTTCAAACACCAGGTTCTCAGTCTGTCTCATTCCCTTTGGAGAGAATTATAAACAATTACCTGGGCACAGGAATGTAGGGTCCCAACAGCTCGAGTAGCCAAGCATGCAGGTTTACAAAATTTTTTTCTTGGCCAATAATGAAGAGTGGGGTAGGCCAGGTTAAGGAGGCAGTTGGTTCTTAACACTGTTCTACCTTCTTTTTCTCATAGACTCACAAAATTTCAGAGTTGGAAAGGATCTTAATAAATGTCCATTTAGTCCAACTTCCATCCTAAAAGTATCCCCCACTATGACACATTCAACAAATATTAATTCAGCTTCTGCTTGAAGACCTCCAGCCAAGGGGGAACTCACTACCTGTCCTTTGGGCTCCATAGACTCCAGAGTAATTCAGGGTCATCCAAGTCTGGAGACAGGCACAGCAGGGTCATTTTTTTTTTCCTTTCCTGCCTTGACTTTTGTTCCCAATTGGGATCCCAGATTTAGATTCATTTGATTTCTGATAAGTATTCTATTCAGGGACTCACTTGACCTTGCCTATATGTGTGGTGCTCACCATTTGCCTGATGTCCTTAGTTCTACTCCTAATTCCTGACCCTGACTTCACATGTCCTGGACCTTGATCACTGACCTTTGCCTTACAGGTCTTTATTGAAAATACTACTTCCTGTCATGGAACTTTAAATCAACTACCTTATCTCAGGAACCAAGGAGGTGGTAATATTTCAATTTTGGAGGTGAGCAGGTCAGACTCTGTCAAAGAAATGAGTGCAAAGTATCAGGTTAGTTCTGTATTAATATAGATGACTGCAGAGCCCAGAGTGGAAAGGGCATATAGCATGGCTGTGAATCTAGGTTTTGGAAATGACCTAAAGGAAGTGGGTACAGTTGAGAGCTTCAGGGACCCATTAAGGATAGAAAGCAAGTTTGGAGAAGAGACTGAGCTCATAGGCTATGAGAGAGAGGAAAAGATATTTCTGCTGTCAGAAGAGAGGACTAGATAGTTAATTTTTAATCCAGCAACTTCTCAGACTAACTCTGTTCCTTTGAAGGAAAAACTAAGCAATTACCTGGGCACAGGAGAGTATCTCAATAGTAGGTGGAGGTAAGCCTAACATTCTCCAAAGACTCCTGGTTAAGACAACTGACATCTGGCTAAGAATCATAAGAATTGAAAAAAAATGATAATTGTCCAGATGTTTATTTCTTTTATCTTTTTAAGTTTTATCGATGGATTTTGTTTTTACATTACAAACATTTATAGATCACTTCCATTTCATGAGAGGTCTCTTGTTACAAAGTAAGGCAGTTATGTAAAACTAATACTACAGTGCCTCATCTGAAAGTGCATTCAACTTCCCACACCTGTTTAAAAAAAAAATCAGAAATCTATTTTCTCTCTCACACTCTCACACCATTGGAAAAAGAAAAGAAAAGCAAAATAAATTTCCTTAGTGGTTGTATACAAACATATGTGCATGTGTATTTATATAGGTGTGGATGTGCACAGACACATACACATTCACACATGCATACATACATGTATATTATAAACATATACATGTGTATAAGAATAAATGTGTTGGCATATAAAACTATATATTTCCAAGTATATGAAGATTTTTTTAAACATATATATATTTATATAGTGATATATGTCTCATTCTGCACCCTTAATTCATCGCTTCTCTGTAATGGATAGCATGTTTTATCGTAAGTCCTCTGGAATGTATACACGTACATAGATACAGGCACACATATGCACACACATATTAATTAAAAGCATGTAAATAGCTTTTCTAACAGCAACCTTGTGTGTTAAATCACATCTTCCCCCAAACCTGCTTTCTATAATTAATGGATCTTTGAAGCTCTTAACCATTTCATTTCCCTTAGGTCGTTTGCAGAACCTAGATTCATAGGCATACAACATTCTCTTTCCACTCTGGGCTTTATGGCCATTTATATTAATACTGCCCTCCCTAGTACCTTAAAGTGTAAATATTGTTATCCCCATTTTCTACTTGGGAAACTGAGGCTCAGAAAGGTTGAATAACTACTGTCAGTATTGGGAATCAAACCCAGAATGTTTGATTCCAGTCAGAGCATTCTTTCCACCATGCCACATAATGACCAGGCCTATATGTGTGGTAAGCCTCCTTGGATAAGTAGCTAATGGGGAGCAGAGATAGTAGCCAAAACACTCAAGGAGGATCTGTGAGGCCAAAGGAATAGCAGAGTTACCTACAAGGATGTTCAAGTCCCTTTGAGTCTGCTCCAAGAATAGAACTGGAAGAAAAAGTCAACCAAGTGTTGAAGACATATAGTAAAATAAAAATATGTCTGGTTCAAAGGAAAAGGGAAGAGGGTGGTAGACAACAATAGTGATAAATGAGTAAGGGGGTGAAGGCAAAGAGATCATGTCCTCCTCTCCTACTTAGTATCCCTCACTCCCTCTGATAGCACCTAAAGAAGTAGGAAATTCCAACATGACTTGGTTACAAAGATTTCTTTGGAGGGGATAATACTGTAGGGATCCATGAATAAAGAGTTTCCTGAACTGGGTAGACAGTAAGTAGAAATGACAGGACCTTATTATCCAGGGGAGACATCTGGAAACAGAAAAAGGAGTGACCCTCTCATCAATCACCTTTTCTAGGGTCATTAAAGTCTCTAAAACCATTTAGCTGATTCACTGAGGACATACAAGGGGCAGAGAAACTGTCTAGACTAAGGTTTCCAGGAAATCCCAAATTCAAAAAAATGTCTTTTTACATTAATTTTTTTTACAGTTTTCATTTGATTGTGACATCTTCAGTTAGTAAAAGTCTGTGACCTGAGTCCCTGAAAGCCAAACTTTTGAGCATACAGTGGCAAAGATTCTTGCATTTCTTTCCCAAATAAACTTCCTTATGCCTTAGGTATTCCAACAGGAAACTGAACTATCTAAGCAGTTAGCAACAACCCAACAGTAAGTCAAGGAGAAATCTTCCTGTCCTGGATTCACAACTGAACTGGAATCAACTTATTCATACTAATCCTGACCTCCCTTTATTTTTCTTATATATTCTTGGAGCTGTTTCTTGAAGTCATGCACAAGGACCCCTAAGATGGGGAGCATAAGGCCAAGAAATATTTCAAAATGGATGGTTAATAGAGGGTGAAAAAAGTGTGAACAAAAAAATGCACCAGCAAAGAGAGCTGTGACCTAATGTAAGGCTTATTTGACTGGGCAGGAACTGGTATCTAGGAATGAATGTGAGCTGAGCAGCTAGGTGGACATGGTCAGGAAGACTCATCTTCCTGAATTCAAATCTGTCCTCAGACACATACTGGTATGTGACCCTGGGCAAGTCATTTCACCCTGTTTGCCTCAGTTCTCTCATCTGTAAAAGGAGCTGGAGAAAAAAATGGCAAACCACTCCAGTATCTTTGCCAAGAAAAGCCAAAATGAGATCATAAAAAGTCAGACATGACTAAAATGAATGAACAACAATAGGAGCTGAGTAGAAAACATTTAGCACAGTGCCTGGCACATAGTAAGTATTTAATGTATGTTTATTGATTGGTTGATAATTGATGGCAAAACGAAACCAATGTGGTACGATGGAAAGGGTGATAAATTTGAAGTCAAAGGACTAGGCTTCAAAACATGGATTTGCCATTTCCTCACTTAATCTCTCTTGGTCTTAGTTTCTTAATTAATAAAATCAAATTGTGTAGATTGGGGAAGCTACGGTACTTTCTAGTTTTAAGTTAATAATCCTAGAACTCTAAGTGAGAATATTGTAGTTATAGGTGGGCTTGGCTCCTGGAACAGAGATGAGGGAGTGAAGGTGATAGCTTAGAGAATTTTGACAATGACTTTACTTCATACTTAATACTTACATAATGTAAAGCATACATTAGTCAAATGTGTGCTTTCAGAATATCGACTCCATATGCTTCTAGTAGTGTCTCCCAAAGGTAAATAACAGCAATAAAATATATGTCATTAGACCAAAAGCACCAGGGATATTTACCACTGCTCTGAGATGAACATTTCCTATGAGCTGAATAGCAAGAGGCAGTGGGCTATGGAAGAAAGAGGATAGGACTTGGAGTCAGAAGCTGTGGGTTCAGATAGTGGCTCTGCTTCTAACTGTGGGATAAACTTGAGACAAGTTACTTGACCTTCATGAACTTCAGTTTCCTCATTTCTAAAATGGTGGGGCTAGAATAAGTGGTCTTTAAGGCCTCTGCCAATTCTAAGTTCAAGATTTCATCACTTAATCAATGAGAAGCTTTCAAGTTGAATTTAGGGAAAGCAAAAGGTGTGGGCAAGCACTCATTTATAAAAGCATAGATATAATCCAAGAAACTAAGCCCTATGAAGTGCATTCAATTCTATAAAGAACTCAAAGCCACTCTCTGTGTTTTGTTCTCCCAATATCATATCCTTCCTCCTGACTCCTAGAGATCACACCTTTGTAAAGACTGCCATCTCCACTCTATATTGGCCACTCATCAAAAATATCACACTGTACAGACTTGATCACTCTGTGGTGAACACTGGGAGCTGGGCAGGTGCTAGCCTAAAATTTGTGCTTTTAAGTGAGGGACAATGGATGTTCACCCAGTTCAGAAAAAAAATGGAGCACCTTAAAGCTTCCAAACTAATCAGCACTGGGATTGGTCAGTAAGTGGCAACAACACACTCTCAGTCTGGCTAAGAAAGAGAGACCTGGTCAAGGGGAAGGGAAGGGAAGGAAACACTGGATCTGGGGCTCTGGATTTAAATCCCATTTCTTACAGTTGTTAGACTATAGGCAAGTCATTCAGTTTTCCCAAGTGGAAAAATGGTGATACTAGTATAGCCCAACTCCCACAGGGCTGTTATTAGGAAAGCTTTTCAAAGTGTTCTATAAATTTATTAAATATAATTGTTATTATTCTCTACTGCTATTATTCTTGGCCAAATAAGGAATTTGGGGAGAAAGGCAGACTTACCTAGACCTACCATCGGGATCCTATCCCTCTATGCTAGATAATAGCTTTCTGTCTTCCTCTAAGCAGGGACTTTCCCATCACAGCTTTTTCCCCTCTACTTCATTTGCAAAATCCCAGCTAGTACCAGGGGGATCCCTAAGCCCCAGCTAATGTCAAGAACAAGACATATGGGTACATTAGGATATGATTCAGGCCATGGACTAACTTTTTAAAAGTGTTTTGACAGGAAATTGGATCAAGTGTGTCAGAAAATCCCACCTGAAATCACATTTGATGAAATCCTGAAATATTGCCATTTTACATGATCTGTAGAATGATGATGGACTTAAGCCTGGTTACACCTACAAGACCAAAATAGTCATACTGGGTGATTGCATCACAAAAGCAATTCAGTTCAATAAGTACTTATTAAACACTCCTAGACACCAGACACTGTGTTCAGTGCTAGGGATACAAGGCAAGAAGGAAAACAATCCTTGTCCTCAGGGAGCTTATACTCTATGTGGGAGAAACAACACATACACAGAGAAGAGAATATAAAATATACACAAAATAAATTTCACAAAGCATTTTGGAACAGGACCACTAACAATTTTTTTGGAGGTGTCACTTGAACTAAGGCTAGTTTGGAGCTAGAGATTCTAAGAGGCAGAGGTAAGTATGGGAAGTTTTCCAGGCATGGAGGCCAGTCTGTTTAAAGAGATAGAAAAAAAAACATGGCAGATGGGAAGTAGAAAGTAAGTCTCTTTGGCTGGAATGTAGCTGCATGAGGGAGAGTAATATTACTGAAATAACTGTAACACAATGCCAACAAGTATATCCCAGAGGAAATAGGAAGCAACTGGAGCTTCTTAAGCAGTATAGAGATGTGTTCAGATATGTGCTTTTGGAATGTCAACTAAGAAAGTCGTTTAGAAAAGGGAGAGCCTGGAAGTAGGAAAAGCATTTAGGAAGCTTTGGCAGTCTTCTAGGTAAGAGAAAATGAGGGTCTGAAGAAGTGCTTGCTATGTGAGTAGAGAAAAGAGGATGGAAGCAAAAGGTACAGTGGAGGTACACACTACAAGACTTGGCAGTTGATTAGACATGGGGGAGGGAAGGCAGGAAGGGAGAGTGAAGAGCAGAGGATTGCCCCAAGGTTGACAGAATGGATGAGTAGGAGGATTTTAATGACCTTGACAGAAATAGAGAAGTTAGGGAAAGAGATAGACTGTGGAAGGGGCATGAATACTGAATTCCATTTTGGATACATTGAGTCTGAGGTGCCTCTGGGATATTCAGGTGGAGATGTTCAGCAGGGAGTTGGAGGTCCTGAACTAAAGCTTGGGAGAGATGGTTCTGAACATGTAAATGTGGGAAGTCATCAGGGGTGTGCTGGAGCTGGCTTAAGTCAATTGTTAAATTTTCAGGATGAGAATTCACATCTTGTAAAAGCAAACAGTATGAATCAGGGCTTGATTTATTATTTTGTTGATTGTTTAGACAGGGAAATGATGGAGAAAATGTTAATTCAGATTTAATTTCAAAGTAGAGTGTCCATCATATTTTTTTCCCCAGAGCCAGTTGTCAAATTTGCCAGCATACCCTTGGAAGTAGTGAAAGGAGAGAGACAGAGACAGAGACAGAGAGAGAGAGAGAGAGAGAGAGAGAGAGAGAGAGAGAGAGAGAGAGCTCTCACACCCTTACATCATGAATCTACCTTCAAAATCATGTGAATAATGGGATTTGAGGCTGACCCACTTTCTCTCCTATTTAAAAACCTCATTGCATATTGCACAGTTGTGTTTTTAAAGCCACTTTTGGATAAATGAATATTGTTACCATAAACCTGTTAACAGAAAACTGTTTCTGTCTAATCCTGTGAGGTAGAGCTGGTTGGTAAGCAGGCTAGTTGTATGTAGTTGCAAAGCAAACACTAGGGAAGGGAAGAGAACAGACATTTATTAAGCACCTACTGTATTCTAGGCACTGTGCCAAGTTCTTTATAACTATCTCTACAACAGTTCTAGGAAGTAAGTTCTATTATCCTCATTGTTCAGTCCAGGAAACTGAGGCAGGGTCACACAGCTAATAAGCATCAGAGGCTGGATTTGAACTCAGCTCTTCCTGAATACTCTGTTCGCTATGCCAATAGATAATTAAAGACAGAATTAAGGTCTCCTCAAAAAGAAAAAGATGTGGCAATTGTCAGGTATAAGTGTAAAAGTGCAAGAAAACTGGCTCCTATCTTTGTTATATAACAGCTGTGTGAGTTTGCTTAAGTCTCTCCCCATCTCTGAGTCTCAGTGTCTTCAAATATAAAAGGAAGGGATTGGATTAGATGATCTCTAAGATCCCTTCTATGTCTAACATTAGAAAATTCTTATTAGGAAAAAAGCAATTCCATGATGTTAGGACCAAGTTAGGGGCAACATTGAAATAGGTCAGGCAAGAAAAGGTCAGGTTTAGGAATTGGGAGAGCACTATGGGACTACCACAAATGGTCACAGCTAAGTCCATAAGTACAAGGGGAAAGGAGTAGAGAAGGAAGTAATCTGTTCTGTTAATTTGCAATACAAATAAACGGTGGTAATGATTATGCCAAATGTCGAGTGAAGATGAGACTTGACCGGCCACTTAATCCGGAAAGTTGCCACACAGGGAGAGTGTTTTCTTGAATCCAAATGACCCAGCGATCCTAATTGTTGACTTGGTGTCTTTTCTCTTCTATAATGACACATTACCAAAGAGAGACAGCACAATTTGTACTGGGGAGGGAAGTTTTCACAATGTTCCCTCCAAATTAACGATGCACTCAGCGTTCAGATGATATGTAAATAAGTCTCATAAAACATGCTGAACCAATGGTGATGGTTTAAAAAAAAAGGGGAAAAAAAGCAAGCAATCTGCTTTGATGCACCCTGAGATACAGAGAGTCCTGGTTCATAAATGAGTCTAATTTGCATTATATCCTGGGAGATAAGGTTGATGCCCGAATCATGGGGCTCCAAACAGTTATAGTATATTCTGACCTGGTTGGACAATATCTGGGGTACTATATTAACTTCTGAACACTACTTTACAGGGAATGTATGAACAAACTAGTGCATGGCCTTAGCACTGTGCTCTGAATGATAAGAAGACTTAAAACCATGTTATGGAAGGAATAATTGAAGGAAATGAAAGTCAGCAGGCAGAAGAGAAATCTTAGAGGGGAGAGAATAGTCATATGGAAGAAGGATGATTTTTATTCATCTCTAGAGGGCAGAGGTAAGCCCCATTCATGGATAGAAGCTATGAGGAAGAAGATATGAATAGGGTTCAGTCTAAGGAAGAAATTGGTAACAATTAATGATATAGAAATGGAAGGAGGATCTTGGTGAAGAAGTGTGTTCTTTCTCACGGAAAGTGTTCATGTAGAGATTGGGCAACTACTTGTATTAGATACTATAGAGTGGATTCATCAAATAGCCTGGGGGTTGAACTCTTTGACCTCTGAATTTCCTTCCGTATCTGAAACCCCATGATCTTATGAGACTATCCTTGTAAAAATCTATTGTATATATTCATTTCTTGAGATCTATTTTTACTGATACTTTAGCATGAGAGGAAGAAATGCATCCCAACCATTTTTTTAAAGAAGGGAAGATATTGCCTCTCATTTTTATGAGTGTCCATTTCTTACAAATATCCCTAATTATTTTCACATTAAGCTTATTCTCAATCTCTCCATTGTTATTATTCTGTTTATGTAACGTCATTCACCAAGTACCTTCCAGACTCCTTCCCGCCAGCATACACAATACATTCCAATTATGTAATTATGCCATTGTAATCAAATCATTAAGATTCACATTAAACATGTATTAAAGTTCAGAGAAAGAAAAAGAGAGAGAGAGAGAAAGAACTCCAGACACAGGTATCAAATGGAAGGGAAGCAGGCAAACATGGCTCTGATTTCATTCTACTTTTAATGAGTCAGAGACTCCAATACTGAGTTCTCAGGTGAGATATAACGGCTCAGTATAGAACAGGTTGTTCTGTTTTAAAACAGGAAAACAACCTCCCATCCAAGAAACCCCTCTCCCCTTTTTTTGCACTTGGTAGGTATTTAATGTATGTTAAAGGAATGAATAAATCTCATGTATTCTCATAGTTTCAATACCCTTATTATATACTCTAATGCCAAATCTTCCCAAATCTCTGTTGCTTGACCCAACCTCTGTCCCAATCTCCAGACATTTGTTGAAGGAGAGGTAGCATGGTGTAGTGGAAAGAACATTGGGTTTAGGGTCAATCGATCAATAACAACCACAAAATTTAAACCTTATTTTGCCCAAATTGGAAGTTCAAGGGTCACTCAAGGACAGATTCCACTCTGATCAGCATGGAAACTTTGACCTATTCCATTTTCAACCTGAGCCAGTTCACCCCTCCTTAAGCAACCTGGTGCACTACCCTCCATATTAATGTCAAAATGTGTGTGGCCTCTGGATCTATATAGTTCAAGTCAGCTCAGAAATCTTGAACTCAAGAGATCCACCAGTCCCAGTCTCCCCAGTAACAGGGGTCATCATAGGCATGCACCACCAATCCCAGAAATAATCAGTAAGAATTTATCAAGCAACTAAAGTATGTCCTAGGTGCTAGGAATGGAAATGCAAAGAATGAATCAATCCCAACACACTCACAACAAGGGAGACAATAAGAACATATTCAAATGTAGAAATATATATATAAAGTAAAATACAAATATATACAAAGATAGGAGAAAAAGTACTAGTAATAGGGGTGAGGAGGAGATCAGGAAACAATTCATACCAATGATGGTGCTTACCCTGTGTCTGAAAGGAAGAGAGGTATTCTATGAAGTGCGGAATAAGGAAGGAAGGAATTCCATGCATGTGAGTCAAAGGACCTGAGTTCAAACCCAAGTATTGCCTTCAACCATCCAATAAGGATTTACTAAGTTTCTATTGTGCGCCAAGCACTATGCTTCATGCAGGAGATACATATATAAAAGCAAAAAACTTTCAAAAAGACTAATGATGGAAAAAACCTTCCACCTCCAGGGAGAAAACTGATGGATTCTGGGTACAAAGTGAAGCATTTTCGCTCCTTTATTTTTCCTCTCTCATCCATTCTCTCTCTCTCTCTCTCTCTCTCTCTCTCTCTCTCTCTCTCTCTCTCTCTCCCTCTGTCTCTCTCTCTCTTCTCTCTCTTCTCTCCTCTCTCTCTCCTGTTTCTCTCTGTCTCTCTCATCTCTCTCTGTCTCTCTGTCTGTCTCTCTCTTCTCGCTCTCTCTGTCTCTCTCTCTATGTGTCTCTCTGTCTCTGTCTCTGTCTCTCTCTCTCTCTAATGGCTAATAGGGAAATATGTTTGCTATAAATTCATATGTATTAATTCTCACCTTCTAGGTGGGAGAGAGTGAAGAAAAGGAAAGAATTTAGAATTGAAAATTTAAAAGAAATTAAATTTAACAAATACTTCCTGCTCTCAAGTATTTTACATTCTCACCATAAACATGCATAAATATATAGCAATTAACTAGCATGTAGTCTTGAATCATCAGCAATAGTTTTGTGGTCAACAGTGGGGAAAGGTGAGAGAGAGAGAGAAAAGTCTTCTTACGGAAGCTCTCAGTTGAGCTGAATCTTAAATGTCTTAAATGAAACATTTACCCTTCCTATCTGTGTAACATTAGATTAGTCACATTATCTCCCTGGCATCAGTTTTATCATCTGTAAAAAAGGGGGTGGGGGAAATAATAGATGATCTCTAAATTTTCTTCTAGCTCTAAAATCTATGTTCCTATGATCTTTAGCTTCCGAAAAGATATCCCCATCAAGACCTGCAACTCTATGTGTCCCACTCTGAGGTTATTATTTTTTTCCAAAATTTTACTTTTGTTTTAGACATCAGTAGATCTATCAGTGGCATCCACCAGACGTTCAGGCCCCTGTGTTCAAAACCATGGTGTTAACTTTGGAGATGAGAGGATAGGAAAGGGAAGGTTAAACAGTAAATCCAGTTGATTCCATTTACACAATCCATACCCTCTTCTTCATGACCACCACCACCATCCCACTGCAAGCCCTCCTCACTACCCTTCTGGATTGTGACAATAGCCTCCACACAATTATTCTTACTTCCACTCTATGGTTTAGTGAGGAGAAGAGTTTGATTTGGAGTCATGAAAAACTGGGTTCACACTCTGGCTCAGCTATTCATTCTTTGTATAACACTGGACAAGTCACTTCTCTTTTTCTGCGCCATGATTTTACCTTCAATAAAATTAAGGCATAGGACTAAGTGGCCCCTCAGATCCCTTCTGGGTCCAAATATATCAATGAGCCTTTCTAGACACATAACTAATGAGATGCCACTAAGGCTTCTCCCAAAGCGGGAAACTGAGGGGGCCTAAAATTTAGAATGCAATAATATCACAATGCCCTCTATAAGGTCCAGAATTCCACTAACTGGAGAACTCTATACCTCCCCCATGACCATTGCGTGTTCTTTTTATAGAAAAGGAAGAGGTCTTGGAGCTCTAGAGTGCTTATAGGCAGTAGTTTGATCAGTCTTTATAAATACTTACAAACAGAGGTAATCTTCAGCCTGGGGCAATAACCAGACAGTTCTGTGGATCCTCACTGAAGGACTCCAAAATTCCCACGGTAATTATAGAAAACAGACAAAGGCAGGGGAACTAGAGAGGTCATCATTACTGACTGGTAGATACTTTTGGTTTTGTGCTTAGAATGTGCTTGGGAGTTAAGACAATGTTATTCCTAAAGATAAAGTTGTATATCGATCATGTGACAGTATTCTTATGACTTTCATGGATCAAAGTATCTTAGGATTGGACATAGTAACACAAATATAATTTTGTAGCTAATTGTAAACAAGTCATCACATCTGAGCTTCCACTTTTCATAGTCTTTACGCTTTTATGGCTTTTCACTTATTTCTCTTATTACTGTATTACTCTAAAGAGCTTTTTCCCCTTATATAAAACTTACAATCCACCCCTGAAAAGCTGCCTATACATTCTTCCCAAATTTCTTCCACAATGTCCCTAGGGCCACTGTATACTAGGGTGATTTTGGGGTACAGCCAGGATGATCTCATTTGCAAGCACATAGCATATTGCATTCTGCACTGGTTTCTACCAGAGCAGAAATGGTTTATTTTTAGGACCCCAGTATATGATAGCTGGCACATGGGGCCTCCGGTCACCCCCTGTCACACACTACATTGGAGGTGACCTTGGCCATCTTTCTAAGGGAGAGGAGTCAGGAGTATCCACCCTACCTACCCTTATAGCTGCTGTGAGTTGTGCTCTTTGATACTACCACCCCTTCTCCCCCAAGATGGAAAAAACTAACACTACTGTACACTCTCATATCCCAAGAAGGACTATTTTGAGTGCACAAAACCAATGTGGATAAGGCTTTTACCTCATCTCCTCTTTTCCAAACAGTAATCAATTACCAATTTTTGGTTTTAGCATTAAAACAATAACTTCAAATAACTTAGTCAATTTGTTTTAGCTGTAGCCCCATCCTAATTACTAGCAAAGGCAGAAATACCCAGTTTTCTAAATGGTAGTTATAAAACATTATAAGACAAGGTTAGTAGCACTGATAAAATAATATAACTAGTTTTAAACAATTTTTTCACACTCTTTCTTTCAGTTCATATTTTAATGGCATCCAAATTATGAAAAGTGGCTTGATATAACTGATAAAACAGTTACCAATTTGAAACAATATTATGTATTTTAAACTTGAAACAAACACATTACCAATCAGGTGACTCCAATTCTGTTGCATGCATTTCCAAATTACTTTACATAGAAGATCAGGAATCTCATCACCATTGGCATTCTATATTAAGGAAATAAAAATTTTAGTGTCTGCCCTCTGCCAGGTGCCTAACACAATATTCTCTATGATTTCTTTTTGTGAATAGGAGTCTCAAATAATTCTTTCAAGTTTCCTGTTTTAACACAAACCCCAATTTTAAAAGTTATTTTTAAATTGACCAGTACTTAATTTTAGTTTGCAACATGTCCTGAATTCTAGCTAGATATTCCAATAAAACTCAATTACCTTTTGGTTGTATCTCAATTCACACAAACCTTTCCCCTTTCTCATGAGTCAGGAAAGCATTAAATGTCAGTTCTATTGCAAAGTGCATGCCTCCTCCTCTCTTCTCCTTGAAGCTTTCACTGACAAAGCCCCCAGGTCTGCCTGTCTCTAATCAGAGAAGTGGATTTCTTTTCTTTTTATGATCCAGAAAAAGGGTTAAATGTACCTTAAAATTTTCACTAACACAGGCCCCCAAATCTGTTTCTTATAATCAATGAAGTGACTTCCTCTTAGATCTGAGGGGAAGGATTCTCATTTTTCCTTTTTTTGTATATTTGTCCTTATACACCCCAGAACCTGGCCACAGTTCATTAATGTAGAGGGAGAGAAAGGATATTTTTGATCCTACTCAAATAATTGTTTCTCTCTCTCTCTCTCTCTCTCTCTCTCTCTCTCTCTCTCTCTCTCTCTCTCTCTCTCTCTCTCTCTCTCTCTCTCCCTCTCTGTCTGTCTGTCTTGTTCACCCATCAGGCTGTAGTCAGTCAGAGATGGAGGGAGAGAAGGAGAAAGAGACTCTCTAGCAAACACATGCCTTGTCCCTTTTCTGTCTAAATACTTAACTCCTTCCAACCTGGTTAACCAGCATGTTTCTTCTAACTGGAATTCTTTCTTTTCTAAGCCTCTGAGTCTAAGAACTTGGTAATAGTTTTTTCAGTGCTGTGAGAAGGGAAAGCTAACCCACTACCACTATTTTCTTCTTCTTTTTCCCAACTTAATGGGACATAATTCCATTCAAAGGGATTCTAGGCTATTTCAAAGGATTCTCTTACTTATGCTGTGGTCCACCACAGATCACCACCACCCCAAATATAGAGGTCATCCAGGGATTTTCCACCACCACGCAGCTTGTCCCCTACTCCCTTGACATTCCTTTGGTATCCTGTCCAACTATGCCAATTGTAAGGTCCAAAATTCCCCTGAGTGGACACTGTACCTCTCCCATAACCATGAGGTTTATACCAAAGAGAGCTCCAGAATGATTGCAGGTAACATTTTAATCAATTATTATGAATACCTACAAACTGGGGCAGCAGACAGACAATTCTGTGGATCCCCACTGAAGAACCCCAAAATCTTTGTGGTAATTATAGTAAACAAAGGCAGGAGGAGGTATCGAGTGCATCACTACTGATTGGTAGATATTATTGGTTTTCTGCTTAGTAATGAGCTTGTGAGTTAAGCCATCATTAGGTCCAAACATAAGTTTGTGTATTGATCATGTCCTGGTTACAATATTCTTGTTATGACTTTCATAGGTCACAGTATCTTAAGTTTTGACTCAGTAACACAAATACAATTTTGTAGCTAAATTATAATTGTAAACAGGTCACCATGTCTTGGCTTCTACCTTTCACAGAGTTTAAGTTATTATGGATTTTCACTAATTACTGTATTTTAGGGTTTTTTCCCCAATATGAACCCTACACTCTCCTTCAGTAAGATAGAAGGAGCAGAGAGGAGCATAAACTTAGACCCTGACCAAGGGCTAAGGAAGAAGAGGTTAGCGTTCTCAGGAAACATGGGCTAGAACATTTTCCCTCTCTGCATCCCTTCTTCTTTCCCATTGAAGAATCACAAACCTTTCCCATTCTTTCTCCTCCTCAGGGCTTCCTTTTCCCTTTCCTTTTGCCAGATGTAGTGACCCTTCCCTCCCGGGGAGAGAAAGTAACAATCAGTACTTCTTTCCATTCTGTTCACTATAGCAGGGAGCCTAACTGAGGCCTTTGTGGGGGAGCAGAGAGGGCACAGGAACCCAGATCCCATAGATTGGACTAAATAATCTCCAATGTCACTTCCAACTCTAGGATTCTATCTCCTAGGTCAGTGTCAAACTCAGATAGAAATAGGGTATACTAACCCATACATAAGGATGTCTTTGTTCAGTCATTTCAATCATGTCCAACTCTTCATGGTCCCATTTGACATTTTCTTGACAAAGATAGTGGGTACTTTGCCATTTCCTTCTTCAGTTCATTTGACAGATGAGGAAACTGGGGCAAAGAGAGTTAAGTGGCTTGCCCAGGATCACATAGTTAGTGTCTGAGGTCAGATTTGAACTCAGGAAGATGAGTCTTCCTGACTTCAGGCCCAGTGCTCTACCCACCACACCACCTAGATGCTCCATAAGGATCCCTATTGGCCACATATTGACTCAGAAAACCACATATTAACATTTTTCTGTTTTCTATTGTATTTTGTTTATTGTGTTAAATGATTCTCAATTACATTGAAATCTGGTTCAGAGGCCCTGGAGAGTGTTTCCAGCAGGCAGTGTGTTTGTGTCACCTCTGTCCTAAGGGACTCATAACTAATTCTCCCTCCCATTCCACTAAATTTGTCCTAATTACTTTTTGTATTGTTTTCACATTATGAATTTTAAAATTAATTTGAAGACACATTTCTTCTTTATTTCAATTGGTGCCGTTTGGCCTGATCACAATACTGCCGAACTAATCTGGCTTCTCTGTAGACTCAGTCATGTCCTCCACTTCTCAGAATCCTGAAATAGTTCCCTATGGCCTTCTGAATGAAGTTCAAACTCCTTTTGCCAGGCCAGGCTCTCCATTATCTGGCAATATCTGACCTTTCAAACTGTGTCTCCTACTTTCCAATGTATTCTAAACTCCAGTCAGATCTCATACACACACACACACACACAAGCACATACACACACACACACACACACACACACACACACACACACACACATGTATGTGTATGTATGGTATATCCTAACACATATCTATCTCTATGCCTTTACTCATGGTGTTCTGTTTGGTGTAAATGGCTTTCTACCAACCCTTGAATTCCTACCTACCCTTCAAAACCCAACTCACTTCCTCCATAAAGCCTTTTCTAATTTCTCCAGTTGGAAATGATTTCTCTCATCTATTTATAAACTTCATATAATATTTTATTTAGGTTTTGTAAGCACTTACCATGCATTGTTTTACATATGTGTATATATATATATATATATACACACACATAAATACATATGCGATATTTATATACACATATTGTACAGTCCTTGAGGCCAAAGCCAGTTTCATTTTTTGTTCTTGTATTTCCAGCATTTAGTACCATATCTGGCACAGTAGATGTTAATAGGTATTGATTGATTGATTGATAAGTCTGAAATTCTGTTAATCTTCCTCAAGTGAACAGTTGAACAGTACTGCTTTGACACTGATAGAAATTACATTAAAACACTGGTTCATTTATTCAATCAACCATTTCTTTAGCAAACATCTGTTAAGAACCATTTACAAGACAGTATGGGACACAAATATGTATAAGCCTACTGCCAAGAAGTTTAGTCTAGCAGGGGAGATAAGACATAGACAAAAATAAGTATAATCCAAAGTATATGAGAGACATAAACTGAGTAGTGTGACAGTTCATAGGACAGAGTATACAGTATGGCAACCAAGGAAGGCTTCATGGAGGATATGGCATTTGTGTTGGTCTTTGGATAATAAGTAGGTCTGTGAAACCATCACAGATGGCAGAGTAAGTGGAAACATCATAGCACAGCTTTGCTAGAGTCAACACCAACTGGTTGGCAACAACCTATTGTCAAAATTTCAGTGTGAATATTTACACCTTGAAAATTGGCAAATGCTAAAAGTCAAGGCTTAATTTACTGTTTTGTTGACTGTCTGGATTTAAGAAGATGATGAAGAAAATAATAACAAGCAGATTAAACTTAAATGTGTGTTGTGTATACTTTTTTCTCCCCCCACAAAGCCAGTTGTACTTTAGTACACCCCTTAGTGTACTAAAGCCCAGCTTTCTCCAATGACTACTCAAATTAATGTTAAGGAAGAGTGTCAGACCAAGTGGTTGTCATGAAATCCAAAGAGAAACCATAGTGAGTTATTTTTTTTTCTCAGCCCAGGTCAGAAGCCCTAGGGAAGAGATCCTGCTAGGAAGGCTTAGGCATAGCTTACCAGAAGTTGGTGCTTCTTTCTGTGGGAGGATGGAGGTAAACTCACAGCTCTATGGCTTTGATGTCCCAGAAGGATCCTGGATCCATCAAAAATGAGCAGCCTCCAGCTGTATACAGAGTCAGGAATCAAGAACAGTGGCATGATTTCTTCCATTTATTTTAGTGTGACTACATAGCATAACTATAGTGAAAATGTGCTCAATAGGAAAGTATATGTAGAACCTATACAGAATTGTATGTTGTCATGGGGAGGGAGGGGGTAGAAGGGGGAAGGTGTGGGGGGATAAAATCTTAATTTTAAGGAAGTGATTGTAGAACATTTAAAAAAATAAATAAATAAAAGAGAACATTGTACACAGTAACAGCAATGTTGTGTGATGATCAAATGTGAATGATTTAACAATTCTCAGTAATTCAATGATTCAAGACAATTCTGAAAGACTCAGGATGAAAAATGCTCTCTCACCTCCAGAGAAAGAATTTATGGAATCTGAATGCAGATTAAAGCATACTATATTGCACTTTAAAAAAAAAAAACAGTGGCAGACCAGCTTCTGAGTACCTCTGAGTCCAGATGGGGATCCCAGAGCTTTATAGTTCAGACTTATAACTGGGACCAATGGACTATAATTATGTTTCAGGGCAAAGAATGTGGATTATGGGCAAGCCTGTGTTATTCTGACCCCAGAGAGGACTTGAAGCCAAGGCCTGATACTGTATAACAGAAGATATATGGGTGAGCCTACTGCTCTGTCATTCTGACCCCAGAGTAGGATTGCAGATTCAGTCCACAGACCAAGACTGTAGGATCCTGCAGCTGAGTAGCCAAGGAAAAGAATGAAGACCATGGTTCTGACCCTCTGATCCTGCAAAGCCTTTCAGCTTGCTGACAGTGACTGGGGTAAGCAGCTGTCTCCTAGAACTGCAACCAGGCACAAGGTTACAGTTGTGTTGCCCATATCTGAACCAGGATCAAGAGCCTTCAGAGTTCAGATGTACCCTAGATCAAACTATTTAGGGCCTGCTAAAATTTGCAGGTCCCTGGCCCAAACCACCTATGAGATCCTTGAAGAACATAACACTTCACACCCAGAGAATGCAACAGCAAGATTCCAGATAACACAAATTAGCCCCAGACAAAACCCCAATATTCTCCCTAACACAGTGTCCCAATCAAGGAAGGAAGAAGAAGAAGTAAATAAGAATGAGTAAGAGAGTAGGACTTCTGTGGTCAAAGATCGAAAGGAATGACATTCCAGTAGAGAATGTCATGAAGGTAGGGAAGTGGAGACACACTCAATGAATGATGAATTGTCTAATTTGGCTGAAGCCTAGAATGTGTGTAAAGCAAAATTATGAGGTGGAAGTGGAAAAATAAGTAGAAGTCAAATTATAGAGGCAAATTATATAGAATACCATGATTGAGGAGTTCAGTCATTGTCCTCTAAGGCAATGGAGAGCCACTGAAGGTTTTAGAACGACAGTACTAAAAACAGATCTATGAACATTAATATGACAACATTGTATGGAATGAGAAAGAGGCTAGGAGCAGGGTGCTTGCTTAAGAGATTATTGAAATAACTCAGGTGATAGATAATGATGGCCTATATCAGGGTAATAACAATGATGAAGAATGGAAGAGATATGTCAGATATAGACTTGATCCAATCAGATTTGTTTTTCCTATAAAATAAAAATATTTTATTTAAAATCATAGCACAAATTCATCCCTAATGTCTCTTTGAGTTCTAAGATTCAATGACTCTAGTAAACTACTATCCATGAAAGATAAATGAAGAAACATGCACAACATTTAAAGAAATACAAACACCTAAGTACTTAGAAGCTGCAATGTCATTGTGAGTGCTTCCTCTAGCAGTCTAGAATGCAAATCTGTCATGCCTTAATAGTCTTTATGATCTGCTACCTCCCACCTCCTTCCCCCCAAAAAATTACTGCAAATTACTTCTGAAAATGAACTTCCCCAAACTTAACTACTATGGCCCTCACAAGAAAAACATATCTTTAGTATTTGAAGACCTATTAGAGCTTGCAGTCTGATTTGTAAGAGCTTCCATACTGCAACAAAGCATTATTATAATTTAATCAAAAATTTCAATATTCTGTTCAGCATGAAGACTTCCTCAAACAACCTATAAAATGTTAAAAACGAAAAAGGCAAAATTCTAAATTTTTCAAATGACTCAGCCTCCAAACCCCCTCTAACACACACATGCACACACACACACACACACACACACACACACACACACCCCTGGGATCTTTTAGTTTACCCTATATTTACCCCCTGTGTTCCTTATAAGCATTTTCTTATTTAATTGACTTTCATATTTCAGTTTCTGTATCATCTATTCAGGACATTAATAATTTAGAACAGTCGGCCATAAGAAACCAAAAAGCAAAAATCCAAATAGCCCAGTGAACTGGACTCTTCATTTACCACCTGCCCTGTGCCCCGCTTACCACCCTAATTTCTACCCCCCAGGTCTATTCTCAGATCCACTTAATACTGGCACTGCCACAGAGCCATTTGCAGCTACCAACAGCTAGCTATTGGCCCTAGTGCTAGCTTCTACTACTGCTACCAGTCTGTGACATTTGCTATCATTTTATAGGTTTGGATTTTCAAGGCCAGACATTTATAGACTGATTATTTACTCCTAGACAGTAGGCCTGGAATTCCAGCAGCTGCCACCAACCATTAGGTAATAACTACATAGACTAACGAATTTGGCTTTCCCTGGGTATGAAAAATTGTCTTTAGTATTATAAAGCCTACTTCAATGTAATTATATTTTTCCATGCCCCCAAATCATTAAAATTAAAATAACAATCATTAATATTACCTATTTAATAATTAAGATGCATCAAGAAGCATAACACTATTTAGAGAAATAATTAAAGAAACACAAACACTTAAGTACAAGTATCTCCTTGACTAAGTGATAACTCTTATCTATATCTGCTTAATCTGATACTGTTTTTCCTAACAGGACCAACCAAAAACTCAAGTAACTATGAATTTTTCTTATAATCAAAATATTTTCTGCAAGTAATATACACCTCTGGCTTTCTAGCTCTGCTGTTTTAGAACTTTCTGTATTACATTAAAAGTTCTTCAACACTTGCTTATAGTTTCTCAAAGAAAATGCCCTCATTTGCCTTCCAAGAACTCTTCATTTAATTCTCCAAGTCTCCCTTCTCATCTGCATCCCCTCCATCTTCGAGTCAAAAGAAATTTCTCTCGGCTCTACATGGCTTGGATTAAATTGAAGGCAAAGAAAGATTCTGGCTGACCAATGTGCCAGGATATGTGCAATCTGAATTCCCTGACTATTATTTTCCAATCAGGAAAACATTTTATGTGAACTTTATTTCTCTCTTTAATTCCCTTCCCTTTGGAAATCCAGAATTTTTTTTAGAATCTCATTTCCACTGAATTGCTTAAGATTATCCATTAACTACCTTAGTAGAGTTCCAACAGTTTTTACAACCTGACCTCTTTCAAAGAAATGATTTTAATTCTTAAATAAGTGAGACTTTCCCCCATATATACACATTATAAGAACATATTAGAAAGGATCTTTTAAACACAGCTATACAGGAGCTCCTTCTACCAACCCTCCCCCATGGCTAAAGAACCAGTTACCATTAGCAGCAAGAGGGTTGAATAAGGCCAACACAATTAGACATGGGAGTTCATAGCTGATGCAGGTCAGAATGGAATCTAAAGTTGGAGAAAGGGACTGAAAAGTAGAAATATGCCATTTGAGTGAAGCCAAGGCTGGGCCCTGAAGTCAAGGGGAATAGGTCTGGACTGCATGAGTTGGGAATTCCAGCATCCATGATAGGACCAGTGTTTCCCTGACACAATTTCCTTCCTTTTTTCATCCATAACATGGGGAGGCTTTGCCTGAAAGAAGACTAAACTGATACCAGGACCTAACTGGCCCCACCTTCCCTGATGAAGCTGTCATCTCACTCCCATCCCTAGCCCAGAGCCAACATGGGATAGGTCTAAAACAAAACCGTCCCAGGGATTTGATTGACCCTGGCTTCCCTGATACAGCTTCCTTACCATCTAAGGGCAGAAAAAGTCCCAGTCCGGTAGAAACAAAGTCCTTTGCACTTACAGGACTTCTGAAACCCTCTCTAGAGAGGGTCTGCTCACCTGGCCCTGCTGACCACATCTATTTTCTGTTGTAGACAAAGTGGAGGAGGGGATACTTTTATAGAAGTTAAATGGAACTGTATCTTTCTTGTATAATCTTGCTGTGTTAGAGCATAGTGAACCTCCTTTTGTTAATGTTCAATGGTATGCGGGTACCTCATTTTGCCCAAAAATTGAAGATGGATCAAGAGGTGTTACAGCCTCACGTGTGACAACTACTAACTTCTGTCCAAAGTACTCTGAGATCTGAATGGAAGAGATCTATAAAGATGAGATTCCATCACATTGCCTAAAAGTAATGCCCACAATTGGCCCTTGTACACTATGACCCATAGTAATCCATGCTTCAAAATGCCCCTTTTTCTGTGGGCTCTGGGCCAAAACTAATTTTCTTTTTGTGGTAGCCTTGTCCACAACAACCTAACATCATTCAAAGCAGGGAGTAGACAGTATTATTTATTTGTTTATTTTTAAAAGGGGGGACAGCATGGTATAGCCCAGGAAGTCTTAATTTTTTGTGTATCCTAGACCCTTTGCAGCCTGATGAATCCTGTGGAACACCTCGCAGAATAATGTTTTTAAACACATAAAATAAAATACACAGCATTGCAAAAGAACCAATTATACTGATATTCAATTTTCAAAATGTTAAAAAAAAAATTCACACTCTCCTCCCCCAAATTAAGATTTCCTTGTCTAGTGAAAACAATACCAGCCTTAGAATCAAAAGAAATAGGTATTGGTTCCGGCATTAACTAGCTCTATGAACTCAGAAGATTCACTGAACTTCTTTGAAACTCAAGTTTCATCATCATCATCACCATCATCATCATCATCATCATCATCATCATCACCATCATCATCACCATCATCACCATCATCACCATCATCATCATCGTCACCATCATCATCATCATCATCACCATCATCACCATC
>CM053771.1:275783764-275819066 GCA_028658325.1 Potorous gilbertii | reverse complement strand
TCAATTGGCAAAAGAGGTTCAAAAAGCCAATGAGGAGAAGAATGCCTTAAAAAGCAGAATTAGCCAAATGGAAAAAGAGGTTCAAAAGCTCACTGAAGAAAATAGTTCTCTCAAAATTAGAATGGAACAGATGGAGGCTAACGACCATCTGAGAAACCAAGAAATCACAAAACAAAACCAAAAGAATGACAAAATGGAAGAGAATGTGAAATATCTCATTGGAAAAACAACTAACCTGAAAAATAGATTTAGGAGAGACAATTTAAAAATTACGGGACTACCTGAAAGCCATGATCAAAAAAAGAGCCTAGACATCATCTTCCATGAAATTATCAAGGAAAACTGCCCTGATATTCTAGAACCAGAGGGCAAAATAAATATTGAAAGAATCCATCAATCACCTTCTGAAAGAGATCCAAAAATAGAAACTCCTAGAAACATTGTAGCCAAATTCCAGAGTTCCCAGGTCAAGGAGAAAATATTGCAAGCAGCTAGAAAGAAACAATTCCAGTATTGTGGAAATATAATCAGGATAACACAAGATTTAGCAGCTTCCACATTAAGGGATCAAAGGGCATGGAATATGATGCTCCAGAAGTCAAAGGAACTAGGAGTGAAACCAAGAATCACCTACCCAGCAAAAGTGAATATAATACTTCAAGGGAAAAATGGTCTTTCAATGAAATAGAGCACTTTCAAGCATTCTTTATGAAAAGACAAGAGCTGAAATGGAAATTTGACTTTCAAACACAAGAATGAGAAGAAGCATGAAAAAGTAAACAGCAAAGAGAAGTCATAAGGGACTTACTAAAGGTGAACTATTTACATTCCTACATGGAAAGGCAATATTTGTAACTCTTGAAACTTTTTTCAGTATCTGGATAGTTGTTGGGATTACACACATACACACACACACACACACACACACACACACATACACATACACACACAGAAACACACATGTAGAGAGGGAGAGAGAGCACAAGGTGAGGTGAATAGGAAAGAATCATGCCTAAAAAAATGAAATTAAGGGGTGAGAGAGGAATATGTTGGGAGGAGTAAGGGAGAAATGGAATGGGGCAAATTATCTCTCATAAAAGAGGCAAGAAAAAGACTTTTCAATAGGGGGGAAAAGGGGAGAGATGAGAGGGAAATATTGAAGCTTACTCTCATCACATTTGACTCAAGGAAAGACTAAAATGCACACTCATTTTGGTATGAAAACCTACCTTACGATACAGGAAAGTGGAGGAGAAGGGGATAAGCACAGTAGGGGGATGATGGAAGGGAGGGCAATGGGAGGAAGGAGCAATTAGAAGTCAACACTCATGGAGAGAGACAAAATCAAAAGAGAGAATAGAAGAAATGGGGGTCAGGATAGGATGGAGGGAAATATTGTTAGTTTTACACAACATGACTATTATGGAAATCATTTGAAAAACTACACATATATAGCCTATATTGAATTGCTTGCCTTCCCAATGGGGAATGGTGGGGAGAGAGGAACGAGGAGAAGTTGGAACTCAATATTTTAAGAACAGCTGTTGAGTATTGTTCTTGCATACTAGTGGGAAATAAAAAATACAGGTAATAGGGTATAGAAATTTATCTTGCCCTACAGGACAAAAGAGAAGGTGGGAATAAGAAAGGGAGGGACATTAGAAGAGAGGGCAGATTGGTGGTAGGGTTAAATAATTACAACCTTTGGCATTTTAGAGTGGGAGGAGGGGAGATGTGGGGAGAAAATTTGGAACTCAAAATTTTGTGGAAATGAATGTTGAAAACTTAAATAAATTTTTAAAAAATAGAATGTAAGATCCTTGAGGGCAAAGACTTTCTTTTTCCTTCCTTTTGTCCTCCTTTCATTTTTCCTTTATTCCTTTTCTTCATTCCTTTCTTTTTTCTTATACATATATTTCCAGGGCTTGACACAATGCCTGGCACATAAGAAGTGATTAATAAATGCTGTAACCTGGACTTGATTAATGAGAATTACTTTATCACTTAATCCCCTCTTCCTGAGGTACTTGAATTTTTGTCTTAAACTGTGGAGTTAGAGATTTTAATAAATCTTAAGGAAATTGGGATAAGGAAGGTATATTTGGGGATAGAGAGAGCTTTTCTGTTTTCTAAAATGTTGCCATATAAAGCAAACTGGCCTTGTCGCCACTGAAAAGCAATTGGGAATTCTGCCAAGAAGAGAACATGCTTATCTTGCAGCTGTTATCTCATTTGTATGAGGAATATGAAAATCCTTACACAATTTAATATGCTATCTAATAATTTTACTCTTATCTCATCAGTAGTAGAAGTGATAGGAACCATATTTGAAGGCCAATGTGGATTGAGGAAGAGAGACAAGGAATGATGTTACTGCTATATAGATGGAGTTAAGTGACTTGAGCAAGGATGTTATTTTACAAACCTAATCTCCCATGTATCTATACCACCAGGATCTTAGTCAGAAAAGGAGACAGAAATGTAGATGATCTATTCCTGGTTATTTAGGTGTGGAATGACAACACCACCATCACTGTTGGGAAGATTATTATTGCACTGGCCAGACCCCACCCCTGCTGACAGGTATATTATCAGGATAGGATTATAACCAAAATATATGGCATAAAGTGATAAAAAGAAGAAATAGGCATCTGATCTCTATGGATAGGAAGACAATGCAACTTTGAGTGGGAGGAGATGGATTTTATTGTTGAAAGTTATTTTCTAGAAAGGGAGTAGACCAGTAATCCCATGCCATTGTTCAAATTCCAGGTCAGGAAAAGAAAAAGGAAAAAGAAAGAGAAGCTGAAAAGTGGAATTGGAAAAAGGAGGAGGGAGCAAATGAAAAGCTGATCCTATCAGTAACACTTTCCACTGCCAGAGAAATGTACTTCAATAAATTTTTTATGATTCTTTCTGTACTTGAAGATGAAAATATAGCCAGCTGAAAACAAATGATGGACAGGAATTCTTTTTTTTCTCTTTTCCTATCCTCATTCATTTTCTTTTCTATAGTTTTTTGGATAAACAAACACACTGATCAACCCTGGACCAAAAGTGTTGAAAGGATGCACAAAATTCTGGCAATGAAATTTGAGAGTGGGCATAAATCTGTCTCTATGTCTTTCAGTCAAAGATAATAACTACAAAAATTGTCTGTCATCCCTTCTTCATAAAAAAAAAATCTGTGCTTCTATACTCTATACTTTCAAAATTAAAATCTCTTTTCTTTCTCCTATCTCAAGAGATCCATGAAGTCATTCTTAGTCCACAACCAAGATATTCATCTTTCTTTAAAGTGCATGTCGATGAAACAGAGACTAAAAAAAGATTTGAGCTCAAGGAATGCAACTTAAGAGTATCTGCATATACCAGTTTAGGGACTCACAATGGAACCAGGGCAGCTGATAGTCAAACTATTGGTAATTTTGAAAATAATTAATCAGTACATGGTTATTCTATAGGCATTTAAATTCAGTCTTTTCCTTGTGAGACATAATCAGAGTCCAGCAATTCTCTGTTTATATCTGTGTCTACTAAAGAAAAATACGAGCAATCAGAACTATGACTAACAATGTGGTGCCCCAGGGAAGCTTGACAAATGGCATCCTCAAATAAACTTTTTTCAGACAAATTCAACTATCTGTATGGAAAGACTGAACTATACTATGAAGCCAATATTATGAAGGCCATGGTTTGAAAGAGTAAACAAAAAGAAAGGGAGAAGGGCATGAGCTGGATGAGACAGAGTATATTTAGAATACAGATGCCTAGGTGATGGAAAAGAAGGCCATTATCTGGTAATTTCCTTCCCATCCAGAACCAATACATGTAGCTCCATTTAATGTTATTAATAAACTGAGAGGTAAGACAAGAACATCTCCCAACATAAAACTACAAATACTGCTTTTAGCCATGTATTTATCATGTATACACATGTATACTCATACACACAAACACAGAAACACATCTCTCATCCTTTCCTCTCCCCTCGCATCTTAAAAAATATACAATAACAATTATAGGCAATTGTTCCAAGCTCTGAAATGCAGATAAGGAATGATATGAACTAGTCTGAATTTTTCCTCCTTTTTATGTCCTTATCCCTATTCTAACGAGATCTCTAATTAGCCAACCTACCCAGAAGGGAGCAAGAAGAGAAAAACAAAAAGAATATTCAAATTAGGGCAGAAAATTCCCCAAAGTCAATTCATCAACGCATCATCTCAATATCCTTTCCTGACATTCTCTAGTCCTTGATTATAATTTCCAGAAAAGAGGACCTTGCTTGAGTCTTAGGGATGTCCATAGTCTTGCCTACATTCATCTCAAAGATCCAGTCCCATCCCTTCTCATGTAGAACCAGTATGTGTTAGTTATATCATAAGTTATTAAGTATCAAGGACCATGTCTTCTGTATACTAGTAAGGCACTAACAATAAAACCTGATCGTCATGGTTATAAATAGTAATAATGAGAAAATGTTTTTTAGTATCAATGAAAAGATGCTTAGCACAAAGTCCTACGCTCATGCCTCATTACAATAGGGACATAGTTCTGGGTTCCCCAAGACTATGTTCAGGCAAATTCTACCATATTAGAAAGACTTCAGTGACCAACTGGAGACCAGCTTTCCAAAGATCATCCTGGCTAAGTACAAAGAAGTTCATCACCATTCATTGCTATTTAGCTATGAATCCTCTTAGACCCCTTCTGTTTCAGTAGTGACAGTGATAGAATGGCCGAAAGTGGGACTGAGGATACTAAGTAATCTCATGGTTCTTAGACTTACTATAAATGTAAGTTTTATTGTTACTCTACATGTAAGATCCTTGCCCAGTGGCCAATGAGTATGCGTATTTTGGAAGGAACTACATCACATCAATCAGGAAATTCTTATTTGAAAAGAGAGGGTAAAAGAATGTTCCAGCTAAAGGAAACAATGGTTCATAGATCTTGGTTGGAATTGCTGGAAAAGGTTTTTATAATATAATCAAAGGGAGCAAGAACTAGCATTCCAAAGAAAATGGACATCTTCTGCTGCAGTGAGAAAATTGCAATTTAAATCTGTTGCAGAGGATGAGAAAATTATCTGAAGAACTTGATGATAACTCCCCTACCACCACCAATAAATCAACGCATACTTTACTACATTGTGACCTTATTGCAAAAGACCGTGAAAATGTTGGAAAATACAACTCAGGAGTAAAAGACAAAGGCTCACAGACTACCCAGAAGATTCATGCCTATAAAAGTTTAAAACTGCACAAAGGCTTTTGGGACACCCTGAATTATGAATACATTTAGAGAGCTGGAAGACAATAGACATGGCAATCATTGAATAACATCACAAAAAAGAAACCGATTATCACTTAGGAGACAAGAAATGACTAGTTTCTGATGTGGGAGTCGTTTCCAAATCATATATCAGTATATAATCATACCATTGTTGACTTTCTAGAGCAAAAAAATCAACGTTTTTCCCAAATTAAGAAGGAAGAATAAAAATGAAAAGATCTGTCATACCATTTAAAACTAAAATCTGGACTATTTAAACATAACAGTGGTGCCAAAAATAAGAAACTGATAAAAGATCAGAAACAACACAGATTAGAATCCATCTCTAAGAAAGTTTACCCAATATAATTCATCATAATAAGGATGTTGTCTGAGCCCAGATGTTGTATGAGTCAGAAAACTATGGAAGCCAAAGATAGCCCCAATTTAGAATATAAACTTATTTTAAATATCCTACAAAGGAGGAGAATGGAAAATATAAGCACTATTATCTCAAAATAATTAGTGGGAAAAAAGCACATAAATGGAAAACTTGGCAAGCAAATCCCTCCGATAAGTCAGATCTTCCTAAGAGTGCTTAAAGATGAAACTAGGAGGACATTGAATCAAAAAAAATGGAAAATAGAAATTAGGATTCCTATAATAAACAGTTATATCCATCAATGACTGTGAAACCACCACATTTGGACATGAAAATCAGTCCCTATCTTGAACACTAAAATGGAAATGGCAAGAAAGAAAAGTTAAAAACACTTGAACTAGACCAAGTATGCACAAAGGAACTCTATTCTATGAGCAACATAGGTTTACGGATGTTGAGAAAATGACTGTCAACCTATCTGAAAAAGGAAAAGATACAAATGACTGGGGATCAGGGGGTGGGAATGTAAACATTATTACTATTGAAAAAAGACCAGTGGAAAAAATATAAATCATTAGTATGTAAGTACTTCATCATATCTACGTAAAACCTTTAGGAGAATAAGCTACTTATTTGTAAGAATATGACAGACAGACTTTTGAAAACTACATTCTGAATAAAGACCATTTCTTTATGGTCACACAATCAGCTTGAAGTTACAGTCTAAAAGTTCCCATTCTGCTGATTATTAATTATGAAAAGAAATTTTATTTGGTAAAAGCTCTCCTCCAAAAAGGTGTTTCTCATGAATATGTTAAAATCATATGTATTCCTTCAAAGATTCAGCAGAGATAAATGAATTCTGTAATACTCTGATTATTAATATTAAGAAAAGTATGAAACAGGAAAACAGATGTTCATCAGATATTTACTGCTGTCATGGAATTTCTCCAGGGCAAAATCTGAATGGACTATTTCTTCTAGATGATAAGGTTATCCAGATGTTCCTGCTTGTAGGTGACATTGTGCTTCTGTATCAAGCCCAAGTACATTTAACAGCCTTCTACTGTATTTCTGATCACTAATTTCTCAAAAGAGTTCAACTGTCTCCAGGATAGAAACCAAATGGAGAGAGAGTGCCTATTATACAGACTGATAGTCAAGTGAATGAATAGTCCACTGAGATGGTTCATCACTATAATGTCCTGGATAGACATATCAAATGGACAATGAACTGAGACCAAAAATGTTATAAGAGGGAGAGAATGGGCCAGATTGTACTGGGGAGATTATATGGAAATTTTAATGACCCTAAACCTCTCCCATAAACAAAGTTCTATTCTTTAATATGTATATTACTCTGAAGAAGCTGTGTTTGTGGAGCATAAATTACCATAGGCTCTAAAGAATTCAAGTTTCATTTCACCCAAGAAGTAACAGACTCATGGTAGACAGACTTCAACATATTGTTGAGAAAGAATCATACCAAAGACATATTAAAAATTACAAAACAAATTAATAGAAAATGAGGTGGGCAAGTCATATAACAGTGAATGATACCTCATGTGTTTCAATGGAATCAATAAAATGTCAAGAGATCCAGAGGAAAGCCGTGATCCTCTCAAGAGGAAACAGACAAGAGTTACACAGGATGAAAAATTGTAGAAAACTTGGGATCTGTGTTATTGAAGAGAGGACCACTATCAATGAAATCACAGATTTATCAGAGGTTTGAAGAATAAATAGTGTTATCTATAGACTAGTGGCAAGCCAAGGAATCAGGAGATCTAAATTCTAATCCTGGTTCTCTCTTTAACCCATTACATGACATTGAACAAAGCCATGTGCTCTGTGGACCTCAGTTTCCATGAAATAAAGGAGTTGTAGTTGGACTAGAATGGCTCATTCGAATGCTATGTGCCCTAGATTCCTCTATTTTGCCCTCTTCTTCTATTCTCATCTGTTTGGATGACATTCATTTAAGTTTTATGTTTCTTTGTCGTTTCAGTTAGCAGCTGAAATAGATGGAGGACAACAGGAAGGGGAGATAGCAGGCACTGAATGGCATGCAGCTCTCTGAGGAAGAATTTGCTCTTGCTTGTAGCAAGCAATTGAGTGTATTTTTCAAGCATAAAACATCTCACAAATAGAATAATTTTTAAATGCCCTTTCTTTTATTTTCAGTCATTAACTCCTTTGTTTTGTTTTTTAATAGCTTATTTTGATTAAGAAGCCTCAGGGCATGATCACAACAAAGTACCATTAATTAAAATATTTGAAATAATGGCACTGGTGATAAAAACATCCAAATAAGCACATGTGGCATAAACAGCAAACAAAGTTATTATCTATAATAGTGAAATCGCTGCTACCATCCTCTATTTGGAGACAATTTATTCTTCCTGGAGTGTTAAGTGGTTATGACAAGGAGTAAATCATAATTACCGAAAATTGGACTGGAAGGAATCTATCGAGTCCCTTTATTCAGTCTTTGCAAAAGTCTTTCCATTCCTGTAAACTCTGCCTCTGCCCGCCTGGTACATTTCCTTTGGAAACAGTTATCTGAATGGCAGCTCCTCATTCCCATTTCCAGTACAAAGCATGATGCCAGGTGAATCTAAGGGAAATGTTTAGTAGTGTATCCTTTGTGGGAACTGAACCTATGATTTTACTGTAAATGTTTTAATGATTTTATGCACCTATAAAACATCTCTGTAAAAACTTTCACTAAAAAAAAATCTGCCAGAGTAAAAAAGATAGTAATTTAAATGAAATACTGCCTTCCTTCACAGGCACTCAAAGAATATTATAGCTGCCATTTTACATGCTATAGAATATTCTTTGGAAATAAAGGCAGATATTATTTCCACTTAACTCCTTTATCATTTGTTATAGCAGTCATTTACCTGGCACTTACCTCATGTTGCTTTATATTATGGTTATTTGTACACGTCTATCTCTCATATTAGAACATAAGCACCTAGAGAGCAGGAATCATATCCTACACCTTCACATCTCCACTCCACCCAGAACAAAGCAGTTCCACATCATAAACACTGCATAAGTGTTTGTTGAATGAAATTTGGTGAATTTAATCAATAAAGAAGCAGAAGCCAGGAGAAATTGTATCTTACTGGAAGTCATGGAATGGTGACCAAGTCTGACCCAGAAGTTGGTCTCCTTGCTTTCTACTGCTCTGAACTGCTTTTGCAGCATCTTTAAGGTCTCAGATTTAGAGCTGGAAGGGAACCCAGAGGCTATATGGTCCAATCCTCTCATTTTACTGATGAGGAAACTGATAAGAAACCAGGCAAGAGATGAACCTACATCCTCTGACCCCAAACTCAGGGCTCTTTCCACTATGTCCTCGCCTCCCTACCTAATCAAACAAGGAAGTAACAGAGCCAGGTACAAACCCAGAGCCTCTGACTCCAAGTACTACTAGCTCTGCATAGTGGCATTTGAATAATTTTCTTCTGTTCTTTCTTTCAAGATATACCAAAAATAGCACTATCTCCTATAAAAATGGAGAGGAAAGGAAAATCCTGTCTCCCTCTCCAGTTGTCAAAGCCACTACCCAACATGAGCTGGTTCAGCAGAGAGTTTTGGACTTAGAGTCAGAAAAAAACCTGAATGCAAATTTTGCCTCAGGGACTCCCTAGTTATGGTCTCTGGTCATCCAACTTCTCATGGTCCCATTTTACTCATCTGTAACATGAGAGGAATAACATCACCTACTTCACAGAGTTGTTTGGGGAACTACATAAGACAATATATATGCACAGTGCTTTGCAAACCTCAAAGCTTCATATAAATATTAATTATTATCGTATTCATTACTATTCTCTACCAAAAGGGAAGGAAAGGGAATGCTTTGTAGTACTGACATTGTGCCAGGCATTATCTTTGTAGCAACAAAAAGAGCTGCTATAAATATTTTTGTACATGTAGCTACTCCCCCCCTTTTTAAACTCTTTGGGAAACAGATGTTATAGTAGTACTGCTGGATTAAAGGGTATGCACAGCTTAATTGCCCTTTGGGCATAATTCCAAATGGCTCTCCAGAGTGGTTAGATCAATCTACAACTCCACCGAAGGTGCATTAGTGCCCCAATTTTCCCATGTTGCCTCCAACATTTATCATTTTCCTTTTCTGTCATATTGGCCAATCTGATCCTTGTGAGGTTGTACCTCAGAGCTGTCTTGATGTGCACTTCTCCAATGAACATAGATGTGGAGCATTTTTTCATATGGCTATAGATAGCTTTGATTTCTTCATCTGAAAGCTGCCTGAACATTTCCTTTGAACATTTTATCAATTGGGGAATGACTTGTGTTCTTATAAATTTGACTCAGTTCTCTATATATTTGAGAAATAAGGCCTTTATCAGAGACAATTGCTATAAAAATTGTTTCCCAGCTTTTTGCTTTCCTTCTAACCTTGGTGGCTTTGGTCTTGTTTAGCAAAATCTTTTTAATTTAATGTAATCAAAATTGTCCATTTTATATTTTGTAATGCTCTATATTTCTTATTTGGTCATAAATTCTTCCCTTCTCCATAGATCTGACAGGTAAACTATTCCTTGTTCTCCTAATTTGCTTATGGTATCACCCTTTATGTTTGAATCATATACCTATTTGACTTTATCTTGGTACACAGTATAAAATGTCAGGCTATACCTAGTTTCTGCCATACTTTTTTCAAGTTTTCCCAAGAGTTTTGTCAAATGATGAGATCTTGTCCCAAAGGCTAGGGTCTTTGGGTCTATCAAACACTAAATTAACTACTGTGTCTTGCGTACCGAATATATTCCACTGATTCACAGCTCTGTTTTTCAGCCAATGCTAGTTAGTTTTGATGATTGCCATTTTATAATAAATTTTATAATAAAGTTTGAGATCTGGTACAGCTAGTCTGCCTTCCTTTGCATTTGTTTCACATTTCCCTTGATATTCTTGACCTTTTGTTCTTCCAGATGAATTTTGTTATTATTTTTTCTAACTTTATAAAAGAAATTTTGGTAGTTTGTTCGGTGTGGCATTGAATAAGTAAATTAATTTAGGTAGAATTATTATATTGATTTGACCTGTCCATGAGCAACTGATATTTTGTCAATTGCTTGGATCTGATTTTATTTACGTGAAAAGTGTTTTGTAAATTGTGTTCATATAGTTCTTAGGTCTGTCTTGGCAGATAGACTCCCAAGTATTTTAAATTGTCTACAGTTATTTTAAATGGAATTTCTTTCTATCTCTTGCAGTTATGCTTTGTTATGTATAGAAATGTGTATGATTTGTGTGGGTTTATTTTGTATCATGCAACTTTACTAAAGTTGTTAATTATTTTAACTAATTTTTTAGTTGATTCTCTACTGATTCTCTAATTATACCATAATATCATCTGCAAATACTGATAGTTTTGTTTTCTTGTTGTCTAATTACATCAATTTCTTTTTCTTCTTTCATTGCTATCATAAACATTTCTAGTACAATATTGAAAAATAGTGCTGATAATGAACATACTTGTTTCACCTTTGATCTTATTGGGAAGGCTGCTAGTTTATCCCAATTGATTTTGATATAGATGTTGTCAATTATGCTGATAGTTTTTCTAACACTGAACCAACCCTACATACATGATATGGATCCCACTTGGTCACAGTATATGATCCATAGTGATATATTGCTGCATTCTCCATGCTAGTATTTTATTTAAATTTTTGCATCAGAATTCATTAGGAAAATTGGTCTGAAGTTTTCTTTCTCTATTTTAGTTCTTCCTGGTTTGAGTGTAAGCATTTGTGTCATGAGAAAAATTTGGTAGCATTCCTTCTTCCACCTATTTTTCCAAATAGCTTACATAGCATTGGAACCAACTGTTCTTTAACTAATTGATAGAATTCACTGGTGAACCCATCTGGCCCTGGGGATTTTTTCTTAGGGAGTTCCTTGATAGCCTGTTCTATTTCTTTTTCTCATTTACAGTTATTTAAGTATTATGTTTCCTCTTCTATTAATCTAGGCAATTTCTATTATTTAAATAGTCATCAATTTTTCTTAGTCAGATTTATTGGCACATAATTGGGCAAAATAGCTCCTAATAATTGCTTTAATTTTCTTTTCATTGGTGGTGAACTCCCCTTTTCATTTTTGATAATAGTAATTTTTTTCCTTTCTTTTTTAAATCAAATTAAACAATGCCATACCTGTCTTTTTAAAATAAAAGTATTTCCTACTTTAATTTATTAGCTCAATGGGTTTCTTACTTTCAATTTTATTAATCTTTCCTTTAGTTTTCAGGATTTCCAATTTGATATTTAATTAGGGATTTATAATTTCTTTCTTTTTCTAGATTTTTAGTTGCTTGCTGAATTCATTGATCTGTTCTTTCTCTATTCAATTGATATAAGAATTTAGAGATATAAGTTTTCCTCTAAGTTCAGGTTGACTGCATCCCATAAATTTTGGCATGTTGTCTCATCATTGTCATTCACTTTAGTGAAATTATTGATTATTTTTATGATTTGTTGTTTGACCCATTTATTATTTAGGATTAGATTATTTATTTTCCAATTAATTTTAATCTATCTTTCCACTGCTTTATATTGAATGTAATTTTTATTGCATTATGATCTGTAAAGGATGCATTTAATATTTCTGCCTTTCTACATTTGATTGTGAGGTGTTTATGCCTTAATATATGGTCAGTTTTTCTGTAGGTGCCTTTATCACTGAGGAAAAGGTATATTCTTTTCTATCCCCTTCAATTTTCTCCAGAGGTTTATCATATCCAACTTTTCTAAAATTCCATTCACTTCCTTAACTACTTTATTGTTTATTTTGTGGTTAGATCTATATAGTTCTGAGAGGGAAAAGTTCAGGTCCCCCACTAGTATAGTTTTACTGTCTATTTCCCCCAGTAATTCATTTAACTTCTACTTTAAGAATTTGAATATTATGCCACTTGGTGCATATATGTTTAATATTGATATTGCATCATTGTCTATGGTACCTTTTAGCAAGATGTGCTTTCCTCCCTTATCTCTTTTAATTAAATCTGTTGTTGCTTTTCCTTTGTCTGAGATCATGATTGCTATCCCTGATTTTTTTTTTACTTCAGTTGAAGCATAATAAATTTTTCTCCAGCCGCTAATCTTTACTATGTGTGTGTCTCCCTGCTTCAGCCATGTTTCTTGTAAACAATATATTGTAGGATTCTAGTTTTAATCCACCCTGTTAACTGCTTCCCTTTTATGGGTTCATTCATCCCATGAACATTCAGTTATGATTACTGTTTTTCCCTCTATCCTCATTTTCCTCCCGTTTATTCTTCTTTGTCTCTCCTTTCACCCTTTCTTTACTCACCATTGTTTTGCTTCTGATCACTGCCTCCACCAGTCTTCTCACTCTTCTGTCAGTGCTCTCCCCCTTTTCTTACCCACTCCCCTCCTTCCCTATAGGGTAAAATAGATTTCCATACCCAATAGACTGTGTATATTATTTTCTCTTTGAGCCAATTAGGTAAGGTTCAAGTGATGCCTACTGCCCCTCCCCTTCTTCCCCTTCACTGTAATAAGGTTTTTTTGTGCCTTTTCATATGAGATAATTTATCTCACTCTACCTCTCTCTTCCTTCTGCTTCCAGTGTAATCCCCTTTGTAACCTTTCAATTTTGTCTGTATCATCATATCAAATTCACCTTTTACACACATCCTCTGTTTATGTGTCCTCCTTCTAACTGTGATAAGTTCTTGAGAGTTATAAATATCATCTTCCCATGTAAGGATACAACCAGTTTAGCCTTCTTGAATCCATTATGTTTTCTCTTACGTTTTTACCTTTTTGTGTTTCTTTTGAGTCTTGTATTTGAAGACCATTTTTTTTTTGTTTAGCTCTAGAGATCTTAAAATTCCTCTTTATTATTGAATGATCCTTTTCCCCCTAAAGGATTATGCTCAGTTTCCCTGGATAGGTGAATCTTGGTTGTAATCCTAGCTCCTTTGTCTTCTGGAACATTATATCCCATGACTTATGACCCTTTAATGTAGAAGATGCTAAATCCCATGTCATACTGACTGCAGCTTCATGATATTTGAGTTGTTTCTTTCTGGTTGCTTGCAATATTTTCTCCTTGACCTAGGAACTCTGGAATTTGGCTATAATATCCCTGGAGGTTTTCATTTTGGGATCTCTTTCAGGAGATTATTGGTGGGTTCTTTAATGTCTATTTCACCCTCTGGTACTAGGTTATCAGGGCAGTTTTCTTTGATAATTTCGTGAAGTATGATGTCCAGGTCTGTTTTTTTTTTAATCTGACTTTCAGGTAATTCTCAAATTATCTCCCCTAGATCTGTTTTCTAGATCACTTTTTTTTCCAAAAAGATCTTTTACATTTTCTTCCACTTTTTCATTCTTTCAATTTTGTTTGATTGATTCTTAATGTCTCATAAAGCTATTAGCTTCCGAATGTCCAATTCTAATTTTTAAAATGTTATTTTCTTCAGATTTTTTTAATTTCATTTTCCATTTGACCAATTCTACTTTTTAAGGAGTTGTTTTTTCACTAAATTTCTGTACTTCTTTTTCCATTTTTTGTGCTTCCTTTGTCAAGCTGTTGATTCTTTTTTCATTACTCTCTTACATCATTCTCATTTCCTTTCCCATTTTTTCTTCTACCTCTCCTATTTGATTTTTAAAGTCTTTTTTGAGCTCTTCTAGGAGTTCTTTTGATCCTGAGACTAATTCTCATTTTCCTTTGAGACTCTGATTATAGGTATTTTAACACTGTTTTTCTCTTCTGAGTTTGTGTTTCAATCTTCCTTGTCACCATAATAACTTTCTATAGCCAGATTCTCTTTTTTTGCTTTTTTTAGGATTTTTTAAAAAATCTTTCCAGGCTATTTTGTTACTTTTAAAGTTAAGTTATGCTCCTGGGTTGGAGAGGTACTGTATCAAATTTTTTTGTGCCAGGCCCTGGCTGCTAGCCTGGCATTGTGTAGTTGCTGAGGGGGGCCTGGCTGCTCAATTGGCTCAATTTGGGGCTACAGGGGGCCTGGCCACTCACCTAATGCTGTGCTGGGGCCTGGGGGAGGAGGGTGGTCTGGTGCAGCAACAGGGCCACAGAGGACTTGTCTGCTTGTCTGCTATGGGTCCACAAGGGAGCCTGCTGCTACATGGGGGACATTATAGACCTGGTGCTATACCAGGGCTTTATGGGACAGGGTTGGGGGGCAGGGCTGACTATTCTCTTGCTGCTGCACTGGGGGTGAGGGTGGAGGACTGGCCACTCACCTAAACTAATCACTTTTACAATTATTATGTTATTTAATCTTGTTTGATCCCCACAACATCCCTGGGAGGTAGGTGGTATTTTACAAGAAACTGAGGCAAGCGGAAATTTAGTGACTTGCTTGGAGTTACAATTATTAAGTGTCTGAGACCAGATTTGGACTCATATTTGCCTGACTCCAGGCCATTGCAATAAAAATACTACAAATGTTTCTAAGCAGAGAGGTATCCGTTGAACTATGCTAAATATACTGTCAAATCAGATGACCCCCATGCTTGTATAAGAGAGGATTGGGGGCCAATATATTTCCCAAGAAAATGTTCAAGATCCGCAGATAACTTTCTCTGCTTTCATCTTCAGAATCACACAGCCAACATAATCAGCCCAAATTGGCAAACCATCAAATGATTAACAAGCACATATTAAGCATGTATTCCAGACACTGTTACACCCAAGGACAAAGTCCTTAAGAAACTTACATGCCATAAGAAGTCTGAGTGTGAGTACAAAGACATAAAGATGGGCAATGGAAGGTTATATTTGAGAAACAACAAGAAGGTCATTATGGCTGGAACTCAGAGGGCATAAAAAAGGGAATAATATGTAACAAGAATGGAAAAATAAGTTGGGGCCAGGTTTTAAAGAGCTTTAAATGCCAAACAGAAGAGTCTATATTTGATTCTAGGAGTAATAATAAGTCATGGGAGTTTATTGGTGGAGAGCTATGCCTGAGGAAAATCACTTTGCTGTGTCTTCACATAGATTGGATAGACTGGATAGAATGGATAGAGCCATGAAGCAGACAGAACAATCAAGCAGTCATTCAATAAACAATTATTTCAAAAAGAGGCAAAAGACAATCTTGACCCTCAAAGAGCTCACAACCTAATGAGGGAAACAAAAAGTAAATACTTAGGTACAAAAAAGCTATATACAGGATAAATAGGAAATAATACACATCTCTAGAATTAAGAGGGGTTGGGAAAGACTTCCTGTAAAAAGTGGGATTTTAGTTGAGAATTAAGGGAAGCCAGGGAACTTAGAAGGTAAGAGTGAGCATGGAGGACAATCAAAGAAAATGCCTGGAGGCAATCAGTGGAGTGTCTGCATTTCTTTTGTCTTGTCTATTCTGTCTCATTTCCAGTTAGGAACTTACTGCAATTGTCCAGGCAAAAGTAAAGCAACATATGTGTAAATGGATTGGACAGGTGAGAACCAAAAGATAAAGAAATAGAAACAATAAGATTTAGCAACTGATTAGATAACGTGAGATGAGAGGGAAGGAGTAGAGAATGGTGCAGTTGGGATCCTAGGGGGCTGAGAGAATGGTTGAAGTTCAGAAGAGAACTATGATTTGTGGGTCAGGAGCAGAGGTGAATTCTGACTTGGACATGCTATGTGGGAGACACTTAAAGGATATACAATTTGAATTGTTTAATAGGCAGTTGGTAATCTGGGGCTGGTGCTCAGGAGAGACACTAGCATTGGATACCTAGATTTGAGAGTAATTGTTCTACCTTGAGATACAAAGGCGATAGACACGGTGCAGATTGAAGCATTTTACTGGACATAATTTTCGTGGAAATTTGTTTTGATTGGTTGTAAATATTTGTTAACAGATTTTATTTTTCTTGGTTTCTCCCTGGGTGAAGAAAGGGAAGTGGAAGGAAGAGAATTCAGAGTTGAAAATAAAAGTGAATTTTAAAAACGATGGTTTCAAAGAGATATGGAATGAGTTGTGTGAACTGATTCATAGTGAAGTGAGCAGCACCAGAGGAACAATTGGTGCTTTAACATCAATGTTACAGAAATTAATGATTTCAAAGACTTTTAGAAATTGATGAATAATAAAATGAACAGAACTAGGAAAATAAGTTATATAATTACAACACTGTAAAAAACAAAACTGTGATCCACCTGATGTCTCTTCATATTAACTGATAGAGCGGTGATGGACTCAGAGTGCAGAATGAAGCATATAGTTTTGGAACACAGAGAAGAAATTTGCTTTGACTGTGTATATGTATTACAAGGAATTTGATTTTCTTTTTTCCTCTCAGTGGAGTAGGATAGAAAAAATAAATTTCTGTTAATTTTTAAGAAACTTTAAAAAATCAAAAAGTGAATGGAAAGAATCATTAGTATAGCTTCCAGAGTGTCATACCTAGAGAACAAAGTCAGTGAGTGTCTCTGACAGTGTAACGTAGCATAGTGGAATGAATAAGCATATGGGTGAATAGAATGAGAGTGAGCCAGGCTAGAGCCAACTAAAATAGGCAGAAAGGTTCAAGTGTTTACTGGAAATGGCCTATGTAGAGGTGCACTGGAGCCAGTTGGAGATATTAAATTTTCAGTGTGGCCATTTACACCTTGGAAATCTGCAAACCAATCAGGGACTGATTTCTTTTTTATTCTTCTAGACTTAAGAAAGAGATAGAGAAGATGTTAACAATGAAGATCAAATTTTAAAGTATGTCATATATATGTGTGTATGTGTATATATGTGTCCATGTGTATATATAAATTTATATATAAATATAAAAATTTATTTATACAAATATATTAAAAAAAATTTCTAGCATGTTGGTTGTTGAACTTTACCAGCACAACCTTGGACATATGCACCTAAAAAGTTGGGGGTAAGGAGATAGGAAATGTTTAATTTTCACTCAGTAATTAGTCAATAAACAAGCGTTTATTAAGCACTTACTATGTGTTAGCCTTTAGCTAAGTGCTGGACATTCAAAAAAATTGTCCTTGACATGTAAATGCTTCAAACACAAGAAAGATTTAAAAAAACACTCAGGTTAAAAAAAGCTTTAAAATGCCAGAGCATTTATATTTGATCCTGGAAGTAATTGGGTGTCACCACAGTAGTAAGACTTACTCTTCAGGAAAATTTTTTCACCTGAGTATAGAATGGAACAGGGAGATACTTGAGGCATGAAGAAAAACCAAAAGAGAGGTGATGAGTTGCCTACTATGAGAGTGGAGAGAAAGGGATTAGATACACACACATACATTCATAAGCGCATCTGTATGTGTGTAGGTATGTGTATATATGTGTATATATACACACATACATACATATACTTATACACGAGATGCTGTAAAGGTAAAAATAAGACCTGACAATAAATTATACATGTAGAGTGAGTGGGAGTGAGGAGTTGAGATTGACACTAAATCATGATCCTGGGTGACTGAGAGGATGGTCATGCTCTCAACAGCATGAAAGTTCAGCAAAAGGGAAGGTTTGAGGGTACAGATATTGAATTGTCTCAGATATGCTGAATTCATGATGCCTGAGTAACATCTAATTCTAGACATCCAAAAGACAGTGAAGGGAGACTGGCAATCAGGAGACAGGTTAGGGATGGATATATAGATCTAGGCATTATTTATTTAGGTTTGATAATTGAACAATCAAAGTGAAAGGAAACTAGTTTATAGGGGAAAGAAGACCCTGGATATAGCCATGGGGAATATCCATGGTTAGGGGCCATGACCCAGATAAAGATGCAGCAAAGGAGACTGAGAACGAGTAATCAGACATGTAGGAAATGACCAGTTAACAACTGCTGGCACTATGCTACAAATTATGACCATCATGCATATTTCCATTGACCAGAGATTTTAATTCCTTTTGTGTATCTATTCATTAATCACCCCACTGGATCACCAATCAATCCCTCTGTGTTTATTTTGCATATATCCTGTGAACAGATTGTAACACTTTATTAGAATGTAAGTTCCATGAGGCCAGGGACTATTTTATTTTTGTGTTTGTACCCCAAAATGCTTAATAAATATTTGTTGATGGAACGATTGATTTGTTATCTGTAATCCCACCTCTTAAAAATTTCAATGGTTCTGTAAGTATTCCCTCCAACTATACAATCTGCAACTCCTTCATGCTTCCTCATTCCATGTGATTTTTTGATCCATATCCTACCATAAACCTTCCATAAAAGACCTACCCAATGTGCTAGATGTCTTCATTTAGATTTTTTAAAGTATTCCATAAGTACCAGTGCAACCTTCACACTGTTATCCTCTGTCATCAATGCGTGACCAGCCCACCTCCTTTCTGAAAATATATTTTCTGAATAATAGCCTTCCTGCTACTTCTTCTATTCAAACATCATTGGTAATGGGCTACAACCCACTTTCTCCTACCATACATCTCTTCATTATCAGAGAGGTCACCCACAGCTTTGATTCTATAGAGATTACAATGTTTCAATATTTGCAACCAAATAGTGAGAAAACACAACCTCCTCACTACATTGAAAAGAGCCTCCATATTAAAAATATTACTCGCAATCACAGCTTGCAGGATACGTGCATACCTGTATATACATTTATATACATACATGTGGTGCACATATATATATGCATGCGTGTATATATAAATATAATTTCAAACAAAATACTTGAAGAGATGGCACTGTCTAGATCATATTTTACTCCCTGGAACCATCATTTTATTTCTTTCATTCTTCTTCAGCTTTTCATTCATCTCTTTTTGATGCCCTCATTTAATTACATTTATGTTCTTGAAGCATATAGAATCAATTATTCAGAAAACAATCTCCTTCGCAATATCTCCTTTAATTAACTGCCTTCCCCTTTTCCATCCCCTCCCACTCTCCACCTTAGGCATTTGAATCACTTGTTATTCCTCCCCCACATCACAGCCCCATCAGCCAGTGCCTCCCAGCCAACCATGACCAGATAAGGGGAAATGGAATTCCTTATCTCTGGATGCAAACGTGAAAGGTCAAGGTTCCTAAGAAAAGAGGCCTTCTTAAAAAAAAAAAAAAAAAAGGAAAGGGTGGAAGAGAGAGAGAGAGAGAGAGAGCCTTTCCTGTATCCATGGCAACAAGAGGTAGCATCATGGCATGTCGGAGTGAGCATGGCCTGTTCAGCTCTGCTGATATCTTTCCACTTCATTAGCCTCTTTATCAAGTAACTCTGCATCAGACTAAGTGTATTTTGGTGTCAGGGTGCACTGCAGATGACTCAAAAGCATGTTGACCTTTTCTATGGAGCTCCAAGTTCCTTGCGGGACCTGTGATGAGAGAGCTTCTCCATACCCCCCCTCATTTCTCCCTATGACCTCACTCCCTTTTCTCCCTTTCTAATCAAAGTTCTGTAACTGGTGAGGCATAGAGGTATTCAGGACTGTGGAGAGGCTCCGCTTTCCCCCACAGCACTGGGGAAGTCAGGACCTCAGCTGTCAGAGTCATGTTGGCTAGCATGCCTGGGAGAAAGATTAATGACTCTGCCTGCAGAAAAGGAATAAAATGTGCCCTCCTCCCAAAAAAAGACAATAAATACGAGGTGGAGTGAAAAGAAGGCGTTGACAGTAACAAATGTTGACTGACATTGTATTGTGTGTCTTTCCTAAATGGCTCTTGGCTGCCAGTAGAAACAGGGATTCGTTTAATAACGACTTTTATAAGACTTGAGGAGACAAAAAGCCTTTGGGGGTTAGAATTGATTTGTGTGTGTGTGTGTGTGTGTGTTATTCATTGTTGGCCCCATTGGGAAAACTAGGTTTCTGCTATTTCTTCTCAGCCTCCCATCCACATTTGAGCAGGTTTGCTGCCCACAGCCTACCTCAGCTGTGAAAATTAATACAAAACCAAGTGCCCCGGGTCAAAAGAAAATCACCTCTTGGGTTTAAAAGACCTTTGATAAAGTTGGCCTCTCTTTTCACCTTACCTTTGAGTTGTCTCCATGGTTACATGTTTTGGTGGGGTCATTTAGTATCTTCACTGTTTACAGCTCTGAGTCTACAACCTTGGTTATACCTAATGCCCATACTCTACATCTCCACCTATTACTTAGAACCTTTGGTTACCTCAAGAGTCAGCTCTTGCACTACACTCTTCATGATGCCTTTCCTGATCCCCTAAGATGTTACTGCCTTCCCATTTCTTAAATCTATTTTTTATATCCTTTATATGTACCTGTGTTTGTCTCTTCAGAAAGAATCTAAGCTCTTTAAGGCCAGGGACTATGTCTCTTTTTCATTTTTTAATCCTCTAGCTATTAATATAGTGCCTGACACCTAAAAAGTGCAAAAAATAATTATTGATTGATACTATGATCCAGTTATACAGAAGTACTAAGGAGTAAACAGCAGGCCTTCCTGAGTTGCTCTGGTTAGAGAAAACCCTATGAAGTGCTTTGCCTGGACCCTGGTCATTTCTGGGAATACATGGGCCTCAGTGCTGAAAAGAGCTGGCATCTTGGTACAGTGCAGCAAACCCTAAATGATTCCTTGGTCCTGGCTATTCCTGCCTTGTGACAATGGCAGGGTATAGGGTGCTAAGTCAGTTAAAAGGAAGAGACAGCTTCTACCTCAATCTATTCCTTCAATTATCCGATATGGTGAGTAGTTCTCTCTCCATGGGTTTCCTGTAAGGTATCAGGGGCAAAGAGGGCTGATCTTCCTGCCCTATCCCCCCACCCCCCCACATTGAGCCTGGCAAAAGTCAGTCCCCTTGTGCATGATCACTAAGACAAGGTCTGGGCTTGGTGAAATGGAGCTTAGGTCATATGCCTCTGATTGCCTTTTAAAATTTTCATTTTTTCCTTAGTATAGATGATGGATTGATGATGCTGAGATGCACATTCCCAGCCTCACAGGGAGCCTCATAAGTTCAATGTCCATGAGCCTCATGAGTTCAGTTCAGAGCTCCTGGAACCTCAGTCAGAGATGATGTTCAGTAAGAGATATTTCTTTATCAGTGAGGATGACGAGCCCAACCCCTAGCCTTGTTTTCCAGAGACCTGAATGAACCTAAGGAAAATTGGTTGAAAAGTTGAGATGAAATGGAAATTCTCTGTATAAAAATCCTGAAAACTGCTTCATGTTTGTTTAGGTCTCAACTTCCCAGGAGAATATAATAGCAATAAGTTACTGCTGTTGGTTTATTTTTTTTTTTTGTCAGTGCACAGTTATGTGTCCTTTGTGTTTAGCATTTCTTTTGTGTAGAACAAGGGTTCTTAACATTTTTTGTGTCACAGTCTCCTTTAGAAGTCTGGTGAAAACCTGAGAAGGGGACTCCTTTATCAGAATAATTTTGTAAATGCAAAAAAATATGTAGGATGACAAAGGAAATCAATTAAACTGAGCTATAGTCATCAAAATATTTTTTTAAAAAAAACAAGTACATGAACCCTAGTTTTAGAACTTGTGTGAAGAAAATAAAATCACAAAAGATTCTGACCCCTCTCTTTAGAGACAAGGGACTCCCAAGACTGAACCCAGGTTCTTTATATTGGTACTTTAGTGGAGAAAGATAAGGGAAGTGTCCCAGTCGCCCCAGGGCTCGTCATGGTAACTACTGTCACAAGTAGAATGGCTGCTAAGGCTAACAATTCCATAACAGAGGTAGAAAAGAAGAATTGCACTGGGAAAAGGAGGGATAGTGCCAATAGAGCTGGAAGAAAGGACCTCAGCGATCATTTAATTCTACCCCCTATTTTAGAGATAAGGACACGGAGGCACAAAGCAGAGAAGTCATTTGTCCAAGGTCCCCTAGGAGGAAGAGAAGGAGATAGGAATGTAGATCTCCCAAAGCCTCTTCCAATGCCAAATAAAACACCTGAAATTTTCATGATGATACCAACCCTTTAGACTTTACTAAACATCTGACTGAGCCCAAGATAGATTGTGTGGCATGGGAAATATTTTAGTATTCCTGAATATATTTTGATTCCAACTGCAAATGGCAGCCTAGTGTGTGGGAGGAAATATTGGGCAGAGGCGTTACTGCAGACCTGGGCTTTGCCAAGGCCTTGTCACTAGCTCCGTTGCTGAACTAGACTCTAAGGTGCCTTTTGTCTTTCATATTCTATGATCCTATGATGCAGTAGAGCAGTCTCATAGAGATACAATTAAACGTGGATTAACTATACTCCAATATCATTCTGACAGTTTCATTGCCATAAGACTTCCTCCATTTACTGCTCTCTTAGGGAGGTGAATCTGCTGCCATTACTCATCAGACTTCACTTTGCTGCTATCAGAGCACCCAAAGTATAATGCATCACTGTAGAGTAACGAGATCTTTAAATGACAAACTGAATACATTTTTCATGCCAATAGCCTATCTTCAGAATCTGTTGTCACCAAAAAATAATTGTCTCCCTGTTTTACTGTCAATTCTTATCTTGTATTTTGATAGAATGTAAGTTCCTTGAGGGCAGGAACTGCTTTCTTTTTGCCTTTGTGTTCTCAATTTCTTGCATATAATAGGTGATTGATAAACGCTTGTTGGATTTTTTCTTTTACCCCAAACTATATTATTCAACCTGATCAACTTTCTTCACCAGTTTTGGCTCTCAACAGCTTTTCATTATTTCAAAATATTGAGCCCATCTTCAAAGAATAAAGGTTTGTCCCTACCAGGTATTTGTATTGTTAATGTATTTTTGCATAATGGATTAATGTATTTTTGCTGAAGGGAAGATCTTTCCCATCTATTAATAAGCCCATGTGACCTGCCTGGGTCACATGGAAGCCTGAGTCCCATGAAGCCTGTGGTGGGAGGAGCTTGCTGATTGGATGGAACAGGAAGAAGTGAAGCTAGAGTAGAAATGAGAGGAAAATGATCAGAGTGGAGTCAGAGCTGGAAAGGATGCAGGCAAGAAGGCAGCTGGCTAGTGTGACTGAAAGAGCTTGTTCGTGATTTTGTTTAAGGGAGCCTGCTTGTGATTTGTTAATGGAGCTGGTTTGTGGGAAGCTTAGCAGGGGAAGGCTTGGGGATATTGTTGTTCTCTGCATTGTTATTGTGTAAAGATTTTTGTTACTATGATGGATTTGGCTTTCTGGTGTCTGAATAAATGTTTTGGCTCTGCCTTCCATGTGGAGAGTCTGTTGTGTTTTGCAATTCAGAATTGCACTGGGATATTCATGACTGCCATAGGTGCTACAATATTGTATTAATTTATTATTGTATTATTATATAACATATATAATTTATATTATACTATATTATAAAGAATGTGACCCAAGGCTAAAGGCAATTCCAACTGAAAAATTCCCAAAATGTTTGGAGTATTAGTAGCATACTTGGAATAAGATCATAGCCTCCCAAGGTGAATACTTTGAAGGAGGTACCCATTTGAACAGATAATTTCTAATATCTTCACTGAAATATTAGTCACAATACTTCATAGTCATAAATCATATATTCTATTAGCATTACTATAATTATGTCCAATAAGCAACTTATTTCCATCATTTTAGCCAGTCAATTCAGTGAGAGGAAAAAAATCAATCAAATGTCTAATTCAATTTGTAGATTCAGTCAACAAGGCCCTCCAATAGTTCTAGACAAACATAATCTCTAGTTCTACTCATGTAGCTTAAGGAAGACCTATAAGAAAATGAGCAGCAGAAGCAAAGCTCTCACATGAATAAGCCTATATTGATGTCTTTAAGTTTTATGACTCCCTTCATAACAACCCTATGTATTAGGTAGGTTATCTTTATTTTACAGATGAGGAAAGTGAGGCACAGAAAGGTAAGGTGATTTGTTTAAGGTCACATGGTGAGGAGGTTCAGAGCCAGGATTCAAAGCCAGGTCTTGTGATCCCAAATACCTTCTAACTATACCATGTTGCCTAAGGTTTCCTTTCTTAGTTCCCCCAAGTTAATAATTTGTCTCTCTTTCTTCACTACTTGGAGCCTGGATTCCATCATAACATTCAAAGCCTCCTAGTACAATAGACAAAGAACTAGACTGAATCAGGAAAGCAGAGTTCTGCCATTAAATAGTGGTGTGGTCTTCAGAAAGCTACTTGTTACCAATGGGCCTTTTAGTCCTAACATTCTATGTTCTAGTATGACAGTCTTGTAGCAACATCCTGAGTAGGTATCAGCCTACCCAAAAATGTAACTCTAGTGCCATATCTTCCCTAAGGTACAGATACTTTGCTTAGTAGTTTAAACATATTGTGTCTATTAATAGGGACCAGCATATATATGAGGCAGATAGGTGGTACAGTGCATAAAGCGCCAGGACTGAAGTCAGGGAAGACTCATCTTCTTGAATCAAATTTGACTTCAGACACTTACTAGATGTGTTACTCTAAGCAGGTCATTTAACCTTCTTTGTCTCAGTTTCCTCATCTATCAAAGGAAATGACAAACCTCTATAATAACTTTGCCAAGAAAACCCCCAATGGGGTCATAAAGATTTGAACATGACTGAAAAGACTGAACAAAATGCATACACACAATATATACCACTGCTGTGAGGGCAGGACTTTATTCATATTAGGATTCTTAATCACTTTCTGAATGATCTCCTTTTAAGGCCCAGACTTGTAAGTCTACTCATTTACATCATTAAAATATACTAACAGAAGGCACAAATTTAGACATCAGGTTTTGGTGTAACCCCACAAAATTAGAAGCAAGGAAGTGATGCGTGTATGTATGTACATATGTGTGTACGTATGTATGTATATATGTATGTATGTGTGTGTCACACATGGGAGAATCTAATAAAAGACAACATTCATAATAGCTTATAGGTTAGTGCAAACATCTTTTGTACACATCAGAGACAGGCCTATACATACACACAGACTACAGGATCCATTTGTAGGATGCTCTTGGCTTCCCTTCTAACAATCAGTTGGGAATGTTTGGGGTCTGTCATCCCTAATGATCACTAATGTAAGGTAGGGTCATCCTCTCCTCTCTACTAGGTTGAAATAATCATAGATTCCCACAACAACGTGTGAATTAGTTCTCTTTTTAAGTTTAATATGCATATTACCATTTTCTCCATCACTTTCTTTTTTATAAAAATCACAACCATCTTTTCTTAACAATAAGAATAATAATATTGACAATAATACCTTATATTTCTAAAACCACTTCCATATAAATTATGTCATGTGAACCTCTCAATAACTCAATGAGTTTGGCAAAAAAAAAAAAAATATTATCCCTATTTTGGAGATTAGGAAACTGAGACTCCTTTAGCAAGTTTCAGATTTCACTAGATTCTGAGTCCATTGCTATTTCTTTCTTCTTTTGTAATTTGTGAAGTCCTGCAAATCATACTTCCATTTCATCCATGTTGCAGAAAAATTTCTAAAAGGTGAAAAACAATACGCTTTCATCTATAATCAGAGTACATGAGTTCTATGTCTGAAGCTGATAAACCTTTTCCATAATGAGTCCTTTGGAATTGTCTTAAAGCATTGCCTTGATAGAGTAGCTAAGTCTTTCACAGTTGATCATCATATAATATTGCTATTCCCATGTAGAATATTCTCCTGGTTCTGCTCATTTCACTTTGCATCAGTTCGTGTAAGTCTTCCCAGGTTTCTTTTTAAAATTATTCACTTCATCATTTCTTATAGCACAATAGTAGCATGTCATATACCACAATCCTCTACCCCAGCCATGAATAAGTTCTGTAATCAATTTGAGAGAATTGGTCTTTGGGTAAAAGCCACTGGAAACTCCACAGGAAATACCTTTGAAGAGAATCAGTCATGATCTTTGAGTCAAAAAAAAAAAAGAAATCATTAGAAATTAAGGAATTCAGATTCAGGAGCACTTTGTGGATTAGTCTCTTTTGGGAGCTGAGCAGGGAGTGGGTAGGAGAGGCTTTCTTATTCTTTCTCCCGCCCCAGCACCCTTTGATATAACATATCATGACAGCTACCAAACCATCTTTGTCTCTTTCCTGATCTCCAGTCCCACATAACCAAGGGAGGCATCTCAAACTCCACATGCCCCAAACAAAATTCATCATCTTCCCCTCCCATACCATTGTTCTTCTAAACTTCCCTATTACCATTAAGAATGCCACCATCCTTGCAGACATATAGGCTGTCAACATTGGTATCATCTTTGACTCTCATCCCACATGTCCAATTGGTTCCCATATCTTGCTGTTTCCTTCTCTTAGGTGTGCCCCTTCTTTATATTCATATAGACACCACCTTGCTTCAGCCCCTCAGCCCCTCTCACTCAGATGATTGCAATTGCCTCATAACTGGTCCCCTTGCCTCTAGTCTCCTCTGATTTTCTTGAAAGGCAAGTCTAACCATGCCACCCCTGAATCCCTGAACTCAATCAACTGCAGTGGCCCACTGCTACTGTAAAATCAAATAGACACTTCTATCAGGCATCCACAACCTGGTCCCTTCTTGCCTTTCTAGTTGTCTTATACCTTACCTACTTCTTCTCATTTTATGAACCAATCATACTCAGATATTTCTTGTTCCTCATAAATACTTCTCCTTTTACTATCTCCATACCTCTGCGTCATTGATCACCCTTGAGAGGGGAGGGGATAATAAACATTTATAGTACCAGGCACTGTGCTAAGTACATTTTGTTAACAAATATCATCTCATTTGACCCTCACAACAACCCTGGGAGGTAGGTGCTATTATTAACCCCATCTTACACTTGAGGAAACTGAGGTAGACAGGGGTTAAGTGACTCGACCAGAGGCTCACAGCTAGTAAGCGTCGGAGGTTTGATTTGAATTCAGGTCTCCCTGACTCTGGGCAGGGAGATAACCCAATGCGCGGAAAACTGAGTCTGGAGTCAGGAAGATCTGGGTTCAAAAGACTCAAACGCTAGTTGCGTGACCTTGGGCAGGTCACTTATTCTCATTTGCCTCAGTTTCTTCATCTGTAATATGAACTAGAGAAGGAAATGGCAAACTACTCAATATCTTAAACCCCAAATAGGGTCACAAAGAGTTGGACACAGCAGGAGTGACTGAACAACAACAACAAAATTTCTTGACTATAGGTCCAACTGTCTATCCACTTCACTACTAACTAGCTTTCTATGACTGTCAAGTTTTCTATTCTCCCTGGTTTTCTTTAAAACTCAGCTGGAGCACTATCTTCTCAAGAAGGTCCTTCCATATTCCTCCCTCTGCCAAACTGTTAGCATCTTGTGCCCATCCTCTAAGGTTTCTTTGTATTTATTTTGCATATACACCTATATAATATATACATATATATATATATATATATATATATATATATGTGTGTGTGTGTGTGTGTATGTGTGTGTGTGTGTGTGTGTGTGTGTGTGTGTGTGTGTATAGTCCCTCCCATGCGAATGTAAGTTCCTTGAGGTCAGGAGCTATTTCCCTTTTTGTCTTTGTATACTCACACTTACAATAGTGCATTAAGCACATAGTAAGGGCTTTTCTTGTTCAGTCATTTCAGTTATGATTCTTCATGACCCCTTTGGGGATTTTCTTGGCAAAGAGAATGGACTGTGTTTCCATTTCCTTCTCTAGCTCATTTTACAGTTGAGGAACTGAGGCAAACAGGATGAAATGACTTGCCCAGTTAGGTGTCTGAGGCCAGATTTTAACTCAGGTCTTCCTGACTTCAAGCTCAATGCTTTATTCACCATGCTACCTAGATGTTCACAAGGGTTTAATAAAGTCTTGCTGCTTAATTAATTAACCCCTAGAGTCTCACTTTATCTATTATTCCTACAGAGGTTGCAAGATCTCCTGTGAGGCATTTGATGATACTTAATGTGAGAAACAACTAAAGGACTGAAGAGGGAAATAATGGAAAGGGTCATAATTGAGAATGAAAAATTCAGTATCTATTTGGGAAATAGTGATGAGGAGGAGTCAGACTAAGAATTTGATGAAAATATTTCTTCTTAAGTCAGGCATATCTCTTTTCTTGTATTCTGACACTATGCTGCATGGTCAGAGTTAACTTGGATAGATGGGGTGAGGGACTTCCAACCATAGGATTTTAGGGCTTGGGTATCAAGGCCATATTGGCTGGAGAAAATGCTTGGCCCCAGTAGCTAGAGGAAAGAAAAGAGCTGGGTGGGGAGAGGAGGGAAGGTTGGGGGCGGGGTCAGAGCAGCACTAGAAGGAAAACTGTGAAATTAGTGAAGGTGGAAAACCCTCTGTTTATACTTCATTGTTTTTTGCTGCTTATTGAGTTCTGCTCTTATCTCTTCACTGTTGATCTCTCCATTCACTCCAGCCCTCCCTTTTTCTGCCACTGGATACGTTCTGGGATTAGTTGTTGAGTTTCTGTTGGACACAACTGGATGGTGACAGGTATGACTCTGTTGTTGTTTCTGTTTTTTAAGGGTCTCTGGATAATGTATAGCCTCACTTAATCACTAGGTTCAAGATTTAAGAAATCTTTTGGCTGGGAAGTCTTTCCTAACAGTTAATCTAAACTCTCTCTCTCTCTCTCTCTCTCTCTCTCTCTCTCTCTCTCTCTCTCTCTCACACACACACACACACACACACACACACACACACAGAAAGAGAGAGAGAGAGAGAGAGAGAGCATTTCAATCACAATCCTCTTTATGAGTTCTTCAACAGGATTACTGAGCCTCGAGTCACCATCTTCTTTATATCCGAAAACTACTATTAAGCCACCCTTCACCCTTCTTTTAATCAGGTTAAGAGATAAAAATCCTTTTCACCTATCTTTACCAGTCCTATCTGGTAGTTCCATAAATCATTTATATTGCTGTACTGTAAACCCTCCATATCTGTTTTAAACTGAACTAAAAGTCGTAGATTCTTTGTGGCACTAAAACCCCTATATTTAACCCATCCTGCATTAACGCTCAGTTTTATTATGGAACTGCCTTAATTATCCCTCTCCTCAAGTCAATTCCTTAGACATCTCTCCCACTAAACCTCAGCCACTGTCCCAAAATCTCATCAGGCTGCTGCTTCAGCTAGGTCATTCTGCCCTGCGGTTGAAACACAAAGGATGCTGTGAAATGATGTGACATCATTTGATAGGTAGAACATCAGCTGAAGGCAGAGAATGCCCCCGCCCCCAGGATCACTGCAGGTGAATTGAGCTTGTATCCAGCTGGAATTAGAGGAGTGAAGTGAATTCATCAGTTAAGACCAACGTATTTAACAGAATATTTTCTTTATGCACTCAACCTCAGAGCCTAGCTGTGTGAGTAAGCACAAAATTGTTCTGAAATTTACATCTTTTTTGAAGAATTACAAACCCATAGAATCTCAGAGTTCAGGGGATATGAAAGATCACTTCATAGGAACCAGAAGATAGAACTTGAAGATTCTATCATGATCATCTGGTCCCATTCCTTCTTTTTACAGATGAGGAAACAGAGACTAAGTGACATAGTGAGTAAAGTTGAGACTTGAACCCAGGTCCTTAGATTCCAAATTGTGTCTACCTTCTTTTACTCTATTCCCTGCCACATATTCTTCAATATAGTAATGGTGGCATAACTATTCTATGAACAATGCATTCCACCTCTTGCCTCCCAACATTTTCCCTGGCTGTCTCCCATGCCCAGAATGCTCTCCCTCTTCATCTACTTGCTTCTCTGGTTTCTTTCATATCCCATCTTCTGAAGAAAGCCTTTTCCAACTCCTCTTAATTCTAATGCTTTTCTTTTTAAAAATTATTTCCTATTTATCCTGTATACAGCAGCTAAATGGTGAAGTGGATAGCGTGCTGGGCCTGGAGTCCAGAAGACTCATCTTCATGAGTTCAAATCTAACCATAGACACTTACTAACTGTGTGACCCTGGGCAAGTCACTTAGCCCTGTCTAGCTCAGCTTCCTCATCTGCAAAATGAGCTGGTAAAGGAAATGGAAAACTACTCCAGCATCTCTGCAAAAAAAAAATCTCAAATTGGGCCATGAAGAGTTGGACACAACTGAACAACAAAATTTATCCAGTACAAAGTTTGTTTTATATATATATGTATATATATATATACATATATATATATATATATACACATATATAGATTTTTATCTTCACTGTTAGATCATTAGCTCCTTGAGGGCAGTGACTATCTTTAGTTTTTCTGTCTCCAGCACTTAGCACAGTAACTGGCACACAGTAGGCACTTCCAATTAACATACTTCCTCTCTAATCTATTCCAATTTATACCTAACCAAGAAACCCTTCTACACTATTCCAAACAAGTAAGCGATCAACCAATCTTCCCTGAAGTGAGGGGAGCCCACTAGGTCCTGATAAAGCCCATGGCATTTTTGGACAGCTCCTATTGAGAAGAAAAGTGTCTTTAGTTTGCACTTTAATGGGCCTCTTTCCAGCTTCTGCTCAATGCTCCTAAGCAGAACAAGTCAAATCCATAAGAAATCTCTTCTTTTACCTCTTTAACTATTCTTACACTTTCAGCGAAAGCTCTCTAGGTTCAGGACTAAGCCAGTAAGTGTCCTAAATGTAACTAAAATCCCTGGTCGTTATAGGAAGCTTTTTGTTTCTTTAGCATGCTTATATTGAGTTAGTATATACAACCAGGAGCCTATGAGAAGGGGCTGAAAATAGCAAAGATCTGGGACCCTGGGCAGAGAATGTCCACAGGGAACAGATACCTGTATCAAAAAGTAACACCATCTGAGAATGCCACTGAAAGTAAAGGGAGGCAAGAGTTATCAGAGGAACTGGCTGTGAAGAGGAGGGAAAGAGCCCATCAGGAAGAATCCCTGTCTGGACTTCGAAGGTCCTGAGAACCCTACAAAATGAAGGATTTGAGCCAAGTGAGACATAGGAAGCAAGGCCACAGGCAGTGATGTAAGAATCATTACAGAAAGTCTTTATCACTCCTTAGCCCCCTTCCCTGGAACGGTTTTCTTTCAGATCCTCTTTTCTTTCCCCCATAGCAAGTCATTCACTGCATCTCAGGCCATCACCAATTACCTTGACTTTTGTTCCACCACTGGACTTTGATAACTCTGGAGGACTCACCAATAATAAGTCCCAGCCCAAGCCTCACTTGCTCATCGTTTGGGTTTTGATGGTTCAAAGTGAGTGTAAAATAGCAATTGTTTTCTGTTCTAGGCAGAAACTCTGTAGGTCTTCCTCTTCCAGAATGATTCTTTTGTGATGGTAAAGGAGGCCATTTTTTGTTTCAATTCTAACCTAACTTGTAATCATCGAATGAGTGTTGCCTCAGACAAACAGACCTGGGAAAGACCTCAACTTATAAAGGCCAAGGTCTCTCTTTGCATCTTGGGCCATCACCAGTCATCTTGATGTATATCTTACTATTGGATTTCGATCACTCTGAAGGAGAGAGTGAGGGTGATGATTTTGCACAACACTGCCTCACTTAAATCCAATTCACAGACAAGTCAGGACATTGCCTCATGATGTCATTGATCCTCTTTGAAAACAAATATAATAATTGTAAATATGAATAAATATAATATTATCTCCCTTGAAAAACTCCTCCAGTCCCATGGCTTCAATAATTACGTCCATACAATGGATATAAACTTTGATTTTTCCATTGAGAGCAAATATTATACTTACAACAGTCTCCTTACTATTTAATAAAAGCAATTAATATAATATAAAAATAATATTTAATAATAATAATTATGTAAATACATTATATAATTATATAAATAATAAAATAATAATATTTAATAACAATAGCTAGCATGTCACTGCTTACAAGGTGCTTCATATGTGTTGCCTCATTTTATCTTTACAGCTGTCAAAATGATCTTTCTGGAGCACAGATCTCCAAATATGAGACCCCCTGTTCAATAACCTCCAATGGTTCCCTGTTAACTTCAAGATCAAATATAAAATCCTCATTGACATTTAAAGCCCTTCTTAACCTGGACCATTTTAAAGTTTCCATTCTTCTTATACGTTATGCCCTACTAAATATGTTTTGATCTAGTGCCACTTGTACTTCCTCCCCAAGAAACTCTATGTCCTGATCCTGTGCATTTTCATTTTTTTTTCAAATTTATTAATTTATTTGGTTTCAGTTTTCAACAATCACTTCCATAAATTCCAAAATTTCCCCCATCCCTTCCTGCTCCTTCCCCAAGACAGAATGAAATCTTTTATGGGCTCTATACATACATTGCTATTAAACACATTTTCACATTAGTCATGTTGCATAGAAGAATTAAAACAAATGGGAGAAACCATGAGAAAAACAAAACAAAACCAAACATAACAAAAGAGAAAATAGTCTGATTCATTCTGCATTCCAGCTCCATAGTCCTTTCTCTGGATGTGGATGGCATTTTGCATCATGAGTCCTTTGGAAATACTGAGAAGAACTAAATCTATCAAAAACAGTCCTACATGGAGGATGTTAATATGTATGATGATCTCCTGGCTCTATACACTTCAATCAGTATCAATTCATGTAAGTCTTTCCTGAAGTCCACCTGTTTGTCATTTTGCATAGCACAATAGTATGCCATTACATTCATATACCACAACTTTTTCAGCCATTCCCCAATTGATGGGCATCCCCTCAATTTCCAATTCTTGGCCACCACAAAAAAAGGTACTATAAATATTTTTGTACATGTGGGTCCTTTTCCCATTTTTTGATTTCTTTAGAATACAGCCCTAGAAGTGGTATTGCTAGGTCAAGGGGAATGTACAGTTTTATCACTCTTTGGGCATACTTCCAACTTGCTCTCCAACAATGGTTGGATCAGCTCACAGCTCCACCAACAAAGAATTAGTGTCCAACTCTCCTACATCTTCTACATCTTCTCCAACATTTATCATTTTCCTGTTTTGTCATGTTAGCCAATCTGATAGTTGTGATGTGGTACTTCAGAGTTATTTTGATTTGCATCTCTCCAATCAATAGTGATTTAGAGCATTTTTTCATATGACTATAGCTAGCTTTAATTTCTTCCTCTGTATTCTGGTAAATTTGACTCAGTTCTCTATATACTTCAGAAATGAGGCCTTTATCACAGACACTAGTTGTAAAAATTCCCTCCTAATCTTGGTTGCATTGAGTTTGTTTGTGCAAAAACTTTTCAATTTAATGTAATCAAAGTTACACATTTTGCATTTCATAATGTTCTCTATCTCTTGTTTAGTGATAAATTCCTCTTTTCTCCATAAATCTGACAAACTATTCCTTGTTCCTCTAGTTTTTTTGTGGCATCAGCCTTTATATCTAGATCATGTTTCCATTTGGATTTTATTCTGGTACACAGTGTCAGGAATTGGTGAATATCCAGTTTCCATCACACTATTTTCCAGTTTTCCCACCAGTTTTTGTCAAACAGTGAGATCTTTTCCCAGAAGCTGGAGTTCTTGGGTTTATCAAACAGTAGACCAGTATAATCATTGACTACTGTGTCTTGCATACCTAACCTATTCCACTGATCTACACCTCTATTTCTTAACTAGTACCAAGATGATTGGTGTTTTATAAACAATTTAAAATCTGGTAGGGTTAGACCTTCCCTAGTGTTTCTTTTCACTAATTCCCTTGATGTTCTGGACCTTTTAGTCTTCAAGATGAATTTTGATATTATTTTTTCTAGCTCTAGGAAATAATTTTGGTAGTTTGATTGTTATAGCACTGAATAATTAAATTAATTCAGGTAGAACTGTCATTTTTATTATATTAACTCAGCATACCCACTAGCAACTGATGTTTTTCCGATTATTTAACTCTGACTTCATTTGCACAAAATGTGTTTTGTAATTGTGTTCATATAGTCCCTGGGTTTCTTTTGTCAGGCAGACTCTCAAATATTTCATAATGTCCACAGTAACTTTAAATAGGATTTCTCTTTCTACCTCTTGGTGTTGGGTTTTTTGGAATATATAGGGATAAAGATGATTTATGTGGATTTATTTTGTATCCTGCAACTTTGCTAAAGTTGTTTACTATTTCAAGTAGTCTTTTACTTGATTCTCTAGGATTCTCTAAGTATATCATCATATCATCTGCAAAGAGAGATGACTTAGTTTCTTCTTTGCTTATTCTAATTCCTTCTATTTCTTTTTATTCTCTTATTGCTAAAGCTAACATTTCTAGTACCATACTGAATAGCAGTGGCGATAATGGACATTCTTATTTCACCCTTGATCTTATTAAAAATGCATGCAGCTTATCTCCATTACACATAATGTTTGCTGATGGCTTTAGGTAAACACTACTTATTATTTTAAGGAAGGCTCCATTTATTTTTATGCTCTTCAGTGTTCTCAATAGGAATGGGTGTTGTATTTTGTCAAAAGCTTTTTTCTGCATGTACTGAGTTAATCATGTAGTTTCTATTAGCTTTGTTGTGATATGATCAATTATGCTAATAGTTTTCCTAATATTGCACCAGTCTTTCATTTCTGGTGTAAATTCTACTTGATCAAAGTGTATTATTCTAATGATAAGTTTGTAATCTTCTTGCTAATATCTAATTTAAAATTTTTCATCTATATATTCATTATGAAAATTGGTCTAGCCCAGACCCAGTGGCCTGCCTGGCAAACATGTTTTCCTCCAAGCTCCTGTGAAAATCTCTGACCTCTCCCAGACAGCC
>CM053771.1:275675573-275783664 GCA_028658325.1 Potorous gilbertii | reverse complement strand
GATGGCTCAGACATCTTCAGGCTTCCAGATACACTCAGGGAGGGACAGGATCAAAAGAGAGAATAGAAACAATGGGGGGCAGGATAGGATGGAGGGAAATATAGTTAGTCTTACACAATACGACTATTATGGAAGCCATTTGTAAAACTACATAGATATGGCCTATATTGAATTGCCTGCCTTCCCAAAGGGAATGGGTGGGGAGGGAAGGATGGGGAGAAGCTGGAACTTAAAGTTTTAGGACCAGCTGTTGAGTATTGCTCTTGCTACTAGGAAATAAGAAATATAGGTAATGGAGAATAGAAAGTTATCTGGCCCTACAGGACAAAAGAGAAGATGGGGTAAGGGAAGGGAGGGATGATAGAAGAGAGGGTAGATTGGTGATATGGGTAATTAAAATGTCCAGTGTATTGGGGAGGGGACAAATGGGGAGAAAATTTTGGAACCTAAAATTTTGTGAAAATGAATGTAAAAAGTTAAATAAATTTATTTTTAAAAAAATTGATCTATATTTTTCTTTCTCTTTCTCTTTTCTCTTTCTCTTTTCTTTCTCTGTTTTGTCTCTTCCCAGTTTAGGTATCAGCACCATATTTGTATCATAAAAAGAATTTGGTAGGACTCCTTCTTAAGCAATTTTCCCAAATAGTCTGTCTAATACTGAATTAGTTCTTTAAACATTTGATAGAATTTGCTTGTAAATCAATTTACACTTTTGTAAATATTCATCCATTTCACTAAGATTGTCAAATTGATGGGCACACAGGTGAGCAAAATAATTTCTAATTATTGTTTTAATTCCTTCTTCATTGGAAGTGAATTAACTTTTCATTTTTGAGACATGATTTGGTTTTCTTCTTTTTTTAATCAAATTGATCAAAAGGTTTATCAATTTTATTTTTTTCATAAAACCAGGTCTTAGTTTTATTTATTAGTTCAATAGTTTTCTTAATTTCAATCATATTAAACTTTCCTTTGGTTTTCAGTATTTCTAATTTGGTATTTAATTGGGGATTTTCAATTTGTTCTTTTTTCTAGCTTTTTCAATTGCTTGCCCAATTCATTGACTTCTTCTTTCTCTATCATCTTCATGTAAGTATTCAGAGATACAAAACTTTCCCTAAAGAACTACTTTTCCTGCATTCTGTAAGGTTTTGTAGGTTGCCTCATTATTGTCATTCTTTTGAATGAAGTTATTGATTTTTCTATGATTTGTTGTTTGACCAACTCATTCTTCAGGATTATATTATTTAATTTCCAAGTAATTTTGGGTCAGTCTTTCAATGACCCTTTATTACATATAATTTTTATTGCATAGTGATCTGAAAAGTATGAATTGATTATTTCTGCCTTTCTGCACTGGACTGTGAGGTTTTCATGCCCTAATACATGGTCAATTTTTTGTGCATGTGCCCTTTACTGCAGAGAAAAAGGTATATTCCTTTCTATCCCCATTCAGTTTTCTCCAGAGAGCTATCATATCTACCTTTTCCAGTATTCTATTCACCTTCTTAACTTCTTTATTTTTTATTTTGAGGTTAGATTTATCAAGTTCAGAGAAGAGGAGGTTGAGGTCCCCCAGTAATATAGTTTTGCTGTCTATTTCTTCCTATAATTCCCTTACCTTCTCCTCTAAGAATTGAGATGCTGTATTACTTGGTGCATATGTTAATAATGATATTAATTCATTGTCTGTGGTGCCTTTTAGCAGAATATAGTTTCCTTCCTTATCTCTTTTGATTAGATCTATTGTTTTTTTGCTTTGTCTGAAATTAGGATTTCTACTGCTGCTTTTTTTTTTACTTCAGTTGAAGCATAATATATTCTACTCCAGCTTTTTACCTTTATCCTGTGTGTATCCCCCTGTTCAGATGTGTTTCTTGTAAACAACATAATGTAGGATTATGGTTTTTAATCCATTCGCTATCTGCCTCTGTTTTATGGTAGAGTACATCCCATTCACATTCACAATTATGGTTACAATCTGTGTCTTTCTCTCCATCCTATCTCCTCCCCCATTTATGTTTTTATTATTCCCTTCTTCCTTTCCCTCCTCAAAAGAGTTTTACTTTTGACCAATTCCTCCCTCAATCTCCTTCCCTTCTATCAGCCCCCCTCCCTTTTCTTTCCCTTTTTCCTTACTACTTCTTCTCTGCCTTCTAACCACCTCTCCCTTTTCTTTCCCCTTACCCCTTCTACTGCCTGTAGGGCAAGTTAAATTTCTATATGCTTAGCTGAGTATGTTATTCCCTCCTTTCTCCAAATCCAATGAGCGTAAAGCTCAAACAACGCTCCTCTTCCTCCCTTCTTTTCCTCTACTATAATATGTTTTTGTGCCTCTTCATGTGATATAATTTATCCATTTCTACTTCCTCCCTTCCTCCTCTCCCTTCACACCCCTTAACTAGGTTTTTTATCATCACATCAGTTAATTTATACTCATACCCTCTATCTATGTATATCCCTTTTAAATGCCATAATAAACATACAATTCTCCAGATTAACAAGTGTCATCCTCCCGTATAGGGATGTAAACAGTTGACCCTTATTAAAATAACAATTTTTTTCCTGTTTACTTTTTCATGCCTCTCTTGACACTTGTGTTTGAAGATCAAATTTTCTATTGAGCTCTATACTTTTCATCAGGAAGATCTGGAAATTCCTTATATCATTGAAGGTTCATTTCCTTGCCTGAAAGATTATGCTCAATTTTGCTGGGCAAAGTCCAAGCTCCTTTTCTTTATGGAAAAATCATATTCCAATCCCTCTAGTCTTTTAATTTAGAACCTGCAAGGTCCTATGTGATCCTGACTGTAGTTCCTTGATATTTGATTGCTTCTTTATGGCCGTTTGCAGTATTTTCTCCTTGATTTGATAGTTCTGGAATTTGGCAACAATATTCCTTAGCATTTTCAGTTTGGTATCTCTTTCAGGAGGTGATCAGTGGATTCTTTCAATGACTATTTGACCCTCTGGATGTAGGACCTCAGGGCAATTTTCGTTGAAAATTCTTTTTCTTGGAAGATACTGTCCAGGTTTTTTATTTCATCATGGCTTTCTGATATATCAATAATTCTTAGATCTTCTCTCCTGAATCTATTTTCCAGGTCCGTTGTTTTTCCAATGAGATATTTTATATTTTCTTCTATTTTTTTCATTCCTTTGATTTTGTTTGACTGATTCTTGATGCCTCATACAGCCATCAACTTCTCCTTGCCCAATTCTAATGTTTAACATATTGTTTCCTTCAATTAGCTTTTGTATCTCCTTTTCCATTTGTCCAATTGTTCTTTTTAAAGAGTTATTTTCTCCAGTTAAGTTTTGTACCTCCTTATCCATTTGGCCAATTTTACTTTTTTTAAATGTATTTATTTGTAGTTTTCAACATTCTCTTCCCCAAGATTTTGAGTTCCAAATTTTCTCCCCATCGTGCCCCTCTACCCACTCCAGGACATCATGAATTCTGACTTCCCCCTCCCCCAACCTGCCCTCCTTTCTATCATACCCATCCCTTTCCTCATCCTCTTTCCCTCTTGTAGGGGAAGATATATTCATATACTCCATGGCTTTTATGTCTTATTTCCCAGTGCATGTAAAAACAATTTTTAACATTCATTTTTAAAACTTTGAGTTCCAACTTCTCTCCTTTCCTCCCTCCCCATCCATCCCCACTGAGAAGACAAGAAATTTGATATGGGTTATACATGTGTAGTTATGCAAGACACTTCCATAATAGTCATTTTGTGAAAGACTAACTATATTTACATCCCTCCTATCCTGTCCCCTATTTATTCTATTCTCTCTTTTGAACCTGTCCCCTCTCAAAAGTATTTACTTCTAATTACCTGCTCCTCCCATTTGACCTCCCTTCTATCATCCCCCCACACATCTTGGTTATCCCATTCCCCTCCCTACTTTCCTGTAGTGTAAAATAGATTTTCATACCAAATTGAGTGTGTATGTCATTCCCTCCTTAAGCCAAATCTGATGGGACTAAAGTTCACTCTTCCCCTTTCATCTCCCCCCTCGTCCTCTCCATTGAAGAAGCTTTTTCTTGCCTCTTTTATGAGAAGTCTGGAAACTGCCACAGATGTCAGAAATTCAGGTCTGTGTTGGCATGGCCCCCTCTAGACTGTGCTCTGCTCCTAGCATAGTGCAATAGATGCTTCCTGTTGACCTTCCAGGCTGTCTTGGGCTGGAGATTTGCTTCACTCCATTATTCTGTGGGTTCTGCAGCTCCAGAATTTGTTTAGAGTCATTTTTACAGGTACTTGGCTGGGCTTGAGGGGAGAGTTCTAGAAGTTGTTGCTTCTACTCCATGGGTCCACCCCCCCCCCCCAATTTTACTCATTAAGAATTCAGTGAATTCTTTTTTTCATTTTGTCAATTGTAGTTTTAAAATCAATGGTAAATTATTCTTCTGCCCCTTTAATCTGACTTTTAAAATCCTTCTTGAGCTCTTCCAAGATTGCTTTTTGAGTTTAAGACCAGTTCATATTCCCTTCTGAGGTTTCAGATGTAGGTATAGTGTCAATGCTGTTCTCTTCTGATTTTGTATTTTTATCTTCCCTGTCCCTATAATAAGATTCTATGGTCTTTGCCTTTCTATCTTGCTTCTTGCTCATGGTGATTGCATTTTCCTGGCTTTTAAAGTGGATCTCTGCTTCTGAGGCACAGTAAGCTCTATCTCACATTTCTTGTGCTGGGAGCTAGGGGCCTAGTTCCTGCCTTTGTCTGCTGTGACTTCTGGTTATGTCAGCTAGAAGCTATATAATGTGGCAGCTTACCTGGTGCTGAGCTGGCTGGCATGTCCCAAGGCTGAAGACTAGTGAAGTCTGAGTTTCCCTGGGGTTATACTTGGTGCATGGTGTGGGGCAGGGGTGATCTGGCCACTGAAGGTCTCCTTCTTCCCTAGGACTGTGCTAGAGCATGGGCAGACTCAGCAGCTGGTTGACCAATCTGCATTGGTATCTGCCCAATTCCCCTGACTGTGGTAAGACACACCTAGCATCCTGATGTTGCCAGTTACCAATTCCACCTCCCTGGGCCTCAGGATCTCCTGCTGGTTCACTGAGGTGGGGTTGGGATACCTGCAGTCCTGCACTTGTCTCCTTTAGTCACAGCAAAAGGGACCTTTCCTGTCAAGTTCCTCAGTCTCCTGAGCTCAAAGACAGTTGTAGCCCTTCTGCTGACTCCACTACTCAGATTTTTCCTAGGGCAATATTCTCTGGGGTTTTTTAGCTCAACAATGGAAGGTGAGAGCAATTATGGCTTACTCTGCCATCTTGGCTCCCAGAAATTTGATTAGGTGACTTTCAAACATTCAGTCTGTGGGCTGATAGCCCGAGGAACAGCCATTCTAACTACCATGGGCCCCAGGCTTCTATCTGAGCTAGAAGCCTGGGGCCCATGGTAGTTGCACCTGACTCCAGTCCTGTGCTGAGAGGTTTGGGAATCAGAACTGCAGCTGGTGATCCTGACTGTTACCACTCAGTAATGGTGATAGTGAAGCCCCCATGCTCTGTGCTCTCTCAGCCCAGTATAACACATCCTTGCAATAGATCTTTCAGGCTGTCTTGTGCTGGAAAGCTGCCACACTCCATCTCCCAGTGGATTTTGCCACTCTAAAATTTGCTCAGATTCACTTTTTAGAGGTATCTGAAAGAATTGGTGGAATAGCTCAAGTAAGTCCCTGTTTTCACTCTGCCATCTTGGTTCTGCTCCACCACCACCCTCATCCTGTGTATTTTCGCATCCAGTGCACCATCCATGTCTAGAATGCTTTCTCTCCTCATATTTATCTCCTAGATTACCTGACTTCCTTTATGTGCCAGATAAAACCTCACATTCTGAAAGAAATCTTTCTTGATTCCCCTTACTAATATGTCTTTCCAATGTTGATTATCTTTAATTTACCCATTATTTGTACATGTTTGCCTCTGTCATTAGGCCAAGAAGAATAGGAACCATTTGGTTGGTTGATTGGTTGTTTTGCCTTCCTTTGTATGCTGGAACATAATAAATACTTGATAAATGCTTGTTGACCTCACTGGGCAAAACCCTTTAAGATAGAGGGCCAATCTTAACTTTAATTGGCTCCACAAAACGGGGAGGGCAGCTAGGTGGCTAGAGCACTAACCCTGGAATCAGGAGGACCTGAGTTCAAATTCAACCTCAGACACTTACTAACTGTAGGACTCTGAAAAATCACCTAACCCCAGATGCTTCCAAAAAGAAGAAAAAAAATAGGAGGTAAGAAGCGATAAGAGGAGTCTTGTTGCTATCCCTAATTTACAGATAAGAAACTAAAGTTGAGAGAGCTTAATAGAATTATCCATGGTTGTAGAGCTGGTGTACATCTGAGGCAGGATCTGAACTCGTGTCTTCCTGATTCCAAATTTATTAAAATAGATGTTCAGCTGTTACCTCAGACTCAACATGTCTAAAACTCTTTATCTTCCCTATTGCTACTTTTCCCTCATCCCAACTTCTTCTTTTCTGTTACTGGTACCTCAGTCCTCCCAGTCACTCAGACTCAAAACTTCAGAATCATCTTTGATTGACCTGTTTCCTTACCCCTACAACTAGTTATTTGTCAAATCTTATCAATATTACTTTGCCAATATCACTCACATTTATTCCCTTCTCTCTTATCCCACTGATGTCACTCTAGTTAATTTTCATTTCCTCTTACCTGGAGTACTGTCATAGTTTCCTAACTCACTTCCCCTTCTCCAGTCTTTATCCTCTCCAATAAACTTCCTAAGACCCAGGTCTGACCATATGGCTCCTATGTTCATAAAACTTCTTATGGCTCCTTATTGCCTATAGGATAAAATATACATTCTGCCTGGTATTTAAAGACCACATAATTTGTCTCCAAACCACCTTTCCACCTTATTTTGTTTGTTAAAAAGGCCAAGGTCTCTCCCTGAATCTTATGCCATCACTAGTCGTCTTGACATGTCTTGTCACTGGACTCCCAATGACTCTGAAGGAAAGAGTGAGGCTGATGACTTTATACAGCCCTGTCTCACTTAAATCCAGTTCACAAGCAAGTCAAGACATCACCTCATGTTGTGCTATCAATATTTCAGTCAAACAGTCTGGCCATCTATTCTCAGTCTTGACATGCCCTCTTTTGACTCAGTGTATTTGTGTGGGGTGTTCCCCATGCCCATTTCATGCTCCCTCCTCATTAAGCAACAAGCATTCACTAGGCACCTATTGAGTGTGCTAGGTGCTGGGGATATAACTATAATGAAGAAACAAGCCCTATTCCAATGGAGCTTATATTTTTATGGAAGAGGGGTTAAAAATATATATTCTGTATAATATATATTACATATAATATCATATACCATTAAATATATACATATGTATATTATATATGCATACATGTATTGTATGTGCATGCATCCATTGTATATACATGTGCATATAATTCACATGTGTATATCACATACATTTATATATACATCATAAATACAAAATGAGTAAATACAAATATATTAAAAAATGGTTGACACAAGTTCACTTGGGAGAGATGGCACTAGCAGATAGGGGGTCAGAAAAGATTTCATGAAGATGGTACTTGAGATGTATCTTGAAGGAAGATAAGAATTCTATAAGGCAGAGTTGAAAAGGAAATTCATTCCAGGAAAAGTCAGGGAGAAGGGAGATAGAGTGTCATGTATGAGAAGGTCAGTGTCACTGAATCACAGAATATTAAAAGTGTGGAAGGAGAGCATAGAGTGTGATCTCCATCTGTTCAAATTCTCATTTTCTTTTAAGTATCTATTCAGGTACCCCCATATCTTCCTGATTCCCCAGTGACAAAAGTCTCTCTCTCTCTCTCTCTCTCTCTCTCTCTCTCTCTCTCTCTCTCTCTCTCTCTCTCTCTCTCCCCCCCCCATCAAATTTCTTATAGAACTTTATCTTGACCTTGCCTTTATCACACCATCCCTTGTATTATAGCTATTTGCATATATATCATATACCCCCTATTATTTTGAAAATTCCTTGAGGTCAGGGATCATGTTGTTTTTCATCTTTATATCTCTATAACTTAACACAATGCCTGCCATATAGTAAGTGCTTAATAAATATTACTGAAATGAATGGAATGAAGGTCATTTACTTGAACTGTGATTGCTGGCATGGAACATCAGACTGTCCAATATAGGACCAAGGGATCAAAGATTTAGAGCTAGAAAGGACTTAAAATACAAAACCTCAGAATCTTCTTTGATTCTACCTTAACTTCACCCCTGATTCCAATCCTTTGCACAATTCTGTCAATTCTGCTTGGCCATATCTCTCACATTTAGGCCAAACTCTTCATTATACAGATCCAGGAGAAGGAAGGAAGGAAGGAAGAATCAAGTGCCTGCTATGTACCAGGCATTGTGCTAAGCATTTCACAAATATTATCTCAGATACTATTATTGCCCCCATTTTTCAGAGGAGGAAATAAAAGCAGGCAGAGGTTACATGAAATTACGCAGAACCACATAGCTAGTATGTACCTGCGGAGTTTGAACCCAGGTCTTCCTGAATCCTGTCCCAGCATTCTCTATCCACCATGCCACCAACCCAAATCCATTAGATTGTGAGCTCTTGGAAGACAGAGATTACCTTTGCCTCATGTATCCTCAGAGCTTAGCATGGTACCTGACACATAGTAGGTACTTAATAAATGCTTATTAGCTGATTAATTCACCTAGTTAGCTAAGCAGCTGAAGTTAAATTACTTGTCCAAGGTCACAGAGGTAAAAAGTATCAAAAATGGGATTGGAGCCCAATGTTGCTGAAACTTCTGAACCATATTCTAACTGATGCTTTCTCGGTGAGAAGGAAAAGTATCTGATAAAAAGGCTGCTAGGCTAAGTCTAAATAGTCTAATCATTATAGACATGTCTTTACTAAAAACTAAGTAGACAGATGTGTGGTACAATAGAGTGCCAGACTTGGAACTGGGAAGACCTGAGTTCAAATCCAATCTCAGACACTTACTAGGTTAGCGACCCTTGCTTCTAGTGGGAAAGCTCTTTCTCTGTGTGTATTATCTAGCATATTTTCATCTGAATAACTTCTCTGATTTCTGTATGCTGTGAATTTGGATAAATTGGTTTAATTGTTATTCACTGCTATTCACTGTTTATGGTCTTTGCATAACTTGAATTTATTTGTTAGAAAGGGAGTCAAGCATTAATTGTACAGCCGAGGCATTTCTTACTCATTAAAAGAGAATGATCAGGAGAGCCTCTTGAACCCTAAAATTGTTTCCCTTAGATTATCAATATCTAGGGAACAGATAAAAATAATTCTGTTCCAATACTACCCTCCTGTAGAGAGATTGTGGCCAGTCTTGGGTGTCTTGCTCCCCTCCTGGCAGGAATTGGAAGTGTCTCTTGGAGAAGGATGAATGTATGAAAGTAAAGCAGAGGGGTGTCCAGCAAAGGGCCCATAAGGCTCCCTAATGTGACCCAAAGCAGATTAAAATGTAATTGGACAGAACCAGGAGAACTTCATACACAGCAACAACCACAGTGTGTGAGTAATTTTTCCGGTAGACTTAGTCTTTCACAGTGATGCAAGGACCTGAAAAATTCCCAATGGACTCTTGAGGCTAAATGCCTTCCACATCCAGAGAAAGAACTATGGAATTGGATCACAGAATGAAGCAAACCATTTTCTCTTGTGTTTTGTATTGTTTTATGATTTCTCACATTCATTTTAATTCTTCTAGGCAACATGACTCGGGTGAAAATGTATTTATTAGGAATATGTGTGTAGAACCTATATAAGATTGCACACCATCTTGGGTAGAGAGTGGGGAGGGAGTGGGGAAGGAGCGGAAGGGAGGAGGAAAAAATCTAAGATACATGGAAATGACTATAGAAAACTGAAAACAAATAAAATAATTTAAAATATTAAAAATGTAATTGGGATATATTCAACAAAGTAAATCAAAATACAACAAAATATAGTTAATGTAAATATGTGTTTCTCTAAGTCAATATGCAGCTCACAGTGATCTTTATGAATGGTTTAGTGGCTCCCGTTTCTATTTGAATTTGATATCATTGTTTTAAAGATACCTATTCATGCCTGCCAATCAAACCACAGGTAGATAAACCCAAGTAGACACATGTGTACTTCACATATGTGAACCACAAATACACCTTACGGATCAAAGAGCCAGGGCTGGAGGGGACCTTAGAAGCCATCTTGCCCAACATTTTACAGATGAGGAAGCTGAGGACCAGAGAGGTTAAGAGATTAAGATCACATAGGCAGTAAGTATCAGGGCAAGGATTTGACACTAGGTCTGACTCCAGATGCAATGCCTTTTCCACCACTCCACATGAATGAGTTACTCTTGGTAACCCACTGGTCACTGTCTGTGGTTCCTGTACTTCTTCCCTATGCATGTACCAAGACTCCAGAATGATAGAGGCAAGAACAAGGTTCACAGTGATGGGGGTGTGATACATTTGGGCTTTCAATCACGTCTTTATACTACGGGTTCTTAGCCAAGGGCGCCATTATCAATCTCTTTTTTTATAATTGTATTTCAATATAATTCTTTCCTTTGTAATTGGTGGATTTTATTGTATGCATTTAAAAGCATTATTCTGCAAAGGGATCCATGACACAAAGTAGGTTAAGAGTTTCTGCACTAGGGGAACAGAGCACTAAATCAGAAATTCAGCCCAAGTTATATTTAAATAAGATTATCATCAAAATCTCATCTTGGCTGTAAAACTGACCCCAAACCTACCTCCTTTCACTACTTAAGGTACCAAATGTATACACAGTACACAAAATATCCAAGGAAGGACAGTGAACATACAAGAATGGCTTACCTAGCTATCTTCTCACAGTTCTCACAGGTGACCTTTAGACTGGAATTAATGAGAAGATGATGAAGATCATGGACAATACATAAGGTCAGGGACAGGGATTAGTGTAATTTGTGGCAAGCAGGAATTAGCCAGGATACAAGACAAAAAACAGGCAGTCATGTTCTTTACTTTTCCTCTCAGGAGCAGGCTATAGACTCTGTACGCTTGTAAAGAAATAGCTCTTTCGGAACCAGATAAGATGTAGATTCAGAATGTCTCTTCTATTCTCTCTTTCTTTTTCCCTTCTTGATAACTAACATCTTCTCTCTTATTTTCAGGGTAACATATGCCATGTGTGTATTCATTCTCCTTACCTACCAGTCTGAGACTAAAAGTACACACCACTTCTTTTCTCAGGAGTATCAGCCTAGAACATAAGATCTTAACCATTTTTGTCATTGATCCTTTTGATAGTTTGGTGGAACGTATGGACTCCTTCTTAGAATTACATTTTTAAATGCACAAAATACAAGATTACAAAGAAAATACACAGGATTGCAACAGAAATCAAGTATGTTGAAATACGGTTATCAAAAAAAAATTTTAAGTTCATGGATCCCAGATAAAGAACTCTTGGCCTAAAAGATAGAATGTGTCCCATCTACTGGCCAGGACCCATAAGCCACATGCCAAGGCGTCTGTAATCTTGTGTCTGGAGGTAGAATTAACTATTATCCTAAGACATTACCTTTGCAAGCTGGATCACAGCATGTACACTTCAATATAATCCATGTGTACTTGGCTTGATATTTAAGATATAAAAAGTAAATTTCTCATCCATATAAACTGTTTTTGGTAGATTTTCATGTTTATATTATACTAAAATACCTAAAATAGCAAAAATGAATTTTAGCCCTCTATTTTAAATGAATGTATTTCCTTGCCTTTCAAAGAGTTCTGTGAATATGTATTTTATGTGTAGGGGGAGGAAAAAAGGAAGAGTGTATCTATTAAAGCAGCCTTTTTCTACCAGCTAAGAACTCAAAAGTGTGAGCCTAGTTCCAAAGGAAACTTGTGCTATACAGCTTTTTTATAGAAAATACAGGGCCCTTTTGGTCCTTAAACAGAATGTTCATGAATGTAATGAACTTTCACCCCCTATTTTATGTTACAGTTAATTATATACATGTAGAACCAGGACAAAGCATTTATGGAGAGTAGCAGTGCATATTAAGAAGGCAGATTCTAGCCAAGACAAATTAAAAAGCATTCATTAAGTACTTATTATATGCCCAGCAACACGATAGGCTCTGGGGATACAAATATAAACAAAGTGGAAGATAGTTTCTGCCCTCTAGGAGTTTATATTATAATGGAGGAGGGGGACCAACATATAAAAAGGGGTTAAAAGCTGGGAAATCGGTGCCAGCATAAAGTCATAGTGAAAGTTATGGCACCAAAGGTAGAAGGGAACCACAGGCTTGGAGGGAAAAGTGAAATGAGGCATGGTGACAAAGCCTGGAGAATCATAGAAGGATGGCTAGTCTGGACTGTTCCTCAAAATGGAGAAATTTCTTCCTGTAAAATGGAGGATTCACATGGAGAAATAGAATTAAAGAGGGGGAAGAATGGTAAGGAGCATTTGAGTGAAAATGAACAGAGGTATAATTAGAGCACTGTTATCATCAGAGGATACTACAGACCACCTGGACAGAGAGAGGAAACAGTCAAAGGGTCCAATAATAGCTTGGCATGACAGCATAATAGACGTAGTGGACTTCAAAGACTTTGGACAACATACTGGAGCACTTTCCCTGCCCCAAACAAAACAAAACAGCTAATATTTTCTTGACTTACCCTGAAGATAATTTCACACTCCTGGATCTGATTCTTATCCAAAATGGAGGAATTGGTTGTTGACACTGAAATGATGGGGAATCTTAAAGGTAAACATATATTCTATCTTAGAATTTATGAAAAAGAAGAAACAGAAAGTCAAGCATACTCTTGACATGCATGTTAGAATTGGGGAGAGCAGGTTAGATGAGGTTCAGAAAAAAATATGAGTAGAATTTCAAGGATAAAATTTCTATGAAGAAGTCAGCCCACAAAGGATAGAGAGATCTCAAGAATGAAATCTTGAAGACTATAAGTGAAATTCTTCTGAAAGGAGAAACAGAGATTAATATGAATGCACATGGAACTTATTAACCAACTTAGATTTTTAAAGACATGTGCAGAAGGTGGAAGAAAAGACAAGTAAATGAAAGTGAATACAAAATAATGAAATAATCTTGTAAAAGCAGTGTTAGAAGTGCCTAGCTTGAAATGAACTAAGGCTGGTGAAGAAAAAAAACTAAAGACAAAATAAAACACCTTATTTTTTGGTTTGATGTTTTTAACTGTGTGATAAAGTGGGAAGAACTCTTTCAAAGATTCAAAGAAAGGATAGTATGGTGAATGGGATGATGACAACAGATAACAGAGAAAGAGTATATATAGCTGCTCAAGCTTTATTTTGCTTCTGTTTCATCTGTCAAGGAGAAAGATTTGTAGCTTGGAAAAGACAGAGGAAAAAACATGGCTTCTCTGGAATTGCTGCACAAAACATGAGTAGAAATAGTAAGACAGCATCTACCTACACTTGATGAGTTCAAGTCACCAAAACCAAAATATCTTTGAACAGTAAACTGAGAGTACTGCTAAGCCCCTGTCCCTCATCTCTGAAAAACTATAGAGAATATGAGAGATGTATACAGTTGGAAAATGACAAATAATGTATCAATTTTCAAAAAAACCTAAAATCTCTAGCCAGTGAATTTTATTTGAATTCCTAGTAACATTCTCAGAGAGGAGTTCTAGAGGCAGCTAGGAGAATCAGATAATTTCTCAAAGGGGAGTAAAGTGGGAGGGTGAACAAAGATAGTGGGGTAGAAGGACAAGACCTACTCTAACTCTCCCTTCAAGCCCATAAAACAGCTGTAAAAATGACTCTACACAAATTCTAGAGCATCATAAGCCATAAAAAGACAGAGTGAAAGAGATTTCCAGCCCAAGACAGCCTGGAAGGCCAACAGGAAAGGTCTATCACACTGGGCTCAGAGCAAAGCATAGATCACCCTTGGCCATACAGAACAGACAGGACTGGAGCAGGCTTCAGGGTGCAGAAGCACAGAGAGCAGATCCAGTTCCCAGATTTCTCAACTCAAAACCAAAGCCAAAGACTGCTTCAAAGGTCACTGAGAAAGCTCTTTCAATTGAGTGAGAGGGGGACGGGGGTCCAGCCCAAGCCCCAGCCCCAAGGTGGTAGCAGCCACTGTGGCAGCAGCTTCTATTTCTGAAGCCTTCAGCCTAAAGACCCTGAGGGAATTGAATGGCAGATCTGTGTCTCAGTTCTGAGTGGCAGACCTGGGGTGAGAAGGAGGGCTAGTGCGATAGAGCTGGTGGAGGTTATGGAGAGGATCCTGGGAATAAAAGCTTGTGGTTGCTCCCAGACCAGAGCACAGGCCAGGAGAGGAGTAAACTTCTCTCCTTTGATTGTTCCACCCTGGAGGAACTAGAACTTATAGGTCACTAGAGTATACCCTCCACTCGACAAAGGACTCAAAAGTCAAGTAACTGGCTGGAAAAATGCCCAAAAATAAGACGGTGGAAGGTTATTTTCTTGGCAAAAGGGTATTTTCTTCCATCCTTTCAGATGAAGAAGAACAAAGCATACCATCAGAGGAAGACATAAATCAAGGCTTCTACATCCAAAACCTCCAAAATAAATATGCAATTGTCTCAGGCCATGGAAGAGCTCAAAAGGGATTTTGAAAATCAAGAAAGAGAGGTGGAGGAAAAAATGGGAAAAGAAATGAGAGTGATGCAAGAAAATCATGAAAAGCAATTCAACAGCCTGCTAAACGAGATCTAAAAAAATAATGAAGAAATAACACCTTTAAAAATAGACTAACTGAAATGGCAAAAGAGGTCCAAAAAGCCAATGAAGAGAAGACTGCTTTACAAAGTAGAATTGGTCACATGGAAAAGGCGTTTCAAAAGCTCACTGAAGAAAATAATTCCTTAAAAATTAGAATGGAGCAGATGAAAGCTAATGACTTTATAAGAAACCAAGAAATTACAAAGCAAAACCAAATGGATGAAACAGTAGAAGACAATGTGAAATATCTCACTGGAGAAACAACTGACATGGAAAATAGATCCAGGAGAGAGCATTTCAAAATTATTGGTCTAACTGAAAACCATGATCAAAAAAAAGAGCCTAATCATCATCTTCCAAGAAATTATCAAGGAAAACTGCCCTAATATTCTAGACCCTGAAGGTAAAAGAGAAATGGAAAAAATTCACCAATTACCTCCTGAAAGAGATCCCAAAAGGAAATCTCCTAGGAATAGTATAGCCAAATTCCAGAGTTCCCAGGTCAAGGAGAAAATATTACAAGCAGGCAGAAAGAAACAATTCAAGTATTGTGGAAATCCACTCAGGATAACATAGGATTTAGCAGCTTCTACCCTAAGGGATAGAAGGGCTTGGAATATGATATTCCAGAGGTCAAAGGAGATATGATTCAAACCAAAAATCACCTACTCAGCAAAACTGAGTATAATATTTCAGGGGGGAAAAATGGAGTTTCAATGAAATAGAGGACTTCCAAGCATTCTTTTTGAAAACACCATAGCTGAAAAGAAAATTTGACTTTCAAATACAAGAATCAAGAGAAACATGAAAACGTAAACAGGAAAGAGAAGCCTTCAGGAACTCATTAAAGGTGAATTGTTTACATTCCTACATATAAAGATGTTATTTGTAACTCATGGGACCTCTTTCAGTGTTAGGGTAATTATGTGGGTGTGTATGGGTAGGTATGTATGTGTATACTATATATGTGTAGGTATGTATATGTACATGGGTATATATGTGTATGCATGTATATGTATGTAGGTATATGTGTATATGTGTACATATATGTATGTGCATGTGTGTGTGTATATACATATATACACAGAGGGCACAGGGTGAGCTGAATATAAAGGGAGAATTCCTAAAAAATAAAATTTACTGTTGAATGTAATGTACTAGGAGTAAGAGAAAGGGAGAGATAGAATGTAGCAAATCATCTCACGTGAAAGAGGGAAGAAATAGCTTTTACAATGGAGAGGAAAAAGGTGGAGATGAAAGGAAATAATTGAGCCTTACTCTCCTGGAATTTGGCTTAAGGAGGGAATAACACACACTCAGTTGGATATGGAAATCTATTTTACCCTGCAGGAAGGCAAGGGGGAAGGGGATAGGAGAGGGAAGATAATAGTAAGGACAGCAAATTGGGGAAAGGGATAATCAGAAGCAAACACTATTATGGGATCACAGGTCAAGGGAGCGAATGTAATAAACAAAGGGCAGGATAGGACAGAGGGAAAGGCATTTAGTCTTTTACAACATAAATATTATGGAAGTACTTTGTATTGCTACACATGTATGGCCTATGTTGAATTGCTTGTTTTCTCAATGAGGGTGGGGAGGAAGGGAGGGAGAGAATGTGGAACTCAAAGCTTTAAGAATGAATGTTAAAAATTGTTTTAGCATGCAACTGGAAATTAAACTAACACAAGCAATGGAGTATAGAAATCTATTCTTCCCTACAAGAAAATAGAGGGGAAGGGGGATGGAAGAAGGGTGGGTAATAGAAGGGAGAACAGACTGGAGGAAAAGGTGGAGGGCATGCATGCTGTTCTGGGGTGAGGGGTGGGGAGAGATGGAGAGAAAATTTTGAATAAAATTGTTGGGAAGTGAATGTTAAGAATTGAAAATAAATAAATTATATATATTTTTTTTTTACAAAGAGAGAGGAAAGTGATTCCAACATAGGAGTTATGAATTTGCCATGTTTTCTCTGGGATCAGGAAATCCAACCTTAGATGCTAACTACATGACCCTGAACAAGTCATTTAACCTCTATCTACCCAGTTTCCTCAACTGAGGTAAAAATGAAAATAAGACTGTACCTTCTTTCCAGGGCTGCTGTGAGGATTAAATGAGATAATGTTTCTAATACAGCAAGCACAATACCTGGCACATAGTAGAGGCTTATTAAATGTTTTTTTCTAAGTAGAGTCTATACTAGACTGCACACCATCTTGGAGAGGGGTGAATAAGGGGAGGGGGAGATAATTTAAAACTCAAATTATGTTAGTGAATGTTGAAAACTAAAAATTAATTATTTATATTGTTTAAATATTTCTTTCCTTCCTTCCTTAACTTTTTTTGTGTCATGGTAATCCCTCCAGCAGTCTGGTGAAGACTATGGACTCTTTCTCTGGAGAATGTTTTAAGATGATGAAATAAAATACAGAGGATTACAAATGAAACCAATTACATTGAAATATAGTTAAACTATTTTTAAAATCAAGGTTTCAGATGCTAGATTAAGAACTCTGTTCTAGATCATATTTGTAAAATTAAAAAGGGAGCATTCTTGGTTCAACCTTCTTCATGGAGTATACAGAACATGCATTGATATTTCCTGTGTCTTTGCAGTCCATCATGTGGCATCTTGATGAGACAGTTCCTAGTCACATATGACTGAAAGTCTTAGATTGTATGGTGACAAAAATCTGATTGGCCATATAACCAGAAGATCTGATGCCTCAAAGTTTGCTGAGTCAGAATTGAGTGCATATGCCAAAGAATCAGGCTATACTTACATCATTCTCTTTCCTTTGAGGTTTCAAATGAGCCAAGATTACTTTGAATTACTCCCAGAGGACTGGGTAGAAGAAGGGTGATTGCCCTGTCTCCCAAGATTGCCTTTGTATTTCCATTTAGGAATACTTATGCCACTAAGATTAGGAAAGGTAATTTACAAAGACAGGGAAATCATGTGCTCACAGCTGATAACGTTGGTGGGAGATCCCAGACTTCCCCAGACTGCCAAAAGGATCCATGACACAGAAAAGGTTAAGAACCCCTACTAGATGATTCCATGAAGCTCCTTTCAATTCTGAGATTATGGGACTCTGTATAACAGGTAAGATTTGAACAGTCTACCCCCTACATTACAGGACACCAGACACTGAGCCTTCCCATAATAGAATCAGCTTCACATGACAAAATGACATAGGAAGCATAATAATTTGACATTAACAACAATCCCATCTTCAAAAAAATTATATTGAAAATTGCCCCTCAGTGGATCCTTCTGAATGTTGTCCTCTAGGCAGAAGTCTATCTTGTCCATCACTTGCCACAGCTTTATGTATGTCTCTTACTCTACTACTAGATTTTAAATTACTTGAAACCAACAGCACATCCTGTTTATCTTTGTCTAAATCTTCAATAAATTCTTGCCATATTAAATCAATTTTTTTAAAATACCCACCTGAATAAGAAACACATTTAATCTGTTATCAGTCATGAATACCTTGATGTAAGTTAGCGTATTAAGGGCACCATCACCACTACCACTCAGGACACCGGAAAAGCAAGCGTTTTAATTTGGGGTGGAAAAGAAAATATAATTTTGGAGCATTATTTAGAAATGACAGCCTTGAATAAGACTGTCACCATGAGAGGAAGGGGACATCATGTGTACACTAGGCAATGGGGGGGGGGGGGGGGGCACAGAAAGGAAAAATGAGAGGGCATTCCAGACGAAATACTAGATTTGCAAGGGATCTTCAATGACAATATACTTACCAGGTCAAAACCAAAGAGAAAAAAGGCCCATTTCAATAGAAGGACCTTTTTCAACACTCATGGGCAACTCCTCATATCAGCACTTGAATCCTCTGAAATTATAAGAAATATGGGCTTCCTTAACAAGAAGGTGACAAGGCAGTACCATGTTTTTGAAACACCTGGGGCTCAGACACATCAACAGTCCTGGACCACCACTAAGTGGAACACCCACCTTCTGAAAGTGGGTTTTTGTTCTGCTTCCTGCTGAGTTTACAAAAGGAGAATTGGGCTGTACATTCTTTGCAGCCTCAAGTAATGGCATCCCATGGCTTTCATCATGGCTTAGCAGCAGGACCTAGGAAAATGAACCATAAAGAAAATGTATTACTATTCAATATGTGAGATTTTATGTAAATATTACTTATGGTTTTAGTTTTATTTTCCATGCTGATTTGGGAGGTCCCTGTTGATTTACCATGGGAGGAAAGAAAACAAAAGGGGAAAAAGGTATTTTGGAAAATCATCAAACTGGAGTTAAACTAATATCTCATCTCTCTCAGATTTCTCCCACCCTCCCTCCCTCCCCCCACAGTTCAGAAATCAATTAATGATGAATTTCTCTGGAAACTTTTTAAACAATATGATTTCATTAAAGATCTGTGCAAGCTGCATCAAATTTGCTTTCCAGGTGTGAATTACAAAATTAGCCTCATCCTTTTAATAATTTCCTCCTTGGCAACATTATAGTAGACTACATAACGTACAAGGCTGGCTGAGAGCTTGCTGGTGGGGAGCATAGCATTCTGTTTTCCTCTTCAGTAATACTGATAAAAGCCTGCAGGATGGGGAATGTGGGCACTGCATAAAAAGGGAACAGAAACCAAAGTGCTATAGAAAATGAGGAAATAGAGGTGAAAAATAATAGTTAACTAGGCTTTAACATTATGTCATTGGGTCATTAGGACTAGAGTGACCCATCTATCTCCCTAGGAATATGGTATATCTATAAGTTCAGGTAGACAAGGAGGAGAGAGAGAGAGAGAGAGAGAGAGAGAGAGAGAGAGAGAATATAAAGAGATATACCTGTAAGTGTGTATAAATATATGTATATAGAGGTAGAGTCATCTCTTTAGAAATATTTTTTGTCTAAGGATAAACATATATATGAATAGGTATATATAAATTTGTATATAATTAGATAAATAAAACAGTTATTAATATATATACAGAGAGAAGAGATGGGGCTGGGAAGGGAGGTAGAGAAGAGAAGAATAAGAGAGAATGAAAGAGAAAGTGTTTATTAAGTACTTAATATGTTCCAGGTACTGTGCTAAACACTGTAAGAGGTTGGTGTGTATGGATACTGGGGGTTTTTGCCCATATATCTTATATATGTCCACATGGGTCTGTTTAGATTTGTATTGCAAGGAGACAAAAATAGGTATATTGAGAATCTCCTCTCCCCACTTTTCTCCAAAGGAAACTTTGATTTCTGCGACGAGGGGAAGCATGAGTTTGGGGCCAGAGGGTAGCCGTTCTACTCTCTTCAAAGAGAAGGGTACCAGGCTAGAATTATATCTATCTTCTTCCTTAAATACTACTAGTCTAGAGGAAGTAATTTTTAGATTCAAACTATGTTCCTGATTAGTATCCCTTAATGGGAAAGGAGGGCCCCAAGCTAAATATCCATGACTTGACTCCCTTTCCACCAGATGTCAATACCACAATGAAAACAAATAACAAATAATCTCATTTATCCAAGTTGATAGAAAAATAAAAATCAAACCAAAATATTCAGGAGAATGAATATCTGAGAATACATAGTGAATGAGTTCTCTTGTTGGGAATGTGAGAGAGAGAGAGAGAGAGAAAGAGAGAGAGAGAGAGACAGAGACAGAGAGAGATTGAATTTCGAATCTCACTAAAAGGAAAATTCTCAAAGTCTCTAGTGTAGCAAGCTGAGGATGGCACCATGATAGAGACTTTCAGCATATCTTTTATATGTCAGCTCCTACCCTGTCTTTCTCTGGCTTTTCAGAAATTTCAAAAAAGGTTGAATGGAACATAATCTCTCTCAAAGCTGGCAGTCAGAAGAGCCTAGATCTATCTTCTCTCCTAATCTCAACAGCTCTGCCTACTCCACACCCCCAGGGAACAATAAGGAAAAGTGATCCACACAATTGGCCCTTTGAGCCAGAGATTACAAAAAAATAAAACAGAAGGTCCCCACTCTTGAAGATCTAATACAAGAAGAAAAAAAAGCATAAAGGGAAGTTGGACTGTGGGGAAAAGGGAGCAAGGCAGTTGACTAGAGGTGGAATAGTCTGGGGAGTGGAGTGAACAGCCTAGTTAGAGACCCTGAAGAAACTGTCATCCCAGTCAGGTGCTCATCAATCCAGAGGGAATGATTTATCATGTTTATAGGGAACTTTAAGCTTTATAAGGCACTTTCTCTCATATTAATCCTAATAATGTAGGCAGTATGATGGCAAAATGGATTAAGTTCGAGACTTAAAGTCAAGAAAATCTAAATTTTAGTCTTTCCTCAGGTATTTGCTAGCTGTGTGATCCTAGGTTAGTCACTTTACCTTTTTCAACTCCCATTTCTACATGTATAAAATGAGGTGCCTGTACTTGATCAGTGATGTCAAACTCAAAAAGAAATGGAGACCATTAAATCATACATAAGGCCACATATTGGAAAACCACATGTTGGCTTAGATAACCACATATTAATATTATTAATGTGCTATCATATTTTTATTTCTTCTTCTTAATTTCCCGATTACATTTTAACTCAGGCCATACGTCAGTATTGCAGTCAAGGCCCCGGGGTCACATGTTTGACACTTTTGTACTAGACAATCTAAGGTTCATTCCAATTCAACATCTTAGGAATCATCTGAATTACATGGCAAAAACACTTTTAAATGATGCAGATTTATTAACTAAGCTATACTCTGATTTCATAACTAGATAAGAATGATCTGCAATTGGCTTTTAAAAATTGTTGCTTGTCCATTTCAAAGGGGACTAATGACATCCCAAAGTGATGTCTTGAGTATCACATGAACTAGATTTAAGTGAGGCAGAATTGCATAAAGTCACCAGTCTCACACTCTCTTCCAGAGTCACCAAAGTCCAATGACAAGACAGAAATCTAGATGACTAGTGATGGCCTTGGATGTAGTGGATGACTTTGGGGTGGTCAATATCTGACCAAACTCTAAGCACTCCACAGTACCTGCTTTAGCCTCTTCATAGCACCATTGGAATAAAGTGTTGTCATTCATTCATTCCATGGGGGAAATCTTCACATGCTTGAAGTAGATATCTCCCTAACAAGTTTCTGGCACTTCAGTTACCCTCACTTTGGTTTAGCCCATCTGCCAAGCTGGTGCTACTGAGAAGTTATAGCTTCTTGAAGTCATAGGTGGGTATCAAAGGTGGATAAGTAGTCCTAAAAAGGGGTTAGCAAGCCCTCACCCTACAAGTACTAGTCCTCTCTGAACACCCTAATTAAAATAACATTCTAAACAATGCTGGCCTCTGCTTATCAGTATGTAAATGTTAAACTTCTAAAGTACTTGAATTTTTTTCTTTTAAACAGGTAAACACACCTCTCCTAATAGTATTTACACACTATTGATTTCTTTCCTAAGCTTCTTTTTCATGGAGAGAGCAAATATAAGCTTCAGTCATGCTCTTGTTCAAATTATAATCAATTCAAAAAAAAAAGGAAAACCTCATCTTGCCATTGACTCCCTGCTGTCTACAGCAATGTCTTCTGCCTTATAGAGTCACCTGAGGGTTTAGTCTTATGAGTTTGTTATATTAATAGTGACAGCAGTTCAATGGGAGGTTGGGGATAAGAGTGGTCAGAGCTAATTGAACTGGGAAATGGTAGCATAGGATTGTAGAGCCTGAGCTGGAAGATACCCCAAAGATCCATTGGTGAAGGCATAAGAGAAGAGGACCATAGGAGGGGATTTTATCTCCTCTTCTAAAAACTTGTCAACATGCCAAGAAAAGCATTTCTTCATGAGAACTTCACAAACATCATCAGTAGGTCTGAGATTCCTGCCTTTCTTCATAGTTCTGAGCATTAGGAGCAATTTAAAATGACAGAATCTTAAATTTGAGGAGCGATTCAGAGGACATCATCATCCACCTCTTACCCTTGCAAAAATTACTTTACAACAATGTCAACAAGCAATCATCTGCCCTAGACTTGCAGATTTAGAACACAGGGAGGATTTACCATCTCCAAAAGCAGCCCATCCATTTGTGGCCTGCTCTACTTAATGCAAAATTCTTTCTTACATTAATTAGAAATCCTAAGAGTTAAGGACTAAATCTATTTCCAAATTTCTTCATGCTGTCAAAACAGTTTTGCCAATGAGTTCTTCCTTATATTAAACTAAAAACTACATATCTTATAATTTCTTCCCTTTTATCCTGGTTATACTCTCTGTGGTTGTATAGAATAAGTTTAATACTCATGTAACCTTTAAGTCTAAATATCTCCAATTTATTCAAGCACTGCCCATATGACATAGTTTTAAGTTTCCTCACCATCCTGACCATGCTTCTCCATAGAAGCTCCATTTTGTTAATGTCCCTCTGAAAATGGAATACTCATAAGTAAATGTAATATTTCAGGACTGATTGTGTATGTGTTCATCCTTCATTGCCGAAGAAGACCATGCCATCAGAGAAATGATGACATGACTTGCCCTTGACTTTGTTTTGAGTGAGGGAGGACTGTGCAGGTCACCAGCCTCACTGCTCCTCCAGAGCTATCTGAATCCAGTGACCAGATTATCAGGATGACTGGAGATGACCCAGGATGAGACAATTGGAGTTAAGTGACTTGCCCAAGGTCACACAGCTAGTGAGTGTCAAGTGTCTGAGGTGAGATTTGAACTCAGGTCCTCCTTACTCCTGCACTGGTGCTCTATCCACTGCACCACCTAGCTGCCCCATTTCAGAAATGTTAGAATGGAACTATTACCTCCTTTATTCTGAGTACTCTCCTATTTGTGAGGCCTAAAATCACTGTTATACTTATCATACTTACCACCCACCTGGAACTCTTGGATTATATGACTAGAGAGGAGTATCTTCCTGCCCTTGAGCAACTTACATTCTAATCAAGGAAACAACATGCAAGATACACATAGTATATGACCAAACAAGAGATAGAGAACACTGTCAAATGCAAAATGGATGACTTTGATTCCATCAAATTCAAAAGCTTTTGCACAAAGCCATTGCATCCAAGATTAGGAGGGAAGCAGAACACTGGGGAAAAAATTTTAAAACTGGTGATAAATGCCTCATTTCTAAAATATATAGAGAACTGAGTCAAATTCACAAGAATACAAGCCATTCCTCAATTGATAAATGGTCAAAGAATATGAACAGGCAGTTTTCAGAGGAAGAAATTAAAACTGTCTATAGTCATGTGAAAAAATGCTCTAAATCACTGTTGATTAGAGATGCAAATCAAAACAATTCAGAGGTACCACATCTCTCCTATCAGATTGGCTAACATGACAAAACACGAAAATGATAGATGTTGGAGAAAATGCAGAAGATATGGGAGAGTTGGAACACTAATTCTTTGTTGGTGGGACTGTGAGCTGATCCAACCATTCTGGAGAGTAAGTTGGAAGTATGCCCAAAGGGCTATAAAAACATACATACTCTCTGACCCAGCAATATCACTTCTAGGGTTGTATCTCAAAGAGATCATACAGTTAGGAAAAGGACCCACATATACAAAAATATTTATAGCAGCTCTTTTTTGGTGACCAAGAACTAGAAATTGAGGGAATGCTCATCTAATGGGGAATGGCTGAACAAGCTGTGGTATATGAATGTAATGGAATACTATTGTGCAATAAGAAATGATGAACAGGTGAACTTTAGAAAAACCTGGAAAGACTTCTATGAACTGATGGGGAGTTCAATGAGCAGAACAAGGAGAACGTTATACATAGTACCATCCACAGTGTGCAAGGACTATTTTTGATAGACCTGTCACCCTTCACAGCAATGCAAACACCTAAAACACTTCCAAAGGACTCATGATGCAAAATGCCATCCACATCCAGAGAAAGAACTATGGAGTCAGAATGCAGATTGAAGCAGACTCTTCTCTTTTGTTATGTTTTGTTTTGTTTTTTTCTCATGCTTTCATCCCATTTGTTTTAATTCTTCTATGCAACATGACTAATGTGAAAATGTGTTTAATAGGAATGTATGTGTAGAACCTATATAAGACTGCATGCCATCTTGAGGGAGGCAGGTGTGAGGGAGGGTGAGAAAATTTAAAGCTTATGGAAGTGATTGTTGAAAACTGTAAACAAATTAATAAATTTGGGGGAAAAAGAAAAAAGATACACATGGTACAAATGGGACAAAATCTCTGAGGGGAAGGTACTAGGAGAGGAATTGGGAAAAACTTGCTGAAGATGAGATTTGAGCTGAGCCTTGAAGGAAAGTAGGGATACCAGGAGCCAGAGAGGAGAAAGAAGAAGCATATTCTAGGCATAGGAGTAGACAATGAAAATGCAGTCAGAAAATGGAATATCTTGTAAATAGAACACAGGAAAGTCAGAGTGGCTAGTTCATAGAGTACATAGAAGGAGATTGAAATATAATAAAACTGGAAAGGTAGAAAAGAGGTAAGTAAAATTTAACAGAGGATTTTTATTTGATCCTGGAAGTAATAGGGAGATACTAGAGTTTAGTGAGCAAGGGAAGGATGGGCATGACATGGTCAGACCTGTTCTTTAAAAGATCACTTTGTCAGCTGGATGGAGAATGAATTGAAGTGGGGAGAAACTTGAGGCAGGGAGATGTGCCAGAAGACTCTTGCAACAGTCCAGGTGATGAGGGCTTGTAGCAGTGTGGCAGTTATGTCAAAAAAAAAAGAGGATATATGAAAACTGTTGCAAAAACAGAAGCAAAGAGAGTTGGCAATGGATTAGACATGGGTGGCATCAAGGAATGATCAAGGAGTGAGATCAAGGAGTCACCTAAACAATCCCTAGGTTACTTTACTTGGATGATTAGGAGGACAGTGACCATAAAAGGTCATTCAACCTTCAAATGCCTCTGTTACTCTTTCTGTCACTATATTTCCATGATGGCACCAAGAGGCTTGGATTAATTTCTACTGGACAAATTCAAAATTAGTGTAGGTGATAAAATGCAATGTTACTCAAAATAGTATAGGAGAAAATTTTCTATATGTAAATAAGTCTTATGAATCCCTACCCTGTCTGGACTCCCCTCCCTCAGTTAATAGCCCCTATATTCACAAATTCAAAGATAGTATGCTATGATCACATAGTTTATGACACATAATATAAAATGGAAAGGAAATAGATGGAGATACTCAACTCCAGCCATCTCTTAAACCTCCTTGTATTTATTTGCCAGCTCAAAGTTTCAGTTTCAACCAGGCAGAGCCCTTTCCTCTCACAGAGACTCCATCCTGTGGAAAGAAAAAATGGAAAGATTTTCTTAGGACCAAGGGCTAGAAACAAGACAAAGCAAGGACTGTGAGGAAAATGTCTCTCCTCTCCGAGCTCAGTGGTCTATTAAGATAGAAAATGCCTGTCAGTCTCAGAAACTCTGGATCTCCTCATGATTCCAGTTACTTTTTCTGCTCCAGGATCAGGGCAATTCCTGAAGCAGGAGCCTCTGATTGCCTCGCTTTCAAGTCTCCCGTGACTCTAAGGCAGTGCTGATCATGGTCTTTGCCCTTCCTCATCTCATGTCCCTGCAACAGTTGCAGCAGCAGCACTTGTCTTTCCTGTTCAGAAACATGTTATGCCAGTATCAGTGGTGTTGCTGTGGTGGTGGTGGTGGTGGTCCTGGTGGTTTTCCCCTCATTCTCAAAGAAAGCCATGACATCAGGAAAGTGATGCCACAACTTGCAAATGAATTGGATTAGATTAGAGTCAGGGAGACTAACTAATAAGCTATTGTAACAGTCCAGGCATAAGATAATGAAGAACTCCACTAAGGTGGTAATGGTGTCAGGGAAGAGAAGGGAATGTATATACAAGATGTTGTAAAAGTATTTAGCATCAGAGTGCATATGAGAGAGACAGTGAAGAGTCAAGGATGACACCTGTGTCTGTGTGATTAGTGGAATGGTGGTAGCCTCTACAGCAATAGGAAAATCAGGAAGAAGGAAGGGATTGGGGAAAAAGGTAATGAGTTCAGTTTTAGACATGTTGAACTTAAGATGTCCATGAGACATCCAGTTCAACATGTCCAAGAGGCTGCTGGAAATCTGAGACTGGAGATCAAGAGAGAGGTCAATGTATAACTATATCTCTGTAGGTAATAATTGAATCCATGGAAGTGATCACCAGGTAAAATAGTACAGAGACAATAGAGAAGAAGGCCCATGACAGAGCCCTCAGGGACACCCAAGGTCAGTGGTATAATCTAAATGAAAATCCAGCAAAGGACATTATGAGTGACCTGTCAGATAGGTAGAAGGAAAACTAGGAGAGTAGTATCTCAAAAACCTAGAGAGAAAAGTAATGGTATCTCCAACTATTATATTAATGTCTTCTGTAGCTTCATTCAAGGTCCTTGCTCAAAATGTTTAACAGGATAGGGTTGAGGCTACAGCTCAGTTCATGTGACTCAAGAGCATCTTCCAGATTCATATCACTTCATTAATCAACACTTGAAGTATGACTGTTCAATCAATTATCAATTTAATGATTTGATTCTGTGTTATAAATCTACCTAACTACATTTTAATTCTCCTCACACTTTTTCAATCATTCCCCAAGGATATAAACTAAGATATTGTCAAAACTCTTGCTGGTCAGAAACACGGACTGGCTAGGAACATACTGAGTTTAAAAAACAATAGTCTAACAGGAAAGAAAGCTGCAGCTCTTGGAAACAAAATAATAGAAACTTTGTCGGAACTGAACATTCTGGAACTGATAATTGGACTCATTCATCTAAATTTAAATGATTTGGCAACAGAGAGAGCAACTATAAAGATACATTATTTAGTACAAGATAAGCCTTTAATCAAAGAGATGAACCAAACCCAAACCAGACCAAAAACCTGCATAAATCAACATTTTCAATTTTGAGAGCCTTTGGGGAGAAAAGTCAGATCCTATTTATCTTGAAAAGGGGAGTAAAGAATATTACAAAAGAACTACACAAAAGTGGCAATCTAATTACTGTAACAGGTACTAGGAAACCTATCAAACACCATTAACTGCAAATAGAAAACATTTTGTACAAAAATTATGGCTTTGTTGTCAAGAACAAACAAAGTGCTAAAAGTGAACAACAGATATTCTAGGCACCTGGCAAAATATGCTTTATTAGAATAAGAGCTAGCTCTCCTTTCTTATATTTTATAGGCTTCAAAATAAAAGATCTGTGATTTCATCAATATGGATGCTCCATCAAAATTTATTTTTAAAAAAACTCCACATCTGGTAGATGGTTTCATGAGTTGTGGTCAATCAATCTCCCACCTCTGTGCTTTTGCAAGGATTATCTGCCTTCCCTCCTCCCTCACCCCCCCTTTTAAAATCCCCATTTTCTTTAAGGGTGAGTTCATGTACCATCTACTACTTGAAGCTTTTTCCTAGCTGTCAGTATGTTCTCACTCCACCCATTACATTTATATACTTATATGCCTATAGTTATAATATATATTATGCTTATAAGAATATACTTATAAATATATGCTTATGTACATTTATGTTGTTTTCCTTCCAGCAGAATACAAACCCATTGAATGCAGAAGCCACTTTTAGAATTTTATCTTTATATCCTTAGTGCCTTGCATATAATAAATAAGTGCTTAATAAATGCTCATTGTATTAAATTGTTGGATTGGTTAAAAATATCAGTTGGTATTCAGCCTTTCAGTTTCTTACCTAAAGTGAATAAAAACAAATGAGTTTCCTCATTTGTATGACTGTTGGCAAGCCATACAGCAGCATATTCAAATGAAAATAGCACTGAATTTGAAATTCCAGACTGAATTCAAATCCTGATTGGCATTCACTGCCTATGTGACCTTAGTCAAGTAAGTTAATTTCTTGGGCCTCAGTTTTTTCAGGTGTAAAATTAAAAAGTTGGACTAGATAATTTCTAGTTTCTTCCACTTCTAAATGTATGATCCTATGTATCAATTCCTTATCTTTAAAGTAGAATAATAATCAATAATCACAATACCCAACATCTGTCCACTTCATGGGGATCTTATGAAGTTAAAATGGGATAATATTTAGAAAAAAAAAATTTGACCTTTCAAGAGGCACTAGGAGAATCTGAGACATTTTTTCCCATCTCTCTCACATTTTAATGTGGGCCCAATAAAGTAAAAGCAAAGCTTAATCCACTTTATTTCCCTTGTAAATATCAATTGGTATTAGTGGACCCACCACAGCATACTAGTTTTGTACAAAACTGCTTTAGCCCAAAAAGTCATGCCAACTGTTCCAATCCCAGACTTTGGGGGCCTGAAAAAAAACAAGGACCAGAAACATAATAAACTTCATTACAGGAAGTAAAGAATTGGATTAAAAACTGAACATATGATGTATCATGCGATCCCTGATGTCTTTGCTCCTCACTGCCATCTGATGTGTCATTGCAAGGACAGGAAAATTTTCAAAGTCTGGAAAAGTTCATTGATGACTGATAAATGTTTCTCATTCATTCAGTAAATATGTATTGAACACCTACTAAGGAACAGGCACTTAATCTTTTGTGAGATTGGTTTGCAGCCTAAACAGATGTGTGAAAGGAAAAGAAGTAATGGAAAGAAATATTTAGAACAATTGAAGCCATCCCATCTTTCATCCATATGACATTTATCCTAGAACATTAAGGAATTTGGCTAAAATGACATATCCCACTAGTGAGTACATTTAGGAATACTAAATGGGAACAGAAAATAGGAAGGTGGGGAAAGAAAGAAGCATGCTATTAATTTTCATAAAAGGAAGTAAAGAAATCCCCAAATCATGACATTAAATAACATCAATCATCCACAAAATAACAAATATTAAGAGGAAAACATTAGTAAGTCCAGAGGAGAATGGAGCCACAATCAATAAACTGTGCGGTTTTTCAAGAACTAACTGGTAGACAAACTTCAAAGCTTTCTAATAGGAATTCTAAATGAGTAGGAGGCGAGAGAGCTGGGGATGTAATGTATGTGGATATAAGAAAAGCATTTGATATAGTGGCATGAAATTTTACACGCAATATTAATTCAAATTGGTTTAGAAAGGAGTACTGTCACATGAATTTAAAACTGGCTTGAAGTCTGTAAACAAAGGGCGATAACAAATGGAAATGGATTGAGTTTGGGGGAGGTGGGGTTGGGACTGGGTCATCTTTATTAATGATCTGAAAAAGGGAGAGTAAACAGCATGTTAATGAAACTTGCAAATGATGCTAATTTGGGAGGTGTTGCTCTCATCACTGAGACCAGCAAGTAAATGTAAATGAACCTTAAGTGGATATAAATATGAAGAGAAAATAACACAATGAGTCAAGTTAGAAAATGCAAACTAAGCCAAATGCAATGTGTTCACCCAAACTTAAGACTATTTCCAAGGCTGGTGCAGTACTGGGAAGGAGAATAACCTTAACTCAGAAGGGCTTGTCTAATGTTGTTTCCTACTTGTCAAATCGCCTCTAATCAGTCTCAGAAAACTACCATGAAGGGTTTTATTGGATTCAGAGGAAAAGAAGAAAAGGGGCATTGAAAGCCTCCTATGGATAATGAAGGACTATAAATTTTGGTGCCAGGAAGTGGTCTTTTCATGGAAGGCAGCTCAAAAGAAAAACAACCAAGTAATTAGGGAAATAGGAAGATCAATTTATGAGAAATTAACAAAAGAGTTAAGTCTTGGTTAATTGATGACTAATTGAGAGGATGATAATGACTTATAGATATGTTAGAATAACAATTAGGCTACAAGAAGAAAAGGAAATATTTATATTAGGCAATCAACCAGTGCATTCTACTTGACTTTAACTTTCACTTGGATCTGAGTTTTTGTTGGGTTTCACGTTAGTGCTATTGGCAAACTGCTTGTTAATTTCCCTGCGTCTGTGAAGTGAACTTGACCATTCTCAAGTTCATTCCAGCTATGTACATAACTTACATAATCAGGTATAAAAGAATTTCATGCTGAAGCCAAAATAAAGACCTAGCTGGACAGTTAGGAGCTACATGAGTAAAGAGGCAAAGTGATTTAAGCAAAAGCATGACAAGACTTCACTGCATCTTCACTGATTTCATTTGCTTGGCCCCAGACCTCTGAAATGTGAGAGAAATATAAAACTGTATGCCCCCATTCCTCTCATACCCAGATTCCCTGGAAGGCATTCAAAAAAACCCATTAAGAATCATAGGATTTACAGCTGGGGAAAATCTTAGCAATCGCCTAGACTAAGCCTTTCATTTTACATATAAATAAGTAAACACACCAAGAAAAGTTCAGGGATTTGCCCAAGGTCATACAATGCAAATAGAACTAGCATTTGAACCCATGTACCCTGATTTCCATCCACCATCAGAGCAGAGAAGTAAAAAGAATGCAGAGTTAAAGCCCTTACAATTCCAAGTACCTCATCATCTAATGGAGAGGCTGGAGAAAATAACCTTTTAGAATTTCATTGAAAATGGTGTCTTCCACTGGAGCCAGAAAGATTGTGGAAACATCTTTTGTCATCTGGTGCTCTTAAGTAAAGCAAATGAGAGAGTCCTCTACATCTCCCTCCTCCCTGAGGAGACATCAAAAGTTTTAAGAGTGGAGATGGAGAGGGAGGAGCAGCAGAACCATATTGTGAAGGTTCTTATAACCTCTGATATCTGTAAGGATGATGATAGGGAGCATATAAGAACTGCTCTTTCAGATAAGATTTGGTCTAAAAAAAGCTAGGTTTCATTTACAATTGCTTCCTCAATAATGGTGTGGCTGTTGTTCATCCTTTGTCTTCAAACAGGGCCAATGACATCAGGAGGATGATGTCTTGACTTGCATGAGAATTGGATTTAAATGAGGCAGAGCTGGGCAAAGTCATCAGCCTCACTCTCTCCTCCAGTGTCAATGAAGTCCAGTGGTAAGATGAAAGTCAGGATGATGGATAATGTAGCTAATTCAGATCAGTAGACCAAGTATCTCTTCCTGCCCAAAGACTGACAAATTAATATTCACTTTCCCAAACATCACCATTTTTCTAAGAACATACAGAGACAAAATAGCTCTCTGGACTAAATACCCTCAAAGGATAGACTCCAAGGAAGACACAGGATCTCTCAATAGGACAAGAGTTTGCAAACAAAGTACTTTCTGTTTTAGTAAAAGTGCCTCTGATTGAATAATGTGATTGAGGAGGATATTCCCCACTCACTGATGGGCCTGGGAAGATTTGTAGGAAGCCCTGCATCTTTTGTTAATGAGGTACTCACTAGTTCTCAAAGGATATGATGTCCTCTGGCTCTAAAAAAATGCATAAATACTCTGAGGGTGAGGTTTTATTTTGGCGCTTAGATTTTGGAAGAACGTTTGTGTGCCAGATGAGACTCTGGGAAGTCATTAAGCAGACCCTGGCTTTGAAAATCCAGATGTTGGTACTTCCCTCTCTGGTAACTATGGTCAGACAGTTGGACCTGTCTATTTATATGTATTGCTTATGTCAGTTTTGGAAACACTGTCGATTTAGATTTAGATTTCTAAGTTCAGGGTGCTGACGTTTTCCCCTGAACTAAGTGAATGATATATGTGTTTGATTAAAGTGATTGTTAAGCCCTCAAAAATCACCTTTCCCTTTATAAATGGAGATTTAAGGACCTGGGATAGCACATCCCCCTGTGCTTACTGATACAGAGTTCCAACGAAAAGATGAGGTAGTCATATGAAAAAATGCTCTAAATCACTATTGATTAGGGAGATGAAAATCAAAACAACTCTGAGGTACCACATCACACCTATCAGGTTGACTAACATGATAAAACAGGAAGATGATAAATGTTGGAGAAAATGTGGGAAAGTTGGAACACTAATTCATTTTTGGTGGAGCTATGAGCTAATCTAACCATTCTGGAAAGCAATTTGGAACTATGCCCAAGAGCTACAAAAATGTGCATACTCTTTGACCCAGTAATATTGCTTCTAGGACTGTATCCCAAAGAAATCATAAAAATGGGGAAAAGTCCCACGTGTACAAAAATACTTATAGCAGCTCTCTTTGTGGTGCCCAAGAATTGAAAATCGAGGGGATGCCCATTAATTGGGGAATGGTTGAACAAGTTGTGTAATATGATCAAAGAGGCCTAGAAGGACTTCTATGAACTGATGCTGAGTGAAAGGAGCAGACCCAGGAGATCATTGAGCACAGTAGCAACCCCAGTTTCTGAGGAATTTTTCTGGTAGACTTAGCCCTTCATAGCAATGCAAGGACCTAAAACATTCCTAAAGGACTCTTGAGGCAAAATGCCATCTACATCCAGAGAAAAAACTATGAATTGGAAAGCAGAATGAAGCAGAGTATTTTCCCTTGTGTTATGTTTTGTTTTGTTTGGGTTTTTCTCATGATTTCTCCCAATAATTTTAATTCTTCCAAGCAATATGACTAATGTGAAAATGTGCTTAATAAGAATGTGTGTAGAAACCATATAAGATTGTATGTCATCTCAGGGAGGCAGGGAGGGAGGGGAAGAAAATCTAAGACTTATAGAAATGATTGTACAAACCTGAAAACAAATACACTAATAAAAAAAAAGAAAAGAAAAGATGAGGTAATACTCAGTTCACAAAGTCTTATAAACAAGTTTGTGGTGAAATCAGATCTCAAAAAAAAATGCACCCAACACAAACTTTTAACTTAAATCTGCATTGTCAGCATTTTCCCCCTCATTTTCTTAAGTCTAAACAACCAGCAAAACAATAAATCAAACTCTAAGTGCTCAGGCTAAAAATTTAACAGTGAGCTCTCACCAGTGAACTGGATTCAAGACACCGCTACTTATGTGTCCCGCCATCCACAACCTTTTTTGTCTTAGCAGAGACAAGTAGTCGGACTAGATCATCCACACTGGGGTTTGCCTGCCGCTGGGTTCTTACATTATTTAAGGGAAGAATCATCAGGCAGTATGATGGTAACCCATGTCCCCATGCACCTATAGTTGTTTCTCTTGACCCATCTCTTAGCTGACCAATTATATTTCTTCTGTCCAATAATGTTTACCATCTCCCTATCCCATTTACCTCTTTTCCTATTGGGGAAGGAAGGAAATAAGCCTTTATAGAGCCCCAACCATGTACCAGGCACCATGCTAAGCATTTAGAAATAAATCATAATTTGAATACGCTGTTGTTATCCTCATTTTAAGAGAAAACTGATGCAGGCAAAGGTTAAGTGATTGCCCAGAGTCACACAACTCTAAGTATCTACGGTCATATTTGAAGTCATGCCTTCCTGACTCCAGGCCCCAGAGCTGTATCCACTCATGCTATTCAACTTCTTTTGGGAGACAGGACTTTCTGCTAAACCCTAGCTATCATCTGTGCCCTATATTTTGCTGCAGGGTAGCTACCACTTAAACACAAGAAGCACAAATATCATAGCTACTCTTTCCTAAGTTGTTTCTTAGACCAAGGCCTAGCTTTATCAGTACACTTGGCAGCTACTTTCCTTTGGCCCCATAATCCAAGTAGTTTTGTGTTCCACTTGTCTTTTACTTCATTTTCAATTTCAGGATTTCCTCTTAAAGTCTGGTGAAAACTGAAAATCACAGAAAGTTTACTATAGGAAATGTTGTTGGGTCTAGGAATATAATTCTCTCCTTTTAATGATCCACAATAGGGACCTTCTAAGAAAAGAAAAAAAAAAATACTGAGCCTGTTTCAAATGTTCTACTTCCTTTGCCAGAAGCTAAAATATGAAGGGAGAGCTTCTAAATGCCAGTTATAAAAACTAAGGTAATGGATGCTGACAAATCTGAACTGTACCCTTAAAGCAGGTCAACAAATGAGAATTAATAGAAGGCACATTGTAATAGTGTACATTACCTTCTAAGTGATGGTAGGAGGTAGCACTATATAGATAAGGCTGGCATAGAGAGAGCTGGTGGTATAATGGATAGGGTGTGGAGCCTGAAATCAGGGAGTTTTGAGTTCAAATTTGACCTCAGACACTTATTAACTGTGTAAACTAGGCAAGTCACTTAAACTCTGTTTGTTTCCTGAACTTTAAAATGGAGATAAAAATAGTACTAATACTTATAGGGTTGTTAAGGCGATCAAATGCAATACTGGGGGGAGAGGGGAAAGGAAGCTCCTGGCACATAATAGGTTCTTTACTTATTCCCTTCCCTTCCTTTCCCCTATAGTGAACTGAGGTTCAAAAATCTGGGTTCAAATTCCTGTTCTACCTGTCCTAACCTAACCTAACCTAACCACAAGGGGCAAGACAGCTTTCAGAGAGAAGGCTGTCTTGGAGACATTGTGCAGGTCCATAGTTGAGGGGAAACAGTCAACGCTGCAGCCAAAGTCATGAGTTCAAATTCTGTCTCTGATACTATTTGTGTGATGAGCAAGGCATTTAACTTTCCTGGACCTCAGTCTCCCCATCTATAAAATGACTAGATGACCTCTGAAGTCCCTTGAAAAATCTATACCCTCATGCCTGGAGTCAAGATGGCATTTAACCAGAAGTTTCACATTATGGAGTTAGAAACTAATAATTACAGCAAGCTTTTACATACTGATTTAAGCTTGCAAAGAGATATACATAGATTCTCATTTGATCCATACAACAACTTTATGAGAAGATATCTCCAAATCAAAGAAAGTAGGGGAAACAGATGACATTCCACATATTGGGTAGCAGTTATTAATGTATTCAAAGAGATATCCATAAGGCAAATCATGGTACTTGGGAATCAGATTGATGGTAGAGGGAACAGTTGAGTTAAGGGATGTTACCATTTCAAAATGCGATCAGAACAGGATGTCTGTGACAAAGACAGACTTTTGTTCTGCTTTTCTGATCTAAGAACATTTTCTGTTTTAATTGGAGGGAAGAGTGCCATAGCAGATTGCATGTTAGCCTTGGAATCAGGAAGACATGCAGTAAAACTCCACCATAGACACTTACTAGAGGTGTGATTTTAGGTAAGCTATATCTTCTCTGAGATTCAATTTCTTCCTTTGTCAATGAGCTCCAAGCTCAGGATAACTGTGAGGGTCAAATGAAATGTACATATTATATGTAAAGTAGTTGTGTATATGTGTGTGCATTGGGGTGAGGGGTGGGAACTATTTTTGTGAACAGGGTACTAGTACTGCTTTAAGGCCCTCATCTTTCTGTGAGTGGTGCTCTTTCCTTTCTCTTCCCTCTAACCTTCCCTTGGGCATGACTTATTTTTTTAATCCTTGGGCTTTTTTAAATTTTAATTGATTTTTAAATTTTCTTTGCCCCTTTGGGGAAGAGTTTTCATTTCAAACCTCTCAAGGAAGAAAATGAAAAGGAGAAATACCTAGGAAGATAACCTCAGAAAGGCTAACTCCCAGCTAATAACCCTTTCTCCAATATCAGAAACTGCTTGAGCTGGTTTTGTCTAGAATAGGTCAGAATTTACCTGCTCTTTCTTGATTTTTGAGAAGCTATAAAATATGAATCAATAAAATCTTTCTTCTGTATGGCTGAGTCTCATTTTGCAAGAGAAAGGTCTGAGCAATTACAAAAAAAAAAAAACTATCTCTTGGTCTCCTCCTAGTTCTCTATACCTTGATTCTTCCATTTATTCTGTAATACAATGACGCTGGCCTCCTAACTGTTCCTCACACAAGACATTTCATCTTCTAACCTCATATTTTCATTGACCTTCCCCCATGCTTTCTTCATCTTCATATGCTAGTTTCTCTGGCTTTCACCAAGTCTCAGCTAAAATCTCATCTTTAAGAAGTCTTTCCATCTCCCCTTAATGCTAATATCTTCCCTTTGAGTTTACTTCTAAGTTAGACGGTATATAGAGGCAAGTGGTGCAGTGCTCAGCCTGGAGTCGAGAAGACTCCACCTCCTGAGTTTAAATCTGACTCAGACACTTACGGGCTGTGTGACCATGGAGTCACTTAACCCTGTTTACCTCAGTTTCTTCATCTGTGAAATGAGCTAGAGAAGGAGAAGACAAATCACTCCAGTATCTTTACCAAGAAAATCTCAAATGGGGACATGAAGAGTCAGGCACTCCTGAAAAACAATTAAACATCTTGTATATATTTTGTTTACACATAGTTGTGTGTATGTTATCTCTCCTATTAAATTGTGAGCTCCTTGAGAACAAGGATTGTTTTGTCATTTCTTTGCATCCCAGCACTTAGCCCAGTACCTATTACGTAGTAGGTACTTAATAAATGTTTGTTGTCTTGACTTTGACTTAATTTTGCCTCAATCAGCATCTATGCAAGGACACATATACCTATAAGTAATGTTGCCCTGAATCCTATATTGGTTAATGATTTTAACTCAGGAAAAAAATTCTTTTCCTTGTATTTATTTATTTATTTATTTTTAGGTTTCAACATTCATTTCCACAAAATTTTGAGTTCCAATATTTATCCCTGTATCTCCTCTCCCCCCACCCCATAATACCTTGCATTCTGATTACCCCTCCCCTCAATGTACTCTCTCCTATCACACTCCACCCTTCCCTTATCCCCATCTTCTCTCTTTTCTTGTAGGGCAAATAAATTTCTAAACCCCATTACCTGTGTTTCTTATTTCCCAGTTATGTGCAATAATAATTCTCAACATTCATTTCTAATACTCTGAATTCCAACTTCTCTCCCTCACTCCCTCCCTCCCTACGCCCACTGAGAAGGCAAGCAATTCAATATAGGCTATACATATATATATATATATATATATATATATATATATATATATATATATATATATATGTCGTTTTGCAAAAGACTTCCACAATAGTCATGTTGTATAATACTAATTATATTGCCCTCTATTCTACCCTGTCCCCCTCTTTTTTTTATTCTCTCATTAGACCTTGTACCTTCCCAAAAGTTTTACTTCTAGTTACTCCCTTCTTCCATTTGCCCTCCCTTCTATCATCCCCTCACCCCACTTGTCCCCTCCTCTCCTACTTTCCTGTTGTAGAAAAAAAAATTCTTAAGAAACAGGGTTTGGTAAACAGAATCTTTTCACCTAAGAGAGGCAAATTGGTGGCATAGCAGAGAGAGCCCTGAACTGGAGTTAGGAAAACTTAAGTTCAAATCTGACCTCAGATATTTATTAGATGTGTGACCCTGGCCAAGTCATTTAACCTCTGTTTGCCTCAGTTTCCCCATCTGTAAAATGGAGATACTAATAGTACCTATCTCTCATGTTGGGGTAAGGACTAAATGAGATAATATTTGTAAAGTGCTTAGCACAGCAACTGTACTGTAAGCACTTAATAAATGCTTGTTTCTTTCTTTCCAAGAAAGAGATGAGAGTCAGAGTACGGCACAAGATGGAAAATAACAGTCTCCAGTTTCAGTCTCAGAAGCATGAATGGCTCCAACCATACTGTATCTTTTGTGAGTAGCTTCTATATATTTTGGCTGCTACTACAATCTTTTTTTTAGCATCTCAGCATTTTCTGCCCTGCCAAGTGACTCATGATCATGGCAGCAGTAGCAGGATCAGTGGTGGCACAATTTAACAGCAGTCTGGTGACTCCCTCCTCTTCCAACCTACTTGTCCCCCTCCCTTATCTTCCCTCTGTCTCATGTAATCTCTCCTTCTACAGTCCTGCCTCCAGTTGTCTTCCTGATTCAGCCCTTCCCCTTCAGTTATCTTCTCCTGAGACATCTCTTCCCTTCCTTAGGATCAGATAGTGACTAATCTTTCAGTCACAGCTTCTGGGATTCACATAGATAAATACTGAAGTATTCCTGTCCACCAGGTGACATACATGTCCATCAATTTCTTGTTACAAGTGTAAAGTACTTTGTAAACCTTAAAGCATTGCAGAAATGTCATCATCATCATCATCATCCTTGTCACCATTGTTTGTTATTGATATAAATTATTAGCCAACAAGGACTACTTTTCTTTGTGTGGGTATGCGTATGCAGTCATAGGTACCACTGAGGTTCCACTTACTAGCCATAGGACCCTGGACCTGATTGAAACTGAAATTCTTCTTCTGCCAAACAGAACTAATATTTGTAATTATATAAGACAGTTGTAAGGAAAGTGTCTCCTAAACTACAAAGCATTGTATAAACGTGAGCTAGAATTATTGTGGTTGTTACTATCATACGTGTGAAGAAAATCAGAATTGAAATATCCTTAAACACAGAGGTTCTAAATGGATTCATTACACAAATGCTGTCCATACCACATAGGAGTCATTTGCAGATCCTTGCCCCAAAACAAACTGACTATACTTTTAGCTCCCTTGTTCTCACTGGGATGGTCAGAGGGGAAGGAAGACGTGGGATTCTGGTAGCACCCATAGGCCATCAGTTTACATAAAGTGCTTAGGTAACAAGTTCCCCACAAGTCTTACAAATAGGTTTCAAGAAATCTACCAGACTTCAGTGTTGGATCAGAGCAGGACAAAATAGGAACTGAAAGGAGTGTGGTAGCAGTCCCTCAGGTTCTATGATAAATTCCAAAATATTTACTTGCTTTCATCCCTCCAGGCACCACATCTGGTGCTACTGGCAGAGCTCCTCAAAAAAGTAAAGTTGAAACTCTGAATTGGGTTGGAAACCAAGGGAGGAGGCTCATTGGGGCAATATGGATTTCTCAAACCTAGTCTCCATTTTGCAAAATTATTTAGCAAATATAAGAATTCCGTTCAGGATTACAATCCTCCCCCAAGAATCTTGAGTAAACTTCAAATAGGAATTGTGTACCCCACAACTCTACATTGTGCTTTTACCTTATGTGGGGTGGAGGGGAGAGCTATGGGGTTCTCTAACCTTAGCATTGTTGTCGACAAAAGCTTAGAAGGATATATTCTGCAGTGGACCAAACTGTAAGTGGAAATATAAACATAGGGCCTCTTTCCAATTCTGCTCCACAAGCATTTGGTAATTCTGCATTGGACATCTGCTCCCAGCATCAAAAAGACTGCCTCAGGCATTCACAGTACCAAAGTCATAGATGTCAAAAGACCAATGAATGATGTGTACATGGTACAGTCTTAGCAGCTATGGAATGCTACTCAGGAGACTGATGATGCCAGCTTGGGTATCGTGAAGGCCCTCTGTTGGGTTCTCTGCTTGATGACACACAACAGGGGAGATGAGGTACCTTGCCAGAATCAATCTTTCAGAACAGCTTATGTGTCCCCATACCTCATATTCCCAGTCATCAGCATATGCTGACTGAAGGTGTGCTGGGTACCGTGTATATAAAATTGACAGCATCTACTGCCCTCTAGACAAAGATGAGGTATCCAAATGGCTGATCTCTTGCCATCTTCTTGGGCTCATTCATTTCACTACTTCAGCTCTTGGCTACAGGGGGTACCTATGACAAAGGAGGTGGCATCATGTCCATAAGTCTTCAGCTCATATTTTGCAAGTGATTTCTCAGTTGCCAGGTCTTAGCTGAAGACTGGCAGGATCTTCTGTGTCTCTGTAACAAGAGTATTGCAGTATCACAATCAAGGCCGTTATGCTACCTGAGCCCCACAGGCATCTAACCATGAGTCTCTTTATTCATGGATTCACTTTCCCAACTAAATTTCTGACAGTTCTCTTCAAAAGTTTTTAAAGTCACCTTATCCTACCTCAGCTTTCTATAACCAATTAAAATAATGTTTTCAGCACTAAACATGTGGTCATCTTAAATTATGCTATATGAAATCGCATAGGAGATCAATGGTTGGTAGGCATTGGTGGCAGAATTATAGTACCATATAGCTGACTGGAAGCTCAGAAGTCTTTGAATACAATCTTCCACCTGATATAGGAAGATTTTCCATAGCACACCAAGTAAATGATTATTCAGATTCAACTAGACTTAAAATGATGAAGCACTTATTTCTTCCAAAGGGAATTGATTGGCTAATAATTGTTAGAAAGTTAAAAACATTAAGTCTTCCATAGTACTCACTGAAAGTTCTCCGTAAAAAGTGTTTCTGTCTTTTCATAAATGTCTCTAGAATTTTCATGGCCATTGGCTGCAAACTGATTGATGGTGGTTTGCAATAGGAGCTTGGTTCTGATTCTTGACCAATTGTGATTAGTCCAATATTTAGTAACAATTTAATTTGGATGATTAGATTAATTCTCAGGAAGTCCCAATTAACATCTTCATTGTTTAGTCGTTCTATACTAATGTCCTATTTGGGTACCTTATAATGATGTGGAAATGGCCCTGGTTTCCCAAAGACTATGCCATAAAGCACAAGTTCCAAACAATTGGAAAAGTTTTGAGTATGGGCCTGCCTAGAGATGGACAATATGGTTGAAATCCAAGGACCTTCCTAGTTAAATTCAGAGAGGCTCATTCCCATTCTGGCTACAGAGGGATTAATTTTTCATCCATACCTATGCTTGGACCACCTACTACTTTATAGAGGTATTGTTTTCCATGTCAATGGGGGAAAGAACCCAAATTAATGAGATAATGATTCCCTGAATTAAAGCTGAATCACAGAATCTTGTTGCAGGAAAGATTCTTAAGAGATCATGGGATCTCAGGAACATAGAGTTAGAGTTAAAGAAAATCTCAAAGAAGATGATGGAATGGAGGAAGCACTAAGCCAAGAACTCTCAACATTCCCCATCAGTCAAGTTTAACATAATGCCTCAAATCAATCTGGAGTTGCAGAGTCAACAGAATGTCATTCTTGCAACCCAAGACAATTTAGGAGATTAGAAGGAGAGATATATGATATGGGAGGAGTTGGGGGGGGGGGGGCATGTTTTCAAAAAGAAACAATGAAGTCAAAACAATTATAAGCTAATGTTCAAAGAAAAGTATGAATTGTACACAAATCCAACAAGAATTCCTGTAAGAGCTAAAAATTATTTTCAAACTCAAATAAGGGTGGTAGATAAAGAAATGAGAGCAAAGGAAAAATTATGAAAATACAATTAACAGCTTAGTAAAAGAGATGAAAAATGTACTGGAAAAAATAACACCTTACAAAAACAGAACTGGCCTTCACAAAATTGTATTAGGGCATCAAAAACTTTACAACCAAATGCAGGAAAATTGAAATATTAAACGCACTCTTTTCAGACCATAAGGTAATAAAAATTACATTCAATAAAGGGTGGTGGAAGCATAGACTAAAAGTTCATTGGAAACTAAATAATCTAATCATAAAGGAGTACAACAAATTATAGAAAGAACAGAACACAGAAACAATCAATAATTTTATTAAAGAGAATGACAAAAATGAGATGACAAACCTATATTCATGGAAAGAAGCCAAAACAGTACTTAGAGAAAATTTCTCTCTCTAAATGCTTACATCAATTAAAAGAAGAAAGAGTAGATCAATGAATTAGACATGCAACTCAAAAAATTAGAAAAAGAATAAATTTTTAAATCTCCATTTGAGCCCTAAAATGAAAATCCTGAGGTGATATTAATCAAATTGAAGTTTAAAAAAACATTAAACTAATAAATGAAACTAGCAGGTGATTTTATGGATTAAAAAACAATAAAATAGATAAACCACTGCTTATTTTGATTTAAAAAAGAAAGCCAAATCACTAGTATCAAAAATAAAAAGGACTGCATCACCAACAAAGATGAATTTAAAGCAATTTTAATGAATAATTTTGTTCAATTACATCCTGGTAAAAATGATAATCTAAGTGAAATGGATGAAAACCTACAAAAATACAAACTGCCCAGATTAACAAAAGAGGAAATAGATCATTAAATAATGCTAATTTAGAAAAATAATTGAACAAGTCATAAATGAGCTCCCCAAAATAGATTTACAAGTGAATTTGACCAAATATTTAAGGACCAATTAATCCCAAAACTATGGCAGAACATTAGGAAAAGTATAATTCACCATGACATAAATATAATTGACCATCTCGATAACAAAAACAACAAAATCATAAATATATCAATAGATATAGAAAAAGTTTTTGACAAATAAAATACTCATTCCTCTTACAAAGTCTAGAAAGCATAGAATTCAATGGAGACTTCTATAAAATGGTAAGCAGTATGTATCTAAAACCAAGAGTAAGCACTATCTGTAATGGAGATAAACGGGAAGTTTTCCCAATAATATCAGAGGTGAATCAAGAATGTCTGCTACCACCACTTTTTATTCACTATTGCATTAGAAATGCTAGCTATAGCAATAAGATGCAGAAAAGAAATTGAAGGAATAAAAATAAGCAACAAGGAAACAAACCTATCACTCTTCACAGACTATTTGATGGTATACTTAGAGAACCCTGGAGAATCAACTAAAAAACAAGTTGAAATTAACCATTTTAGCAAGATTGCAAAACATAAACTCACATAAATCATCAGCATTTCTAAATTCTACCAACAAAACAGAACAGGAGGAGATAGAAAGAAATTTCATTTAGCATAACTGCAGATAACATAAAATACTTGGATGTCTACCTGCCTAGATAAACTCAAGGACTATATGAACACAATTATAAAATACTTTTCACACAAATAAAGATACCTCTAAACAATTGAAGAGATTGTGACTACTCATGGGTGAGCCAAGACAATATAACAAAAATGACAATTCTACCTAAGTTACTTTATTTATTCAGTACTATACCAAACTTCCAAAGAATTATTTTATAGAGTTAAAAAAAGTAACATTCATTTGGAAGAACAAGGTCGAGAATATTGATGGAATCAAGAAAAATGTGAAGGAAGGCAGTCTAATAGTATCAGATTTCAAACTATATTACACCTAATCATATCAGTAATCATCTAAACAATCTGCTGCTGGATAAGAAACAGAGTGATGGATCAGTGGAATAAATTAGGTACATAATACACAGCAGTAAATCAAGTTTTGGGGGTAAAAGCTCACCTTTTCTCAAAAATTGATGGGAAAACTTCAAGGCAATTGGAAGAAACTAGCCATAGACCAATATCTGACGCTATATACTTTGATAAAGTCAAAATGGATCTATGATTTAGACATAAAGGGTGATATCATAAGTAAATTAGAGGAGCATGAAAAAATGTACCTATCAGAGCTATGAATAAGTGAAGAGTTTATGATCAAACAAGAAATAATAGAGAATCATGAAAAGTAAAATGGAAAGTTTTGATTACCCATAATTTAAAAAGTTTTGCACAAATGAATTAATGCAGTCAAAATTAGAAGAAAAACAGGAAACTGATGAAAAGAAAGTATGTAGTAAATTTCTCTAATAAAGGCTTTATTTCTCAAATACATAGCAACCTGAGTCAAATTTATAAAAACAGCCATGCCCCAATTGATTAATGGCAAAAGATATGAGCAGGCAGTTTTCAGAAAAAGAAATCAAAGCTATCAATAATCAATGAAAAAATGCTCCAAATCACTATTGATTAGAGAAATGCAAATTGAAACAACTCTGAGATACTACCTCACACCTATCAAACTGGCTCATGTGACAGAAAAGGGAAATGACAAATTCTGGAGGGGATATGGAAAAATTGGAAAACTAATACTTTTTTGGAGTTGTAAACTGGTCCAACTATTCTGGAGAACAATTTGGAACTATGATCAAACAGCTGTAAAATCGTGCGTACATTTTGACTCAGTAATACCACTAATAAGTCATATATATATATATATACGTATATATATATATATACGTATATATATATATATATATATATATATATATATATATATATATCGAAGAGATGAAGGGAAAGGGGAAAGATCTATTTCTACAAAAATATTTATAGTAACTCTTTTTGTGGTGACAAAGAATTAGAGACTGAAGGAATTCTCATCAATTGGAGAAAGGTTGAACATATGATTATGATTATGATGGAATACTACTGTCTAAAAAAAAATGACAAGCAGGATGATTTCAGAAAACCCTAGAAAGACATGTAAATGGATGCAGAGTGAAGTGAATAGAACCAGGAGAACATTGTACACAGAAGCAGCCATATTATAAGGATGATCAACCATGAAAACCTAACTATTCTGATCAAAATGATCCAAGACAATTCCAAAGGACCCATAATGAAAAATGTTATTTACATCCAGAGGGAGAAAACTTGTGAATTCTGAGTGCAGATTGAAGCAAGCTTTTGTTACCCTATTTTTCTTGTCTGTGTGCACTTTTTCCAACAAAGCTAATATATATGTTTTGCATGAGTTTACATGCATAACTGATATCATATTGCTTTCCTTCTCAATGGATGGGGCAGGGGCATGAGGGAGAGAGAGAATTTGGAGCTTAAAGTGTTAAAAAATAAATGTAAGTTTTTTAATATTTAATTTGGGAAACATTTCTTTTTTACAAACAGAAGGTCATTTTATTTCAACCTTTTCATTTTGCAGAAGGAACTGAGGATTATAGAGATTAAGTAACACATTCACACAGTATCAGAAGAAGGACTTAAACTCAACTCTTCCTGACTCCAAATATAGTACTGTATTCACATGCTAGGTCATGTATTCCATCTCTCTGCTTTCAGGTGGGGACATACACACACACACGCATATACATTTGTGTGTATGTGTGTGTGTGTGTGTGTGTGTGTGTGTGTCTATGAGGCAATGAAGGGGACAGAGTACAGCACTTGCAGTCAAGAAGACTCGAGTTCAAATCCTGCATCAGATACTTTCTAACTGTGTAACCCTGGACAAAACACATAATCTCTGTATGCATCTGTTTCCCAATCTGTAAAATAGGGATGAGAATAGCACCTCCCAGCATTGTTGTGAGAACCATATGAATCAACATATTTAAAGCACTTTGAAAACCTTAAAACACCATACAAATGTTAAAAGTAGTGGTAGTAGTACTAGTGCTGATGGTGGTAGTAGTGGTGATGGTATAATATCTCAAAAGGATCATTTCTAGGCAATTCATTCCTTATATAGATCTTATCTTATTTTATTTTGATGATGTTTATGAATCTTCCATTGGATTTCTCTCTACCCTCTTGTCTCATCTCCAATCATCCTGATGAATATCTGGTCACTGGATTCAGATGGCTCTGGAGGAGAAGTGAGGCTGGTGGCCTTGTACAGTCTTCTTTCACTCAAAACAAAGTCAGGTGCAAGTCATGTCATCATTTCTCTGATGGCATGGTCTTCTTTGGCCATGAAGGATGAACGCAACAATCTGTCTCATTACAACATGAAAGTGATCTTAAGTTCTCAAAGTCCATGCCCGTAGAGTACAAGTACCGCCAGGCACCTCAAAACTAAGAAAGCTATTGTTTTTCAGTCATAGCATCCCATTCCAATGAACAGTCAACCAAGACATAGAGGAGCTGACTGAGGAAACTGGAATGAGATAGTTACAATGTCTTTGTCCAAGGTCACGCAGGGAGGTACTGGGAAAACCAACCCATCATCCGTAAACATGCTAAATTGACATTCCTAAAACAGTTTTGATCATATCAACCCTGTTTCTCAAATATATTTAATGGCTTCCTCATCAACTTGACATTTAAAAGTTATAACCTGCCATTAACCTTTACAATCTTATTTCATTTTACACTGCTTCGCACATCCTCCATTCTGATTAAGCCAGCCTGGTAGCTGTTTCCTGTACATAACATCCTATATTCTCTCTCCAGGCTTTGCAAGAGTAATCCACCATATCTAGAATGCACTCCCTCTTCATCACTACCTTGCAGAATCCATAGATTCCTTCAAATTACAACTTGAGCCCCACTTTCCATACCAGACCTTTACTGATACATTCTCTACCCTGAAAACATATTATAATCTTTTGTTATCCTTCATATCTACCCTCTTGTGTATATGCTGATATTCCCCCAGTAGAATAGAAACTCTTGGAGGACAAAAACTTCTTAACATTTGTCTCTTCAACCCCAAGACTAGAACATTGCCTCATAAATAACAAAAAGGTTAGTACATAGTAGATGTTCAATAGTTGGTGCAAGGTAATACATAGGAGATGCTTAAATATTTGCTGAGTTGAGTGGAATTGAATAACACCTAGGTCTCAACTCTTTCCATTACATCATACTGCTTGAGTCGCTGTGAAAGTTCATGAATATGTTTTCATAACTTAATTCTGATGACCAGGTGGATGGTAAAGTATTCAGTGTTAGGAGAAGAGTGTAAATGATAATTTCAAAGTAATCCCTATCCTTGAGGGCCTTGAAGTCTAAAAAAGATACCTTAGTAAAAAGAGGTATGACACTGACCTTCAAATAGAAGATGATGCTTCCAACCACGATATGGTTTTATCAGTGGAAATGACATTAAAGAAGATTTGCCATCTGCTTTTTCCCTACACCCTAAGGACCATGGGACCTCTCCACCCAATGAACCTGAAACCTTCCATCTGTGTTGTCTCCACTATTAATATGCAAGCTCTTCTAAGAGCAGGGACTGTCTTAATTTTAATCTATATTCCCTAATGCTTAATAGTTTTGTATATAGCAAGCACTTAATAAATGCTATTTTTTTTGCATTTTTTCCTTCATTCAATGCATTAGTAGATTAAGAAGCTTGCATGTAATGGTAGTGATAGATTTGTGTGGATCCAACTACACTTTTTAAAACAACTTTGTAACTAATGATACATTTTTTTACACCTGGAGGAAGGAGGACAGAGTCCACAAGTCCCACTGGTGATTTGGTAGTAAGAAGAAACTAATTGTCCCAAATAGTAATGGAATCCATAATCTTTGCTTTATTAGCACACTGCTATAACAAACTGAGCTAACCAGTCCCAGGGCCACAGAGATGCTAAACATAAGCATATTAGCTTCAGTCCTGACATATAATTAGGAAAATACAGAAGAAATCCTAATTGTGTTGAAGTTTTTTGAGTCTCTAATCCCTCAAAAGTGAGGGAAAATGTCCCAAGATAGCAAGTTTCAAATAGTCATAGATAGTAATAAGTTAGCATTTCTAAAGCCTTAAAGCATTTTTTGTTATCTTATTCATCTTTACAACAACTCTGGAAGGTGGGGGCTACTATTATCTCCATTTTGCAGATGAAGATATGAAGACTGAGTCAAGTTAAATAATTTGTCCAGGGTGAAATTGACAAAGAAGAACAGAGAGCAAGACTGAAGACAAGTCACTTCCTACTTGGCCATTCTCAGCTTCTTCACCCGTGGGTTAAAGTAGATGAATTCTCAGGTCTCTTCTAGTTTAAAATCTTGTGAAGAAAATGAGCCTCCAATCCCAAATTTCAGCATTGAGGGAAGGAGAGCCAGGCATAGAAGAGGACAAAACATTCTGATCCACACAAGATTTTGGAATCTCCAGTTTGTCTAACTTCGCTGTGCTTTAAGTACCCACTTGCAACCATTCTAGCAGTTTGTCAGGCAGCCTCCTGAACAACAAACCCCTCTCTAAACTTCTGTATTAGCAATGGGCTGCAAGGATTGTTAGATCCCTACCTTTGCCTGTTCTTGCCGAGTACTGATCAAGTATTGTCTATACTTGTATTATAAATTGCCCCGCCTGCATCCCTATATTAAACCCTCCAACCCCATAGTTGTACATTAGGATCCTAAACATCTATAATCTGAAGTTTAGGCCCCAAAGCTTTGATTTTCATTACCCCTGCCATCACTCAGAGACCCACAGGCAGGGCAACACTTAGAATTATGAAATAGGTTAAATTTAGCTTGGACTCTTCACCATTCTTTTTGGGCACTTTCAACTCCTTACTGCCTACAGTCCCTCAGCCACATCAGCCCCCTAAGGGCAGTGCCTTATGATCTAGACTTCTATCTCCCCTTCCCCTCTAGTAAATCCTGGTCTTGGAGAACTATCACATTGGAAATGGCCAAATTAATTTATATAAAATATTGCTAATTGATAATAACTTTATATGTTACCCTCCTCAAGAGTATTTGCATTTTAACAGGAAATATCACCTTTGTCCCAAGGAGTGAATATGGTATTTCAGCTTGGGAACAGGCCAGCAAAGGAGATATTTTTAGGCAGGGCTAACTTTCCCAGCACCCCTCTAACCAAGTCTACTATGCTACAGTTTAAAGCATTATGATAAGTATAGCATATACTCTGAGAGAACTATACAAGCTCCCACTCACCATGATGAGCTGAGTTCCCAGAGGGTGGCTAAAATTTCCCCTCAAAGCATTAGGGGTAGGCTTTAAAGCATCATAGGTGTCCTTCTAATGCTATTGGTTAGAGTTCCCACAAGTATGCTTCCTGCCATTGTTATGGATTTTTGAGGTTTTCGAGCAATTTGTCATTCATACAATTGGCTTATAGAAAGGGATATTTTTTATTTTTTATTACTTAATATTTTATTTTTTCCCAATTACATGGAAAAAAATTTTTATTCTTTTTTAATTTTGAATTCCAAATTTTCTCCCTCTCTCCCCTTTCATTGAGAAGGCAAGCAATTTGACATAGGTTATATGTGTGGTCATGCAAAACATAAGAAAGGCATACTTATTAAAATATTACAGCTGGCACACTTGATACAAATTATCCCCCAAAGGACTATCTCACACTTCCTCACAACAATATAGAGTCCAAGGGAAAGTGGGCTCAAGCTTAGAAAGCATATTTGGCATTAAGAACTTTGGGAAATAATTTTGTTGGACTCATAATCAAGTTGCCCTCAGATATGGTATAGCTTTCCTGCTGGACTTTTTATAGAGACTTAAATGTATTTTCCTTATCTTGTCTAGTCTGACCTTGGCTCTAAGAGAGATACTACCATCGGCTCATCTGGGGACTCTGAAAGGATAGTAATAGGAAGATAGGAAGTCCAAAATCTTCCTACATCACTCTTTATCTTAAAGAGTCTAGAAACAGAAATTTCCAGATTCATATCCTTATAGTGATCAAATATAGGAAATAAAAAACTAGTTCTCCTCATGAAAGTGACCTTTATTGGCCATCTGAGCAGAGAGGCCCCTCTTGCTACTAAACTGTATGCTTATTATCAGGAAAATGAATGTGTTTTCCAAAGTGTCAAATTTATAACCTCAAAGAAGCTTAAGTGCAACTTGACCTATTAATTTTAATGTGGTGCAATTTCTTTAATACTCCCCTTTACTTTTCAAATCCTTAAATTGGCTTGATTGCTGAACTCAGGTGCTGGGTATGGGGCCTTCTTTTCATGTTTTCCTGCTTATGTAAAAGAGTTCCATCGACTTCTACATGGACTATAATCAAAGCAATGGATCTGGAGGAGCTAGTTTTATTGTTCTAAAAAATGGCCAGATTCCTTTTCAAAGGACGTCACAGACTTCATAAACCTGCCACATAACATCTAAAACTGAAAGGAATTGAAATCAGTACATTATTGAATCCAGCTTGTACTTCTTCTTTCCTGGGATTGTGCCTCTATCCAAGAGAACTGATAGTTTTCCATAACTGCTCACCCACCTACATACCTTCAGATTCTGGGTGAAATGGTAGGGAGGGACACAGCAGGGAAGACTGGGAATCTATTTTCTATTGAAGTAGAAGACAAGTTAAGATTCTGAGTTCTTTGGAGAGGAAGCTTGACTGCCAGGGGCATGAAAGGAATGTCAAGATATGGGATAGAGAATTCAGCTGACTGGAAAGTGTCACGGTTGGAAAACCGTGTGCTTGTTTTAAAAGAGTTTTGATGTGTTCTGTCTGCTTAAAAATATTCTATGTTCAAAGGAAAAGGTAGCCCTTTATAGAAACACCCTTCTTAAGAAACAAGCTGTCTTAAGAAGCTAAGCCAGCTTTTTCTTAAAGCAAAGCTCAAATAAAGGAAACAAGAATCTTAGCAACAGCTTCAGCTAATATCAGCTCCCTTAAGGTTTATTGAAAGTAAATGCATTGAAAGAAAAATCAAAAGCAATTTAGGGAAGGAAGTTTCTACAGAAGGGAACAGTGATGATGACATCATAATTGGGAGAAAACACCAATGATGATGACAAGTATGATTGGAGCATCTTGTAAGGGAGTGGTGATATCAAGAAGTCAAACATGGGTCATTTTTGCTTCACTGCTTTCAGGGTAGGTTGAAAATAAGAAAGGAGGGAAGGCAGAGTAGTGCATTTCAAAGAATGCCTACCACAATGCCTTTGTTAAGTTGACATGAATTGAACCAGATAAGCACTAGACTATCAGAAGAGTTGAGTGACTCTGAAGTCATTTGCTAGATCTTAATTTTCTCCTCTGCAAAATAGAAGGATGGTACTGAATAATCTTTAAGATTTCTTGCAGTTCTACCATTCTGTGTTAGCTTCCAGTCTTTCCTGTCATCATCGGAGGTCTTAGGTATCTTTTGTGTGACTGACTAAATACATAGCTCTCCCTCTTTCATATCATGTACCCTCCTTGGAGTCATCCATAGTCACAAACTTTGAACCACTATTCTTTCTCACAATAGAAACAAGTTTACTGGAGGTGGTATAGAATTGAAGGTACAGATAACAGAATCATTATTCAACATTCAAATCTATAATTTCATCGGTGTAGGGAACTTCCAGTATGGAAACTCCACTCACTAATGCATATCAGCAACCTCACTATAACAGTCTTTAACAGTCGTCTGGGGTACTGAAATAGAATGTCAAATTTGGGCAAGAGCTAATAGCTTGCTTATGGTCACATAGGTACTAAAATCAGAGCTATGACTTGAACCCATGTCCTCTGGCTCCAAAAGTAGCATCCTTCCCATTGTACCAGGCTGCATGATCTCACTGATGAGTTATTAATAACTGTGGCTAGAGTATTTTATATCATGTTACCTCATGAAATGACTATAGAGCCCAAAGAATCAATGAGTAATTACAATTAGCATTTAATAAGTACTCAACTCTGTGAGAGCTATGGAAATATGTCATGTGGTCATTCTTTCAAGAAGCTTAGAGTTAATTTAAGGAGAGTAGACATACAGAATAATAGTGAAAAATAAATCATATATATGGTAGATTGTGTTATGCAAAATACTGTAGGAGAGTTCAGAGGAGAGGAGGTCCGTTTGGGGTGGGATAATCTATGTATATAAGATGAGATGTATCAGTTAAAGAAGGTTTAGTACAGGTAGACCCGGTTAGTTTGTGATATCTGGAGGGGCAAAGCAGGACTCTAGGGAAAGAGTCCAGTATAAATCACTTGGAAGGCACACAGACCACCAAAGCCTCTGGATGAGTGATTTTAGTAGAAGAAATATTTTGGGAGAGCAATTGCTTTAATGAGAAAGGTCTACAGACTGAAACTTTGTTTCCCAGACAACTGAGATCAACTCATTTAGCCCTACTGTGAGCCGAGTCTTCAAGGTCTTACTGACTTGGGGGTAGCTAATGTAGATTTTGCTTGTCTAAGAGGGAAGAAATCCGCCTTAGTTAACTGAAATTCTTTGTATCTGAAGGAGGTCTCTGTTCTTTAGCCACACTTGGGGTTTTGCCAAGTTGTTCATATTTTTTAGAAGCATAATGGGGTTGCCCACAAGGCAGGGCATCTGTTTTGGGGGTGGCACCATTCTACTTCATGTTGAAATTTTTTTTGACCTAGTTGACTCTTGAAGCTGGAGATTAGGCCATAATTATCCTGATACTTTGTGTAGTACAAGGAACACTAGAATAGAAGTCAGAAGGCCTGAGATCTTGCCTTTCCTTGGCCAATAATTTACTGTGTGACCTTAGCCAATTCATTTAATCTCTTTGGGCTTTAGTTCTTTTCTCTATAAAATAAAGGAGTTTGTCTCCAAAGTTCTTTCCAGATCTCTGACTTACCACCTTTTCCCCAGATTTCTACAATAACCTCCTTTATATACATTGGGTAGACTACTATGGAGGCTTGTGGCCTATCCCGAAAAAAAGGAAACAAGGTTCTAGACTAGGGTGATAACAGTAAGAATGGAAAAGTCATGGGCAGAAGAGCTACATCAAAGAAAAAACTTAGTATACTGAAGATAGGGCAAAATGAGTGAAAACAGTGCCCAAGTTCTGAGGCTAAATGCCACTGAAAAATACAGGAAATATTGGAAAGGATAGCTTGTTTTAGAAGGGAAATAGTGAGTTCATTTTTGGAAAGTTTTAGGTTCAGACAAAAGAAAACAAGCAATCAGCAAACATTTGTTAAATACTTGCTGTGTGCCAGGTACTGTATTCAAATAGAAAAGTTCAGGAAACAAATAGATATAGGGACAGAGTTAGACATTTGAGAACTACCAGCATAAACAATTTAAGCAACGAAAATGGGTGAGTTTTCCAAGAGAGAAGAGCATCCAGCCAAGGGACCCCTTAACAACCGGTGGAAAAGAAATAATAAGAGAGTCAAGAGGAAATCCAAAATACCAGGAGAGTCGAGGCAGGAAAGACCGAAAGTGTCAGCCGTCTCAGAGACGATCGTGGGTAAAATACCGTTGAATTTGGTAATACAGATGTCACTGGTTACCATTCTCTGGGGAAAGTTCATTAGAGTGCAGAGGATACAGGAGGTACCAGTCGGAGCAGAAAATAAAGACAGTGAGCTAAAGCCACTTGCTTAAGAAATCTGGCAGTGAAAGAAACATCATGTCATGGAAGATGTAGAGCTAGTCTCATCATTAAGAAGACCTAGGTTCAGATCCTGTCTTTGATGCAAGTCAAAGGCAGTACATAGCAGAGCCAGGATTTGAATTCAGATTCTCTGAATTGAAACCCAGCAATTCATTCTATTGCATCACATTGCCTCTACTATTGCCCCATTTTGGACAGTCTCCAGAAATGAAACAACATTCCATATGTGGTCTGATAAGGGCAAAATGCAGAAAACCTATTAAATCCTTTGATTCAGATTCTATACTTTTCTGAATGGATAGCATTAGCTTTTGTTTGTTTTAGCTTGTTCAATCATGCCTGACTCTTCATGACCCCACTGGGGATTTTCTTGGCAAAGATACTGCAGTGGTTTGCCATTTCATTCTTCAGCTCATTTTACTGGTGAGGAAACTGAAGCAAACAGAGTTAAATGACTTGCCCAGGATCACACAATTAGTAAGAGTCTGAGGCCAGATTTGAACACAGGAAGATGAGTCTTCCTGACCTAGACTTCTATCCACTGCACCAACTAATTGCCCCTGCATTAGCTTTTGGGAGCTGTCATATTAATTTTTGATGCTTTGAGCCTTCAGTCAACTAAAACCCATAGATATTTTTCACATAAACTATTATATAGCCATACCTCCCCCAAGTTATACATCTGAAGTTGATTCTTTAACCAAATACAGCACATTAGATTTAAGCCTGTTGGGTGTGGGAGTTTTTTTCAGTTTATCTAATTATTCTAGGTTGTTGAGATTTCTTTGAATTCTCTTTCATCCAGTGGGTTAGCTATCCCTCCTACTTTCATGACAACTACAAATTTGACAAGCATGCCTTCTATGCTTTCATCCGAGGTATTGAAAAACATTTTGACCATTATAGATCCAAGGACAGAACTTTGGAGCACTCTATAGAGACTACCCTCTCAGATAACAATTGGTTGTTAATGAATATGTTTGGGTTCAGTCATTCAATCATTTCTAAGTTCACCTAACCATACTATTGTCTAGCCCACATCTCCCCATCATACTCACAAGGAAAGCATGAGATACTTGCTGAAATTCAGCTGTTTGTTCTATGTCTATGGTATTCCTTCAACCCACTGGTGTAAGAGCCATGTCAAAACAAGAAATGAGGATGGTCTGGAATGACCTGATTTGAATGGTTCTTTGTGATGACTCTTCAAGTTCTAAGGGTTCACAAACCATACTACTAATAATGGGCTCTAGAGTATTTCCAAATAGAAATCAAATTCACTTGCCATATACTTTGTCAATCCTGCCACCTTCCCTATTTTGAAAATTAATTTGTCCAAGTCTAAGCTCCTCTACCTTACTCTTAAGGTACTTTACTCCTAAAGTACTCCTACCTTACTTCAAGGATCATGCTTGGTCTCAGCATCGCATCTGTCAGTCAGCTATTTCCATACCCTAGGATATATTCTGTTCAAGGCTAGGAATTTGAATTCATTGAGGGCAACTAGATACTGTCTTATCTTCTCACTTATCTTGGGAGTCCATTTCTTGTTAACCATTTTTGTTATAGCACTCCAAGAACAGAGATCATTCTCATTAGAATAGAATCTGAAAACAAAATAAAAGGTGAGTATTCAGTCTTCTCTTCTATGTTTATCTTGTATCCCATTGCTTCTTTTCATCATACCATCAAACAAAGCAGGAGACATTACATAATCTTCATTGAGTCTTCCTCTTGATTACAATCTAATTAAAAGATTTATAGAATCCTAGTGATACAGTTGAAGGGGAACTTAGAGGTCATATACTGCAACCTTTTCATTTTATAGATGATAAAACTGAGGCATAGAGAAGTTCAGTGACTTATCCAAGAGCCCACAGGCAGCAAGTGGCAGAACCTCTATTTGAATTGAGGTCCTGTGACTCCAATCTCTGGGGTCTTTCCACTGCACCACACTGCAACCAACTTTTGAATTGTCTTGAAGCATTCATCATTATATTCACCTTTTTATGGGCTTTAACACTCTGAAACCATCCTAACAGGACCTTGCTACTCTTTAATATTTATCATCAGTTACTTGTCCTTTCTACCATTCTTCTATGCATGTTTTCTTCAAACTTGAGTTGGTGATTAAGATCCTTGTATATCTACTTCAAGACCTTTAGGCAGCTCTCCCTAAAGCCAGCATGGTACAGTAAACAGGGATTCAAGACCTGAGTTCAAATCCCAGTTCTGCAATTCACTACCTGTGTCATCTTACACAAGTCACAACTTCTCTGGGCCTTGATTTTCTCATCTGTAAAATGGGGGTATGTATGTGGACTGGACAGTCTCTAATTTTGACCTTGGGCAAATCACTCAATTTCTCTGAGTCTTGATTTTCTCATCTGAAGAGGAAATGGATAGATTGAATGGCCTCTAAGTTCTCTTCCAGCTCTACTTTTATAATCTTTCTCATCAGTATCATTCCTACCTGTCCCTTCAAGTTTTTTATTCTTCAACAGTTTCCTATTCATTCTGGACCAACCTCCCTTACAAAATAATAGGCCATTGGATCAGACCTATGCTTTCTCTGACAACTTCTAAATCATCTCTCCCCAAATCAAGGATATATATTAAGAAGACATGCAGCTTTCTTTTCCTTTTTCTTGGAATAGTTGCTGGGGTCATTATTTGCCAACAACGATCCCATTGTTTCAACTTCAGATAACAGATCTTCCTTTTTGGTAAGAATCAGGCCCATAAAAATCTGCTTACCTAGTGTTTGTCCATTTCTTGAAGGACAAAATATTGGTGTCATGTGAGATGCCCCTGAACTTCTTGGTGAGGCAAGACAGAAAGTCACATGCTTATAGCTAGGGCATGGAGGCTGAGAATGGAGGCTTGAGAGGAGAGTAGGATGGAGACAGCTGCTACAAGAAATTTAACAGACAATCAGGAGACAGACTAAGAGCTATCAGGCATTGGCAAGAGCATAATCAAAGTTGGGCAGCATGAATTTGTAGTAAGTTAAGGTCTACATGGTTCTACATTATGCTGAACTTCATTATTTTCATCAGTGATCTCTATGAATCATATTTAAATCACTAAAGCAGATCCCAAAAATGAGGTCCTGAGGCATAGTCATCAATTCTTTCCCCAACACACTTTTCACTCTTCCAATTTACCTTTGCAGTGCAAATGGTTACCAGGCTGTTGAAATGGGGTTCTCAATGACTGTGGGATTTCAGCACAAAGTGGCCATCTACAGTTAGCAAGGGTTGGCAGGGGAGAATTAAGCTCGGCAGACTGTATCCAAAATGGAGAATTACATCACGTTGCCCTGACAACCAATAGTCTCAATGCAGAGTGATATATGATGATGACTGAGGTCAATGGGCAATAAAATTCTGCTGAAAATCTGGTTTCTCCCTCTTCTCTCCTCTGTATCTGCTAATATAAATATAAGTAAAAAGTCAAAATAATTGCGAAACAGTTTCCTTTCCGGACATGACAAGCAGAAGCTGAGAAGAGTGCAAATCCCATTGCATCTCCCATCTTTGTGTTTTTGAATAGGTCATCTCCAAACTTAAAATGCACTCCCTTCTCACCTTTGCCCCTAAGAATCCCTAGTCTCCTTCTTCAAAGCTCAGCTGAAATGCCATTTTCTATGCAAACCTTTTCCTGATCCCCAAGACACTGGCATCTCCCTGCCCTCCCCCTCAAAATTGCCTTATGTTTATTTTGAACACATTTTGTATTTATTATTTGTGTCCCTTGATAGAATATAAACTCCCTGAAGATAAAGACTTTGCTTCATTTTTACTTTTGCCTCCCAGTGCTTGTTGATTGATTGATTGATATCAAGGTCTACGGTTTTTTGGAAGGCCCAGGTATCACACCAAGCTATGTCAATAGCCAATCCACTTAAAGTTCCCTTACTGGTATAAATTCCTATAGAAGCTGAGCCTAAAAGGATTAAAAATAAGAGATGTTGGTCAGTGAGATTTGATTAAGTGCTTACTATTTGCAGAGGCTTCTACTAAACAAACATATCCAGTTTAGTTTATGCTAAGTCCTGGGTGTTCTGTAGGACTGCTCTCCTAATGGTGTTTAAGCCTCTAGGAGTTTATCTGATCATGGATTTCAGTGATCACAAGTATAAAAATGACCATCAGACCTGAAATTCCTTCTCTGACCATCACAGTCAGCAGTACCATTTATAAGCAAAATTGTGTACAAAGTACTATTTGATTCACTATGCAAGGATACAAAAGAAATAGGCTCTGTGTAAGGAAAGGACACACATGAGAGGATTGAATTACGAAGTAGTAAATCAATAAATACAAAGTAATACAGTAAAAATTGAATATACAAATGCTGAAGAGGCTCCTTAGGTACAAGGAGAAACAGAACTCATTCAGCCATGGACGACTTATAGAAGGGTGTCATTGTTGAGGGGGGCTTTGCAGGTGGTCAGAGAAAGACGGAAAGAAGCTGGGAGAGCAGATCAGGTTCACAAAAGCATAGAAATGTAAAAGGTGTGTCCAGCAAATGATAGGTAGATGAACTTGGTTAAAGCAATGGTTCCTCATGGGGGCACAATAAAAAATGGACTTGGCAAGATAAGGGAGATGGGAGGTGTGAAAAGGTGAAGGACCTTTAATGATAGATTGAAAAGCTTCATATTAAATAATATGAGTAATATAGAGCCATTGTACATCCTTGAGACCTCTTAGTGTAGAGGCATCAAACACATCAGCTCTATACTCCCAAGTGCAGCCAAAACTAGATTAAATGTAATTGAGAAATGTTTAGCAAAAAAAGCACCCCCCAAAATAGAGAGTATCAATATGTGATTTTCTAAGACATGCAAGCCTGGAGGGATTCTTATTTCTGATTTAATGGTACCCATTTCTATTTGAATTTGACACACCACTGATTTAGGCTATTTAGCCTATTTACATAGGAAGAAACGGAGGTCAAAAATATTAAAGTGTCTGCCCCAAGTCACATAAGTAGGATGTAGCAGCCAGGATTTAAACCTAGATCCTTTGCCTCTAAATAAGCAGGTTTTTTCCTTTCACTACTTACTCATTAAAGAGGGCAGAGATTGTCTTCCTCTTCTATTTCTAACCCTAGTTCTTAGCACAGTGCTTTGTACTTAATAAGCCCTCAATGAATGTTTTTTCATTCATGCATTCATTTATTGAACAATTAGATGGTGTTTTGCATTAAAGTGTGATTCATTCACACGTTTTATCTCCCCTTGGCCAGCAATTATTACTTTCATAGTCTTTATTCAGTATGTGATGACTTCGTTTGCCATAGGCAAATTGCAAGGTACCTATACACCTTTTACTACTTCCTATGTCTGATTCTGCCCTCCAATAAGAGCAAATGACTCTTCCTAGAACCTTGATTCAAGTCACTTCTTCATCCATTACCATATAGTTCCTTCAGTCTCATGATGACCCAGTGGTTTTTTAAACCACTTCGCTATAGGAAGAAGAACTCTGAGCTGTTTTGACTAAGAATTTTGTCAAAGGCTTTTAGAAAGTCTTACTGGATTATACTTACTAAGTTTCTTCATCCATATGCATATTTATTTCCCTCAGAGAACTCTAATTGACTAATCAGGCATGTTTATAGAAATCATATTGCCTTTCCCATAATGAGCTATATTTACCCATTTTCTATGATTCTACCATTTATTATATTGCAATTGCAAACTCCATATAAGAGTGATACTCATGGGTCTATAGTTCCCAGAGAATCTTCATGAATGCATTTCCGTATTAGTAGTCTTCCAGGCATCTGGCATAGTAACTTTTTTTAACTATCAGTAGCACTTCCACAATTTTACCTTTGAGTCATTTTAAGTAGAAAGGTTTCAGTCCCAATGAGTTGTTTACATCTCTAGGTATAGATTACTGTGAATATTTCCCATTACTTTATTTAGTATCCTCAACCTGTATTCTTCATGGGACAATTTTAGAGTGAAAATCTTCCTTAACATCCTTTATAACAAGGATAAAACAAGAATTCATCCAATCTCTCTGACATCTCCTTTGCATTCTTGAATATACCTTTAGCACCTTGAATATCAAATGATCAACACACACACACACACACACACACACACACAGACCAACTCAATTCAATAAACCTTCAATAAAACATCATCTTTATGTAAGGCAATGGAAAAAAGTTGAAATGAAATGAGACAATCCCTGTCATCAAGGAGCTTACCTTTTTGTAGTCATTACAACTACATTAACATTCTTGCCTCCATTTGACTTTGAGATATTTTAAGAACTTGAGTTATTAGTTTGGGAGTCCTCTGCATAGTGTTTCCCAATTTATGTTTCAGGTAGTCAAGTTTATAGTCTGCATCTGTCCTTCCATATCTCATGGGGGATAAATTACATATGTTCATATCACTAGAACAACCTTTATTTTTGAAAGATTTATTTCCTTCAAAGAGTAAAGATTTTATGAATTTGTTAGTTAGCCATGCAAGATTTCTTTTTATTGGCACCTAATGTATCTCAATATACATTTACCCTATGCTTCCAATAAAATGCTTGAAAATAGTTTCCAGACTTTCTGATGGTTATTGACTTTTTAAGTCTACCTTACCATTTTTTCATTTCATAAATTCCTCCTGTACCTACCCAAAAGACCTTTCTGAAGGCAAATGCCTACTTCTCTCCTCCTCTAGGGTCAAGATATCCTTGAATTAATTCAGGAAGGAAAGGAACGAGAGGTAGGAGATTGTTAGCCATAGGGATAGTAGTGGGTGGTAAATGAATAGTAAAGTTCATAGTCTACAGAAGATGTTGCAGAAACTGCTATACCTGAGATGCCAGATGTTCCTCCTCCAGGATAGCTGGAGGAGAAGTGGAGTAGTAGAAAGTGGTTTATTCTTCTGGCTAGCAGAGGGCGATAATCAGTTGGGTCTGGTCCTGAGTTTAGTGCTGGCCAGCTGCAACTACTCTTCCTCTGGCATGGAAATTTAAGAAGGGGTAGAAGTGAGAGAGATAACTATAAGCTGGAAAGAGCAGGAAAGATTTCATGGAGGAAACAGCACATGAGTTGGATCCTAAAGGATGAGAGAGCATTCAAGAGAAGTGAAGAGGGAATATAGTCCAGGGGTGCTGGATGGCTTCTGAGAATTCACTGGAGTGGGTGAAACCAAAATAAATAGCTCACTTTATTAGGTATATAAAGTGAATATGGAAAAATATCACGAAATAAGCTTGAAAAGTAGATTGGATTCAGATTGTGAAATACTTTCATTATTAGCCCTCAACAAGTTTATATTCTATTAGTTTTTTATGTATAACATATAAGACTATAATAATCATAACAGCAAAAATTTAAATTTACAAAATACTTTATCACTATTATTTTATCCTCTACAACAACCCTGAGAAGTAGATGCTATTATTAGCCACATTTTACAGATGAGGCGACTGAGGCAGAGATTAAGTGATTTGCCCAGAGTGATACAGCTAGTAAATGTCTAAGGGCAGATTTGAACTCAGGTCTTCTTGACTTCAGGTTCAGTACCCTATTCACTGTTCCAGATAGTCCTTCTTCAAAGTCTATAAAAAATCATCCATAAAAAGGTCTCTCTGCCAAGCATAAAATTACGCTTAAGTGTTTTGAAAGATATGCTTTCCCTCTAGGATGAGTATTCCCTCCCTTAACGTAGATAACTCTTCCATACTTCCATCAGACAGTTACATTAGAACCACCCAAAAAAAATTAATCATGTGGTGGTCAACCATCTGTCAATGAGCTTCGTTGAACTTGGCTAGGCTGAGGCTCAGATAGTAGCACATCCTAAGATCCCTACTCCAAGTCTTTCCAATTATGACTGTACATGTCAGAGTTCGTGTGTCACTGATCACCACACTACAGTATGACACCAAAGCAGAGTTCTTTAGAGGGAAAAGGATCTAATTAACCCACTGTGTTACTTGCGCTTCAAGTATTGCTACTGAAGCATCTGTCATCTTCATTTTCCATAAGTGTAAATTTCCCCTTCTACCACATTAGTAGGGCCTGGGTCATCCTAATCAGGTTTTCAGCTGGATTCCTCAGCTATTCCCTTTCTTGGCTGGAATCTGCAATGTCTTTGTGGAACTATGTGATTAAGAGGACTGATTTGAACCGGGTTGACTCATGATTTTATGAAGGCACGTGGCTGGAGTGAAGATCTATTGGCCTTTCTCTTTAGTTCTTTCTTCTAAGATGAGGAGCTGGTGCTCTTTCTGACAATTTCCCCCAGGAAAGTTGGTTTCCCTCCATCTGCATTTTGTGGACTTGGAACTGGTTGAACAATCAGACCCAAAGAGTGATGGTTAATGCATCAATATCAACTGAGAGGGAAGTAGGTAATGTCTTGCCACAGGCTCTGGTCCTCAATCCTATGCTGGTTAACAATTTTTATCAGTGACTTCCTCCTAATTATATCACCATTTCACATTTATCAAACACAGTCTTCTGTTGTTAGTTGTCTTTTCAAGTATTTATGCCTGGTCTCTACTCACAAGCATGATAACGAGAAAAGGTACTGGATTTTGGAGTCAGAACTGTGTTGAAGTCCGGGCTCTTCCATTTACTAGATTGTGACCACCTTGGACTAATTATTTAAAAGTCTCTGGGCTTCAGTTTCCTAAAATGAAAGATGGATTAAGAGGCCTCTAAAATCCCTTCCAGTTCTTAATCTGTGAGCCCAAATTAGCAATTCAAGGTGGAGAGCCATGTGTAAGAACTCTTTTATATTCCCCTCAGCATAGTCCCTTACACCTAGGGGCCAGCATGTGGTAGGTTAAAACTATTAGGCTCAGAATCAGAAAAGATCTGAGTGAGACCCTTGATTGAAACACACAAAATGTGTGACAAGGAAAAATTCTCTTCAGCTTTCTGAGCACAAACATCTTCATCTGTGAAATGGGAATGAATCTCTGTAGTGTCTGCCTCATGGGGACATTGTGAGATATAAATTGGCTTTATTTAGTTATTTTGCTTTGTGACCAGGGAGGATTCTATAGAAGCAGAGGAGATATCAGGACTTGTCTATGGTGTAAAAAATAATAATGCAATTGTTATGTAAATTATGCAATAACTTTATTGTATATTTAAGTAGAATAGCAATTTGTGCATAATAAATTTACATCTCCATGTGCAATGTGTTTTTATTATTCTATGTAATGGAAATGCTTGTTTTATCCCATAAATTATAAATAAATAAATGGATTGATAGATAAATGAATTAATTTTAAAAGAAAAATGATAATGCATAAATAAAACCTTATAAAATTGCTATGAAACTCTTAATTGCTATGCAAATATCTGATATTGTTACTATTAATCATGATAGTGATAATAAATATACAGTTGATTGACTTTCATTAAAGGGTATGTTTATCATATTTTGGAAGACAGATAGCTGGAAGGAACGGCTAAAACGCCATATGACAAAAATAAGAATTTGTTAGTATTAGTAAAAAACTATGTTTCTTAATGAATTAGAACACATTAAACCTCAGAAAATTAAATATAACAAGAATAAATGTGAATTCCTATACCTGAGGGGTTTTTTTTTAATTACCCATACAAGTTCAGAGTGGTGGAAACTTGGTTAGATCGGTAGTTCATAGGGAAAAAACTTAAAGGACATAGCTAAGTATTAAGTGCAACATGAGTCAACCATGTGATACGGATGCCAACAAAGTAATTCAATCTCAGAGTATTCAGAATAAGGCAGGAGAGAGAACCAATAATCCCATGGTACTCTGAGCAGGTCAGATTACATCTGAAACATTATGCCAGGTGTCCCCACTTTAAAGGGGACGTCACCAATGTTAAGCATGTGAGAAGGCCAGTCCAAATGGTGAGGCAATTTAAAACCTGAGAAATGGTAGAAAGATCTGGAGTGGTTAATAGGTTTAGGGGACAATAGTTGGGGTCTTCATGCTGGTATAATTGAAAAATTGAGCACAATCCCAATTTAGACTCTCTGCAGGGCCAAATTGCTTCTCTAGCCTTTTCAAGACTTTCAATACGGTGACTTCAGTATCCTCCCGTTTCAGCTCGCACACTAGATCAAACATTGATCCCAGGAGACTGCTCATTAGTTACCACTTTCCCACTTTAGTTACCATTTCCCACCTGCCACTGCTGTAATGTCTCAGTAACATGCCCTATCTAGAACTTGAATGGTTCCTCGCCAGATGGATGTGGCAACTTTCCTGAGAACGACTAAGTTGGCATAGTGGAGCCCTCATACTGGCTGATAGCCAGATTGCTCTCCATCTCAAACTGCCAACTTTTTTCTCATCTGCATGCTATACAGAATCTTCAGAAAAATCCTTCCTTCCTTTGTAGAGGAGTCCTGAGTTTTAATTTTCTCTCTTCTTTGGTGAGGAGATTGAGCAATGGCTTCCAGGTATTCTCCCCAATTTACCTCTCTAAAGATACTAGAAAGTGCCACTTATGAAAGTATTGTGAAGTCCACAGGTACTATTCTGTTGGTCTCCAAAATTTAATATATTTTCATACTCCACCCCAGATCATCCACAGTTCCCTGAAAAGTTCTGTCCTCAGAATCAGTAGGCAAAAGCCCATCATGGAAATTCAGTACAGATGATTAATGCCAATGTTCTAAATATTCAGCATCTATACTACCCAAGTTATCTCAAATTGTACTCCAGCTATGCACAGTAGTGAGATGGTTAGAGATACTAAAGTGCACAATAATGTAAATTAATAGGTAAACTATATAGTTCTAACATAAAAATCAGAGTACTTGCATAAGCAGAGGTTCAATGAAACACACAAATTAATAGGGAAACTATGTAACTGTAGCATCGGATTACAACACTGATAAATTGAAGGGATAATGAAACCTACAAGTTGAGTACAGAAAGAGATTTCAGTGGGAAAAGCAAAAGAAAAAATCTTCAAAAATAACTGAAAAGAGAGTCTTCAGAAATAAAAATTCCAAGAGAATCAGAATTCCAAAAAGAACTGTAGGCTTCTTTTAATCAAATTTTATAAAATCCACAATAGAAAATATCATCCAAGATGAAGCTCCCGCATTTACTAATATAAAAATTGCTACCTACTTACCTAACTGACCTTTTACCATGTTCATGGATCTACCTTCATTCTAGTGGTCTGCACTAGGGGGCATTTGGAGAAAACTCCAAGTGCCCTAGGTTCTCAGAAAATGAAGAACATCTCTCCCAGGTCCCTCTTTTTGAAGACAACAAAGTCCATCTCATTAATCTAGAGTTGTGGTTTGCATGAAATGATCCCATGGTTGTTTTGGTATAGCCTTTACTAACCTGGAAAATTCTGCCTTCCTCCATTCACATTATGTTTTATGACTTTAATCACATATAGAGTTGCCTATACACACATGGTTGTCAGACAATTATTACTCATGACACTAAAAGCAGGGGGAACAAATAAGTCAAAAATAATGAAACAATTATCACTAGGGCTGCCTGATTATATTTCCTCCTAAATCTAGGCATCCCCCTAACAGTTTACAGGCACATCCCTAACCCAGGAGATCCCAGAAATAGTTCAAGTACTTAGACCCAGCAACTCACTAAAGGAACTAGTAAGCATCCTCCAAAGGCTTTTCTACTCAGGGTGAAAGGCATTCATATCTGCTTTACTACTTCAGTCCAGCCAAAGTCCAGTCAGGATGAGAATCTCAAGACCGAATCCCTTACAATTAGTTATTCAAATTCACAGTCATTCAAATTCACAGAAGAAAGGAAATTTTCTAACAATAGAATTGTTCAAGCAGATTTGCTGGGAAGATATAAATGATATTCATGGTTCAGTCTTCTCTATTTTTCAGCCACCTCGTCCTCTACTAGAAACTAGGATACCAACCTCGGCTCTGTTGACTCTGATGGATAAATCCTTTGCTTTATCTTACCAGGGCCCAGGCCTCCCACGATACTTCCAGTAGTCTCTTTACCATCCCTATCTGTCATTAACATATTCCTTCACCCTTTCCTACACCATTTTATGTGCTTCTTTTTTTTTTTTTTTGAAGAATATAAGCTCTTTGCAGGCAGGGACTGTCTTGCTTACTTGTATTCATTATCTCCAAAGCAATAGCCAGTTACATAATAAACTTTTAATAAATGCTTTATCTATGCATTTACCCATCTATTTTTATATTTGTCTATCTGTAGGTCTGCATGTCTCTCTGGTTGGTAAGAGTTGTACTGTTCTTTTTCATCCTTCCTTTTTTGAAGAAGAAATACATGGTGATGGCTTGATTTGTGCATGAAATGAATTTAAGTGGGTCAGAGTTTCACAAAACTATCAGTCTCATTATCTCTTTTCAGAATAATAGAAGTCCAGTGGCAAGACAAAAGTCAATATGACTGGCAATGGCCCAGTATGACTTTGGCATCTTCCATGTCCAACCAAATGCTAAGCGCTATACAGTACTTGCTTCAGTTGCCTTCATGACTATTGGAACAAATCATTCTCATTCACCTACTCTGCTGGAGGAAGTCTTCCTATCCTTAGGATAGACATCCCTCTAAGTCACCACAGGTTTGAGTCCACCCAGTTATTCTCAAACTGGTTTAGCCCATCTGCCAGGAGTGGTCACTGCACATGCTACAGTATCTTAGAGCCACAGGTGAAAGTGAGGGTTGGGTGAAGGTGAACACCAAAGGTGGAAAAATAGCCCTCATATCAGAGGTGCTAGTCCTCCCTGAACACCCCACATAAGCTTGTACTAAATCACTTCTGAAGCCCCTACTAACTCTAAGAATTATTTGATTCAGTGACCCTGACTTAGAATACCAGATAATCCACATCAATTCTGACTAAAATCTTAAAAGCATTAGAGCATAATTAGATAACCATACTGTAAGCAGAATTTTCTATTCTGAAATATAATGGCAAAGAGAAAGATTTCCCTTGGCAAAAAAAAAGAAGAAAGAGCCACGTTCAAAAGTTTGTGCTCCATTTCCTGCTCAGGTGAAATCATTTTGTCAAACATGGGGAGGAGTGAACCCACTTCCAAATTCTCTCTGCATCTGCCAGTTGTCTTATCCATAATCCCAGAGAAATATTGGTGATTTTTTATGCCCAGGTCACTGATGTGATTCACATCTGCATTCAGATTGCTAATTATACCTATCCAAAGGCAAAGAATGTGTAGGAGAGATTTAGGAGCTGTGCTTGCAAACCTGCTCAAGCAAACACTTCATAAAGGAATGGATGGTTGAGAACAGAGATTGGGGTTTTCAAATAGCAGTTTATTTTGCAATTAGCAAAAGGCAAGAAGGTCCTTTGTGAAATGATTAGTTTGGGACTCCTAGAATCTAACTACTGCGCTAGCACTTGAAACCAAATTGCTTTCTCAGTCTGCTTCCTCATCTATAAAGAGAAGGGATTGTCTTGGTCTCTAAAATGATATCTAAGATTCCTTTAAGTTCTAAAAATGGTGATCCCCTCTTACAATCCTAAATAGGCATTGTGCTTGTTAAGCTATAATAGTTACTAAAGTCATGGTATTCCCATAAAAAAAATCAGAACTGTTATAACCAAAGACTTACCTTCCTGAGCACTGATATTGCAGAGAAAAATGCAGAGTAAAATTTTTAACAAGATGCTAAGATAGCTAAGGTAAGGCTTGAGTCCCTTTCTTCCCTCGACCCCATGTCATATTTACTTCTTCCTTAGACTGTTTTTTTTGACAAGTGACTATCTCTTTACCTCTTTCTCCTTTTATTATCAAAGTATCATACCACTGGAGCTGGGAGGGACCTCAGAGGTCTTTTAGTCTGATCTCAACTTTTTTACAAACAAGGAAATTGAGGTGCTGAGAAATTAAATTACTTACACAAATTTAGTTTATAGAGCCAGGGTGTAGACTTAGAGTTCTGCGAAGTAGCTAGCACTCTCTACATTAGCAAGTAGATTCCTACATGTAATCAGAATACATTAGTTTTATGTAGCACTTTTTTTTTTTTAAAGGACTTAAAGCCAGCTTGAAAATCCAAAAAGTCCTTAAAGAAAGGAAGAGTCCAAAACATCAATGTCATTTTGCTAAGGTGATTTGGAGAATGGAGACTGACATTCTCTTTTGCTGAAGAGTTTGGGATTTAGAAATATGGCAGACGAGTTGCTTTTCAAAGAGGATATTTGGAAAGGCTGCATTAAGAATGATAGTAGCAATAAAGTTATATTAGCCATCTGGAGCACTAGCATTCTCTACAGGGTGAAGCTACTCAGCTGTTGAATGCAGCAGACAGATGTGGGTAGAGAGAGAAACAGTGCTCTCTCTACCATAGCAGAAAAGAGAATGCAGTTGTGTATAAGAGGAGATAGAGTTTTGATGGAAGGGGGAAGGTTAAACAAAATACAAGTAGGGTAAGATGAAAATCTCTGCAGTATTTAAATATATATTATATATGTGTATGTATATACATATACCTATATGTACATGTATGTGTATATATGTGTGTGTTTGTATGTATGTGTGTATTATATATCTATATGTGTATATATGTGTGTATGTGTATGTGTAGATAGACAGACAGACAGAAAGACAGATGGATAGATAGATCAGTACTGGAGATCTTAGATAATTTTCCATGCTGCTCCCATTTAAAAAGAATATATTAATGGTGATTGTAATCCAAGGAATCTTCTTTTCTTTCCTCTTATGAGATTATTCATAAGAAGGTACCTCCAGAACTCTAACTGTCCTGGAAACAGTGAAATGAACAGTTGGCCCACAGCATGGAATGAGATTGGCCTTGAAGGATATGTGACATCTACTGGAAGCCGGGGAAGCAACAATGAAATGTGGGTTTCCAGGGTGCCCTTTTGAGTTGTTTTCTTTAATTCTATGCCTAGCTACTATTCTTCATACTTGAACTTCTTTGCGTGAAGTTGGGATGCTTTCGGCCAAGAATCGGTACAACAGAGCCATGTGCTTTCATCCCCAGCCTCATGAGAGGGACTGAACAGAAGCACAAACATAGGTGTCACTGTGATTTATGAAGTAATTAATAAACAATTAAGGTGTCTCAGAGCACAATTATACATTTTATTTCAACCACCCTACATAGGAATAGCATTTCCACAAACCAGCCTCTCACACAGAGCCTTGCTCATAATAGGTGCTCAATAAAGATTTGCACACTTGATTTGAAGCCTGGGTTGAGAATGGGCCACATTAAGAGGAATGAAACCTAATCAAGTCTCTCTACAAGTCCCCAGAATGAACAAAAATAAGCCTCCAAACCAGTGATTTTATGATTTCTGTCCTACAGTACCCTTCTTCAATTACTAGGTATTCTGACAAGTCCTTTGAAAACTTTGTACCTCAAGCTCCCTAAAGACATGGGTCTGATTCATGACCATGAGGCTTGATGAAAACAGGTATATTTAAGTGCTTCCGCAAAACTTAAAAGGTCCAGAAACTGAGACTCACTCAAGCTTGTGGCAGCGCAACTGTTGTAGAAAAAAGTCATGCATTTCTTTCAAGGTCCCATGGTTTATTTCAACTCCTAAGCTGCTCATGAGCTTTGGACTCCTAGGCTTCAGGAAATGGTTGCTGTGTGGGTAAGCACCAAAGCCTTGCACAGTCCATATCCCTGCAGAGGAGTGTCTGGCTGCCACTGGGCCTGGAACACTCACTCCTCTGCTCCAGCTTCCATTGAGTACCAACCACACTTTCCCCCATCAGACTGTAACCTCCTTAAGGGTGGTGCTCAGCACAGCGCCTGGCATGTAGTGGGCGCTTAATAAGTTTGTAATGATTGATAAACAACATTATAATTTTTGACCTATATAAATAATCTATTAGCTAATTTTATTATTTAAAAAGGAAAATTTAGACCTTCAAGAGCCAAGATGGCAGAGCAAGGAAGAAATTTCCATAACTCTACCATATTTACCTGCAAACAATCATAAAATAGTGCCCCAAAACAAATCCTGGGACAGCAGAGCCAGCAAAAAGAAACAGTCTTTAAGCACAAGAAACTTAGAAGCTTGGTACAAGGCGTGATCTGTCTCACTCTAAAAGGGGGGTGCATTCCAGGACAGTAAACATCCCAGTAAGCCAGCAGAAAGCTCCACCTCAGAAAAACAGCAGTAGATACTGAGCCCCAGTGCAGTAGAGCAAGCAGATGCCAACACTAGGACCCCTCCCTCCACCACCTACCTCAGCATAGCCAGGGGAAGTCCTCTTCTCCAGCTTTGAGAACTGTCATATGCTACAGCATAGCCCTGGGCAAACAAGCAACCTCCAGAGGTCAGATTTCCACATGCCTTAGCATATCCCCAGGGAAATGCAGAAACACTCCCTCCAGCCTCAACATACAGCAGACACCAGGATCCCGCCCAAGCACTAAGCAAGCTTCCAAACCTCTATGGCCTCCATCAGCACCAGTCACAATCTACCACAGTCCCTCAGTACAGCATCAGATACAAGGGTCTCCCTTGAGCCTGAAAGCAACATCAGAGCAGCACCAGGTAAACAGTCAGAGCCTGCAACTCCTGGCACAGAAAGTGTGATAGAGTGCTTCTTCCTCTCTGAGAGCACAGCTCAAATTTAAAAGAAAGAAAAAAGGTCAAAAATGATGGGTTAAAAAAAAAAACAAAAAGATTTTGACCATAGAAAGTTAATATGGTGACAGGGAAAATCAAGACACAAACTTAGAAGAGTACAACAATGGCAAAACACATCTGGGCAAAACCCCAAAGAAAAATGGGAAGTGGTCTCAAGTCCAGAAAGAACTCATGAAAGAGCTCAAAAAGCTCAAAAAACATATAAAAGAAGTAGAAGAAAAATTGGGAAAAGAAATAGTGATGCAAGAGTATTATGAAAAAAGAGTCAACAGCTTGTAAAAAGAAAACAATTGCTTAAAAAGTATAGTTGGTCAAATGGAAAAGAAGATACAAAAATTCATTGAAGAAAGCAATTCTTTAAAAAGTACAGTTGGTTCAAAGAGGGAATAATATATGCAATCAGTTGAAGATAGAAATCTATCTTACCTAACAGGAAAGTAGGAGGGGAGGAGATTAAGTAAAGGTGGGAGAGAGTGGGGGAGACTGATTGAAGGGAAGGCAGACTGGGAGAGGTGATAGACAGAAACAAACACTGTAGAGGAGGGAAAGAAGAGAGAGGACAAGAAGGAGAAAAAAATAGGACAGAGGGAAATACACAGTTAATAATTGTAAGTGAAAATGTGAATGGGATGAACTCTCTCATCAAACAGAAAGGGTTAACAAAGTAGATCAAAAACCAGAATCCTACAAGATGCTGTTTGCAAGAAACACACCTGAAGCAAAGACACATACACAGAGTAAAAGTGAGTGGCTTGGGAAGAATCTATTATGCTTCAGCTGAAGTTAAGAAAGCAGGATTAGCAATCCTAATCTCAACATAAAAGCAAAAATACATCTAATTAAAATACATAAGGAAGAAACTTACATCTTTCTAAAAAGTACCAAAGACAATGAAACAATATCACTGCTAAACATATATGCACCAAGTAGTATAACATCCAAATTCTTAGAGCAGTAGTTAAGTGGTTACAGGAAGAAAAAGACAGCAAAACTCTACTAGTGGGAGACCTCAACTGCCCCCTCTCAGAACTTGATTAATTCAACAAAAATAAAGAAAGAAAAAAAGTTAAGGAGGCAAATAAAATATTAGAAAAGTTAGGTATAACAGACTTTTGGAGAAAACTGAATGGCAACAGAAATGAATATACCTTTTTCTCAGCAGCACATGGCACCTACATGAAAATTAACCATGCATTAGGGAATAAAAACCTCAAAATTAAATGTAAAGAGATAGAAATATTAAATATATTTTTTCTGATCATAATACTATAAAAATTACATTCAGCAAAGGAGAGCGGAAAGCTAGATTAAAAGTTAATTGGAAACTAAATCTAATCCTAAAGAATAAGTAGGTCAAATCACAGAAACAATCTATAATTTAATTAAAGAGAATGACAACAATGAGACAAAATACCAAAATTTATGGAATGCAGTCAAAGCAGCACTCAGGAGAAATTTTATTTCTCTAAATTCTTACACCAACAAAATAGAAAAGGAATGGATCAGTGAATTGTGCATGCAACTAAAAAGTAAAACTAGAAAAAGTTTAAAATCCCAAATCAAAAGAAAACATCAAATTGGAAATCCTAAAATTCAAAGGTGAGATTAAAAAGATTTAAAGTTACAATACTATTGAGCCAATAAATAAATCTAGAAGCAGATTTTATGAAAAAACTAATAAAATAGATAAGCCATTGATTTTTAAAAAGAAATAAAACCAAATATTCAATATCAAAAATGAAGAGGGTGAAATTACCACCAATGAAGAAGAAATTAAAGGAATCATTAGGAAATATTTTGCCCAATTACATGTCAATAAATCTGAGAATCTGAATGAAATGGATGAATATTTACAAAAGTATAAATTACCTAGATTTACAGATCAGGAAGTAGAATGCCTAAATAACCCCATCTTCAAAAACTGAAATTGAACATTCTATTAATGTACTCCCTCAGAAAAAATCCCCAGGGCCTGTTGGGTTCACAAATGAACTCTACCAAACATTTAAAGAACAATTAATTGCAATATGGTATAAACTATTTGGAAAAAATAGGCAAAGGAGTCATACCAAACTCCTTTTATGATACAAATATGGTACTGATACCTAAATGAGGAAGAGGTAAAACAGAGAAAGAAAACAATAGACCAATTTCCCTAAGGAATACTAATGCAAAAATTCTGAACAAAATACTAGCAAGGAGATTACAGCAATATATCACAAAGATTGTACACTATGACCATATGCATGCTTCAATATTAGAAAAATTATCAGCATAATTGACCATATTAATAACAAAACCGACATCTTAATAGATGTTGAAAAGGCTTTCAACAAAACACAGAACGCATTTCTTTTAAAAAACAATATAGAGCATAGAAATAAAGGGAGAATTCCTAAAAAAAAAAAATTATGTATCAAAAAGCATCAGCAAGCATTATCTGTAGTGGGGATAAGCTAGAAGCTTTCCAATAAGATCAGAGGTGAAACAAGGATGCCCATTATCTCCACTACTATTAAATATAGTACTAGAGATATTAGCTATAGCAATAAGAGGAAAAAGAAATTGAAGGAATTAGAATAGGCAACGAGGAAACACAACTACCACTTTTGGCAGATGACATGGTAGTATACTTGGGAACCCTAGACAATCAACTAAAAAACTACTTGAAATAATTAACAACTTTAGCAAAGTTGCAGGATATAAGATATACCACATAAATCATCAGCATTTCTTCATATGACTAAAAAATACCAGCAGCAAGAGATAGAAAGAGAAATTCGGTTTAAAATAACAGTAAACAATGTAAAATACTTGGGAGTCTATCTGCCAAAACAAATCCAGGAATTATATGAACACAATTACAAAACACTTTTCACAAAAATAAAGTCAGATTTAAACAACTGGAAAAAATCAATTACTCCTGGGTAGGTTAAGCCAATATAATAAAAATGACAATTCTGCCTGAACTTATTTTACTTATTCAATTTACTTATTTAAGTGCCATTCCAATCAAAGTACCAAAAATTATTTTATATAGAAAAAATAAAAACAAAATTCATCTGGAAGAACAAAAGGTCAAGAATATCAAGGGAATTAATGAAAAAAAATACAAAGGAAAGTGGTCTAGCAATACCAGATCTCAAACTATATTTTAAAGCATTAATCGCAACTATCTGATACTAGCTAAGAAATAGAGTAGTGGATCAGTGAAAAAGATTAGATCCACAAGACACAGTAATCAATTACCACAGTAACTTCATATTTGATAAACACAAAGACCCCAGTCTTTGGGATAAGAACTCACTATTTGACAAAAACTGCTGGGGAAACAGAAAACAATAGGACAAAACTACATACGTACCAAGATTTTATACCATATAAGAAGATAAGGTCAAAATGGGTGCATGGTTTGGACATAAATGGTGACTCCATAAACAAATTAGAAGAGTGAGGCCTTGTCTACCTGTCAGATCTATGGGGAAAGAAAGAATTTATGACCAAACAAGAAATAGAAAACATTACAAAATGTAGAACAGATAATTTTGATTATAATTAAAATAAAAAGCTTTTCTACAAACAGAACCACTGCAACGAAAAACAGAAGAAAAGCAGAAAGCTGGTAAACGATCTTGACAGCAAGTGTCTCTGATAAAGACTTCATTTCTCAAATATATAGAAAACTGAGTCAAATTTGTAAGAATATAAGTCATTCCCAATTGTTAAGTAGTCAAAGGGATTTGAAAAGGCAATTTTCAGATAAAGAAATCAAAATTATCTTCAGGTATATGAAGAAGAGGTGTAAATCACTTGATTAGAGAAATGCAAATTAAAACAACTCTGAGGTAGCACCACAGACCTGTCAGGTTGGCTAATATGATTAAAAAATAAAAATTACGGGTATTGGAAAAGATGTGGAAAAATTGGGACACTGATGCACTCTTGGTTGAGTTGTGAGCTGATTCAACCATTCTGGAGAGCAATTTGGAACTGTTTCCAAAGAGCAACCAAATTGTACATACCCTTTGATCCAGGAATATCACTACTAGGTCTGTCTCCCAAAGGGATCATAAAAAGTAAAAAGGAACTACATGTGCAAAACTATTTATAGCAGCCTTTTTCTTGGTAGCAAAATATTGGAAATTGAGGGAATGTTCATCAACTGGGGAATAGCTGAACAAGCTGTAGCATATGAATGTAATGGTTTACTATTGTGTAATAAGAAATGATGAACAGGCAGATTTCAGAAAAACTTGGAAAGACTTGTATGATACAAACTGAAATGAGCAGAACCAGGAAAACATTGTACACAGTATCAGCAACATTGTATGATGACCAGCTATGAACAGCTCAGCTCTTCTCAACAACACAATGATCCAAGATGAGTACAAAGGACTCATGAAGAAAAATGCCATCTGCGTGCAGATAAAAATCTGATGGACTCAATGCAAATCAAAGCATGTGTTTTTCACTTACTTTATTCTTTTTCATGGTATTTTTATCTGTTTTTTCTTTCATAACTGTGACTTATATGAAAATATGCTTTAAATGATAGCATATGTATAATCTATATCAAATTGCCTACAATTTTCAGAAGAGAGGAGGGAGGGAAAAAATTTGGAACACAGAATCTTGTAAAAATGAATCATAAAAATTCTCTTGACACATAATTGGGGAAAAAATAAAATAGTATTTAAAAAATAAAAAGGAAAATCAAATTTTAAAAGACTACATAAATGCTACCTATTATTACAACTTTTCAAATCCCCTGCCTTCACATCATCGGAAGACACACACAGGTAAAATAAATCCCATTAATCAGAAGTTGTACTGCATAATCTCTAAGGTCCTTTCCAGCTACAACATTATGAGATTCTAAGATGTTTTTTACTACTCCCTTGGGGTGGGCAGGTCGGGGGGGGTTGGGGCAGAATGTAATTTCTCCTATAAAAAAAGAAATGGGTTTTTTCCCAGGAACAAATGAATAGTATTACATTGGGGACGGGGTCACTCACCATGTTTAGTTGTAACTTCATGAACTCTGGATTCAGAATTAGAAAGGCTAAGTTAGAGGTCCAGTTCTACTACAAACTAGAAATGGAGGTGAGGGATGGAACTTGAATGAATTGTTTCATCTCTTAGTTTTCTTATCTGTAAAATGGAGATAATAAAGTTTTAATGACCTACCTTGGGACCATTGCTTTGAGGATTAAACATTAAATGAAATAGCATATAAAAGGCTGATAACCAGAAAACACTTGAAGGGGACAGCAGAGAGAATCAGAGAGACAAAGACGGGGACAGAGGGACAGAGAGAGAAACTGAGAGAAAGAGAAATAGGAGAGAGACAGAGACAGACAGAGTTATCATTACTCCCCATCTTGTCAGTGAATCATTGGTAGCAAGGCTCCAAGTATATTACTCAAGCCACTTTTTACCCACTAAACTCGCTGGAAAGAAAAGGTGGCTCTATAAATCAAGAAATAAATAATAATCACATGGTCTGTAGCATCTTTTCCAAGCTTGTTTATGAGGAGATCATATGGAACAGAGCTAAAGGGCTTACGAAAGTCAAGATATTTTACATCTATTGCTTCTCCCTTATCTACCTGCCCCCATCATTCTGACATTGGAGGAAATTGAATGGGTCTGATACGATTGGTTCCTTGCAAAGCCATTCTGGTTTTTATCCAATACCCTCAGATTTTCGAGGTGTTTGAAAATTGATTGTGGGGTGATTTGTTGTTAAATCTTTCACAGGATAATAGTGCCTGTCACATCACATAACATTGATAATGTGTTTTTGAGTTTCTTAGGTGAAAGGTGCTAAATAAATGTAAATTATTATTGCTGGGTTCCATCTATGGAAGAAGATAAGCAGGAACAAGGATGAGAAGGCAGTTTCCTCCCTGTTTATGAGTAGGAGATAACCCATCACTGCACAGTCTATTTCTCTACTGGAAGACAGAGAAAACTCTACCTAAAATACGTTGCTCAGTTATTTTTGGTTTCCCTGTGTACTAACCTCTTTGCAAGCAGGACACTTCTTGTTTATTTTGTACGTCCTTTACAGACCATTTAGTTCAACTCCTGAAGGAAACTGAGGCCAAACAGGTAAAATCACTTACCTGATGTCACACTGGGTAACTTCCTCTCTTTCTTTGCTTTTCTCTATCTTTTTATGTTTTCTCCTCAAATCATTTACCAACACTGGAATGGCTGTGCATTACAGCCTTGGTCACATGGCCTAAGAAAATGGGTAGACAGGTTATTTGTAGCACTAATCCATTTGAGCCTACTATCCATTATTGAAGGGGCACTAGAGTCAAAGGGTAGGGTTACATGGGTGGTGATAAGTTCTCAGCTGTGAGAGATCCTCAGATGGAGGTTTAATGTTCATTAGTCAGCAGTATTGTGGAAGTGGTTCCCATTCAGGCATTGGCTGGAATAGAGGACATCTAAGGTCCTGTTGAACTCTGAAATACTGTAAAAGTTCAAATCTTGTTGACTAAGAGCAGGTAATGAGACTGGTCTGATGGATTATATCTCCGTCTTTGAGAACAACTACATATGTTGTTGCCTTTATAATTAAAAGCTCAGAGTTCTTGGGCCTGGGTGCAGCTTGTGTGGTTAGTGTAAGCTATTTCTACTGGTCCTATAGATGATGTCTCTTACTTCAAGCATTCTCATGCACTTTTCATCAAAAAAGACCAACACTGCATGTCTTTAAGGCTTGGTTCCTGGCTAGATTCACATCTGAGCAGGAGGCAAGGCTTCATCTTCTAATGCTGCTTTGGAATGCAAAATAAAAGTTGGTTCCAGTTGTTATTTCACCACCATCCTATATTCCAGAGCCTGACTGCTGCATTCTCATTATGTGCTGTGCATTCTTAATATATTTAGCATTCCCATGAGAAGATGTGTCACCTTCACAACCCAAACTCAGCCTTAAACTTGCAAGCTAATCAGATACAAAAATGCTTCTATGATGAAGCGGAAGTTTAGTCAGAGCTCTAGTACATGATGCTGTTAACCTCCCTCTCTGCTCAACCAGCATTTATTTATGAACCTATTATGTGCCATGCATTGTGCTAAGAGCTAGGAAATACATAGAAAGGCAAAAAGTAGTAACTGCTCTCATGAAACCTATAGTCAAATGTGCAGCCAGCAGGTCTTCAAATAGTGATGTTTCTCAATAACCCCAGAGCCATCAAAATAAGTGAAATTCATACAGGGGCCAGTGAAACAACGGGAGGAGGGCCTAAGAGGCACCTGGAAGACCATCCAAGCACTGTTTTTCTACATGTGTTCATTATGTAGCTCTGTTAATACTGACACCTGCTTAGGTTCATGTCAGTCAGCAACCAGAGTCAGTCAGAATTTATTAAGTGCCTAACATGTGCCAGGCACAGTTAGCTGGTGGCCCAATGGGTAGAGCACTGAGTCTCTTAGACCTGAGTTCAAATCCAATCTCACATGCTTCCTACTGTGTGACATTGGGCAAGTCACTTAACCGTGGGTGGTCTGAAAAAATAGATCTACTGGAGAAGAAAATGGCAAATCACTCCAGTGTCTTTGCCAAGAAAATCCAAATGGGGTCACAGAGGATCAGAGATAACTGAAACGACAGAACAGCGACAGCAACAATGTGTTAAATGCTGTGCTAAATACTGGAAATACAAAGAAAACAAAAGGCAGTCCCTCTCCTGAAGGAGTTCGTATGCTCACCAAAGAGGGAAGGCACTAGGATGGAAGGGAATATGGAAACGCTTCTTGCAGAGGTCATTTAGTCCAAATTCAACATTTTGAGGAAGAGGGAACAGAGGCCCAGAGAGTTTAAGGCATTTGAACAAGGTGACCCAGGCTAGTAGTAATAGAGCTCTGATTTGAACCCAAGTCTTCTAACTGAAGATTGAGTGTTTTTCCCCACTGGTACTATGCTAGAGAATGAATTGTTAGGATGCTTCGATGAAACTATTTGAAATTAAATAATATACTGTGTTTATTTAAAATCTATCTTTTCAAAGTTATCTTTTATGTCATATCTCATTTTAAATATGAGACCTCAAACTAAAGATCCTTTAAAGATCAAATTAAAGAACTCCCTCCTCATGTCTACCTTTGGGGATCCCTGGTGTCCTTCAAGACTCAATTCAAGCACCCTTCCTGATACCCTCAAAAGCTAGTGTATGCCCTCCCTAAACTACCTTATATTTAATACTTTGTGAGCTAGGTAGCACAGTCAATGGAGTGCCAGTCCTAGAATCAGGAGGTTCTGAATTCAAATCCAGCCCCAGACACTTACTAGCTGTGTGACCTTGCGCAAGTCATTTAACCCTGTTTGCCTCAGTTTCCTTTTCTGTAAAATGAGCTAGAGAAGGAAATAGCAAACCATTCCAGTATCTTTGCCAAGAAAACCCCAAATGGGGTCACAAAGAGTTACACATGACTGAACTGACTGATCTATTCTGTATATGTTCATAGGTATACATGGTATCTCCCCCATTAGAATAAAAGTTCATTGGCAGCAAGAATTGCTTCACTTTTGTCTATCTTCCCAGCATTCATGATAGCACCTGGTACATAGCAAGTGCTTAATAAATGTTTGTTGATTAGCGATTGATTGGTCTAATCCAATGCCCTCATTTCGCAGGTGAAGAAACTGAGATTAACACAGGAAATCAGTAGAAAGGCTAAAACTAAATTCAGCTCCTCTGAGTCCAGATTGGTGTTCTTTCTTTTCACTGTAGCAAGGCTACCTTTCTCTGCATACTCTCACTGGAAGAGAATGCTTGTTCTGATTATCACCTGTTTTCAGATGGAGATATGAAGGAACTAAGAGCAAAATTCAGCTGCAAATCAAATAGTAAGTTCAATCAGACATGGAATAAATTTCAAATTCAAGCTTCACAAATATTAAGTTACGTACAATATACTGTGTTTGATGCTGGGAGAGACAATGATAAATAACACATGTTCCCTCTCTTCATGAAACTTGCAATCTAGTAAGAGAACACAGGTTCCTAGATTTTCTTCAGCTACAAAACAGTTTATAATTGTATATCCACCCACCCTTTTAAATATACCTGTTTGCTCTGGCCCCTACTGCCTTGGGGCCAGGTGTGTTACATTTCTACTCTTCTCCCAGAGTTCTCCAGTAACCTTGAAGGGATTAGAAGATTTCTATCTGTGCCATTGACTAGAACCCCCATGCACTGTTTCCCCAGTTTTAAGGCTCCAAGCACTCCCATTACACTAAAACACTTAACAGTCAGATTCTCTTTTATAGAGAGATTTATTTTAAGGATGAAACAGAAACAAACATATAAAGCTTCCTCCAACATGTCAGGGACATCCCTTTATACTATCTTGGTTTCTGAAGAGAAAAGGATGATTACAGTTGTAGCTTAGGTAGCATTAGTCTCACCAAATTTCATATCCACTTCCTCTCTGGGCTTGAATCCTGGAGTCTTGGCTTCTTGGGGATTCACTGCACTATTCATTATAACACCTGGCCTCCAAGTTCTTAAGTCTTAAAACCCCAGGTCCAGAATGCTACTTTTTGCACCTAGACCTGAAAAGGACAAGTTAAACAGACCAAAATTCTGAGGCCCATTCTCAGGGCCATTATGGTCTTAAGTGAAAGGGAAAGTGGTCAAAAATATCTCTCTCTCTCTCTCTCACACACACACACACACACATAATATACACTAAAATCTTACAGATTTTTAAAAATCTGGCTACTTCTATTTTCACTGTATTCCATTACTGTCAAACTAATTTACTGAATTCCAATTAAAAAGGGACCTCAGGGGTCACATCCTCCAATCCATTCTTTAACAAGAATACTCCTTACAATGTCAGTAACAAGTGATCAGCCTTTACTCAATGACCTCTACTGAGGAAGAATCTTCTGCCTCCCAAAAGAACACATTCCATTTCAGAAGGGTCTAACTATTAGGCAGTCTATTTTCTTTATTCCAAGCCTGAATCAACCTCTCTGTGTCTCATATCCATTGATACTAATTCTATCTTATATTAGGAAAGATGTCAGTTTAAATCCTACCTCTGATCTCTACTTTTTACCCACTTGACCACTGACAAGTCACTTAACTCCCATCAACCCCAATTTATTCACCTTAATATAGCCTCCTTTGTGTGTCCAATATAGCTCCAAAGAGCTATATTGGATGTTGGAGATGAGTATCAGATGGTGAGGGGGAAAAAAACCCAATGTATTCTGACCCAGAGACTGAAAGAATCATGACTGTGCCTGAGGGGCCAGTCTCTCTCCCATCCTAAGAGACAAGAGGAAACAGAAGCCTCATGTAAAATGAGCTGGAAGTAAGCACTAGAGAGAAGTAAGTATGATATAACTATAGCAGCAGTTGCTATTGACATGAGTTTTTGTTGAGGCTACTGCCAGAGTAGGTTGGAAGAGCAGCCAGGGCCCTGAGTGCCACAGCATAAGAAAGATGCTGGCCTGAGAATCATGGAGAAGAGGATCTTGTGACACCAAGACAAATACTATGTAATGAACACTAAGCAGAAATCAGACAGAGTAGACACAAAGTGGTATGCCCATCACGATGCTGAGATAGACTGGTGATTTCTACTCTCCTGTTCTCTACTTCCCTCCTACCCTCATGGAAAGATGAGCCTGTTTTCCCAACCATGCTTTTGAGAGTTTGTTTTTAACTTTCACCATTTGTTTTAAAGGAAATTAATTTCTCCAAGATAACGTGGGTATTAATTGCATTGTTAATTTATGTGTGTCCTATAGCTAATATGGCAGAGTACAGGCTGTAACTCAGCTGAAATCCCAACATTCCCATCTGAACAACTTAAAAATGATGCCTTGAATTGAATTCTCTGTTGGCAGAACCAACAAAAGGTTAGGGTGAGACATTTTTCCAGTCCAAGACAATTCAAAAGGTCAGTAAGAGAGGTCTATGACACCAGGGTGGGAGCCAGCCCAGAGCAGCAACATGAGCAGCAGCTTTGGATGATCTCAATCCAGAGACTATAAACTGATCAAAAAGAGATTACAGGGGACTTGGTGCTGGCACTGAGTACAGGGCCCTGTTGCATTTCTTACAGTTATTGGGCACAGTTCCAGGGCAAAGAGAAACTCTAGCACTTGAAACCATGGAGGAGGAGTAACCCTGGTCACCATTCTAGGACAAAGAAACATGCTTATATGGTCACCCACAAGGGATCAAAGGTCCTGGTCTGAGTTCCAAGTCAGGATGGAGCACTAGTGCTCATGGCCACAGGAGGGTAGGGGCCCTGGTCAGAGTACCAGGGCCAAGAGGAGCACTATCACTTGTAGCTACAAGGGAGAAAGGTCCCTTCCTAGGTAAAGACCAGAACACAGGCCAAGAGAATAGTTACCACACTTATCCTTAGATCATATCACCTTGGAAGTACCAAAAAGTTATAGACCTCCAGAACTACCTCTGAAAACAGCAGCACAAAAAACCTAAAGCTTGAGCTTACCTGTAACCCATGTGAAGAATCCAACTTGAACATAAAGTTAAAAGTCAAGAAATAAACTTGGAAAATGAGCAAACAAAAAAAAAATAACCTGACAATAAGAATCCATTCTGGTGACAAGAAAGCTCGAGACAAAAACTCAAAAGACATCAAGGTCAAAACAGTTACAATCAGAGCCTCAAAAGAGAAAAAATGTGAATTAGACACGAGCCCAACAAGAATTTCTAGAAGAGTTCAAAGAATTTCAAAAGAGGATTTTAAAAATCAAATAAGAGGGGTAAGGGAAAAATGTGAAAAGAAACAAGAATGATCTTGGAAAATTTTTAAAAGAGAGTCAATAGCTTCTTAAAAAGAGGTGAAAAATACTTAAGAAAATAACACCATTAAAAAAAATTGGCCTAATGCTAACAGAGGAGCAAAAAATTCACTGGAAAGAAGCACTCTTAAAAAAGTAGAAATGACCAAATGGAAAAAGGGTACAAAACCTCACTGAATAAAATAATTTCTTAAAAATTAGAATTGGGCAAGTGGAAACAAATGACTCCATGAGACATCAAGAAACAATAAAAGAAAATCAAAAGAATGAAAAAATAGAAGAAAATATAAAATATCTCATCAGAAAAACAACTGACCTGGAAAAAAGATTGAGGAAAATAATTTTAAGTATTACTGCACTACCTGAAAGCCATGATAAAAAAAAACCTAGACATATTTCAATGAATTATAAGAAAAACTGCACCCAATATCCTAGAACCAGAGAATAAAGTAGGAATTGAAAGACTCCACCAATCACCTGCTAAAAGATCCAGGAATATTACAGCAAAATTCCAGAGCTCCCAGGTCACAGGGAAAGTGTTGCAAGCAACAAGGCAGAAATCATTCAAATATCATGGAATCCAAAGTCAAGATCACAAAAGAATTAGCAGCTTCTGTGTTAAAGGAGCAAACAAAGATCTTGGAATGGAATATTGAGACAGGCAAAAGTGTTGGGATTACGATCAATAACAACGTACCCAGAAAAACTGAGTATGATCATTCAAGAGAAAAAAAGGAAATTTAATGAAATAGAGGGCTTCTTAACATTCTTGATGAAAAGAACAGAGTTGAATAGAAAATTTGACATTGCCAGCAAAATTGGGGTCTTTGAGTTTTATATATTTGTGTATGTATGTATGTGTATGTTTGTGTATATAAATAGATTCATAGATAAGATAGATTTGTATTTACATATACATGCACACATGTATATATATGCATATATATGTATATATATATATATATATATATATATATTCCTATTTTATACCTTCCCCAAAATAAGAACAAGTAGATCCAATCCATCCTAGACACTGAATGTGCCAATAATCCTCAGCTGAATGAAGGGGAGGAGGCTTGTGAGAAAACTGGAATTAATTGTTCTAGAGTATCTAGAATTAGATACTCTAATTATCTAATAATAATTAATAAATAAAATTATCTCTTCCTGAAGCATAAGTGAAAGGAAATGTGTTTCCTTGAGGAAGGGGTAGAACTGAAAGGAGATACTGGAAAGCAGTGGCACTATCCATATAAAAGGTAGTGACCAGTGAAGAAAGAGTAACTAGCTCCACTTCTACTCCACAATTATTATATTTAAAGGAAAACTAATAATACCTATAGTGCCTACCTCATAGGATTGTTGTGAGGATGAAATGACATAATTTATGCAAAGTACTTTGCAAACCTTTAAGTGATCTATAATAGCTAAATAAACCTAAATAATAGCTATGTAAATTTAGCTACATAAATGTCAATTTGATACATATATAATTATTGCTGACATCTATATACCACTTTAGATATATTGAAAAATGCTTTACATATATTGTCTCATTTAATTCTCACAAAGCCAATGTAAAGGTTGTACTATTATTCCATTTTTACCAATGAGGAAACTGAGGCTTAGAGCAATTAAGTGATTTGTCCATAGCCACACAACTAGCAAAATAGTCTCTGCTTCATGGCCACACATAGCTTAAACCTTGATCACCTCCCAAGAACTTCTTAGAGACTCTGAACCAACCTATTCTCCAAGTAACTTTTGGGGTGGGAATCAGTTCAGAACCATAACTGGAGTGATTTTTAAAATTAAATGTAGCCTTGCCTTGTGAGGTAGAACAATGTAAGGACTACCAATTGGACTGTATCTCAAAGAGATCCAAAAGAAAAGGGAAAGGACCTATATGCACAATATTGCAGCTCTTTTTGTGGTGGCAAAATTTTGGAAAGTAGTAAGATGCCCATCAATTGGAGAATGGTTGAACAAGTTGTGGTATATGTTTGTGATGGAACACTATCATGCTATAAGAAATTACAAGCAGGGTGCTTTCAGAAAAACCTGGGAAGACTTATATGAACTGATGCAAAATGAAGTGAGTAAAACAAGGAGAACATTCTATACAGTAACAGCAATATTGTAGAATGACCAACTGTGAATAACTTAGCTAGTTTCAGCAATACAATGATCCATGATAATTCCAAATGACTGGAATAGCACTGTAATCTGGCTTATGAAGAAAAATGCTATCTACCTCCAGAGAAAGCACTGAAAGAGTCCGAATGCAGTTCACAGCATACTTTTTTAACCTTATTTTTCTTGATTTTGGCCATCAGAGGTATGGCTATTGAATTGGGGACTGAACCTGGTTTGAGGTCAGTTGTCCAGTTACAGACACGCCTCCTTTCTCATATCCCCAAGTGGAGAAGGAAGGCATTGATGAACTACCCTACCTCCAGGATCTAAGCAGGAAGCCTTTCTCCTAGTCTCCTGTAGTCAGAAAATCGCTGGCTTTTGTTTCAACTATGCTGATCAGCTCTATTCCCCTTTGAGTTTTCTCCATGATGCATAAAACTGTTTTCTGGCTGCAACTACTTTAAGAACCTGTCCAAGGTTATAAGCAGGAGAAATTAATAAAGACCAGAGAGAGAATTTAACCTGAACCTGAATCTCCCTAGACAATATTTTTACTACATAAAAATAAAATTAAAAACCACCAGTCACAGACTCATGGAATCACAATTTTAAAGAACACTCACAACCTAAAAACAGTTCTAGCAAGGAGCCACTGAAGCTAATTAAAACTGGAGTGGTAATAGAGACTCCTTGGGGGAGGGGAATATGTTTTTATTAAGTACTTACCATGTGCTAAGTGCTTTACTTAGCACTTACTTATTGTCTCATTTGGCCTTCACAATAATCTTTTGAGATGGGTACCCTTATTATCTCCATTTTATTGTTAAGGAAACTGAGGCAGCTAGTGCTAAGTGACCAGCCCAAGGTCAAGTAGCTGAGGAGTAGATTTGAACTAAGGTCTTCATGACTCCAGGTCCAGTGTTGTATTCACCACATCCTTTAGCTATCTCATTAGAACCTTACCAAGGCATTTTCATTAAGCAATGGAACTATATCCCCAGCTGCCATTCTTTCCTCAGTAAGTCTGATTTGATTGAAACCCAAGATCATCCCTCTACAATTACGGTCAGCCAAGACTGCCCAGCTATCAATGAGCAGCAAGTAAATTTCCCCCAAGGATAGTCACCCTTTCATATAAGCCTAAAAAAGTCATTTACTTTTCCCTGGAACATATGAAACCCAGCTCAAGCAGGGCATCCTGATCAGTCCTTCCTATCTCTTATTGCCCTTACATTCAAGAGGTTCTTTCTCAAATTGACCCAAATCTCTAAGCTTGTAACACACAAGTTCATTTTTCCTTGCACTCTCCTTAATATTAATGAGCAGGAGAGTCAGATATTTTATCCCCAAAGGATTGTGGGTTACCTATTAAGAACTACTGTGTTCAGGGGCGGAGCCAAGATGGTGGAGTAACAGCATACACTTTCTAGAGCACTGCCCCTAAACTCAGCCAAATACCTGTAAAAACTGGCTCTAAACAAATTCTGGAGCTACAGAATGCAGAACCCACCGAATGATGGAGTGAAGCAAATCTCCAGCCCAAGACAGCCTAGAAAGTCGCTGGGAAGTGTCTATGGCACCATGGAGGGGGCAGGGCACAGCCCAGCATGGACCATGCCAGCACAGACAGGACCTGAGCAGGCCATGGGGAGATTGTATCTCTCTTACCTGTGACAGGTACTGTAGTTATGGCATTTAAGGCAGGTCTCCAGTGACAGAATGTGGCAAGACTGAGCTCTCCCTGCATATTTCTTCCATACTCCCATGTAAACATCTTTTAAGACATGGGCTTTAAAATCACCTCTTTCAGTAATTTTTATTAACTTTTTATTAACAAGAAGTTTTTTAACCAGTGAATTATCCATTTTGAGCTGAAAGAGACTGCATACAATCAAGTGCATGTCCCCACCTATTTTGTAGCAAAGGAAACTAAGGCATAGAAAGGATAAATTACTTGCCAAGAATCACACAGCATGTATCTGTGGGTGGGCTTTGAATCCAAGTATTTCTTACTCCAAAGCCAATACACTTTCCACCACACTATGCTGGGAAATCAGAAATGGGGATTGGACCACTTATTGACCTCTACCAGTTAAGTCATTTAAAATAAAAGGAGCTGGGGTGGTGACAAGAATTAGCTCTCTTTCTCTATAAAACATAACCACGATGAAGGAATACATTGCCCTATTGTGGAAATGATGAGAACCCAAATATTCCATACCTTGACTAAGAGAGCGGCAAAGAGCTTAGTAGAAATGGGTATGTCACAGAATAATAACAGTTAATATTTATGCAGCACTTATAATATGCCTGGTACTGTGCTAAGAGCTTGACAATTATTACCTCATTTGGTCTTCACAACTACCCTGGGAGGTAGGTGCTATCATTATTCCCAATTAATAGATGAGGAAATGGAGGCAAACAGAGGTTAAGTGACTTGTGCAGGGTCACACAACTAATAAGAATTTGAAGCAGAATTTCAACTCAGGTCTTCTTAACTCCAGGTTAAGAGTCTTCTTAATTCCAGGTACAGCACTCTATCCATGGCCCCACCAAGCTGCCCTTGAAAGGACTAATACCTACCACACCTATGCATATTCCTGGGCAGCTGGTGGCGAGGGGGGGTGGGGGGGTGCACTGGTTATTGTTTCAGCCCTGGAGTTAAGAAGATTCATCTTACTGAGTTCAAATGGAGCCTCACACACTTATTGGCTACGTGACCTTGAGCAAGTCTCTTCACCCTGTTTGTCTCAGTTTCTTTATCTGTAAAATGAGCTGGTAAAGGAAAAGGAAAACTAGTATCTTTGCCAAGAAAACCCCAAATGGGGTCATGAGGAATAGGACAAATGTCTGAAACAACTGAACAACCCATATTCCTTCCTTTTCCTCAAGACCTTTGCACCTGAGGCTCTGCTGCCTTGTTGCCCTGTTTCCCCATGCCCCTGCATGTCTCCCAATTTATGAGTTAAATACACTATGATGAAAACTTATTGCTTTATGTTCTGATGGACTGTCTAGCTCTTTTTTAAAATCTTGTAGCCCCCAAGGGAACTGGGACTGGACAAAACTGAGTTCTACCATTGGTATAAAGGAACATAAAACACAAACTACACAAAAATCTAGCGTATACTTGCCTCCCAAGATGATCTCCTTTTAGGGGGATGGCAAAAAAAGTCATTTACATTTCAGGAAAAGGAGCTAGTACTAACTAGCTATATTGGAAAGTAAAACACAAGCTACACAAAATCTAGTGTATACTTGCCTCCCAAGATGATCTCCTTTAGGAGGATGGCAAAAAAAGCCATTTACTTTGCAGAAAAAGGAGCTAGTACTAACTAGTTATATTGGAATGCAAAACACACACTACAAAAAAACCTAATGTATACTTGCCTCCCAAAATGGGCTCCTTTTAGGAGGATGGCAAAAAAAAAGCCATTTACATTGCAGAAAAAGGAGCTGGTACTAACTAGCTATGTAGGCTAGCTCAGGGAAAAATAGCACTGAATTTTTATTCAGGAGGCTTCAGTCTGAGTCCCATCTCTGCAACTTGTTACCTGCTTGACTTTGGGTAGGCCATTTCATCCTTCTTGATCTGTTTCCTCATCTTTAAAATGAGGAGGTAAGACTAGATTATCTCAAAGTCCTCTTTCAGCTCCAGATACCATCTTTTCTATTCTAAATCTCTCTGGGCCTCTTTTCCCTCACCTGTAGAAGGAGGGAGGTCAGGCTTAATGCCTTCAAAGCTCCCTTCTGACTCTAACTTAGAATTCTATGTCCTTTCCAATAAGGATAGAAGAACCTTCATTTCTACATTGGGCACCAACATCAATCCAGAGAGGGTGGAATGAAAAAAATTGATGCTATAGAGGTAGCCAAGATAGGGAGGCCTAAATAGCCCCCCTTTTACTTGGTTCCTACATAAACAACTGTTACGGTGTGAGGGAGCCAATTTTCTTATGACAGGAGTGGATATAAAAAGGATATGTAGGCATTCACGCCATAGCGTAACCAAAGTAAAACAGTGTTCAACTAAAATGAACCTTAGAATATGATGCTTGAAGCTAATTAATAGCGTATCTTTTTTAAAAAGGAAGTTATTTTGACTTTATGAACAGCAATGAAAAGTACCCACCAAGATTTTAAATCAGTTCCTTCTCATTTATTCTTCTTTTCTTTATATCTCCCAACCACTCTCTTTCCCTGGGTTCCAGACTAATGAAATGCTTATTTAGGGGGCTCTAGCCATCTGTGACTGGCACAGTTACATTTGCTTTTCCTTACTTCCCATGGTTTGATGAGGTTCGTAGTGCATGGAGAATTTCCCAGGACAACCCAGGGCGTCTTTGATTACCTTTTGGTTCCCAGAGAAAACACATTTTCACCGGGTTAGGCACGTTTGATTTCAATCCACAAAGGAGAGCCCCACTAAGAGAAGCTGAGTAGAGCAGTACCTCAGCCACCAAGGTGGGCTGTTTCAACAGCTACCTCTGATCCCCAGGTGTTCCAGAGGGAGGGTGTGAACATCTGGCAGCCTTGGAGCCTCACCTGTCTGCTGAGGCACATTAAGCAGCGGTAGGTATGATAATGATTAAGTCTGAGAGCCCTAAATGTGAGGCTGTAACGTCCTTCATTCTGGTGGGATCGGGAGGCCCCAGGTATCCCCCCCTTTACCTCCCACAGCCACCTTTTTTGTTTCCTTTGTCCACATTTTCCCTGTTGTACATAAGCCTTATTTGGAAGCTAAACTTACTTTCCTTCACTTTAAGAATTCATCCGCTCAAATGCCAAATCTCTCTGCAAAGACATTTTGCTCAAATTATTTTGTGATGTCCATACTATCGTTATTGTCATTTTACAGATGAGAAAACTGAGGCAAAGGTCAAATGACTTGCCCAGGGTTGTAGTTAGTATGTGTCTAAGGATGAATTTGAACTTGTCTTTCTGACCCCAGATCTAGTTCTCTCTCTACTTTGTCACCTAAATGTCTTAATAGCGCCTTTCACTAAAAGTCCAGTGCCTCCAAATTAATAGGACCAAAAGATCATAGACTTAGAGCTACCAGGGCCCTCAAAGACCATCTAATCCAACTCGCTCATCCAGCAGCTGAGGAAACAGGCCCAGAGATGTTCAATGATTGACCTAAGATCATACAGATACTAAGTGGCAGAACTGAGATTTAAATCCAAGACTTCTAACTCTAGACCCTGACTCCTTCCACTTAATCATGAGAATTGAATTGAACTGAATTCAGAGTTGTTTGGGCTATAAATTTCTTTTAAAAATGGAGGGAAGGGAAATGACTGGCTAATTTTTTTTCTCATAAAACATGCCAGAGCAGAGCAACTGCCCCTTTTTTGCCTGATGACTTGCCTTTGCAAGGAAAAGTTCTGAAGACGTGGATTTTTTCCTTCCCATTAAAAAAAGATCAATAATATTCTCTATATGCATTCTCTACATGTGGGTCCAAGATGCAAGAGAAAATTCACAGCTGTGTTGGGTGTTACCAATTCATGTAGTGGAGGAGGATGACTCGGAGAGTGGTCAAACCACTTTTCTCAACCTAACTGGATCATTGCCTATGTAAACAAATCTTGTGGAAAAAAGATGCACCAACCGTGCCACTGACTGGCAACTAAGTCCACGAGATTTGGCAATAGCAGTGCCCTTCAGACCATGACCCACCTGACTGGCATAGTCATTTCCCAGGGTAGCAATCCCTGTGGACAGGTGACTTGGCAACTGCCTTTGCAGGGACTGCAGCCCCTCCTTCCTCAGCTACCAAAAGACCCAGATACTGAAGACTCAGAAAAAGAAGTTCTTGCCATAACAGTCTGGCACTTTTAAAGAATCTGACATCAGAAACAGAAATGGATGTGATTTTATCACATCTGCTTTGCCCTGGCTCCTTAAGGACCATAGGACCTTATCATCTAGTTTGAAGGTGAAATTTCTGATATGTGCTGTTTTCACCTCCTAAAATATGGACTCACTGAGAGTCAGGACATCTTGCTTTTCTGTTGTTATGCTCATTGCTTGGGGGTGCTTTGTACACAGTGAATGCTTTAATGTTGTTTTTCATTCATTCATTCATGAGAAACTTCATGAACATTCCTGCTTTTCCTGGATATTCCCTCTTGGAAGAAAATGAAGGAAAGGAAAAGGAAAAAAGGTGAGTTTGTAAAAGGGAGATGAAAGTAGAATTGGGGTTGTAAAACGAATCAGGGGATATTAAAGAGGAAAATAAAAGGGAAGAATCTGTCCTACCCTGCATGGCATATTCATAAAGTCAGAGATGCCTCTGTGGCATTCAGTTTTCAAAGAGTTACAGAAATCCAAAAAACTCCTCCTATCAAGCTTATTGCAGGATAGAACTTTCCTAGATGCCCTGCTAGGAACCCTCTGGAAACGACATGCCTGTCACCCTGGGGTTCTGGAAGCTGACTCCAAAGTAGCACATAATTTGAATGCAGACACATGTGCCGTGGTCCATTTGAAAGCTGCCAATGGAGCACTGTGATTGTCTTTCCCCGTAAGCATGATTAATGAATGCTGCATTTTATTTCCTTCCTTATCAAACCCTAATTATCTTCCTGCCCATTTGAGAAGTAAGGGATCTTTGGTTCTTCACCTTTCCTGAGAGGAGGGAGATAGAGGTTTGCATGGGGGGGGGGAGGTGAAGGGAGGGGGTAGTTACAAAGGGTGCAAGGGAGAACTAGTGAGCTTGTCTTCTAATTCCAAAGAGTCCATGCCTTAAATTGCCTCTAGTTCAAATTTCATGCGATTTTCCCCCCACAGCTGTAGGGAGGGTATGATATCGATTCTGGGTTTTTTTTGATAAGGTCAGCAGTGATCAGCTTTGACAGTCAAGAAGATGACCTGTCCCCTCCCCCGACTGCCTGGATATGGCTCTACATATATAAAATGGAGACAGAAAAGGCAAAGGATGACATGGGATTCTGGACTTAGTGTGATTACCTATTCTTTCCATATTCATGAGAATTTCCTTAGGCCTAATCAGCCCAAATGGTCTCCTAGCTGACCTACAGTACACCAGTACTAGATGAAAGGACAAGACTTTCTTCCTCAGTATGCAGTTCATTTGGACCCTCCTGCTACTGGATCCCTTTCAGCTTTCCTGGCCCCCTGCATTTCATCTTCTTGGTCTGGAAAATCATTTACCTCTAAAGAACCAATTAAATTCCATGCTACCTCAGCAGAGACCAGCAATGAGACTAATTAGCATTTAGAACCTTTAAAATTGTTCAGGCTGAGATCAGTGGGGAGGGTAGAAATAAGTCCCCTCTGAGGTTTCTCATGGTTGAGCGGAACTTGATGGGAAAAGGTTTGGATCATTCTACCTTACTCCAAACCCCTGGGAATATGGGACCTTCTTTTTCCTCCTGAAGGGGAAAAAACTCTCTATAATTCTCTGGGGAACTGGGAGGGGTGTTAGCATCTCTGGAAGCTTTACAAATAATGCACAGTCCTCAGTCTCCAAGAGTGATGGGAGCTGTTGAAGCAAGTAAACTGAGTCACTCTGAATTGTTTGGTAATCAGATCTATTAGAAACAATAATTTATTAAAGATAGAATTAGGAAATATGCATTCATGCAGTTGAAAGACAGTTGTCTAGCCAAGATATTCTTCCACAAGTGTCCTCCTTTGAAAAAAGGAGTCTAGATCTCATGCATTCCTTTGGAAATCTTCATTGGGAAGTCCTAGAAATTACCTCATAACTATAAGCTTTAATGAATTAAGTCACAACTTAGAAACAGTGTTTATCAAAGGGAAAAGGGAAACAGATTAAAGTTACATTTGGTGTCATTAAATCATAGCAGTCAGTAACATACAGCTTTAAGGACTTCCAGCCTGAGATAAAGATGGCAATTTACAACATTCAAATAATAGTGAGGATAAGAGACTAAGCTAAACTCTGTCTTACCAAGTATGTCTGTTAATGTCTTCTGATAGCTTATGGTGTGTGCTAGAACTTCACATGGGCTATTTGTTTTAATTAGCAGCTAGTTACTTATAAACGTAGGCTTTGTAAACATTAACTAAAACATATGCATTATTTAATTTCATTTAGTTATAAATTTTATGCCTAATGTTTTGCTTCCACGGAACCTGAGAATATCAGAGAGAGGGATAGTTGGTCCTATTCTGTCAACAAGCATTTACAGAGTCCTACTATGTGCCAGGCACCATGCTAAGCACAGGAAATACAAAGAAAGGTAAAGCTGTCCCTCCCCTCAGGGAGCTCATTGTCTAATAGGGAAGACAACATGAAAACAATGTACAAGTAACGTGTGTGTGTGTAGGATTGACTCTAGCAGTGAGGAGCACTGGGAAAGTTTTCTTATAAAAGGTGGGATTTTTAACTGAAAAGGAGGCAGGGATGAAGAGAGAGAACATTCCAGGAATGGGAGACAACCCACGTAAATGCCTGGAGTGTCATGTCACAAAGAGCACAGAGGCCACTGTCCTTACGTCATACCTACATCCTATCACTATATGATCATTGTTTATACATACTACTGTTTATATATCTCCCCCATTAAATTATAGGCTCCTTTAAGCAGGGACTATTTTTTTTTTAATTTCTTTGTGTCTCCAGTGCTTAGCAAATGCTAGGTATATAGACATATATACATACACATGTATACATATATACATACACATAGGGGCAGCTAGGTGGTACAGTGGATAGAGCCCCAGTGCAGGAGTCAGGAGGACCTGAGTTCAAATCTCACCTCAGACACATGACACTCGCTAACTGTGTGTCACTTAACCCCAATTGCCTCATCCTGGGTCATCTCCAGTCACTGGATTCAGATGGCTCTGGAGGAGAAGTGAGGCTGGTGACCTGCACAGCCCTCCCTCACTCAAAACAAAGTCAAGTGCAAGTCATGTCATTATTTCTCTGATGGCATGGTCTTCTTCGGCATCGAAGGACGAATACACACATACATATATGTACATATATACATATTTATACATGTGTGTGTATCAAGAGTAGGTATTTAATAAATACTTACTGACTTGACTTCACTAAAAGAAGGAATATAGTTATCCTGTGTTGTTCCCAAGGACAGAAATGGGACCAATGGGTAAAAATTTTAGGAAAACGAAAGTCAGTTCAATATAAAAGAACTTTCTAAAAGATACATCATAGGATCCTACATTTAGAGAAGGAAGGGGTTACTGAACCCAAAAACCTTTATTTTACAGATGAGGAAACTGAAACACAGGAAAGGTAAGTGACTTGCTCAAAGTCACACAGATAGTAAATGTCAGAAGCAGAATGTGGATCCAAGTCTTCTTAATACTAAGTTCCATGTCCTATCCTCTATATACCACAACTACCTGTCCCTGACACTGAATGACCAGAGCTGCAAAGGATAGGAGAAAAGGAATTCCTGTACTATGTGAAAGGTTAGACCTCATGACTTCTAAGGTTCTTTTCATCTCAAAGATTCTAGGGCACAATGCTATGATTCTATATTGGGAAAAAAGGCAGTGGATCTCAAGTTCACTATTTCTCTCTGACAAGTAAAGAGAGCCACAGGATGCCTTCTGAGAGGAAGAGATGCACCATCTCTGACACCAACCCCACCAGCCAATCATTGGCAGGTAAGCCCATGAACTCTTGAAATAGGAGTGCCTTCCACACCACGAACTCAGTCATTTTCCTGGAGAGCTCTCCTTGTAGATAGGTGACCTGGCAACTGCCTTTGCAGGGGCTATAACCCCTCGCTCCTCAACAACTAAAAGCCCCAGATATTGAAGACTCCAGAAAAGGAAGTTTTCAAGAGTTTGGGTTCTAAAGCCCCTAAACTTTCCCTTTTCATCTCACTTTTTAGGAACACCATGGGGTGGTTACTGTTACATTTCCTCCAAATCAAGTAACTTAGTTCAACAGCATTCCAGTGATTGAAGGAGTCGAATCAACACAAATTAATTTCTAATCTCCCTGACATTGCATCTGCCCCTCTGTAAGATGACATGAAATGCTTCTTCACTAACAGTGTGATTTGTTTGAGAAATATAATACATATCCTACATATGCTATGGCTAAAGTCCATCAGAAATCAACAGATTTAATAGACTGTGTTGACATTTCTTTTCTCAACTTAAAAACATGCGTTTATTTAACTGATGGATGCTGTAAGTTGGGGACTGTTGTATCAAAACAGTATTGTTGATTCTGGCAGAAGGATAAACTGTCCTTCTTGCAGGGATGATACTTTTTTTTTTACTTAACCTCTTTTGACTTATTAGGAACCTCTACTGAGAATAGTTAGATACACAAACTCAGTGGATCAGAAGTGACAACATGGGCACAATGGAAGAATTTGTGCTTGATGTTGGTCATTCCTCCACTGGAACCCTTCTCTAGTGCCTCATCTGGCCTGATAGTAAACAGGGGTTCTCAGAGACTCTGCCAGTTGAGCATAAATCTGGCAATTTTAAATGCAGGAAGAACGTATCCCCAAAACCCAGCCATAGGATAATGAATTTTTTGACCACAATAACTATGAAAAACTATCTAAGACATGGATACATCATGATCTCTCTAAGTAGAGAGAGTATGTATAGACAGATTTAGATATAGACACACATATATGCATACTCCTTCCACTGTTATATATTATCTGCAGTTATTCTCTCCAAGCTCAATACTCATATACAACAAAATTGATGGCCCCAAGGCAAGACTTTAATGTCCATGGATTAGACCGCCCCTTTGCACTCAAACAGTTCTTTGCTAACTTGGAGGGAAGGTAGAACCAATACACAGTTGACAATAGTGGAGCAAAAGAGGAGTGGGCAGCTTGCAGAGATATGGTATGCAGGACTGCACTTACTCATCTGGGACAAAACACTAGCAAACAAGACCCATAACTGAAAGAAAAGGAACTAGGCTAGCTCCAGAGCTGAGTCATAATAGGGAGTCAGTGTAGTTCATTCAATTACTACAATTAATTACTTGCTGTACTAATCCCCTAAATTCCCTCAGCATTCTAGAGGAGTCCCAGGAATCTCCCTTTAGACTTGCTTAGAACCACAAGCACAGAATTTTTTGACCCCTGCCATAGCTTGAGCTTAGTCCAACTTTGACCTCAAGTCCCAGAGTATCCCTGGAGCACCTAAAGTTATTGCCTCAAGGCTAAGTGTAGAGATATTCAATCTAGCTAACTAGCAGTCTGGGATATCCTCCATGATTTGACCTGCTTAGTCAATTTACTCAGCTTACTGGTCACTGCTGACTAGTCATCCTACCTTGCCTAAATCACTGTTGGCTGCTCTCTATTCTCCATTGCAAAATATAGTTAACTTCAGCAATATTCATTCATTCATTTATTTATTCAACAAATATTTATTGAATACTTAGCACAGAGAAAGTGCAATTTATAAGACACAAAGAACAATTCTGTTATCTTAGCCTATTATAGGGTTGGGAAACATTTTTTTCATTGAGGAATGCTAACCCACAGTAAAAAGAAAAAGAAAAAGAACACTAACAAAAAAAAAAGGAAAGAAAAATGTTCAATTCATTTTTTTATCTTAAGAGTAGAAAAGAGAAAATATTTGATAACTATAACTAGAAAAAAAGGGGGGCAATGTAAAGGCAACCACATTGGCACACCCAGGATAACTTGCTAGTACAGGTTCTTAGATCTGCTTTTCTAGGAAATATAGCTGTTTAAAGGGTCAACAATCTTTTTAAATTATGTTCACTAATTCAGGGGAAAAGCTGGCATCCTGAACTGCAGAGAAAATACAAGCAGAGAAAAAAAGACCAACAGACAGGGCTTTACTACCTGAATCAAAGTAATATTGCTACACATTTTACATACATACATCACTGGATCAAGAGAACTTTTATGTCTCAGCAGTCCAGGGTGAGTGGGAGAGGTTGAACATACAGCTACTCAGAGTCTCCATGAGGGAATCACAAGGTCTTTCTCATAAGGGAGCCCCCAAAGCAGAATACCAACTTAGAGTATATATAACAAAGATTTGGCTCCTGATTGGCTCAGAATCAGTAGGCACAAAACCTACATGACTCTGCATAGCTGTGAACTATCAGGGTTCAAAAGATAGTGAACCTTCAGATGCTCACAATTCAGTCTGAGTCTGGGAAACTGAACTCCAGAAAGAAAACAACAAAAAAATCCCATTTTGCTTGATGTTCCATTCCACCTCTCCAGGATCCTGGCCTTTGCAATCTAACACTTAGTCCTTACAATCCACACAGGTGAATAAAAGATTATTATGGCCATAGATCCTGGAACAAATAGAGGCATTAACATCTCTTAAGAAATAAATATCAGATCAACATAATTCTCATAACAATATATAAGGAATAATCACAAAAACACATTTGCAAAATACATAAGTTATTACTAGGGTGGCCATATGACTTTAAACAAACACAAATGTTTATAAGAGAACTCAACATACTCCACCCCTAGGTTACAGTCAATTCAAAACAAAATGTCTAAATAAAGTCCTCTTGGGGGTGTGTTCTTCTCCCTACACTGCCTTTGCAGGCTTCCTCCTGGCACTCTCAAGTGTAGGGATGCTCCAATAAGCCAAGTCCCAGACTTAACACTGCCCCAGCAACTGCTTCCAAGTACTGAGGGGCAGCTGGGCAACAAAATCAACAGGGTAGGTTCTCAGGATTCCATGTCTATTGCCCCTACCCATTATAGACAATTCCACCCCAAAGGTCCTAAACAATCCAGGGGAACACAGCAGAAAAGCGCACTTAGTGGTCCTGCCTTGCTGTAAAGTTTTTCTCTTTCCTGGGGGCTGAATTCGAAGCTCTGGGGTTCTTTGTTCTCCTGCAGGAATCAGCTGCTCCTGGTTTTTGCCTGAGTCCCCATGCAGGCAGCTGTCTGTTTATGCTCTCACCTCTCCAGAGTTCACACACAAGCAGTTCTCCGCTTCTGTTCCATGGTTGCATTCCAAGCTTGCACAACTCCTGACTGGGTTCTGCATTCAATACAATCTCAAGTCCTTCACCCCTATGGTACAGCCTGGATCTGGACGAATCCACTCAAGCCCTGGCTATGGCCATCCCCATCTCCCACAGGCTTGTTTTACTCTCCCAACCTCTCTCCTCAGGTGCTAGTGGAGTAGGGAGGGGGAAGGAAAGATTATCTCCCAGGGACCCTGCTCTGGGCACCCAGGAAACTGCTCTGCTTTCCTCAGGCCACTGCTGCTTCTAGGGCTCCACAGAACCATAGCCACCACTACTGGGAAACAACTGACAATTATCGCAGTCCTCATGCTTTCCTTTTAGTTTGCAGATCCTATCAACTATGCCATATGTAACAGTAAGCACCCTAACATACCAAGAATGACCTGCTAGTACAAGTTCTTGGATCTGTTTTTCTTAAAGGAAAGCCACTCTAAAGATGTCATCCAACTTACTTTAATCAAACACATACGTCATTCATTTAGCTCAAGAGGAAAAGTGCTGACTTTTCAGCACCATGAAGTTCAGAGAAAATTTAAACTGAAATTACAGGCAGAAATTACAGAAAAAATAGCATAAAGACCAGCAGACAGGACTTCTAACTGCCTGACCAAAAGCAATACATGCATCACAGATCAACAGAGAGATCTGTCTGACTCTTACATACATACATAGTTACCAGAGAGAGAAGTACCCACATCTGGATTTTCAAAGTCAGGGGGCTCTTAATGACTACCCAGATTCTTATCTGGTCAAATCACAGGAACCTTATTCCAATCAGGGAACCCCTGAAGCAAAATACTAACCTCAGCATATATAGAGAGAGAGACAGAGGCATCACAACCCACCAGCTTCAGTGCTTAATTACCAAAAGGTGTGAAAGCCTTCAAGCAAACAAACCTCCCCTAAGCGAACTTCCCTTAATGGGCTCCATGTGAGGCCTATTAATGAGTGGGGAAGATCTCAAACTCCCATTAACATTATATTCAGGGAAAGGGGTGACATAAAAAGGGAGGGAAGAAAAAAAGAAAGACAGACAACTACAAAGACAGAGAGAGGGAAGGAAAAAGGGAGAAAGAAGGGGAGGAAAAGAGAGAGAGAGGTAGACAAAAAGACAGAGAAGGAAGGAAAGACAGAGACAAAGAGAGATAGGGAGGAAAGGAGAAAGACTGAGACAGAGAGAAAGAGACAGAGAGAGAGAGACAGAGAGAAAAAAATGGATTAGCTATCATATTCTGTCTACCTTGACCTTGCTTTCAGGAACCCCAGGCTCATGGTCCACTCTGCCTCCTCAAAGTCTTATTTCCTCTCCAGCCACTCTGCAGGTCACAATTCCCTCCTTGTTAACACTACCCCTGACTCTTTAAGCAGTCATTTAAGCTTTGTGGCCACATCCATCTTTCCCCTGCTGTTGAAAACCAACTCTCAAGATCTTAGTGGGAGCTGGGGCTTTTCTCCTGGCCAACTTTACCCTTTGCTGTGTACGACTGGCTAAATGGTATGATTTGAGGGAAGCAGGGAAAGCCTCCCTCACCTGATATTTCTCCCACATGCAGGCAGATTAGTGCATTGGGAAGAACATTGAACTTGGAGTTATAAGACCTGAATTTGAAGAGTTGATCTGAAACTGCTGTTGAAACTACAGCAATCCACTTAATTTCTCCAGGTCTCAGTTTCCTCGCCTGTAAAATGAGGGTGTTGCACTAAATGATATCTAAGGTCTCTTTTAGCTCTAGCTATGTGGGGCTTCCATCAATTTGTTCATTCCCCTCTAAAAAAGCTCAACTTTAAGTGAAATACAGAGGACAAGCGGAAAAGGTGCTTCTTTGTAAAAGGTCAAGACGTGTATTACCTCAGAACCTTTATTGCTATGTCAAGCCTGGAAAATACAAGGAAAAGGTGAAAATAATCTCTGACTTCATAGGTCTCTACAAGTTACATACAGAGCCAGTACAAGTACCTTAGAGGGGAAGTCATCAGCAGCTGGAGAGACCAGGAAAGGCCTGCAACAGAAGGCAACATTTGAGCTAAGACTTGAAAAGGTGAAAATCTTCCAAACATGTGGAGCAGCCAGTACAAAGACACAGAGAGGGAAATGAAGCATTATGTGAAAGGAACAGTAAGTTAAACCAGTGTGTTTGGATTGTAAAGTTCATAAAGGAAAGCAAATAGTTATGTGTAAAACAGAAAAGGCAGATAGGGGTCAGGTTATGAAGAGCTTTACATGCCAAACAGATTTTTAGGTAATAGGGAGCAACTGAAGTTCACTGAGTAGGGAAGTGATATGTGCTTTAAGAAAATCACCGTGGCAGCCGTGGGAAATGGATTGAAATAGAGGCAGACTTAAAGAAAGGAAAGCAAACAGGAGTCCACACCAGAGTTGATGAAACAGGGTAGGGATTGTATGCATAAGAGACATATTTTTTTATTTGGGCTTCTTAGTAGTTGAGAGACCTCTACTAAATTTGTGTTTGCCTGTCTTGTCATAGTCTACAGGTTCATTAGGGATAGACCAATAAAGTATATACTCTGGCAGATCCTACCAAAGCAATCCTAGATTATGTTACTATCAGAAGGCCAGATTTCTTGAGTTCAGAAAGGCCCATCACCAAAAGGTTGGCCAAGAGAAGATAAATTTTTTAGCACAGCAACTATGAAACCCTTTTGCTCAAGTACCATGGAATTAAAGCCTAAGAATGTTCACATCAACACAATCAGAACATCATCAGATTTAGAGCTCACCTTATTTGACCTGCTAATTTTGCAGATGAGGAAACTAAGGCTCAGAAGGCAAACTTGCTTAAGATATAGCAGTAGAATTCATTTGAAAGAACAGAATCAGGACCTCCGAGGAAGTCAGGAGAGTAGGATGTGAGGGAGCTAGAATCAGTAGTGTCAGACCTCAAACAACATTACAAGGTGGGAGCAGTGTTGAAGTGTAGAATTAATTATTTTATTGATTATTTTAAATCAAAATTTCACTATATAAATAAAATGTATTTGGCCAGGAAAAGAGGGAATGTAGAAAGAATGGGAAGGAAAGTCTCATGGACAATGTCCCAGATGGAATGTGATTGAGTTGAGATATTGTGGTGTAGAAAATGATGAGTCAGTAGATTTTTAAAAATATAGAAAGGCTTGGACTTATTAAGGAAGATGCTATCCATCTACAGAAAGGTGATGACAAGTGGAGCTAAGCACAGTGTGGTCTTAAGTTTGAGTAAATGTGTTTGAGTAAATAAGAACATATATGCGTACATATGTGTATGTTTGTGGATATCGATGCATATGTATGGTATCTTTGTATATATATGTGTATGTATATATGTGTGTATCTATGCATATGTATATATGTGTATATATGTATGTGTGTATATGTGTATATACATGTGTGTGTATCCATTCTCAGTTGTAGTTTTTTGGTGGGGGAGGAAGAAGAGGGGAAAACAAAGTAGAAAGTAATCAACAGGGGACAAAAGAAAACAAAGAATGCAAAGAAAAGATGGACAGTTTTGAAAATAGAATGAAGTATTCATTATATAGGTTTTCTTGAAATGACAATTTATTACTTTATATTGAATCCTCTCATGTTCTTCTGCATACATGGCAATGTTTTTTTTCTTTTCTTATTTTGTATTTAAGTTTAAAATAAATTCAAATATAATGAAAAAATTATTTTAATTTAAAAAAAATTTTTAAATCATGCAATGAGTCAAAGACCAGAAATAGCTAGCAAGCTGCAGGTTGCTAAGTCCTGGTCTATGGTTTAATTTCTGATTTTTTCAGCAATGTTTAATGATCTTTTACCCATTATTTTAGGATCTTCAGGAAGAAGAAATTACCACATCACACAGCAAAATCAGAATCTTATAGGCATTTACAGCCCCTTCCTAGGGGACTTTTTTGTTACCAGTTCCAATGATAATAACACCTTTTCCATGTCATTACTGTTCTATCTTAAAAAGAAAAATCCCTAGCTTGAATTGCAGAGGGTGTGTAATATACAGAAGACCCAGGCTTATTCCTCTTCTCAGCAGCTGTGAGACTTTTCTCCACTTTCTAAGCTGTGGAGAAGAACTCTGCTTGTCAACACTTGAGTGATTTCACCTCACCAGTTTCCATGGAGATCCACATCTCCAAGAGGCCTATAGGAAAGGTACAGCTGGGAGTTAAAAATGAATATGAACTAGTCTCCAGTAACATCACCGAGCCCAAGTAGAGAGCTTTCCCAAAGGAACAGGTGAATTGTAGAAAGCTCTTATCAGTTTCTTGCTCTTGGATATCCACAGATAGATTTGCCCTAATTCTAGAATTTCATTTTTGCATTTTGGCTCCTGGAGTTGTTTGTTTGTTTGGGGGATTCTTTTGTTTTGGGGGGGTTCGATTTTTGCAGTGGGGAGTACCAGAAGGACTGGATACAGAGGGTGGGATGGTGGAAATGATTTGTCAGATGGATATACAAGACATATTTCTTTTTCATTTTGTTTTGTTGTGAGTTTTGATGGTTTGTTTTTTTTTGGTGAGGCAATTAGGGTTAAGTGACTTGTCCAGGGTCACACAGTAAGCGTCAAGGGTCTAGTCTGAGGCCACATTTGAACTCAGTCCTCCGGACCTCAGGGCTGTATCCACTACACTACTTAGCAGCCCCTATATATGACATATTTCTACAAGAACTGTGTTAAAAGCAGAATAGAATAGTGGAAATTACACTGTACTTAAAGTCAAAAGACCTAGATCCTAGTCCAGCTCTGTTACTTAGTTATATGACTTTAGATCAGAAACAAACTCCATGTGCCTCAATTTCCTCATTATTTCAATGGATCCTATTTCCTGACTACTGTACAAGGCTATTGTCTATGTAAAGCGTTATTATAAAGAATATCCTCATTACCACTGAAGAATGGAAATGAAAGGACCTTCAACTTGGAAGACCTGATCTTGAATTCTAGCTCTGTCACTTAGAAACTATGTGACCTTGAGCAAGTCACTTGATATCTCTGAGTTTCATCTATAAAATTCATGCCTGTATTTATCTGCCTCTTGAGGTAATTATGAGGAAAACTCTTTGTTAATGACTGAGATTTAAAGATGTATGAGATCTTGTTTTTATCTTAGGAAGAGGGCAGGACCTTGCTCACTAGAAAGATTGTCTGTGGTTCAAAAACCGGTCTAGATACATTCAGAAAGGCTTGTCACCAAAAATGAGAAAATCAAAAATGGCATTTACTATATTAAACATGAAAAGGTGTTATTTTGTAGGTCTAACAAAGTGTCATCATTGAAAATGCCATTGATGGGGGAAGCAGGAGCTAAACAAATTGTGGCACATGAATTTAATGGAAGATTACTGTACCTTTAATTACCGTTAAAATTCAGGGTAATAAAATAACCGTAACATACGCATCTGAACTGATACAAAGTGATATAAACAGAATGAGGAAGAAAATATACAAAATGGCAAATAACAATGTAAATAGAAAAAACAACACATACCCCACCAAAAATGAAACCAAAGGCTACATAATTGTAATGACCATGCTTGGCCCAGGAGAAGAAACAACAAATCCACTCCCCTCTCATCTTTGCAGAAATGAAGAACTATGAGTATGAAACATTGTATATACTGTCAGACTCAATTTACATATTGGCTAATTTTGTTTTACTAACTTTTTCTCTTTTTTTTATCCTGTGTTACAAGGCATGACTCTTTGTATAAGAGAGAGGGAGGGATGTATTTGAAATACAGATGATATAAAACAAAAGTTATCAATAAAAAATTAAGCTGTAAGAAAAACCAAAATAATGCCAAGTTCTGGCATCCCAAACCTGATATTTCCTTAGAGGTTCAAGATTGAAGTTGAACAAAATAAAAAATATAAAATAGACAATATCTCTATAACACTTTAAGACTTGCAAAATATTTTTGTATATTATGTCATTTGAGACTTACAACTATCCCATGAGATGACCTACACTTCATTGATGAAGAAACTGAGAATGAGAGAAGTTAAGTGATTACCCAGGAACACCTTGCTACTAAACGTCTGAGACTGAATTTGAAACCGGTTCTTCTCAAAGCTAAGTCCAGCACTCTATCTACTGATTCCCACAAATCAGGCAGAGAATTTTTTTAAAACATGAAAAGATCTATCTTGATTGCTGGTTTTATGAGATTTGGAATTGAAAGATACTTTAGAGATAATCTAGACCAGTAGTGTCAAACTCAAAAAGAAATGGGTCCTTATAGGCTGCATATTGACTCAGAATATCACAAGTTAACATTATCTGTGTTGTATTGTATTTTTATCTATTTTGTTAAACATTTCCCAATTATGTTTTAATAAGATCTAGAGTGAATTATTGACTTCTCTGTTGTAGATCAACACTCTGATTGACTGAAGAAGAAACCTTATAAGTCTCAGAGAGATGAACTGATTAAACTGTGATCATGTGTATTAAGTATCAGAGCCAGGATCAGCACCAGAGTCTTCTAACTTCAGACACTGTGTTCCCTCCAGCATAGTACATAGACTCGAAAGAAAGAAAGGCGTCCTCTACCTTTGCGGAGGTGGAGGTCTTTTCCAAATTTGACTTTATAAGTCCTTTTCTCTTCCATAGCTTAGATATGATGTCCTTTGAGCTTCTATATTTCTTACTAAAACCATGTAAAATCCATAGTTCTATCATTTTGGTTTTGACACATTTCATGCAGTTTATAGAATATTCTAACTTCTAAAAACTGAAATATTTAGGGATTAGGTCTCCTCAAAAAGGCTGAGCAAAGAGTCCTTGGTGCAAAACACCTCACTGGTGCTTTATGAGGCCCATTTTAAAGGTGGAGAAATTTAGGCTCCCAGAATTATGTATGCCTAAGGGTAAACAGTGGCTCAGCAATAGCTCTAATTACAACTACAATGAGGAATAATGTGGTGTGATAGAAAGATTAGCAGATTTAAAGTCTGAAAACCCAGGTTTCATTGCATCTCCTATATTTAAAATCTGTGTACCCTTGAAAAGTGACTCGAAGAAGAATGTAGATGGATGAAAGAATGAATGGATGATTGGATGGATGGATGGATGGATGGATGGATAGGTAGATGGGTAGATGATCATCCTGGCCACTCTATTTTGAGTCCTTTCCCCACACATACTTAACAATCTGTTAAGTCTCAGTTTCCCCACCTATCAAAATGAAGATAATAACATGCAACTTACAGGGTTGTTACAAGTAATGAGTGAGAGAAATCATTTATTCTAAACTGCAGTGATTCTCTTAGACCTTTTAGAAAGGAGGTTGCACTAGGTTTTACAAAGGCTATGCCTAAAAAGCGTAAGGTCTGACAAGGTTCTGCTAAACTGAAAAGGTTTCCAGCAAGTTCAGAAAGTAACAAATAGGGCATTTTTTTATACTGCTATGTTTAGTACACTTTTTAAAAAACTGGATATAATGAAAGCATATATTACATATATATACATATGTATGTGTATATATATATATGTCTGTGTGTATGTGTATGTATATATACACATATACATATATACATAGGTATGTTGTATCTGTGTATATGTATGCATGTGTGTGCATTTTCCTCTTTTTATCCTTTGTATTTTGAAATGTTCATGCTTATTGATGCTTAATTTAATTTTTTTTCCAAAAAGAGATGCTTCCATTGTGTATTCAATATCTATTTGTATAAGGACCAGTCTAGTTAAATGTAGACCACCCCAATCGAATCCATTTAATTCAGGTCTTCCTGACTCTAGGGCTGATGCTCTATCCACTGATATAGATGCCAGAACAAAAGAAGAGCATGACTGATGAAAGAACTGTTTGCAGACAATTAGTGGCAATGTTGATAGATTGGAAGAACAGAAGCTATTGTAATAATACAGTTTGATGAAGGTCCTACCTTAGGAAACAATTGTATGAATAAGACAAAAATGTCAATGGAAGACAAAGTTGGAAAGAATAACCCACTAAGCTTGCTGAATAACTAGATAGAGATGCTGAAGGAGAAGATAGTGCTTGGGATAACTACAAGTTTCACAGGTGATTGCAAAACATGATGGTGATATGGAGAGAGTCAAGAAAGTAGGGAGAGGAGTTGTTTTACAAAGAGATGATGAATTAAGGTCTAGGTATGTTGAGTTTAAGGAGATAATGAGATTTCCAAGTTTGTGTTCAACAAGCAATTTACACTATTAGAGATTTTGTGAGAAACTTTCTGGAAATGTGGATTTCAGAGCATCAACACAGAGAATTAGAGTAGACTCTCAACAGCATAATGTCAGGGAAACTAAGAGAAAAGAGAATAAGGAAAAGAGGGCAGTCAGCTATAGCAAATGCAAAAGAGAAGTCTCAGAATTAGATTTTGTAAGAAAGAGGTAATCAGTGAGAATGTTTTCCAAAAGAGTGGTAGAGTTGGAAGACATTGTTTTCTCAACACTCAGTTCCTCCTTAGTGCCATGTAGAAGTAAGGGAGTAGATAAGTGATATGAGTCACTGATGGCAGAAAGGATGGGCAAATAGAAATGAGGGCTCCACATATTTTATGGGTTAGTGAATTTTTTTATACATCCAAATAACTTAGCCCTTTTTCAAGCCTTTGTAATTGTAATGAAAGAAGCCACCACCATTGCATGTCCTCTGTCTTTTAAGATATCACCTGAACTTCATAATCTCACCACACTCAGTTACAATTAGTTCAATCTTGCATTCATGATTTCTTCTTTAAGCAAAGAAGCTCATCTGGGGAGAAAGTAGAATTTAGCTAAAATTATGTAGGATACCTGCTTTTGAAGACCATTTTGAGGAATCCACAATATGGAGGGTATTTTGTTTTCCTTTTTAAAGATCTATAATCATAGGTGAGTTGTAACCAAAAAAAAAAATGAAAATGTTCCAGAAAGGTCAAACCATCAGCTCATCTGGAATGTGACCATTGTAGTTTTAGGGGCATAGAATAAGAAAATGTTTTGATTTTTATGGATATAATTCATCCAAAATATGATATGGAAATAGCTGCTGTGTCATGGACCAGCTCACAAACACTTCACTCTTCTGTCTCTGGATAACTCAGTGTTGTTGAGCCCCATTCCAAGTACTCTCTTTTCCTGAGTGGAAATGACTAGGGACTCAAAACTGTGCCATTCACATATCTCACTCCTGCGAGGACTGAGTCATCACTGTTCCCAGATGTAGAATATCTTGATGGAAGGTTATTGAGACTTGAAAGAGAACTAGATCTGGAGTCAGAGTCCTGGATTCATAACTACCTCTGAGGCTTACTACCTGTTGATTGTTAAAAGCACTTAATCTCCCTCGACCTCAGTTTTCTCATCTGTAAAATGAGAGAAGTAGACTATACAGCCTCTGAGATCCCTTCCAGTCCCAAATCTGTGATAATATTACCTAGAAACACATTCTCAGGCCTTAAAACACCATACAACATGCCAGTCTCTCTCCTTTGTGACCAGAATCGCCCACAGATTACTAAGGAATCTTCAATATACGTATCTATCGTCCATTTGTACTTAACACTCCTAGCTTCCACATGTCAGCCTATACTTGAGACTTGGAAAGCACTTAGCAAATTTTCAATAATAATATTAATAATTATAATATTATTATAATAATATAATATTAATATTAGATAACATTTATGTAACACTATGTGCCAGGTACTGTGCTAAGTACTTTATAAATGTTATCTCATTTGATCCCCACAACAACTCTGAGAGGTATTATGATCTTTATTTTACAGTCAAGTTAACTGAGGCAAACAAAGGTTAAGTGAGTCACCCAAAGTCAGCTAATAAGTATTTGAGTCTGGATTTGAATTCAGGTCTTTCTGACTCCAGAATCAGTACTCTATCCAGTTCACCACCTTAATAACTATGGAAGGAGAACAGAAATGCTTTCAGTTTCTTATCAGATTATTATGGGAGGATATGGTCAGTAGAAAGCCAAGGGGACCAGATGGGCATCCAGCACTAGTCATGGTCATCAGATTTTGAGCTAGAAAGTTGGTGATGACATGATTCAAGAGTCCTCAATCTGGAGTTGATGAATTTGATTTTTTTTAAATATTTTAATAACTGTTGCAAGAGAATTTCCTTTTCATCCCATATATTTTATTTTATAATTTTTTATCTATTTTTTACATATATATGTATTTATTTTATCTATATATTTTATTTTATATATTTAAAAATTGTTCTAAGAAGGCTTCATCAAACTACGAAAGGGTCCAGGATATAAAAGAGATTAAGAATCCCTGCTACAGTTCAACTCTTTCATTTTACTCAAAGGGAAACTAAAGCCCTTAAAAGACTGAGTAACTTACCCTAGAAGGCACAGACTATAACTAATCAGGGTAGCTGGAATTCTAGCTTTCTGAATCCAAGCTGGGTACTATTTCTACTATAGTATGATGCCTCTAGGGAAGTAAATAACTCATAAAATATGGATATTGGATCCAGAGTAGGATCAGAACCCAGACTAGCAGCGCTGGTGGTAGTAACTATTTAACAACTGGATAGGAGTTAGAGGGGGCTGTTACATGGAGAATACACTTTTAAGTTTAGTCTTCTTTATAAACATTTTCTCCATCACTTTCTTAAGTCTAGAAAACCAATAAAGCAATAACCCAAGCATAGCTTTTTAACCTTTGTTGATTTTCAAAGTATAAATGCTCTCCTTGAAAATTTAACAATCGTGGGCGGAGCCAAGATGGCAGAGTGGAAAGACTCACATTTGCTAGCTCCAAATTCACCACCCATAGATTTCCTGTAAAAAGAACTCCTGACAAATGCTGGAAGAGTGGAAGCCACGCAGCAACACAGTGAAGGAGATTTCTGCCACAGAGAGCCCTGAAAAACCAACCGCAAAGGTACCCCGGACGGGAGCGGAGTCCTGCCTTGGGGAGCGCTCCCCACCCCCGCCCCGGCCGGGGAGCTCTGCCCGGCCGCGTGGCACTGAGAGGAGCCAGCAGACCCAAGCAGGCTTCAGAGACCTGAATCTCCGGGCAGCCGCGAAGGTCCCTCCACCCACAGACGCACAGGTCAGTGAGAGAGACAGGCTGAGAGGGGAGCAGGGTATCTCCGGGACTCGGACTCCCTCGGGAGGCTGCGGCCACGGAGGCAGAGGCAGAGGCCGCTTAGGCAGGAGCTCCACCCCAGCTCCATTACAAAAGATCTCTGCATAAACCCCTGAGGGAACTGAGCCTGAGAGGCGGCCCTGCCCCCACCTGAGAACCAGCAGATAAGCTCCCACTGAAGAGCAGTCAGGCCTGCCGCCAAAAGCCCTG
>CM053771.1:275644937-275675073 GCA_028658325.1 Potorous gilbertii | reverse complement strand
GGGATGAAAGAAGAGAGGGCAGATTGGTGATATAGGTAATTAGAATGTCCAGTGTATTGAGGAGGGGGAAGGGGACAAATGGGGAGAAAATTTTGGAACCCAAAATTTTGTGAAAATGAATGTAAAAAGTTAAATAAATTTATTTAATAAATAAAAAAAAAAAAAAAGAAAATTTAACAATCAACTCTCCTGCCCATACAGGTTGGCTCCAGTACACCCCTGCCAAGCAATTAGAAACCAAGAAGACACAGATGCTAGGAGGCCAAGAGAGGAAGGAGGTACAAAGTTGTCACAATTGAAAGTACTAAGGAACAACACAAAATGAAAGGACCAGCAGCAAGCAGAAAACCTCTTTGGGGAGGGATAGGAGTAGAGTATACAGGAGAATAAAGACACAAGCAAGGAAAAGGGCCTGACATGAAGGCATCTTACTGTTCCAGCTTTAGATGCCTTTATCATCATTTTTAATCCTGGTTTTAGCTGATCCTAGCTGAGCCTGGCCTGAGGATGCATTTCTTGACAGAAGCATTTCCCTGAAATGTGTTGAAGAGAAATTTCACTCATTTTACGGTTATTGACCCATTTTCTGTTATCGATCTTTAGGTACAGGCTTTCTCTCTTGAGTCCTTCATTTTAGTCTCTTTGGGGGCCACCCTGAGTCACTCAATCATAATTCATTGTTTCTAATAGGGTAACATTAATAAAAAACAAAGCCCATTAAAGTCCCACTTAACGAAGCTGTGAATTCAGAAAGCATCCATAGACAAGCTTCCTTTGTCATCACCCTTGTCTTTGCCTCTTGGGATCCCTGCAGCCTAACCTTTAGTCTCCTTCACTGTGACAAGGCCATAGAAAACATGAAAAATCGTTTTCAGTTTGTTTGCTCTTCTTTTAACTTAAAATCTTTATAGCAGAGACACGAATCCTTTTGTAGCATACCATTCCAGTGTAAATGAAGGCTGGTTAAAGCCAGTGCCTGAAGCCCTCTTACTCTGGAAACTCTTGCTTGATCAATAAAAGATCACTGTGGGGCAACTTAAATCTTAATTATTTACTATTTCTGTGCATTCTTATAAAAGAAAATTTCCAAAGGAATCTGACAGCCTGTTCAGTGCCATATGGAGTCAATAGCCTGTATTCTATGAGGTGTTAATGAATTAATTAATCAACTAATGGCAGTGAAGGTCTTTGGGGACCAACATTTCTCTCTTCCCAAAGGGAAGACTTTCTGTCATTGATCTAAATGATAGCCCCACTCAATCTAGTCAGCTACCAGTTAAATTCACTCTATTTTCTCAAAAGACTCAATGATTACTTAAGCAAAGGCTTGCTAAGATGAGCATTGATTATATCAGTTTTTTTAATTTTGCCCTTAACATGTTTTAAACCCAAAAAATGCCAACTCACATTTATCTGAGGCAAATAAAGGTAAGTGTTATAGAGAGAAAACTCTACTGGAGCCCCACATTGAACTAACTGTGGGACCCCAGGGAAATCATTTCCTCTCCTTAGGCCTCTCCTTCCTCATTTGTAAAATGAGAGGATCTATGATCTCTCACATCCCATTAAGTGTCAATATCCTGTTGTTCTTTGAAATTCCACCAAGAAAGGGCATGGATGGCTACACTATAGTTAATCATCTAGCATTTATTAAGCACTTCTGATATACCACTGTACTAAGCGATGGGTATATGAATATAAAGGAATGTTATGGTGATATAAGAAATGATGAATATGAGAAATTCAGGAACAAATTGCATGAACTGATGCAGAGGGAAACAATTAATCTTATTTAAGTGAAAAGAAAAATAAACTGAAGCCAAATGCTATGTGATTATAATGACCAATCTTGGCCCCAAAAAAGAAATGAGGAAATAGACCTTTCTTTCCTTGGAATAGTGAGAGTACAGAGGGAGAAGAGTGAATATGTCATCAGACTAGTTGATCTTGGTTTACTGTTTTGCTTTGTTAGAGTAAAAGTTTCATTGAGTGGGTGGGGAGGTGAAAATGTTATATCTGAAAATGACTTATTTTCTTTAAAGGCATCAATAAAATTTATTTTCAACAAAGAAGCATAAAATCAGAAATATTAAATGCATCCTTTTCAGAGCATAACTCAATGAAAATCATATTCAATAAAAGGGCATGAAAATATAAAATAAAAATTAATTGGAAACTAATTCTAACCTAATTCTAAGGAGTATATGGGTCAAAGAACAAATTATAAAAACAATAAATAATTTCATTACAGAGAATGAAAACAATGAGACAGCACACCAAAATTTATGGAATGCAACCAAAGCAGTACTTAGGGGGAAGCACATCAATTTAAAAAAAAAAAAGAGGTAAGAGCAGGTCAATGAATTGGTCATGCAACTAAAAAAACTAAAAGGAACCAATTAAAAATTCATAATAAAACACTAAATTTAAAGTCCTGAAAATCAAAGGGGAGATGAATAAAAATGAAAGTAAGAAAACCATTGAACTAATTAAATAAAACTAGGGTCTAGTTTTATGAAAAAATAATGAAATAAATAAACCAATAAATGAACCAATGATTGGTTCATTTGATTTTTAAAAAAGGAAAAGAAAACCAAATTACTGGTATCAAAAATGAAAGGGTGAATTCACCATCAATGAAGAAAAAAATTAAAGCATCTATCAGGAGCTATTTTGCCCAATGATACAATAACTGATAATCTAAGTAAAATTGATGAATATTTACAAAAATACAAATTGCCCAGATGAGCAGAGTAGGAAAATAACCATATCTTAGAAAAAAGAAATTGAAAAAAGCCATCAGTTTTGGCAGAAATTTGATATGGACCAATATCTTACCACCACTTACCAAGATAAGGTTAAACTGGATACACAATCAGATATAAAGGCATATATCACATGAAAATTAGAAGAGAATGGAACATATTAATTATCAGTCTAATGGATAGAAGAATTTATGAATGAACAAGAGAGCATTGTAAGATGTAAAATGGATAATTTTGATTTAGTTAAATTAAAACATTTAATAAAATAAAGCCAACATAGCAAAGTTAGAAGGAAAGCAGAAAATTGAGGGTGGGGAGAATTTTATAGACAATTTCTCAGATAAAAGCCTCATATTTCAAATATATAGAGAACTCTGACAAATTTATAAGAATGTGAGACATCTCCCAACTGACAAATTGTCAAAGGATATGAACAGGCAGTTTTTCAATAAAGGAATCATATAGCCATTAAAATGTTTTAAATCACTATTGATTAGAGAAATGCAAATTAAAACAACACGAGTTCTTATCCCACATCTAACAAATTGGTTAAAATTCTATCGAAGTTCTATCAAAGGGGAAAAGACAAATGTTGGAGGCAATGTGGAAAAATGGGACAATAACACACTGCTGGTGAAACTGTGAACTGATTCAATCATTTTGGAGAGAAATATGGAATTATGCCCAAAGAGTTATAAATCTATAAATAGCCTTAGATCTGTTTCCCAAAGTGATCAAGGAAAAAGGAAAAGAATCTATATGTTCTAAAATATTTCTAGCAGCTCTCTTTGTGGTGAAAAAGAATTGAAAAGTAAGGGGATGCCCATCAACTGAGGAATAACTAAGCAAGTTATGATATATTTATTGTGATGGAATACTACTGTGCAATTAGAAATTATGAGTTGGTTGATTTGAAAAAAAAAACAAAGATTTATATGAGCAGAACCAAGAGAATATTGTACACAGTAACAGCAATATCGTTCAAAGAATAATTGCGAACAACCAAGTTGTTGTCATTATAAATACTCAAATCAACTACAAAAGATACAAGAAAGAAGTTGTTATCCACCTCTAGAGAAAGAACTGATAGAGAAGCATACACAATATGGTTTTACATATGTTTGTAAATCTATGTTAAATCTCTAGCGTGAGGTGGAAAAGAAAGGAGGGAGACAGTTTGGAACTTAAAATTTAACAAAATTAAATAAGTAAAATAAAAGATGAAAGAGAAAAAAATCCATCGATGAGCTACCTCAGAAAAAATCCCTGGGATCAGATTGATTCATGAGTGAATTCTATCTAACATTTAAAGAAAAATGATTCCAACACCATAAAACTATTTGGAAAAAATAGGGAAAGAAGAAGTCCTACCAAATTCTTTTTATGACATAGATATGATACTGATACCCAAACCGAGAAGAACAAAAACAGAAAAGGAAAACTATAGGTCTATTTCCATAATGAATATTGATGCAAAAAATTTAAAATAAAATACTAGTAGGGAGATTAAAGCAATATATCACGAAGATCATACAATATGACCAGGTGGGATTTATACTAGGAGACAGATCTGGTTCAATATTAGGAAAATTAATTGTAAAAGTAACTGACTATATAAATAACAACACCAACAAAAATCATATGATTATCTCAATAGATATAAAGATGGGTTTTCTTTTTTTATAAAATACAACACTCATTCCTATTTAAAAAACACGAAAGAGCATAGAAATAAATAGAGCTTTCCTTAAACTAGTAAGTAGTCTCCATCTAAAACTATCACCAGGCATTATCTGTAACAGAAATAAGCTAGAAACTATTCCAATAACATCAGGAATAAAGCAAGGATGCCCATCAACACCACTGGTATTCAACGTTGTTTTAAAAAAGCTAACTATACCAAAATGACAAGAAACAAACTGAAATGATTAGGAAGCACAACTATCATTCTTTGCAGATGATAAGATGGTATACTTAGAGAATCCTAGAAAATCAACTAAAAACTAGCAAAAATAATTAACAATTCTAACAAAGCGGCAGGATACAAAATAAACACATAAATCGTCAGCATTTCTATATATTATCAACAAAATCCAAATGACAAAGATAGAGAGAGAAATTCCACTTAACTTCTGTGTCCCAGGATATTCTCTAAGGATATAAGTTAGAACTGAGAGTTGTTGCTATATAGCAGTGAAAGGGAATTTCTTAACAGGATACCAATGAAATCACAGATATGGACCCACCACCACCACCACCCCTGTCACCAAAATGAAAAGCATAGCATTGGGAAATTTGGAAGTACAAAAAAATCTCTTACTCTAGAGAAATTTAAGAATGAAATAGAGAATTGTTTCACTAAGAGTCACTGTGATATAAAGGACCAAGCACTGGTCTGGGCTTCAAAAGACCAAGTTCTAGTCCCAGCCCTGCTACTGACTTAGTTGTGTAACATTGAGTAATTGACTTCACTTCTCTAAGAATCCTATTTCTCTTCTATCAAATATAAGAGTTGAACTAATGCACCTCCCCATTCACTGCCACTTGCATTTTTTTTTACTACAATGTGTTGGAGCTAAGAAAATGGACAGATGATTTTATGAGGTTCATTTCAATCTGAAGATACAGGAACAGTATTCCCCATCACTCTTGTTTTGCCCATTGGCATCCCACTTTCTCTATTCACACTAATTCAAATCTCATTTGAGTACCTCAATCAGTTCTAGGAACTAACTAAATGGAAGTTCTACAAGCACAGCTTTCCCTCCATCCCCAAATCACAAAGAAAATTTATAGAAGTCAAGCAATAAAGCTCTATCTGTCTTTACTGTGTTCAAGTAAGGGAGAATAAAATGAAACAAGAAACATAAGAATATAATAGAATAAAGTGGGAAAATTAGAAAAATAAAGAGGAAAAAGACAAACACAACATAGAAACATGAAAACTAAGTATGAGAAAATCACTTTATTTGTTTTAAAAACCTTGCTAAGTTCTATGTACTGTGTTTTTAGAAATTACGTTCTGGTATAGGATCAAATTTATTTATAATCAACTGACAGCTTTAACAAAAAGCAGTTTGTGTCAGAGCTCAGGTTATAAAAGCTTCATTTGTTGTGGAGGGGAGTGTGTAATGAGTAAATTTGAGCTTTGTCTTTCACACAAATGAATCTAGCAGTTAGGTACTTGGAGGTAGAATTGTGAGATTTAGAAAATGGTCAGCAGGGAAACTGATAATTGCAAAATAACAGGCATGGAATTTTCACACAGGTATGTGTGTGTGTCATGCTGCTGTGTGAGTTTCTCTTTTGTACACTGGGGTACAAGGAAGAGAGGAAGCAGAGAAACTATAAAGCTAAATAAAACCTTTCCTCCAAGAGGTTGTAAGCAAGTAGTTAAAAGTCCCTCTTGCTAAAGAGAGATCAAAGGATGTCTCCAATTTGCCAACTGGACTTTTGGTTCAAAAACCAGTGTCCCAGAAACCTGGAGAAGCTTCAGATGTTTTATTTTCAAGTAAAGATATGCATATTACATCGCATGACTAGTAAGAAGGAGGACCAGACATTTCTAGTGTCTATTACACGCAGGGCACATTTCTACTATATACTAGGCACTGAGGATACAAAGATATAAATGAAATAGTTGCTGCCCTCAAGGAGTTTATGCTTCATCTGAGATAACAGCATGAATGTATATAAACATATACAAAGTTACATTGAAAGTAAATTCAATGTGACTTTTTTTGCAGAAAATTATCTAGCAGCTGGTTGACCAGGAAAGACTTCATGTACTAAGCAGTGCTTAAGTTGTGCTTTCAAGAAAATTTGGGACCTTAGTAAGCAGAAGTGAGGCAAGATTGTATTGTAAGCATGCAGGACAGGTTGTGCAAGAAATAGCAACTATAAGTTTGGTTGAACTATAAAATAAGGGGAATGATATGTAATAAAATTGAAAAGAGAGGGTGAAGCTAGGCTATGAAGGAATTTATATTTGTTTGCAGTTTTTCTATGCCCTATTACATGCTATATTTATATTAAAATGCCATGTGGTGCTGAAAGATATTTATATTCTTTCATGGTCTCATTCAGAAGGCTCCAAAAAAAATTCTAAATTCCCCAACAATTTATTAAGTTCTTTATTTTACCTTTTATCAACTGTCAACTAACGCATCTCCCCATTCCCTACCACTTTCATTTTTCTTTGGTTACACTATGTTGGAGCTAAGGAAATGGACAGATGATTTCATGAGGTTTATTTCAATCTGAAGATACGGAAACAATATTCCCCATCACTCCTCTTTTGCCCTTTGGCATCCCACTTTCTCCATTCACTCTAATTCAAATCCCATTTGGCTACCACAGTCAGTTCTAGGGAGTATCTAAATGGAAGCTCTATAAGCACAGACAGACAGACCATGAGAGGGATACATTGTAGTCTCTTACTTTTACTGTGTTACATGCTATGACTTTTTGCAATTCTGGCAATACTACCCTATAAATTTAGATTTATTCCATTTAGAGCATATAGGCTCATTTTTCTATGATTTCCTTAAGCATAATGTAATTTTCTTGTTTATTTCTGTTTATATTGTAAACTTTATTTTTGCTTTGTCTGACAGCATGGGTGTTATGCCTGCTTTTTTGGATTCAATTGTCTTTGCTTTTCAGATGTGTTTCATAAGCAACAAATTGTGGGGACTTGTTTTCTTGTCCATCTGTTGTCTTTTATTTTACTAAATTGTTTAATCCATTCACTTTAATGTTAAAAGAGTTAGATTTATGCTTTCCTCCATTTATGTCTCTACTAATATTTTAGTTGTTTAGTGGTGGTTCCCCATTTCCTTTTTTAAGTATTTTGTCCTTCCTCAAGCTACTTTGTGCTCACTAATTTGTGTTTATGTTGTATCTCTCCAGCAAGCTCCTGGAAAGCAAAGGCTATTGTATTGTTCTTTGTATTTTCATCACATAATAGCATGTAGTAGGTTTTTAACAGATGTTTGTTGAATTGTATTGATTTGAGTTAAATTCAATTGAAAAGAACTCCAGAAGAGTGGCTGGTTAGTATTAATACTAACACATATGCATACTTACGCTAATGAGGCAGTTAGGTGGCCAGTGAAAAGGTGGTGAGCCTGGAATCAAGAAGCCCTGAATTTAGCACCACCTTCAGACACTTCTTCTCTGTGTAAACTTGGGAAAATCACTTAATCTCTGCGTGGCCTCAGTTTCCTCCACTATAAAATGGTTCCTAATAATAGGACCTACCTGCTAGGGTTGTTATGGGGTTCAAATAAGACAATCTTTTGAAAGCACTTAGCACAGTGCTGGGCACATAATAGGTGCTACACAAATGCCAGCTATTTCTCATTATTGTCATTGGCATCATTTTTATTATTACTTGTGAGCAGCGAGGTGGTGCAGAGGATAAGCACCAGTGCAGGAGTCAGGAGAACCTGAGTTCAAATCTCACCTCAGACACCTGACACTCACTAGCTGTGGGACCTTGGGCAAGTCACCTAACCCCAGCTGCCTCATCCTAGGTCATCTCTAGTCATCCTAATGAATATCTGGTCACTGGATTCAGATAGCTCTGGAGGAAAAGTGAGGCTGGTGACCTGCCCAGCCCTCCCTCCCTCAAAACAAAGTCAAGTGCAAGTCATGTCATTGTTTCTTTGATGGTATGGTCTTCTTTGGCAATGAAGGACAAACACATTATCATTTGTACATATAAAAGAAATTCATCCTGGAAGTGACACAAATTTAAAGCAACTAGGGAATCTACTTTCAAGATATTTCAAAAATTGAATTACAAAAAAATGGAAATTGTCATAGACTATGAGTTTTTACTACCCAAAAAACTGCAACCAAGAAGACATCAGCACCTTTTGACCCAGAGGCCTATCTGTTTCTATAAAGTCATTATAAGAATGATGTATGCATGTATCAAGTGTATCCTTGATGGAAACATGAAAAGGAAGCTTCCCCAAGTGATTTTCACCCCAAGTCACATCTTTAGTCACAAAATTGAATGATAAATATAGTGATATATGTCCCAGGTTTATAACATCTGGGTTTGGTTTGTTTTTTTTTTTTTAAGAATATGATTTAGTAGAAACAACTAGAGCTTGGAAGGCTCTCCTTAAACCAGACATTTCTCATGCATATCTTGAGATAATATTATTCAACAATCCACTGAATGTTTACACCAAGCCAATCATATAAAATGGAGATGTGTTATATGTTCATCTAGGGTGTTTGTCAGTGTCATAAAGAATATCCTTTGCCTGAGTCACGTCAGAGGAGAATTATATGTCGATGGCAACATTGTCCAAAAGCTCATATTTTCAGATAACTGGGCTATTTTTATTAAGTCCTAAAATACCTTCACAGTGAAACCTACAGTTATTAGGACAAGTTCAACATCGATTCCAGAAAAACAAAAAGGATGAGAAACATATTGCCAAGACAAAAATGTGTAGCTGAATTGTTATTGCATACATGTCATGGTCAGGCACTATAGCTTGACAAAGAACCGATATAGAGTTGAAGAAAAGATTGGGCTGGATTCCATTTAGAAAACTGTGTAGTGCTTTTAATGATACTAAGGTGTTTGCAACTAAAAAAATTCTGTCTTTTACATGAATATCTACCAAATAATGCCACTTGACTATGAATTGTGGAACAATATAATTGCAGAAGAATTAAAGGTGTAAGTGACCCAATGGGTAATGCAAAGACACATGGTGTGTGCAAATATGCCATACAATATTACCAGTGATAACTTGTCCATGAGTGGCAGCATAAAACAAATCATCAAGGACATGAATGATCAGAAAAGGAAATAAATTAATCATATAGTGTGAGCACAAGAGGCAAGAATTGTGTTATATTGGTACTGTCAGCATATGAAAACAACCAGATGACAGTTTTCCAAGCATGCTGCTATATAAGATTCAAGTATGATGCAGGGCAAGGAAGTACACAAGGAATTACCATGGCCTAGCAAAATGCTTAGTATAGAGTAGTCATTTAATAAATTGGTCAATTTATTGGTCAATTTTTTATCCCCTAACCCCACTCTATTCCATGACCAGTCATGCTTCTTTTATGCTCATATATGACTTTGAAGATATTTCCTGTCACTTTGAGGTCACAAATCATTAATGATCATATGTTGCAGCCTTATTACATCCACCATGCATGTCCTCTTTGATCTTTAGATCAAGTGAAAATTTCAATTTTTCAGATATCATAGAGTACCATGATTTGCCATTTTAAGACATATTTAAGGGGAGAAAGACAGAATAGAAATTTTGGGGGCAAAGACACAGAAATCAGAAGATTGTTTCTGTTTCCTGTTTTGTCATGGTTTAATTAGGGTATTGTGTCACCTCTTTGGGCCACAGTTTTTTTATATGTGAAATACAGATTTTGGCCAAGATGATATCTATGGTTCCTTCGATCCATAACATTCTGTGGTTCTTTGAAGAATATGTAAACACTTTGAGTTTATTTTACTGTTCTTTACAGAATTAACACCATCTTATTAGCTTATGAGCATTAAAATATATTCTATAATTACCATCATATTTCATATACTCATACATATGAAGATTCATATGTAAATTTGAAAATATTGGTAAAGAGGGTTTTCTTTTCCTTTTTTATGATAGGAAAGTAATCAAAAAATTCATTTAAAAATTTTATTCTAGTCTTTCACATCCCTAGAGTTTCCCAACAATACCTGTTCTTACCAAGGACAACAGCAGTAGCAGAGCTAAGAGAGGGACTCGACAGCATGTAAAACTCCATCAGAGTACTGACTGGGTTGAGATAAACCAAGGTGAAAGAACTACTACACAATTATTTCAACAGGACATCTGACTTCCCACCATAAAAGAGATGGTGTAAGGAAAGGACACTACACTTTCACTCAGAAGATTTGACTTTGAATCATGTGTCTGCCTCTTACTAGCTGGTTATACCTAGCAAGTCACAAGCTCTCTGAGGCTCATTTTCTTTATCTGTAAAATGGATACAATAATTGTCATGCTACCAACTTCATAGAATTGTATCCAAAAAGACAGTAAACCTTTGTAGAAAAGTTGTTTAAATATTTTTCTCCGAGGCTGTTTCCTGTTGTACACAGGTGCTCCTCAACCCTCCATCCATTATCTTTTTCCCATCCAAAAAAAAGAGATTAAGATTAGAATATCAATTTACCTTTACATAGCACTTTGAAATGACTCACTGTTGTAAGACAAAGGCTTTCCAAGCAGAAAGACTTAGAGAATCTCAGAACTGGAAGAGACCTCCAAGGGCACCTAATTCACTACTTCCTCAAATAAGAATTTCCCTCTCCATGGTATACTCCAGATCTTCAGGCCAAGGAAAGATCAGTACCCAGAGACTCAGTTGGGAATACTTCAATAAGCATAATTTGGACTAGGTGGCCTTTGAGATTCCTTTCAGCCCAGAAATTCTGTAATTCTCTTCATGTCGGCACTTATTTATAGCATGTCAATAAAGTCAAGTCAGCAAGCATTTATTAAGCACCTACTATGTACTAGGTACCATGTTAAGCACTGGAGATACAAAGAGAGGCAAAAAGACAGTCCCTGCCCACAAGGAGCTCCCACTCTAATGGAAGAGATAACATGCAAGGAGATTACATTAAAACAATCTATAGGTAGGATAAATGAGAGATAGCCAACATAGGGAAAACACTAGAGTTAGAGAATTTCTTCTGGAAACTCAATGAATGTAGGTTGGCTACTTATCAGTAACTAGTGTCAAAAGTCAGATTGGAGACCTCATCTTCCTGGGTCCCAGGCAGGAAAACTCATATAAAATAATCCTGCGGTCATTTTTCTTTTGTTAAAAATGGAGTTAGAAATAACTCAGATTTATCCATGTGCCTTATTGAGCTCTAGCTTAAAGTCATAGATGGTCAGGAGAAAAACTGTATAGTAGTGGGAAAGTGTGCTTGGTTTAGGGTCAAATGACCTGGGTTTGAATTCTGACACTAGTAATTACTGTTCGACCTAGGTCAAGTCACTTAACTGCAGAATTCAGTTGCTTCATTTGTAAAATGAGAGGGATTGAACTAGAAGAACTCTAAGGTTCCTTTTAGCCCTAAATCTATGATTATAAGATTATAGCAATATGGCCAAGAAAGAGATTGTATTATATACCCTCAACTTTCCTATCACCAAAAACTAAGAAGAAATGTATCAAAGTAAAAGAATATCAGAGAGACGAAGGCAGAAATATGGAGAGAAATAGAATAAGATAGAGACATCTTTACAAGGAAATCTCATAGAAAAACTAACAAAGTGACAAGAGACAAAAATGAGCTCCTGATACAATGAGGATGGAAATGAGAGACTGAGCAATCTTCTTTTTCCTATTGTTTTGAGAGACTGGCAAATTTTTGAACAGGGATTTACTGTTTAGTTTCCCTTTCCCACACAGGAGTGACAGGAGAGTGGAAGGAGAAATCAGATTCACAACCTTTCACCACTGAAGGAGTGGTTTGGAAAGACACAAGGTTTCTTGCTTGAGACACAAATAATCAAAGTGTTGGTGCTGCTTTGTTTCATATTTTCAGTAAATTTGTCTTTATTACTAATTTTTTGAGGGGGTTAAGGGATACAGACCTAAATTTTCATCTGCACAGGGAATCCTTAATGAAGGAACTCCCTCAAAACTCTGTAATGTGGAATCTTAGTTACTTGGGTCACTGAAAATGACTTGCCTATGGTCATGTAACCACAATAAGTTAAAAATAACATCTGACCCAAAATCTTCTAGGCTCTGGAGCCAATTCTTTATTGATGCTACCTCTTAAAACTGGACAATTTTATAGTCTCCTACTCTCCTTTTCCTATTCGATCTGGGCCCTAACTCATTACTCATTTCAATCAACTCTTTTAATATATATGGATATATAGGTATATTATACATATATATATAAAATAACAGGTATGGATAGAATAATTTAAGATACATAATCGCTAGTTTTTATATGGAACTTTAAAATTGGCAAAGCACCTTAATTAAATATATTATATTGACTCAGTTGATCATCACAAGCCTGTTAAGTGCCATTATTACCCCATATTTGCAAATGAGGAAACTGAAGTTGAAATTAAATGACTTATTTAGGATTTCACAGCTAGCAGTTGCCTGAGGTAGGATTTAAACTCAAGCCTTTTTGACCATAAGTTCAACATTGTATCCAACACACCAACTAGCCACCTATATATACTGATGGACTAATACATTATTGCGAGCAAGGCTAGTTTCTTGGGGGAGTCAGAACTAAATACAGATTTTCCAACTCTTAGTCCAATTATCTTTCCTTAAAAATCACTTAATAAACACATTGTGCTGGAGTAGGGGAGCGCTTAGCCTAGATGATGGAGTAGAAAGATGTACATACTTTAGCTCTTCCCCCACAGCCCATAAAATGCCTGTAGAGAAGGACTTTTAATGAATTCTAGAGCAGCAGAAACCACAGAGAGATGGAGTGGAGGAGATTTCCAGCCCAGGGTGACCAGGAGGGCCAATGGGAAAGGTCTGTCACACCAGACATGGAACAGAGCACAGCACAGCCTTGGCCACATGACTCTGGGAGGAGCAGGACCAGAGCAGGCTTGGGGACAAATCCCCAGAAGCAGCAGCAGTTCACAGATCCCTCAATTCACAGGCACCAAAGGTCAATGAGAGAGCTTTTTCAAAGAGAGTGAGAAGGGAGCAGGATCCATCCCTGGCCCCAGATCAAGGTGGTGGTGGAGGTTGGGCAGCAGAGGCTTCTGGTGGCCACAGTAGGCAGCAGCCAGTGTCCATTGTTCCATTGTTGGAGCACTGACCATAAAGCCCCTGGGGAAATTGAGCAACAGTTGATCTGAACCTTGGCCCTGAGTGGTGGCTCTGCCCCCATCTAAAGTCCCTGGGGGAATTGAGCAGCTGATCTTAATCTCAGCCCTCAGCACTGTCCTAGAGTGAGGAGGAGCATTAGGACCCTCCTCCTAACAAAGGATTCAGAAGTCAAGTAACTGGTTGGTAAAATGCCCAAAAAAGTGGGGGAAAAAAGACCATAGAAGGTTACTTTGTTAGTGAACAAATATTTCCATCCATCCTTTTGGATGAGGAAGAACAAAGCATACTGTCAGAAGAAGTCAAGACTTCTGCATCCAGTACCTCCAAAATGAATATACAACGGGCTCAGGCCATGGAAGAGCTTGAAAAACGAGTCAGCAGCTTGCTAAAGGAGACCAAAAAAATGCTGAGGAAAATAATACCTTTAAAAATAGGCTAACTCAATTGGAAAAAAGGTCCAAAAAGTCAATGAGGAGAAGAATGCTTTAAAAAGCATAATTAGCAAAATGAAAAAGGAGGTTCAAAAGCTCACTGAAGAAAATAGTGCTTTAAAAATGAGAGTGGAGTTCAGGGAAGTTAATAACTTTCTGATAAACCAAGAAGTTAAAAAAGAAAACCCAAGGAATGAAAAAGTAGAAGAGAATGTGAAATATCTCATTGCAAAAACAACTGACCTGGAAAATAGATCCAGGAGAAACAATTTAAAAATTATGGGACTACCTGAGAACCATGATCAAAAAAAGAGCCTAGACATTATCTTTCATGAAATTATCAAAGAAGACTGCCCTGATATTCTAGAGCTAGAGGGCAAAATAGATATTGAAAGAATCTCCCAATTGCCTCCTGAAAGAAATCCAAAAAGAGAAACTCCTAGGAATATTGTGGCCAAATTTCAGAGTTTCCAGGTCAAAGAGAAAATATTGCAGGCAGCTAGAAAGAAACAATTTGAATATTGTGGAAATACAATAAGGATAACACAGGATCTGGCAGCCTCTACATTAAGGGATTGAATGGCTTGGAATAGGATATTCCAGAAATCAAAGGAACTGGGATTAAAACCAAGAATCACCTACCCAGCAAAACTGAGTATAATACTTCAGGGGGAAAAAATGGTCATTCAATGATATAGGGGACTTTCAAACATTCTTGATGAAAAACCAGAACTGAAGAGAAAATTTGACTTTCAAACATGAGAATCAAGAGAAGCATGAAAAGGTAAACAGGAAAGAGAATCATAAAGGACTTTCTAAAGCTGAACTGTTTATATTCCTACATGGAAAGATAAGATTTGTAACACTTGAGAATTTTCTCAGTATTTGGGTAGGTGGGAAGCATTACACACACACACACACACACACACACACACACATAGACAAAGAGCACAGATTGAGTTTAATCAGAAGGAATGATATCTATAAAAAATGAAATTAAGGGGTGAGAGAGGAATATATTGGAGGAGAAAGGGATAAATGGAATGTGGCAAACTATCCCTCATAAAAGAGATAAGAAAAATCTTTTTCAATGGAGGAGGAAAGGGAGAAGATGAGAGGGGAAAAGTGAAGCTTACTCTCCTCACATATGACTTAAGGAGGAAATAACATGCTCACTCTATTTGGTATGAAAATCTAGCTCATATTACAGGAAAGCAGGAGAGAAGGTGACAGGTGGGGTTATGGGGATGATAGAAGGGAGGGCAAATGGGAGAAGGGAGTAATTAGAAGTAAACACTTTAGGGAAGGGACAAGATCAAATTAGAGAATAGAATAAATGGGAGACAGGGTAGGATGGAGGGCAATATAGTTAGTCTTACACAACAAGACTATTATGGAAGTTTTTTGCAAAATGACGCATATGTAGCCTGTATTGAATTGCTTACCCTCTCAGTGGGGATGGGTGGGGAGGGAGGAAGGGAGAGAAGTTGGAATTCAAAGTATTAGAAACAAATGTTGAGAATTATTATTGCATATAACTGGGAAATAAGAAATATAGGTAATGAGGTATAGAAATCTATCTTGCCCTTCAAGAAAAGAGGGAAGATGGGGATAAGGGAAGGGTGGGGTGTGATAACTGGGAGGGCACATGAGGGAAGGAGTAATCAGAATGCAAGATGTTATGGGGTGGGGGAGGGGAGAGATGGGGAGAAAAGTTGGAACTCAAAATTTTGTGGAAATGAATGTTGAAATCTAAAAGTAAATAAATAAAACTATATAAAAAATAAACCCATTGTGCAAGCATATGAGTTGATCCAATTCACTTGGGTTCTAATTGTATCTCTGTAACTAGCTTGTGTTGTGACATGAGCAAATTACTTCACCTCACTGGGTTTCACTATCCTCAACTTTAAAAAGAAAGAGGGTTGAAGCTGAGTTGCAAAACTTTTTTTTAATTTTTTTTATTTTTAAGGGTATTTTAATATAATAATTTTCATTTGTAACCCTACATGTTATATTTTATGTACTTGAATACAATATTCAGACAAGAGGTCCACAGACTTTTCTAAACGGATAAAGGGGGTCCATTACACATACACACACACACACACACACACACACACACACACACACACACTCACAAATTAGGAACCTCTGGTCATTCTAATGCTACATCATGTGTCAAGCAAAGGCAGAGGAACAATAGTAAAAGAATTCCAGGACCATGGACAGAGGCTAAAGGAGGAGGTTTTGAACAACTGAATTATTAGACAAGACTCCTGAGCAAAATATTAGGAGTTCCTGGACCAGAGAGAGTCCTAAAACCAAGCAATGTTAATGAGCAGCAAGAGACAGAGTCATGATGTGGAGAAGCAAACTCAGGCCTTGCCCTCTATTAGTACTATGAGTTATGTGAACTATAAAGGTCTAAGGAGGAAAATAGTGAGTCTCATCACTCAAAATACTTTCCCCATTTAGGGAATACTTAAGCACAGGGTAGTGTTATGTCTTGAGAACTATATAGGTCTATTGGGGAATGGAGCTCACCAGAAAGGGAAGACTTGTCTTAAATGTTTATTGACATGAGTTTTCCTCATGCCCACCAGAGAAGAGCTAGAGGTGAGAGAAAAAGAATCCTGATGTCAAGTGTCTCTTTTCTGTTTGTTAGAGCTATGGAGAAGAAGGAACAAACTACTGTACCATCTATGGCTACATCAAACTGTTGTTGATGTTGTAACAGAACAGAATGGGAATACCAAACAGAAGACCTGTGGATCATTAAATTTTTCCAATTATTTCTGGTTGTTCAAATCACACTTACCACCTTTGTTCTACACCTTGCTCTCTGTAGCTGGCTGCTCAGCATCCTCTAGTTATGAGAGGCAAGATTATTGCTCCTGATTTCCAAATTCTACCAGATCTGCCTACCTTTTGGGAAAAAAATATTGCATGCAGCCCCCTAAGTCTACCCTCTCATGCTTATGAATCCCCCCAAAAGCTACCTAAAATTAAAGGATTCCAGTCACTACCCATTCAAGACCATAGTTCACAAGCCCCTAACAGATGTGTTTACATCTGCCTGATGCTTTGTCTTTAAGAAAAGTCATTTATTCAAACAGTAGAACAAATATAACAAGAGGAGTCTTCTGCCATGCACACATGATAAGCACTCTGTGGTGGCCTCACAAAGCAGAAATGTGAGTAGGTGTAATGCATGGAGACTGAAAAAGAGCAGTCAAATAACGAGAAAGAGAACTAGGACAGATTGGTGTAATAAAAATCTAGACAGAGCATATCCAAAAGAATATGGTCAACAATGTCAAATTCAGTAGTAAAGTCAAGAAGGCTAAGAACTGATAAAAAAAATTTCTGTTGTGGAAATTAAGAGCTAACTTTGGAGGAAGAAACTTCAGTTGAAAGATGAAATTAAAAGTCAGAATTTAAAGGGTTGAGGACTGAGAGGAGAAGAAATGAAGGCAATAAGTGTGGGCAGCTTTTTCTCAGTGTTTGGCTAAGAAAAAGAGGAAAGCTTTTCAATGATTACTTCAGGAGATGTTAGGATCTAGTAAATTTTTTTATTTAAGGATGGAGAAACTTTTTGAAGGAAGCAAGGGGAAAAATAGTACATAAAAAGAGGTTGGAGATCAGAGAAGGGATGATTGAGGAGACCATCTGATGAAGATAGAGAGGATGGTATTAAGGGCACATGTAAAGTAGTGAGCCTTGGTGATGAGGAGTATACTCATTGTCAGAAGCTTCAAAAAGGGGAGAGTGGGAGATCAGAGGTGTGAAATTAAGAGAAAGCAGAAGAGGGAGCATATAGAGAATGACCTTGATTTTCACAGCAAAGTAAGAGGCAAATTCCTCAGCTGAGATGATTGGAGCAAGGGATATGGAAGTCTTAAGGAGAGAATGTAAGTTTTGAGATAGCTTCCACAGGGGTAGGATAGAGAATCAATTAGGGACAAATAAAAGGATTGTCTTGCTGTAGTGAGAGCCTAGATGAAGAATGAATGTCTTTATCCCAAGTCTCTATATGACTTGGGGTAAGAAGTTCTCATTGAAATCCATTAAATTTCTAACTGTTAATACACATTTCCCTCAAATTATTTCAAATACTGTCTTCCAAAAAAGCATAAAAAGATATGTCATCAATGCTTAATCAGATTCCCAGGATGTTTTGTCTTACTTTGCAAATGAATCTGAGCAAGCACAAAAGTTGATTGCACACTTTATTACTTCATACAGGTCGTTCCACATTCCTGTGTGTCATATTTATTGTGGTTTTGATACTATAATATGTGTGTGTGGTTGTCCTTCATTGCCAAAGAAGACTATGCCATCAGAGAAATAATGACATGACTTGCACTTGACTTTGTTTTGAGGGAGGGAGGGCTGGGCAGGTCACCAGCCTCACTTTTCCTCCAGAGCTATCTGAATCCAGTGACCAGATATTCATTAGGATGACTAGAGATGACCTAGGATGAGGCAGCTGGGGTTAGGTGACTTGCCTAAGGTTACACAGCTAGTGAGTGTCAAGTGTCTGAGGTGAGATTTGAACTCAGGTCCTCCTGACTTCTGTACTGGTGCTCTATCCACTGCACCACCTAGCTGCCCCAATACTATAATAACTCATTACATTAATATATTATGATTTATTCAACCATCCTCCAATTGTTGTGCTTACAAGTTGTTTCCATTTTGTTGTTATTAGAAATAGAGCAGCTGCGACACTTTTTTATAGATAGGGTTTTTTCTTCTTTTTCCCTAATAATGATGTTTGGGAATAAAGTCATAGCAATAGAATTGCTGAATCAAAAGCAATGATCAGTTTTAAAAGTAATTACATACTGCTATAGTACTCTCTAAAATGTCTGCACTTACCTTCAGTTCCACCAACAATGTATTGTAATACCTGTTTTCCCACTAGTCTGCCAACATTGAAATTTATTGAGTTTTGCTATTTTTACAATTCTAATGAATATAAGATAGCATCTTACAGTTCTTAAAGCCTATATTTCACTGATTATTGGGTAATTGTAGTACCTTTTATACAGTTATTGATAAATTGTCTTCTTTCCAAATTTTTCTGTTCTCATCCTTTGACTACTTTTTCAGTAGGAATAGTGCATTAGCTTTATATATCAATTTCATTAAGATTCTAGATCTCAAACTATTATCTTATCTGCAAATATTTCCCAATATTTTTATCTTCTTTTAATTTTGCTTTTTGTTATTCAAAATCCTTTTATCTTTGTATAATCTATTCACTGGTTTTCTTTTTCAATTAGTCAACTAACAAGCATTCTATTAAGTGCCTACCACATTCCAGTTCTCTGTGCTCTTCCCCGCCCAATTTTCCTTTTATTATGTGTATTTATGCATGCAATACAACCCTTACTCCTTTTCACACTTAGATGAAAGCTCTTTCTAGGTAGAGAATATTAGGTTCATGGCTTTGCATCTCTAGTACCTAGTAGGGTGCTCTGTACATAGTTCGAGCAAATATTTATGCTATTGGTTACTTCAATTGATAGGATTCTTCATAATGTTGTCCCTTTTTTCAGAAACAGAATAGTTTCTAGTTTTAAATCACAGAAATCCAGTCCTAAGGGTGATGCTACTTTCTTCAATCCAGTCACATGACTCACTGCTGCCCTGCCCCTTCCTGAAAATCTGTTATTCTGGCTGGAGTTAAGTAAAAGGTGGTTAAACTGTGCCTCCAGTTTCAGGATCAAAATTTCAAAAAGGCATGGTTTTAACAGAAGTGTGTTAGAGCTAACGTATAGTTATTGGGAGATGTAACACCAATGCAGTACCCATAGCGGCTCCTATGAATATGCATGCCTATTTCCAGGGTAAATTCACAAAATATAACAAACTCTCTTCCTCAAAGACAAAACCAAAGTATTTATTTGGGACATTATTAGAATGCCAGGAGGTAAGATTTAGAAGTGTACTTACTACTAATCCAGGAAGTGCCAATATGTTAAAACCTTCTTTCTGTCAGGCCTCCCCACAAAAACAAGTTCCCCTAAACAAATTCATCCCTCCACCCACTCACAGCTTGCTTCTCTCTCTCTCTCTCACCGCCCCCCTCCTCTGCCTGCTCATGCTTTCTCTCTCTCCTCCTTGGGCAAGCTCCTCCCTGTCTGAGCTCCATGTAACCACAAGCTCCATGTGTTAGGCCTATTAATGGGCAGGGAAGACCTTCCTATTCTATTAACATTACAGGAGAGCCTATTGTTAATATTTTCACATAAGCATTTACACCTTGGAAACCAGCACATGCTAAAAATCAGGGCTTGATTTATTCCATTAATTTCTAGACTTAAGAAAGTGATAGAGAAAACATTAATAATGCAGATTATACTTAAAAGTGTGTTATATGTATTTTCCCCCCAGGGAGTTGATTGTTGAACATTTATCAGAATGCCAATGATTAAGCAGGAAAGCTCCTAATATATTCCTTCCTGAATAGGTTGGAGATACCAATCAACATATCTACAATATAATATTACCACCCTTGTATTTTTCCAGTCATTTATGAGTATAAAATTCTGAAGATAAACTAAAAAGAACTAATAGTGGAAAGGCCATGATTAAGAGAAAAAGACTGTCCCTAATTATAGTAATATAGTAATCACTATATTCTTACACATTCACATTTATTTCTGTACATATATAATGACCAATTACAAGACCAATATCAGACATCTTATATACTTGACGTTCTGTGAGAACAACCAAGAAGCATCCTTTTCTCTGTTACAATCTTTATATGTTTTATCTACCCCTCTAAGATGATCAGAGCCCTCAATATTAATAGATCTGTAGATATCTTTTCTCCTTATATGTTAACACTGTTTGTGACTGAATTCTTCACCCGCATCCCCACGTCCACCTCCTTCCCAGCAAGGAATTTTAAGACTGTAGACAATAGGACAGTCATGTTAATGTCTTAAGCCCTCTTGTTACCTGGGACCTATGACCTCAGTCTGGTATAAGAACACTCAAGAACATTATAGAATCAGAGAATTTCTGAGTTTGAATAACAGCTAATTGCTAACATTTATATAATTCTTTATTGTTACAAAGTATTTTACAGATGTTATTTCATTTAATTTCCACAGCACCACTGAGAAGCTGATAATATGAGTATTCTCCTTCTACAAATGAGGAAATACAGTCTACTCCCTCCCTAGAGGCAGTTCGTGGTAGGGTGGATGGAAAGCTAGACATAGAATCAGGAAGAACTAAGTGCAAATCAAGCCTCAGACATTCACTAGATATATGACCCAGAGCAGGTCATTTAATCTCCATTTATCACAGTTTCTTCTATTGTAAAATGGAGATAACAATATCATCTACCTCCCAGGATGGTTGTGAAAATCAAATGAGATAATATTTGTAAAAGGTGCTCAGTGTAGTACCTGGCCTACAGTAGGTACTATATGAATGCATATTTCCCCTCCCTCTCTGCTACTAGATCCTTCCCTTCTATGATCACTTTCCATCCCCTCTTCAATTATCTCACATATCTCCTCCAATGAGGAGCAAGCTTCTTGAGGAGAGGGACTATATTTTACTTTCTTTGTACCTCTTTTACTCCCAGCACTTAGCACAGTGCCTGGCACAAAGTAAGTGATTAACAAACACCTGTTTGCTAACTGGTGGGCGAGAAGTTAAATGGCTTACCCCAGTGGCACCCAAGTGCTATGTGTGTGAGAGAGAATTTGAAGGAACCTTCCTTAAAAGGCCTGAGCAAGATTGCAAGTAGCCACCTAATACAACCTATAGCTAAACAAGAAATTCTTCTACAACATGTCCAAGTTGGTGTCATCCAGTTTTTGCTTAAAGACCTAGAGGGGCAAGTAATACATTGCTTCCCATGGCAGCCATTCAACTTTTTAGACGGTCCTACTTTTTAGGAAGATTTTTTTTTCATTTCAAGCCAAAACTTGATTTTGTTTTCATTGTCCCTAATGGCGCCTTCTAGGGCCAACAGGAGAAAACTCTAATTATTCTTCCATTGACAGCCCTTCAAAAACTTGAAGACAAGTAAGACGTCTCCCCCAAGCATTCTCTTCTCCAGGCTAAACACCCCAATGTCTTTAACTAGTCTTCATATGGAATTACCTCAAGTTGCTAGTGGAGCCCTTCTTTGGATATTCTAAAATTTATTAATCTCCTCCTCATATGTGGTACATAGAACAGAACACAATACTCCAAATGAGACCTGGCCAAAATGGAATATGATAATACTATGCCATTTTTATTTTTAGATGATAGTCTCTCTCATTGTCATAAAAGACAGAGTGCTAGACTGGAAGTCAGAAAGAATGGATTGTTTCCCTCTTCAGATACTAGGCAAGTCACTTGAAACTTCTGAGTCTCATCTTCCTCATCTGTAAAAGGGGGATAACAATTCCACCCATTTCACAAAGTTATTGTGAAGATTTTATGGTATAATGTCCATAAAGTACCTTGCAAACCTTAAAGTGCTGCACAAATGTAAGCTATTATTATTAAGGCAATCTAAGATTTTATTAAATTTCTTGACTGACATATTATAGTGTTAACACTGAGGATGCAGAGAATCAGATATATATATATATATATATATATATATATATATATATATATGTTGTCAAAGTTACAGCTATTCACTGGCATAATTGACATAGCATCAAATCGAGCAGTTCCTTTGGTGGTTTTATGACTTAAGACCTCTGGGAGATTTCTGCATGCCCCAGGGACATATAGAACATGAGGGAATACACAAAGATACGTAGCAGAGATGACTTAATAAAACATAGTAACCAGAGACTGGTGTTTTCATTGAGGTTATTAACAGGACCTGATGCCTTCTGTCCACAGATAAATAACCCTTTCTTTTATGACTATGGTAAACAATGAGTGAACTCCGTTGAATCAACAGAAATAACTTTACTTGAGAAACAGGGTCATATTTTATGGGAACTTGAAAGCATGTGGACTTTAGGGAAAATTTCTAGCTCAGTGCAAACATGCAAATCAATCAGAAAGTACTTCTATAAATTGAGAGCATAATTCTTAATAGTAACCCCAAAGACACAGACTCACCGGTATTTCTACAAATTAGATGGAATTGGGTTACCCCTCCTGAGTCCAGTTAAGCATACCTTGACAACAGTCTATATAGACTTTCCAGCTTCAAATCAAGCCCAGATATTGGAGAAAGGAGGGGCTTAGGTGGATAGCACTTCCACTCTCCTCTTCTCACCAGAAAGAAGAGGGCAAAGAATTAAAATGAAAGCCAGAGGAATGATAGTGCCAGCTGTGGCCTTGTTGGCCAGAGTGAAGGAGCTAAAGGATAGAGCAGAATTCCCATCCAACTTTCCTTCTTTCTCTGTATGCTTCAAGTCTAGTTAGATTACCAGCAATTACCTTCCTTCTTACTACTGCCTTCAAAATCTGTCCTTCAGTTCAACTAAACAACATTTATTAAGAGTGTATTATGTACATGACGGTAGCAATTCTAATACTTGGAAGCTATTTTATGCCTTCTGCCTTCCATGTTTTGAGAGTTATTGGTATGCTACATCCTTTAAAAGTTGTTGTCAACTTGAATCTAGGTGGAAAACCACCAACAGAAAGCTACCTTATGAATCACTGCCTCCTCTATGATCTATTGGTCTGTTTGGACAAGAGTAGAAGAGGGGTATGTTATTAAGACCTTCATCCTAAAATAGTATAATATTGTAAAAAAAAAAAAAAGAGCCAAGTAAGAGGGCTGCTGACAATAGCAAAAACTTTTTGTTGCAAACAAGAATTGTGTGCTGTCAAGGTAGGAAATGGGTGAGATCACATCTGGACATTGGCCCTGGAAAACCATGAGCCTATCTCTCTCCAATCACCAGCACCCTGTATTGTTTTGAATAGAGCAGTTTAGTCAAACTCCATTCTGATAAATGGAAGGAGAAGAAGAAAAAGAAAAACAAGGGAGAAGAAGGAGGAATAGGAGGGAGAAAAAGAGGAGGAGAGGGGACAAAAAGATTCAAAGTCCTGTAGATTTCCTGAACCTCTATTTCCCACTTACAGAAAAACAAAAAGAAGTGCATATGTGAATTTTTAAGAGTTGTAGGAGATTTTATGTCTTCTATTTCAACATCCTGAGTTTATATATGAGAAAACAGACCATGGATGGGTAGAGCTGAATCTAGAATCCAAGACTCCTAGCTTCTAACAGTGTTCTTTCTAATATTGCTTCCCATAGCATGAAAAAAATATATAACATAATAACAGCAATGATAACTACAGGAAGTCCAGTTAAAAGAATGGAAGAGGCATTTTAAAAAGTCATAAAAAATCCCAGGGCTATCGAAAAACCTAGTAAAATAATTGAACGAAGTTAAATAAGAAAGAAAGATGACTCTTTTTTATCAAAAGGAAAACTTTTGTGCTTAGTACAGAAGCAGTAAAATTTTAATAAAGCATTGGTTAGCATGTAAAAGATGGTAGAAAATGGAATTTTAAATATGCAATGCAAAAAGAATTATTAATGTAAGGTCAAAAGTCATCCAAATTGGAAGAATACATGAGATCTCTATAGGTCAAAGTAAAGATCTTAAAAACAGGTTTCAGAAAAATAATGTGGGAATCAAGACTCTCTGAAAAGTACAAGATAAAAAAGCCTGAATTCTGTATTTCAGGGATTCCCATAATTAAATTGTCCATATAAATATTGAAACTAAAGGACAAAGAACTAAATCCAGAGAATGCCAATATAAAGAAATTCCAAGGTCAACTTGATCTGAAATATAGTTTTCAAGTTCCATGGCCTCCAGGTTGAAAAGAAAATTCTGCAAGCTGCCAGGAAAAGACAAATAATGTACCAAGGATTAATTAATTAATTACAGACCTTAATTAATTCCAGATTGCCAAGCATTATCATCAACAATGAAAAAAGAAGGGAAAGTATTCTGAAAATCAAAGGCAAACAATTTGTCCCCAGAAATAACTTATTCTGAAATTTTGAGCATATTACTATGGGTATATAATGATTTTTAGCAGAATTAATTTCTTCAAACCATTCATTTTGGGGAAAAAAGAATTAAACAGGATCATTAAAATGCAAACATGATGGAACAAAGAAACATACAAAAAGTTAACTCATTGAAATAGCTTGAAATTGTTAAGTGGTGATGAAATACTTACACACATACAACAAGGAGAGGCAAAACTATTATTTTCTTGAGGGTCTAACCTTGTCTAAGAGTCACTGAAGAAACAAAGAGCTGCCTAGGGGGTAGCTAGATGGCACAGTAAAAAGAGTACCAAGTCTGAAGTTAGGAAGACTCATCTTCCTAAGTTCAAATCTGGCATCAGGCATTTACTAGTTGTGTGACCCTGGGTAAGTCACTTAATCCTATTTGCCTCAGTTTTCTCATCTGTAAAATAAACTGGAGAAGGAAATGACAAACCACTCCAGTATTTTTGCCAAGAAAACCTCAAATGGGGTCATGAAGTCCTATACAACCAAACAACAAAGTTTAGAAGTTTAAAAAAAAAAAAGACCTTAGGCATGGGGAAGAACAGACCACGTTTTTCTTTACATTGGGAGCATTTCTTATAGGCTAAGGTCAAGCAAAGAGGAGAGATTTACATGAAAAGGTGTTTCAGGATCCATGCTATTTTCTGTTTTGAACAAGAGAAGTATAAAAGTAATATTTCTTGACATAAATTTAGATTAATCAGGGGCCTGCACTGAGATAGGGTGGGAGAATTAATTGGAGCTAGGGGGTAGGATAATGAGACTAGCATATATGAAGGTAGTGGTGGAGTCAGAAAGCATGTTGCCTTAAGCAAAACAAGCACAACTACCAAGTGCTGATTACATGAAGAGTGGGAGGAACAACCAGTAATTTCAGAGAGGAAAGGGAAAATGAGAAAAATGGAATGTAACTGTCCTAAGTAAAACAAGCTACAAATACCTAGTTCAAATTGTTCAATTCAAAAGGATTTTATGGAGGGGAAAGCAAACAATTAATTATATTCTTGAATATTAATAGCTTACTCATAAAATGAAAGAGGGCCACAGAATGTATTAGAAAACAGAACACAATTTGCTGCATACAAGAAACAAAAAAATAAAGATTTATAGAGCGTTACAATGGAATGGAATATATTATACTTCAGTGGAACCAAAAATAGCATGAGTAATGATGATGATCTCATACAAGGAAACAGTAAAAAGAGACATGGTCAAGAGAAACAAACAGAAAAAGTATAATATGCCCAAGGGCTTAATAGATAAAGGAATAATATCAACATTTTAAGTATATATAGAATAATAATATCTAAATACTTTAAAGGAAAAGCTAATTAGATTCCAAAAATGCTTAGACAATAAGACAATAATTACAGATGACATCAACATACATCTTTCAGCTTCATATAAACCTAACAGAAAAATATAAACAAGAAAAGAAATTATGACTAGATATAGTTTAAAAACTGGATATGATAGACCTTTGATGATTATTAAATAAGAACCTTAAGGGGAAATATTTATTTTTAAGCATTGAATATCACCTTTATAAAAACTGATGCAAAAATTATCAATATTAAATGTATCTTTTGTAGACCATAACACAATAAAAAGTTGCAATCAACAGGTGAAATGTGATCAAAAAAGAGACAAAATAATGTTCTCAAGGTAGGTTTAAAGGATAATAGAGGATGATTATGTGGATAAAACATAGAAGAGGCCAAGACACTAGGTAGAACAAGAGTTAACAAACCACCTAAAACAGGGGTTCTTGACCTTTTTTTTTTGTATCATGGATCCTTTGGCAGTCTAGTATAGTCTACATACACCTTCTCAGAATAATGCCTTAAAATAATTGAAAGAAGTGATAAATTTTAGTGAAAGGCTAACAAATATGAGATACACTTTTTTCATCTAAATCCATGTATCCCCTAAAATCCCAGGTTAAGAACCTCTGACCTAAAAAAAAAAGCTATATGTAATCAGCAATACTAGAATATTAACTAACATACCTATTACTCCCCTCTATTCTCATGAACCACTGGGTTCGATGTGAAGTACATTGGCAGATCAGGCACCTCATTTGGCCCGAGTCCCAATCTAGGGTCCTATGAAAACTTCTAAAATTGCCTAAACTCAGTTTGTGTCAGGTCAGTTTGTATCAGGTAGGCAGATCAAACAAACAAACAAAAAAATCAAGGTATTACTAAAGTAAAGCATTTAATTAGGATTGAAATAACTGGTATAAAAAAAATAAGGAAAACAATCCTTATAGTCCCCCAGTGTTAGGTATTAATCCCTAAGAGAATAAATAATAGGAGAAACAATCTACTCTGAGACATGCTTGATGCAGGAGGGGCCAATGGCAAATGCCCTTTGTGCCACCAGATTAAAGTATGGGGAAGGGATCTGGAGGAAATGATTCAGTCCTGCAACATCGAAATTTCCCCAATGATTTGTACCTAATCCACTATCCACTGTCTTAGCCATGATAAGAGGATTTCCCTTTGAGCTCCCTTCAGCTTGTCAGTGGTCATGAGAGTACTGCTGTCCTCTCCCAGACACCTTCATGATCCGTGGAACTTCCCTCAGAAGTCTCCCCATACCTGTCAAGATCCCATAATTCATAATGTAATTGCCCTGATCCACAGACACACAATGTCAAGGGAGATGGAGTGCTGAGAACTCTCCTCCAGCTCATCCTTGAGATGAAAAGACTATTAAGAATTGTAGTCCTTCTCTTGGACATGCTCCTCTTACATTTCTCAGATTACTGATCTTGTTATAAAATATAGATTAAGAATTAAACTACCCCATTCTGAGTCAATAATGGATAGAAGGACATTTGTTGTTGTTCAGTCATGGCCAGCTCTTCCTGACCTCATTTGAGGTTTCCTTGGCCGGGATAATAGAGTGATTTGTCATTTCCTTCTCCAGCTCATTTGACAAAAGAGGAAACTGAGGCAAACAGAGTTAAGTGATTTTCTCAGGATCACACAGCTGCTAAGTGATTTGAACTCAGGAAGATGAGTTTTCTGACTCCAAGCCTGGCATTGTTATACACTGTGCCACCTAGGTGCTGCATCAGTATCTGCAATGACAATGTAAGAGATAGGAGGATGTTCCATAATTAATCAGAATTTAGACAGGAGTGACACTATTACAGGCAGAAATGAGGCACTCTCTCTGAAATTAGGTCAACCAGCCTGAAGATAGTAATAAACATAATACCTTTATTTGCACAGTGCTTTATGGTGTATTAACCGCTTCCCCAACTAGCATTTCATTTGATCTTCTCAAAAACTGAATATTATTCTTCTAAGAAAATAGAAGCAAAAGACCTCCTGAAATCACTCAGCTAATCAGTGGCAGAGCTAAGACTTGAACCTGGAACTTTGGCCTGCATGTTTGGTGCTATTTGCCCTAAACCACACTTTCTATCTAGACTGAATTTATTGTAGGATAATATTTTTCTGCTCTGTAAACTTATCAATTCTGTATTTTTATATTTTGTTTTATTATACTTCTCCCTTAGTTACCTAGTAAAAAGCTTTTGGGGGGGAAAGAGTAAAAATAATACAACCTTTATATCAGTTGAACTGAAGCAAAAAAGGTTTGTCCAAATCTGGGTCAACAGAGTTGTGGGGAATCTATCTCCATGGGTGAGGTGTGAGGCTGATAGCATCCGCCTAGGGAACTCAAACTAGGCTGGAGCAAAGGGAGACATTTCAGATGGATAAAGAATTATCATGTAAAATGTTCCAGGCTTCAGCTCTGTTGTTCCTTTCTAGCCTGAAGGCATTTTCTTAAAACCCCAAACCAGTGTCACCTTGTCCTTCCCCCCAGGAATATGGCAGCATTTAAGGAATAGTTTTTTAAAAAGACACCTTTTTCCATAATAGAAAATAACTATAAGGTAGTTTCATAGATGTTTTTGATTAAGGTCAAAGCTCATTTTTCCTCATCATCTTTCAGAGTTGTTAACTTCCTGAAGATGAGGCATTAGATGGTAAGTACTTTGTCTAGATGGACTTCTGGGATCACTCACAGAAGCAGCACTCGACTTCCAAGCTATCTGTTCATTATTTTGATAAGCATCATTTCTGAGAGTAATTCATTACAATGATATTTTGTGTTACATTGGGGAACGCACCTTATGAGTCAATGTGAAAGCAATAAGGCTTACATAAAACCTGTCTCCACTACGTTCCTCTCCTAACCTTCTCTGAAAAAAAATGGAAGGGAGCTGTCAAGCTATGGAAGACAATTACCATATTTATTCCCAATTACCATTTACTCGCCTTTCATCCCTCATATTTTCCATCTAAAATAGGAAGGAGGAATTATATGAACATCTGGGTCCTGGTCCATCATCGCCCTGGTCCATACATTCATTAGCAGGTGGTTCCATTAAAGAAAAAAACTGTTAATGGGAAATAAGATATTCTTCAAAGTCTCCCTTCTTTCAGCATTTCTTTAAGCTCCTTTCTGGAAAGGGTTTATTAGAATGACAGTTTACAGAAAAACTTTTGGGCTGTCCAGAGTATAACAGAAATCACTGAAAAGTAGTTGGTACATTTGAGTTTTTCCTTTATTTCAAGTTTAGGAGTTTTGAAACCCTTTCAAGAAAAGGACTAAGCATCTACTGCAGCTCCGGTTTACTATCTGGGACTAGTCTTCCCGCAGAATCAAAGATGCCTAATGAGCCAACATTCCAGTAATCCCGGCCCAGAGAGACTTTAGGATTAAGTAACTACCTACGTACAGCGATGCTGTGCACCACGGAGGAGGAACCTAACGCGAAACCCGACTTTCCAGCACAGCCACTTTTTCCATAATGATCAAAATTTCTTTGGTGGAAGGAGATCTTTGCACAGTTAGAGATAAGGTTTTTTGTTTGTTTGTTTGTTTGTTTTCTTAAATTTTTTTTCGTTTTCCCATATGATTTCTTTAATATAAATTTATTTATTTAACTTTTTACATTCATTTTCACAAAATTTTGGGTTCCAAATTTTCTCCCCATTTCT
>CM053771.1:275627131-275644437 GCA_028658325.1 Potorous gilbertii | reverse complement strand
GAGATTCAAATGCTGCTCCCCAGCCTCAGGGCTTTCAGAGGCGGGCGCAGCTGCTATTCAATGTGAGCTTAAGTTCTGGTGCTCAGGTGGGGGCAGGGCCACCTCCCAGGCTCAGTTCCCTCAGGGGGTTTATGTGGAGACCTTCAGTAATGGACCCGATTTCCTGCCTGCTCCAGGAGCCTCTGGCCACCCACTGCCTCTGCCCCTGCCTCCCGAGGGGGCCTGAGTTATGGAGACTCCCTCCCCTCTCAGCCAGCGCAGAAGTCTCTCTCACTGACCTGTAGCACCTGTGGGTGGAGGGACCTTCATGGCCACTGGAGATCCCATCCCTGAAGGCTGCTCGGATCTGCTCCTCTCAGTGCCACATGGCCAGGGAAGGGCTAGGCTCCACTTCTGTCTGGTGTGCGATGGACCTTTGGGATCAGTTTTTCAGGGTTCTCTGGAACGGAAATCTCCTTCACTCTGTTGCTGCATGGCTTCCATTGCTCCAGAATTTGTTGTTAGTTCTTTTTACAGGAAATCCATGGGCTATGGGTTTGGAGCTAGCATATGTGAATCTTTCTACTCTGCCATCTTGGCTCCTCCCCCCAGTTAAGGTTTTAAAAGCAAATGATGCTCGGGGCTAAATTCCTTGAGTTAAATTCACACTGAGTTGTAAATGACTGATTTCAAATTTCTTTCCAAGAAAGAGAGAAGAGTTATACCTGCCCTTGGAAGAGGGAGGGAAGCTGAAAGAGGAGAAGGAGGAAGGAGTACAGAGAAAGTCACAGACCAGGCACAGAATGTAGACATTGATGGTTCCTATGACAAATTGGCTCCTGAACAAATTTTTATTCAGTTCAATTCAATACCCTTTAAATGTTTACCATGTATCAAACACTGCATTAGTTTGCTGCCCTCAAGGATCTTGTATTCTATTGTGAGATATAATACAAAGTACAGAGTGATGTGGACAGAGGAGAGATCTAGACAAAGTCTTCTAGGTGTAAGGAGGTCAGAACACTTTGAACTAGGGGATTACGGAAGGCTTCATGGAATAGGTAATATCTGAACTAAACAATAAGAATTAGGAAGCAGAGATGAGGAATGAGTGTGATCATGCGTGGGGTGACTAGGGCAAATGAACACAGGTAAGAATTGGAATGCTAAGTTTGGGGAGGAGGTAATAGTCCAGTTTGGTCTGAACTTAGAGTGCCTAAAGGGGAATAATGTTATTAATACTAGAAAGGTAAATTGGAACCAAATTACAGGATATCTTAAGTACCAGACTGAGAAGTCTATATTTTCTCCTGAAAGCAATGTAGAGCCAATGAAAGTTTTAAAGAATGAGTAGTGACATAATCAGACTTTGCCTTAAGAAGGTTATTCTAGCAACTGTTTGGAGAGTGGATGAGACCACAAAGAAAGTGCAATTGATTATACCAATCAGCAAGCTATTACAATAACCCAGGAAGGATACAGATGAAAAGGGGCTTGAACGAGGGTGGTGGCCAAATGAATGAAGAAAAGTGACAGACATGAGGGATGCTGTGGAGATGAGTTTGATAGGACTTGAGGAATAATATGGGGAGGCAGAAAGAGAGGGAAGAATCAAGAATGATTTGTAAGCTTTGGACCTGGGTAATAGGAAACATAATAATACCCTCAACAGATATAAAGAAATTTAGAGACAGGGGAAGATTGCACATGGAGCTAGAGGAGAGCATAAGACAATAAATTTCATTTGGACCATGCTGAGTTTGAAATACCTATGGTACATCAAGAAGAGATCCATCAGGCAATTGGTGGTGTGTAATTGGAATGCAGGAGAAAAATAAGGGTTGAATATATAGATCTGGGAATCATTAGAATAGAAATGATAATAAGACAGTCAAGGCAGAAGAAAATTTCTAGGAATTTGGCAATGGTAGGAAGAGATTCAGAATGATAACTTGAGGTTATATCAGAATCAAGTGAGGGTTTTTTTAAGGATGGGGAGAACTGGACATCAATCAATCAACAAGTATTTATTAAGTGCCTGCTAAAAGATGATTTATTAAATGTCAAGAACTGTGCTAAGTGTTGACAATTCAAATATAAAGAATCCCCTAACTCCAACTCCCTATTTTTACTGACTGTCCCCCATAACTGTAATTCTCTCCCTCCTCAGTCCTGTCTCCTGACCTTCCTTTAAGTCTCAATTAACCTACCCTCTGCAAGAAGCATTTTCCAATCTTCCTTGATGCTAATGCCTTCCAGTTGAGATTACATCCAATTTATTCTGTATATATCTTGTATATACTTCATTGTATGTTGTCTCCACATTATCCTGTGAATTCTTTAAGTACAAGGACTATATTTGTATCCCGAGTGAACAGTAGGTTCTTAATAAATGTTTGACTGACAATGACTCACTAAAATAATCCCTACTCAACAGGAGCTTAAATTCTAATAGGGAGACAAATCCATGTATAAATACATACAGTATAAATATAAAGTGAATAAATGCAAATATATGCAAAGTTGTTAAATATGAGATTGTTTGGGAGATCTGGCATTAGTAATTTGGTAGGAGCAGGAGAGCTTCATGCAGAAGCTGTTCCTTGAGTTTCCTCTTAAAAGAAGAGAGAGGTCTTAGGAAGCAGAGGTAAGGAGGGCATGGACTCTAGTTGGAACACATGTTCTGGGTTCACTTTCCCAATCCCACAGAGATTAAGAAGTTGGTTCCCAGAACAAGGATGACTACTTCTCCCCTTCAAGATTCCAGGGACAACATCATGGGATTGGAGGTGTCTTTTTAACACTATTGTTCATGAGCTCATAATTCCATTTGTTTTTTAAAGTCTTACCTAACCTGGTCTCAACCGATCTTTCCAGCCTTCTTGAACATTACTTCACCAATTGCACTTGGCAATCCAGCCAAACTAATTTTGTCTCTATTTCCAGTGAGATATTTGGCTGGGTCAGAGAATGTGAGAAGGAGAACAGTGTCCACTGAGACTAGAAAGACAAGGTTGGGAAATGTTATGCAGGGCTTTTAAAAACAAAGGAGTTTGTTTCTTATCTTAGAGGAAATAAGAAGCCACTGGTGTTAACCAAATGGGGTATTTATGTGGTCAGATCTGCGATTAGGGAAAATTACTTTGGCAGCAGTGTATAAGATGTACTGGAGTGGGCAATGACTTATATGAAGGCAACAGGGAAGGATCCAGGAGGTGGGGGGAAATTGAAGATGAGAGAGAAAATGAATAATCAATGGGCTAAACTCCCTAAGGAAATAGAAGATGGGATCAAGGGCACAAGTAGAGGAGTTAGACAACAAATATAATAGCTATCTCATCTTCTGAGACTGGAGCAAGGAAAGAAAGGGAGGATAAGAATGGAGAGAGTTTCTGAAGCACAGAATAAGAGAAGTGAAAGAGTACATGACAGACGGCCTCTTACTTTCTCCACAAGTTAGAAATCATGGTCATCTGCTTGGTGAAGTACTGAAGGTTTGGGAGATACATCAAGTTTGAAGATTTAGTCCCATTACTATAGAAAATGGAATAAGGGATGACTCAAAGGTCGTTAAAAGGATTGCCACACAGTCGTAAGGATCCAGCGAAATTTGGATGGAATAAACATTAATTAAGTGACTACTATGGGCCAAGCACTGGGCTCAGCGCTTTACAAATATTATGTCATTTGATCCTCTCAACAACTCCTAGAGGTAGGTGCTATTATTTCCCCCATTTTATAGGTGAGGAAACTGAGGCAAACAGATGTTAAGTGACTTACCTAGGGTCACACAATAAGTGTCTGAAACTGGATTTGAACTCAGATCTTCCTGACTCTAGACTCAGCACTTTGTTCCCTGCCCCCTCTAGCTGCCTCTTGTTTTTGTCATTCAGTCATGCCCAACTCTTTGTGATCCCATTTGGAGTTTTCTTGACAAAGACACTAGAGTGCTTTGCCATTTCCTTCTCCAGATCATTTTACAGATGAGGAAACTGAGGCAAACAGGGTTAAGTGATTTGCCCAAGGTCACACAGTTACTAAGTGTCTACAGATTTGTACTCAAAAAGACTCCAGGTCCAGCACTCTATCCACTGCCCTAACATGAATTTGTAGTGGACTCAGGAAATTTGGTTCATGATTTCTCCGGCATCATTCAACAGCTTGGAGGGAGTCACTCAGTCAACTAGAATTTATTAAGCACCACCTGAACAAAGAAGGTATATGATGGAAATTACCTAAGCTGTGGATGAACAGGGAGTAAACACAGGAAGGGTGGGAGGTGGGGGAAGGTGTTAGGGAATTCAATATAGAACAGTGTCTTTTTTATCCTTTCACTTTTGAGTAAGGTTAAGAGGAAGAAGGTGACATAAGCAAAAGAGGGATGAACTAGGAGAACAGGGTGAGATCATGATAGTGGGAGTTTTAGGGTGAGAATGAAGAGAAAGCTGGGGGAGAATGGAATGAGAGGACCTTGGAAGAGAAAAGAATTTCGGAGTTTAAGATAATGAGCTCCGGGTGCAAGGTATACCTAAGGTATACACTGGGTAGCAGAGGTAAAATAGAGACAATGATCACATTTGATAAATTAGGAGGCCACGATGTCCAAACTACCATGAAGAATATTAACGTTACAGAGGATAAGGATGGGAAAGACGCTGGAGAGAAAGAACATCAGGAGCCGGGTATTAAACTTACTGAGAGAGAAAGAGGTATTTAATACCAGGATACCACAAGAGCTGTCCATTTCTTTTCTTTCGTTCTCTCTATGTAACTACCCTTCTTGGAGGTAAGCTTCTGCTTGGTCCTCTGCCATCTGCCCAGGCTGCTCTAACCCCATCAGGGCTGCCACTGAGAAAGAGTTACAGGTCTGTTCCTCAACAATTCTAATTTTTCCAATGAAATGAAAGAACACCAAGACTTACCCTCTTCTCTGCCACTGAATCCTTTGGGCATTACCATCTGCCCTGCAGACCCCCAAGCACTGTTGTCTGATCTATTATTGTACCCTAGGATCCCCTGGGCTTTATCATCGGACCTATCATGACACAAATTAAGATTTTTGCTTTCAGCTGAATTCTTTAATGTATTTCCCACAAATACCTTCTTAAGAACAGAAATTGTCTGGCTTTTTCTGTTTGTATCCACAGTGCTTAGAACAATGCTTGACAGATAGTTAACTCAAAAAAATGCTTTTAAATTCATTCATACATTTCCTTGATTTTTTTATGCCATTTCTTGTGTATCTGTCATCATCGGTAATATGCTACTACCCTAAAGAATGCTGCATTTTAGGTTTGGGGATTTTTTTAAATAAATCTGGCTTTCCCACTACTTCACCCCATAAACAAATTTTTGAAAAACTTGAAATATAAATATTTCAATACATAGATGCATAATCCAACAAAATGAATCCCCACATTGGTCATGTTTGAAAACATAACTCTATGAATTTTAAGTTCATCACCTCTCCAGGAGGAGGTGGTGAATGATATTTTTCACCTTCATTCTTTTGCACTTGTGGTTTATGATTATATTGATTAGAGCTCTAAAGTCTTTCAGAGTTGTTTATCTATATAATATTATCATTGCATAAATTGCTCACCTAATTCTACTCATTTCTCTCTGAATCAGTTGATGGGGATCTTCCCAGTGTTCTCTGAAACTATCCATTTCATCCTTTTTATGACAAAATAATGTTCCATTACCATAATTTGCTTAGCTAACCTCCATTAGGATTTGTTTTCAATTTCAAGGTACCATTAAAAGAGAATGCTATCTTTTTAAGTCAGGATCTGTTGTCTAATCCTAGCTTGCTTCCTACAACTGTATGATCACATACAAATCACTTCATTGCTCGGGAATTCAGTTTCTCATCTATAAAATGATGTTAGACTAAATGTTGATCTCTGAGACCATTTCAACTCTAAAGCTACAAAATTATGATCTCTTTCTACTTTGAGATTCTATAATTTCTGAGATATGAGGGGTTTTTTTTATTTTTCAATGACCTAAAATAATTTGTGTTCAAAACACATGACTCCCAGAATTAACCAATGGTCCTTATTATTATTGACTCATTTGAAAAAAGGGAAATACAGAAAATTTCTATCACAAGGAAAACATAAGAGAAAAAACACTAGTATGTGTTCTTTCTTTTCAGAGTCTTAGAGTTCTCAATTAAAATCTAACTATGTTGTGATAAAAATTAAATTTAAATTTTTTAATGAATTAATTTAAAATTGTATCATTCTGAACTGGTTCATTTTGTTGACCTGCCTTGGAGAAGTTGAGTCACTTAGTTCTGCACTCCCTAGGGCCTGGGTGCTGATTTTCACCTTGACCATTTTTCTACCCTGCTCCTACAAATTGCCATCCTTACTCCTTGCTTTCTACCTCTTTCATTGAGAGCTTCAACCAAATTACCACTATCATTGCCTCTGGAAAATGCCTCTGTTAATGGACTCCTCTATTCTACTCATTATCTTTGTGACTTAGCAGATAACTTTCTTCCCTATCACTACTCCCAGATATGTGTTGCTTTCCCCATTATGAATGTCAGGTCTTTGAGGGCAAGAACTATATTCTTTTGCATTTGTATTTCCTATGCTTAGAACCAAACATGGAACATAGTATGATCAAAACATCAGTGCTCTTCATTCATTCACACTTATGTCCACCATCGGATTATCCTTCAGCAAACTGAAAATTTGATTCTTCTAAGAGTGTGGTATTTTATTATTTGCCACCACATGATATCACAGAGAATCAAGTTCAATTAAAGAGGGGGCTATTAGAGGGAAGAAGGCATAAACCAAAAAGAATAATAAATGCAATGCCTGCAACACAAATAAATAAATGGATGGATAGATACATACATGGTAGATAGATAGACAGATAGATAGATGATAGATAGATAGATAGATAGATAGATAGATGGATAAGATCAGTGCTCAGAGGCAACAACAAAAAAAAATTGTGGTTCAATACAACAATGTTAGTATCATACTTTCAAAGTTGAAAAACACATCTCTCTGTTAAGACAGTAGAGTCAGTTGAGTGGCACAGTGAATAGAGTTCTGAGCCTGGAGTTGGGAAGACCTGAGTTTAAATTCAGCCTCAGACAATTTACTAGCTTGTGTGACTCTGGGAAAGTCACCTAACTTGTATCTACCTCAATTTGCCAAATAGGGATAATAAGAGCACCAACAACCAGGGTTGTTGGGAGGATCGAATGAGATACTTAGCTGACACGTAGTAAGTATTTATCAAATGCTATTTTCCTTCCTACTATCGGAATATTCTTCATAGGGAGTCTGACTCTACTGGGGGTATTTGTTGGGAAATGTTGGTTGTGAGACTGAATCTCTCACACCTGTGGCAGTTTCCAGACTTCAGGACCACAAAACACTGAGGAAAAATTGGAAGGTCAGTGGAAAAAGACTGTGGGACCAGAGAGGGAGAGTGGAGTGGTCCTACCCTGGCCCCAGGGCAGCAGAGGGGGAAGGAACCTGAATCAGCCATGGCAGCAACAGGGGCAGAGACAATGACTGTTTCTGAAGCCTAGACCCATAAATTGTGGGGGAATTGAGCAGCTGACCATACGCTCCCCACCCCCAATGGAAGCAGAGATCTACCTTGAAAAGGTGCTCAAAAATCAAGTAAATGGCTGGAGAAATGAGCAAAATAAAAAAAAAAAAAAGAATCAGACTATAGAATCCTACCGTGGTGACAAGAACAACCAAAACATCCAAACGAAAGACAACAAAGTGAAACTGCCTCCATCTAAGGCCTCCAAGAAAAATACAAATTGGTCTCAGGTCACAGAAGAGCTCAAAAAGGATTTTGAAAATCAAGTAAGAGAAGTAGAGCAAAAACTGGAAGAGAAATAAGAGTGATGCAAGAAAACTGTGAAAAATGAGTCAACTGCTTACTAAAGGAGACCCAAAAAAATACTGAAAAAAAATAACACTATAAAAAATAGACTAATCCAAATGACAAAAGAGATCCAAAAAGCCAATGAAGAGAAGAATTCCCTAAAAAGAAGAATTGACCAGATGGAAAAGGAGGTCCAGAAGCTCATTGAAGAAAATAATTCCTTAAAGATTAGAATGGAACAGATGGAAACTAATAACTTCATGAAAAATCAAGAAATTATAAAATAAAACAAAAGGAATGAAAAAATAGCAGACAATGTGAAATATCTCACTGGAAAAACAACTGACCTAGAAAAATAGGCCCAAGAGAGACAATTTAAAATTTTGGGACTACCTGAAAGCCATGACCAAAAAAGTACCTAGACATTATCTTTCAAGAAATTATCGAGGAAAACTGCCCTGATATTCTAGAACCAGAGGGTAAAATCAATGTTGAAAGAACATGCCAATTGTCTCCTGAAAGAGATCCCAAAAGGAAAACCTCTAGGAATATTGTAGCCAACTTCCAGAGTTCCCAGATTAAGGAGAAAATGTTGCAAGCAGCCAGAAAGAAACAATTCTAGTATTGTAGAAATACAGTCAGGATAACACAAGATCTAGCAGCTTCTACATTAAGGGATCAAAGGGCTTGGAATAGGATATTCCAGAATTCAAAGGAACTAGGATTAAAACCAAGAATCACCTACCCAGCAAAACTGAGTATAATACTTCAGGGGAAGAAATAGTCATTCAATGAAATAGAAGACTTTCAAGCATTCTTGATGAAAAGACCAGAGCTGAATAGAAAAATGTGATTTTCAAACACAAGAATCAAGAGAAGTAGGAAAAAGTAAACAGGAAAGAGAAATTATAAGGGACTTACTAAAATTGAACTGTTTACATTCCTACATGTAAAGATAATATTTATAACTCTTGAGACTTTTCTCAGTACTAGAATAGCTGAAGGGATTATATACACATAGACAGAGGGTACAGGGTGAGTTGAATAGGCATGGATGTTATCTAAAAAAAAAAATTAAAGGGTGACAGAGGAATATATTGGGAGAAGAAAGGGAAAAATAGAATGGGGCAAATTATCTCTCACATAAAAGAGGTAAGGAGAAGCTTTTTCAATGGAAGGGAAGGGAGCTGAGAGGGCGAAAGTGAACTTTACTCTCATCACATTTGGCTTAAGGAGGGAATAACATGCACACTCAATTTGCTATGAAACTCTATCTTATACTACAGGAAAGTAGGGGAGAAGAAGTGGGGGGGGAGGGCAAATGGGAGGAAGGTGTAATTAGAAGTAAATACTTTTGAGGAAAGATAGGATCAAAAGAGAGAATAGAATAAATGTAAGGCAGGTTAGAATGGAGGGAAATATAGTTAGTCTTCTACAACATGACTTTTATGGAAGTCTTTAGCATAACTATACATATATAACATATATAAAATTGCTTGCCTTCTCAGTGGGGATGTGTGGGGAGGGAGGAAAGGAGAGAAGTTAGGACCCAAAGTTTTAAAAACAAATGTTAAAAATTATTTTTACAATTTGCAACTGGGAAATAAGATATACAGGCAATGGGGTATAAAAATCTATCTTGTCCTCCAAGAAAATAAAGGAGATGGGAATAAGAGAAGGGAGGGGAGTGATAGAAGGGAGGACAGATTGGGGGAAGGAGTAATCAGAATGCACACTGTCTTGTGGTGGGAGGAGGGGAGAGATGGGGAGAAAATTTGGAACTCAGAATCTTGTGGAAATGAATGTTGAAAACTAAAAATAAATAAATTAGAAAAAGAATGACAGTGTGAGGAGAGCTAGCAAAGGAAATACATTTTGCTCAGAGAAACCGACTCTGAATCACATCAATTAAAGGAGAAGAAAGGATGATGACTGGGATAGTATTAATTGTGGAGGAAAATAGATCAGTTCCAAAGTTCTAATTAGAGTTTGGCATAAAACTGACATGTGGATGGCATCTCCCTTGTGGATGTCTCTTCATTGACCTTCAGGGGACAGGAGAGTCAGTAGTAAATACATCCAGGAAATTTGTATGGTATAAAGGTCTGAGCAGTCACCATCATCCATTTCCACCAGTTCCTTTTAAAGATGGACAATCAATCAATGGCATTATAGCCACACAGAAAGATCTAGGGAGTCATTTTCACTAACCCCAAAATCAGAATGAGCTGTGTACTTCATCTTAGTTAAGGACACATAGCTTAAGTATCCCTCTAATCCATTTCTTAAGATAGGATTGAGGATACTTCCCCTAGGAGAACCCCAAGTTTACCAGGGACTGGGAAACTATTATGACTGCTTCTCAATTTACTCTTATGAGATACCAGGACTCTTTATGCAAATGAAAATCATACAAAAAATCTGGAGGAAGGAATTGAGCGGAGGGGAATCTATGAAAATAAAAATGGTATCTGATTCATCTACTTTATAGTATTAATTCATAGTTTAATATTTCATACATGTTGTGGTGGGTATATACACAATTGATTCCCCGCCCATTTGTTTTTCTCTTCCACTAATAGCAAATTGTAACCATATAATTTTATGTATGTAGTACTGTACAGATTATAAAGTACATTCACATACATAATCTATGTGACACAGTCACCCTATGAGTTAAGTAGGACTGGTATTTTTAATTTCCATTTGATGAAATGACTTGACTAAAAAGCTACAACTTGAAAGAAGTGAAGTTCAGACTAGTTCCTTGGTTCAAAGGATTCAGAATCACGTCGAACTTTCTCATTTTACCAATGAAGTAACTAAGAGAGAAATGTTAAAGTCACCTCCCAAGGTCAAGGCCACATAAGCAGTCAATGGTACATTGAAGTGACAGCGGGATTAGATTAGATACAAAGTCTTCTAGTTTCTCTTTCCACTACAGCACACTGCTTTTCAACAGTTCTATAATTAAAATCCCTGAATCCTTGGCTAAGTACAAAGAATAAGTTTAAGGACAAAGCCTTCACTTCTCAGACTGATTCTATCATCCTCTCCTTCTATACACATGTTCTGTTATTAAGATCACTGCTGCAGACTATATGTATAATGAATGAGGCAGCAATAAAGAGGGAATTATCATTCCAATGCCAATTGGCATTTCTTTCAGAGGTTTGAAGAGGACCGTTTTGGTAGCTGAAAAATTCTTGCTTAGGGATCTGCTGCCAGGGTAGATATAGTCTAGAGTTCATTTCTGGAGTCTCAAATAGAACAAGTACAAATACATCAATAAGATTTCTCTAAGCCCCATAAAATAACTCTGAGATATTGCTGACCTGCAAATGATCAAAAGGAAATGAGTCTTCTCACCATAACACCCTCATTAATTTGACTGTTCCCCAGGTTCTCCTAACCCCAGTAGGGTGCCCATCACAAAGGTTAATTCCACACCCACTCACCCCTCCTCCAGCCATCATTTTCCTATACTGACTCTTCCCACCCTTGATCCAGCAACTGCAGCCTGGAAGAGAAAAGAGAAAATGCAAGTTGCTAACAAAAGCCACAGGGACAGGACCCTCAGCTTGGGACTCTAGAGTACATTGCCAATTTGGATAATGGGTGGCATAATATCAGCCTGTTCGCTGGTGGATATGGTCATCACAAAGAAGATGCTTGCCTTAATTGTCATTTTAAAAAGTACAGGAAACAATTTGTAATCATAAAGGTTTAGTGAATTCAAAACAGAAAACTAAAATGCCTGTTATGTAGACTGTTAGGGCTCCAATCACATTAGCTTTAGCAATCTGAGGAGTATTTGTTGCTTAATGTAAACCTGCTATTTTCTACAGGTTTAGCGAGGTTAACATTAGTGTGTGTTCTTTTGTTTCCAAGCAGCAGGGGTGATAACAAGGGAAACAGGAAAAATCACTTATTCCTAAAGGCGTACTTGGGGGGAGGGAGGGAGAGAAGCATGCACACAGATTACTGTTAAAGTAGTGAATGGAAGCCTAATAGGGAAATATGGCTCAGACATGGAGCCTTGTAGAACTGACACCTACAACAGCCATTAGCACACAATAGCTGTGAAAGAACAAGGTAAGAGTACAACCTCATTCAAACATTTGCAGTCTCTAGTCTGAGTTAGCACAGCCTAGAGTTTGTTTTCAAGTTGCTACCTCCCTTCCTCTCTAGTTGTGCCCCACCACACATGCACCTATACACACACATACACACACACAAAATAATTTTATCATTGTGATACAGTGAAAGATTACACAAGGTCTGAATACTGATTCTATCATTTAGCTATCAATAAGGCCATAATCAAGGTGGTTCACTTCTCTCAACCTCAGTTTACTCATCTATAATATGGGAATGATAATACTTATACTATTCAGTCACAGGATATGTGAGAAAAGTACTTTATAAATTTCAAACTTACCTAAAGCTTCAATGGATCCATGGCCTTATCAAAATGGATATTTCCTGCAACAGATCAGAGTAAAATCCATTCATGCTTCCTCACCTTGTAAGATGTATCCATGAGTTACACTCCATATGGAGGATTTATGGGTGTAAATCATCTCCGTTGGCATTTAATATATTGGTTTACTTAGAGAATCTCAGAGAATTGTTGCTCTTTAAGGGAACAGAACCCCCAGAGTGTTCAACTAAAGAGTTCATGCTTAGAGATCTGTTACCAAAGTAGATATAAATTCGGTGAAGGTATTAAACTCTAGATTTCATGACATTCCATTCATTTCAATGGAATATTTCAATTAGTTATCCCTTGCCATGCTAAAGATATTGCATCCACCTCCTTTTCTTGTCTCTCTTTTATACTTTTTACTGATTATCCTGTGGAATTATTTGTTGAGAATATGTTGTAAACTACTCATACCTATTATGCATCTCTTCATTGTCCTTAGTAATTATTTACTCACAGCTGCACAGCATCACAGGTAGATTATTGATGTTAAATTTTTCTTTGTCAGACTTTAATAAATTGGACAGAAAGAAAAGCAAGATAGAAATTAAGGATCTTAACAAAAATATTAGAAAAACTAGATATGAAAGCCCTTTGATGATTCCTGAATGGTAATCTTAAGGAATATACCTAGTCTTTAGTCTTAGTAATAATCTTTGCAAAAACTGATCTCATGCAGAGACATAAAGAAGTCATAGAAAATGAAGAAAAGCAGAAATATTTAACATATTCTTACCAATCACATTCAAATATTTGAATGTAACCCTGCAGGAACTTACATTATAGTGGTACAGGTTTTAAGAACCCAAAATCACCATCATGCTGTGATGAAACAGTGCAGGACTTTGTGTACATTACAGATGACAATAGCATAACAAATTTCATCAATAAATGGAAAAGTAACAAAGAACACAAACTTTGTGTGAGATCAAATAATAGGTAGCCTAAAGAAATAATTATTAGTGATTCAGAGCATTTTTCTCCACAGCTATTGATAGTTTGGTTTGTTTCCTCTTAAAACCAGCTGTTCAAATAACACTATTAGGTCTGTGTCCCAAAGGGATCATAAAAAAGGGAAAAGGGAGAGGAGCCAAGATGGCAAAGTATAAGATGGACTTGCTCCAGCTCTACCTCCATAACCAATAAAATACCTGTAAAAAATGACTCTAAACAAATTCTAAAGCAGCAGAAGCCACAAAACGACAGAGTGAAAGATATTTCCAACTCAAGACAGCCTGGAAGGCTGACAAGAAAGGTCTACCACATGAGACTCAGAGCAGAGCACAACCCAGCCTCGAGCACAACCCAGCCTCAACCACACATCACGGCATGGACAGAACTAGAGCAGGCTTCAGGGTGCAGAATCATGAAGCTGTGGTTCCCAGATGTTTCAATCCACAAACCCCAAGGACAGCTTCAAAGGTCAGTAAGAAAGTTATTTCGCCTGGGGAAGAGGGGAGTGAGGTCCCCACAGCAGCAGCAGCCACTGCCACAGCAGCATCCATTTTTTGGCGCCCTCGGCAAAAAGATGTTGGGGGAATTGAACAGTCGATCTATGTATCAGTCCTGACTAATGGTAAGGTGGAGTGCTGTTATAGTGGAGCTGGTGGATATTCTAGAGAGGGAACCCTACTCATATATCCTTGGCAGAAAAGCTTGTGGTTGCTTCCAGAGCAGAGTACAGGTCAAGAAAACAGTAAACTCCTCTCCCTTGATTGTGCCACCTTAGAGGAACTGAGAACTTATAGGTCCCTAGAGAATACCCTCCACTTGACAAAGGACTCAAAAATCAAGTAACTGGCAGGGAAATGCCCAAAAATGGAGAAAAATAAGACTATAGAACTTTACTTTCTTGGCAAAAAGGTATTTTTTCCCAGCTTTTTGAATGAGGAAGAACAAAGCATACCATCAGAGAAAGACATAGAAGTCAAGAAGTCAAAACCTCCAAAAAAATATGCAATGATCTAAGGCCATGGAATAGGTCAAAAAGGATTTTGAAAATCAAGTAAGAGAGGTGGAGGAAAAATTGGGAAGAGAAATGAAAGAGATGAAAGAAAGGCATGAAAAGAGAGTCAACACCTTGCTAAAGGAGACCAAAAAAATGCTGAAGAAAATAACACCTTGAAAAATAGACAAACTGGAATGGCAAAAGAGGTCCAAAGCCAATGAAGAGAAGAATGCTTTAAAAAGGAGAATTAGTCAAATGGAAAAGGAGGTTCAAAAACTCACTGAGAAAAAGAGTTCCTTAATTAGAATGGATCAAATGGAAGTTAATGACTTTAGGAGAAACCAAGAAATTTTAAAACAAAACCAAAAGAATGAAAAAATAGAAGATAATGTGAATATCTCATTGGATAAACAACTGACCTGGAAAATAGATCCAGGAGAGACAATTTAAAAATTATGGGACTACCTGAAAGCCATGATCAAGAAAAGAGCCTAAACATCATCTTCCATGAAATTATCAAGGAAAACTGCCCCAATATTCCAGAACTAGAGGGCAAAATAAATATTGAAATAATCCACTGATCACCTTCTGAAGGAGATCCAAAAAAAGAAACTCCCAGGAATATTGAAGCCAAATTCCAGAGTACCCAGGTCTAGGAGAAAATATTGCAAGCAGCCAGAAAGAAATAATTCTAGTATTGTGGAAATACAATCAGGATAATACAAGATCTAGAACTTCTACATTAAGGGATCAAAGGGAATAGGATATTCCAGAAGTCAAAGGAACTAGGATTAAAACCAAGAATAACCTATCCAGCAAAACTGAGTATAATACTTCAGGAGACAAAATGGTTATTCAATGAAATAGAGGACTTTCAAGCATTCTTGATGAAAAGACCAGAGCTGAAGAGAAAATGTGAATTTTAAACACAAGAATCAAAGGAAACTTGAAAAAGTAAACAGAAAAGAGAAATCTTAAGGCACTTACTAAAGTTGAACTGTTTACATTTCTATATGGAAAGATAATATTTATAACTCTTGAGACTTTTCTCAATATTTGGGTAGTTGAAGGGATTAAATACATATAGTCAGAGGGCACAGGGTGAGTTGAATAGGACTGGATGATATCTAAAAAAAATAAAATTAAGGGGTGAAAGAGGAACATATCAGGAGAGAAAGGAAGAAATGGAATGGGGCAAATTATCTCTCACATAAAAGAGGCAAGAGAAAGCTTTTTCAATGGAGAGGAAAAGGGGAGAAGTGAGAGGATAAAAGTGAGTGTTACTCTCATCACATTTGGTTTAAGGGGGGAATACCATGAACACTAAATTTGATATGAAAATCTATCTTATACTCTAGGAAAGGAGGGGAGAAAGGGATAAATGGGGTGTGGAGGAGATAATAGAAAGGAGGGTAAATGGGAGGAGGGAATAATTAGAAGTGAATACTTTTGGGGAGAGAAAGGATCAAAAGAGAGAATAGAATAAATGGGGGACTGGATAGGATGGAAGGAAATATAATTAGTCTTTCGCAGCATGACTATTATGGAAGTCTTTTGTATAGCTACATATGTACAGCCTGTATTGAATTGCCTGCCTTCTCAGTGGGGACGGGTGGGGAGGGAGGAAGGGAGAGAAGTTGGAACTCAAAGTTTTAGGAACAAACGTTGACAACTGTTTTTGCATGCAACTGCAAAATAAGAAATATGGGTAATGGGGTATAGAAATCTATCTTGTCCTACAATAAAAGAGAGAAGATGGGGATAAGGGAATGAAAGGGTTTTATAGAAGGGAGGGAAGATTGAAGGAAGGGGTAATCAAAATGCACTGTGTCTTGGGGTGGCAGAGGGGAGAGATGGGGAGAAAATTTGGAACTCAGAATCTTGTGGAAATGAATGTTGAAAAATCAAAATAAAAAAAAATTTTTAATGGAAATGGATACATATGTACAAAAATATTGATAGCAGCTCCTTTTGTGTTGGCAAAGAATTGGAAATTGAGGGGATGCCCATCCATTGGGGAATAGCTGAATAAGTTGTGTATATGAATATGAATGGAATGGAATATTCTTCTTCTATTAAAAAATGTTGAGCAGGTGAATTTCAGAAAAACCTGAAGAGATTTACATGAACTGAAGCTGAGTAAAGCAAACAAAACCAAGAAAACATTACACACAGTAGCAGCAATATTGTGCAATGACCAGCTTTAATAGACTTAACTCTTCTCAGCAATACAATGATCTAGGACAGTTCCAAAAGACTCATGATAAAAAATACTATCCACATCCAGAGAAAGAACTATGGATTCTGAATTCAGATCAAAGCATACGGTTTTCTCTCTTTTTTGTCTCTTGGTTTTTCCCTTTTGTTCAGATTCTTCCTTCACAACATGACTAATTTGGAATTATGTCTACTAGCATTGTACATATTTAGCCTATATCAGATTGCATGCTGTCTTGGGAAGTAGGGGAGGAGGGAGAGGAAGAAAAAATCTTGGAACTCAAAATCTTATAAACGTGAAAGTTGAAAATTTACATGTAATTGGTTTTTTGAAAGCATTCTTCTCCTCATTGGCTTTTTGAACCTCTTTTGCCAATTGAGTTAGCCTATTTTTCAAGGTGTTATTTTCTTCAGCATTTTTGGGGGTCTCCTTTAGCAAGGTATTGACCCGTTTTTCATGCTTTTCTTGCATCTCTCTCATTTCTCTTCCCAGTTTTTCCTCCACCTCTCTCATTTGATTTTCAAAATCTTTTTTGAGTTCTTCCATGGCCTGAGCCCATTGGATATCTATTTCGAATGTTTGGGATACAAAGGCCTTGACTTCTATGTCTTTCCCTGATGGTAAGCATTGTTCTTCCTCATCAGAAAGGAAAGGAGGAAACATCTGGTCACCAAGAAAATAACCTTCTATGGTCTTATTTTTTCCCTTTTCTGGGCATTTTCCCAGCCAGTTACTTGACTTCTGAGATTCCTCTCCACCCCCACCTAGATCTGCCCAGCTAGTGCTTGGGGTCTGAGATT
>CM053771.1:275592961-275627031 GCA_028658325.1 Potorous gilbertii | reverse complement strand
TGAGGGACCTTCGTGGTCACCAGATATTCCATCCCTGAAGCCTGCTTGGATCTGCTCCTCTCGGTGCCACACGGCCAGGGCAGGGCTGGGCTCTGCTCCAGGTCTGGTGCACGATGTACCTTTGATGTCAGTTTTTCAGGGCTCTCTGGAACAGAATTTGTTGGGAGTTCCTTTGAACAGGTAATTTATGGGCTGTGGGTTCGGAGCTAGCATATGTGAATCTTTCTACTCTGCCATCTTGGCTCCTCCTCCCTTTACATGTAATTGGAAAAAATAAAACACTGTTAAATGGGAAAAAATAAAACTAGATGTTCATAACCTTTGATCATTTATCAATTATAGAATGGTTCTTATTCTTACAAATTTGAATTAGTCCTTTATAAATCTTGGAAATGAAACCTTTATCAGAGAAACTTTCTGCAAAGATTTGTTTCCAGTTCCTCACTTTCCTTCTGATACTAGCTATACTGGTTTGTTTGGGCAAAATATTTTAAATTTTATAAAATTTAAAAGTACTAAATTCTGTTGTCTAGTCAAGTCTTCCCATCCTGCACTTGTGTAGCATGTATGTTGTGAATCATACATTTTAAAATAAAATGGTTAAATAAAAAAGTAAATTAAAGGGAAACTGATTACAGATTAGTGAAGTGGTCATTGCATATATTGTCTTAAATAAACAAAAACAGGTTTTTTTTAATCTATTTTATAGCCATCTGCTCAATAGCAAGAGATTCTAAAAAGAAGTTATTTAGGGCTTACTACTATGGTATGGTCAATTCTCAATAATTTGGGCTCCATTAATTCTAAATTTCTGATATGTGTCCCAAGCTGAGTTAAAGTTCATTTTTGTACTCCCTAGGATGAAATTCTTATCAACTATATTAATATTGTAAAAAAAAATGGAGGAAAAATGTTATGCCTACTTAAGAAAACTTCTTAAGAATGGAACATTTTTATTCATATGTAAACAGTGCCACATATTATAAATTGGTTGTTTACCTATTAAAGGGTGTCTTATTTATGTTCCCAGATAAATGAGATTTCATTGTGGAGTGCCATTAGTCTGAGTCCATAGGTCACTATTAAGCCTGGCCGTTCTTGTTGGTAGACTCAGGTAGCTACGGCTGTGGTCAGTGCTGAGGCCTGATGCAGAAATAAGGAAACAAGTATTTATTATTGTGCCAGATACTAAGTAAGTGCTTTACAAATATTATCTCATTTGATCCTTATTACCATCCTACAAGGGAGGTGTTATTATTCTGCCCATTTTATAGTTCAGGAAACTGAGGGAAACTAGGGGTGAATGACTGACCTAGAGTCACACAGCTGGTAAGCATCTAAGGCTAGATTTAAACTCAGGTCTTCCTGATTCTAGGTTCAGTGTTCCAAACACTGAACCACCCTGTTACTTCAAGAAAACTGAAAGCTTTCAGAAACTACTGCCTGAAAGAAAACTATTCTAAGAAACCACTATGCCCCCTCCCCACCTTACTTGAAAGAAGGAAAGAACAAGGAACATAATCTAAAACTTCACTCCCACACATCATTAACTTGAATTACTGAAGTTTTACCATATAAACATTTTGAACTACAATCATGAGGGAAAAAATAGATCTGATGAAGTTGTCAATTAATGCAGCCTTGATAAAAAGATCAAAGAATCTGCTAGCCTTTGAGAATTTTTACCAACCTGAAGAATTTTTTCCAAGATCCAGAGCAAAAAGAAATAGACACAGAAGCAGATAAGTAGAATATTTTGAAATATTGTTTATTGGAATTTTAAATATAGCACTTTTTACTCTTTGGAAGGTTTGCAAGTATGATGTTTTATCTGTAATGCATATATCTATCTAGGAGAGAATGAGAAACAGGTAATTTAATTTACAGTGATTAAAGAAAACCTTACTAATTGCTAATATTTAGCAACATGCAAGCAGGTTAATAGCTGTAGGATAGCCACTAAACCAATTTTATTGAGCAAAAAATATCTGGATCTTTCCATACCATGGTCCCTAGGTGGAATTGCTATGTCAGGTTCAATTCTGTCCTACTATCCCTACAAGGAAACACCAATTCACTACGAAAGGGCATATGAATTTGTGGATTTACCCAAACAGATATCAGCCTCAAGCCCCTGCTCATTGGTGAACTCCACATCCTTCCTGAACTCGATGGATTTTGATGAGGCTTAATCACATGACATTGGTATGTTACCTTGGCATAAAGGAATCAGATCCACAGAAGCAAAAAGGGGAATGTGGATGCTATACATCATATTAACTCTTAACATAGATTCAATCAGAAAATAAAAAGGACATAATTACAATGAAACAATAATAATAAACATCTACCAAGCATCAGTGAACCTGCTGCTCTCCTAAACCCTTGAACTTTTTCTTTCATCTCTTACTATAGCAGTTGCTTCAAACCCAGGAGTTCTAGGGGGGAAAAATATTGTTTGTTTAGTTCCTTGCTGCTGCAACCTCTGCAAGCACATAAAGAAATATAAATAACAAAATGTACCCAGTATGTTTGACTCATGCATCCAGTAGGGCTGGTCATTAGGCTGTCAGTAAGGTCTAAATCAGGTAACTCAGACATCTCAAAGAGTTTGATACTTTCCTTGGCCTTAGATGACCATAATGTCCAGGGACCTCTGATTGTTTCTGGCCTCAGCCAACTCATAATGGAGCAGGGTGAATGGATTTGACTTCTGGCCCCAGCAAAGAACCATACCATCATCAAGCTCTTCTGGCCTCACTCTCTCTGACCACAGCCCCTCTGCTGAAGCTCTGTCTCTCTTTGTATGTCAATCAATACTCATCAACCTAATTCCACACAGTAGATTGGGGGAGGACATACAGAGAGTGATCACTACAGTAGCAACAAAGCAACCTTCCCAAGAGCATCAAGATACTACAGCTAGAAGAATGTATTTTCTAGTTAGAGTCATGTAAGTCTGCATTGACAGGCAGTTTCTACGGAAGTTTCATGAAGAATTTCTAGGAAGGTCCATGAAGGACTATTAATCAATCAAGAATTAAATACCAGAAGTACAGCTGCATAATCACCTGATCCCATTCAATAAAGACCAGATGTTATCAATCCCATACCTACATGTGTTGCACCCATACCTGTGTACCCAACAGGAAAATAAGGACCACTTCATGGCTAGCAGAAGGCTTGCTACTTTTTGAAGGTGGTCCTGTTTATCTCATTAGTCTAGAAGTATGGAAATGTGGATGTATTCAATTGAACTCTTTCAGTTTTTGGTGCCTCATTGTGAAACTCTATCTTATTCCCTTCCCTTCTCTTTCAATGGACTCCAATAATAAACATGACATAATGAAATCAACCATATAAACATGACTTAACTATGAGAAAGAGAGAAAAAAATATTTACCTAAACACAGAAGAAAACAGATTAAATTAAATATTTTTAAAAAACAGCTATTGCACAGGATCAGACCCTTTGCTCCTCCATTTTGGTTTTCAGTCAAACCAACTGAGGAGTTCAGGAACATAGATCCAAACTTCTCTGTTGCCAACACATAGCCCAAAGGAAAATCAAGAATTTGAAATACATAACTTGGTGGCTTAAATTTTAACCTCCTGCTTGGCCTCTCACACATTTCTCCCAAGGTTGTTTTAATAACCAAAATTCCCAAGTGACATGAAGTGTCAATGTCCATCACTTAGGATCGGGGGCATCTCCCACAGCTTTGCTTTGCTCAGTCATCTGTCATTAGCCGAGACCTCCAGTGTTGCCCTAGGATTACATTCTGGTGCAGCTGACTCACTAGCTCTGTTGTACAAACATGGTTAATCTTTACTGATTTCTTATTACGCAAAGAATAACAAACCTGAGCTTAAAAGCAGGCCCAGGCACAGACAATAATTCCTCTCAACTCCACTATTCCTTCAACTTTCTCTTCTCTTTTTTTGTCTTGAAAAGTTCATGGCCCTATTTTTACATTCATCCTCCCACATACACACCCTTCAATTCTTTCCAATATGCTTTAGCAACCAGAACTTTATGGACAGGTCTCCCTAAGGCACACCCATTAGAGTCCAAGAAATATGGACATGTAGGAAACTCTGTGACCTGCAGAACTTCAGGGTACATGGTATTCACTTTTTCTGCTAAGATAATCATCAATTACATCTATTGCCAGGAAAAGCTTGTCTCTTCATGAAGAGAAACTGAAATATCTTGAGAAATGCTTTTCAGTAATCCAGCTTGTTAAAAATGAATGTAGAATCTGAAGAGATTGAAGAGACATTAAACTTGTTCTGTGTAACTCCAGAAGGGACAACAATACTATAAGAAGAATTTGGCTAAGTAGAAGGCACTTTTTAACAAGTAAAGGTACGCCCAAAAGAGCATCAGCTGCCTCATTATATAGTGAGCTCCTCATCACAGGAAGTATTCAGATAAAAATTGAATGACCAGTTGTTGGAGACACTATGGAATGGAGTGATACTTCCTTCAAGGCTCAGATCAAGTGTGTCTTTCTGTAGGGAGCCTTTCCTGAAGAATAGTGAATAGATGAATGATCAATGAATGAATGAAGCCTCTGTTAAATACTTACTATGTGCAAAACTCTGGGGATACAAATAGAAAAAGAAAATCCTTACTCAAGATATCCCACATTCTAATAGAGAAAGCAACACATAGATTCCCTCTCTCTCCCTCTTCCTCTCTCTCTCTCTCTACCCCTTCCCCAGATTAGCTTAAGTTTATATATTATCTCTATCAGTAGAACGCAAACCCCTTGCAGACAAGGACTGTTTCTTTGCTTGTTTTCATTTTTTCTGGTCTTTGTATTTCCAGTGCCTAACACATAACAGACACTTAGTAAATAAATTGAATTGGATTGAGCTGGAAATTGATTCTGTGGAGGGGAAAATTTTAAAGACTAAAAAACTCATAACATCAAGATTTCCCATGATGCTAAACCTAACTGTGATGTCTGTTACCTGTCTGTTGTTTCCACCTCTAGCAATGGATAGAAACCTCTCTAAAGATTCATTCTGACTCTTCCGGCTGGCTTAAATAGCACGGAAGGATGGAAGGCCCCTTTGAGGGGAAGAAGCTGCTAAGTTGGATTCAGCTGGCAGACACTTACTAAAATCTGTTCCATTCTTATAACTACTTGTAAAAGAGAGATGATGAATTTGGTGATTCTCTCAGGCCTGCTCCTGACAGAATTATGTAATACTCACCCCAGAGTTTCTCCCCCTAATCTCTCTCAAAATAGGTCTCTATGACTCCCTCGCTTCCTCTTTGAGTGTCTGTCTCTATCTCCCTTTTATGCCTCCCGTTCTTCCTCTATGGATCTCTAACTCTGAGTATTTCTCTTTCCCATTGCTCGTTTCTCCATTTTTGCCTTTATTACTGTTTTTTCTCATCCCTCGCTTCCTTTTCTCCTGCTTTCCTCTTACTTTCTCATCTTTGCCTGCTTCCTTCCTCCTTTCATATCCCTGTCCCTTTTCTCCCCATCTTTTACTGTCTTCTGTCTTTTAACAATCTTATTATGGAACTAAAGCATATATGAAACTTTTAAAAGCAGATTAGTAGGGTGGTTTTTTTGTTTCTTCCTTTAAAAAAATCCTAAAATGCTTTTTTATTGGTATGTGGTATTTGATCGATTTTTTTTCTCCGCATCAGTGCCCTTCAATGAAAAAAGAAAAAGATTCTCTAGCTCTAGTCTAAGGGGAAGGTAATCATATCAACAAAGTTAAACCAGCATTTCTATGAATTATAGATTCAGTCAATGCAATCACATATCTCTCTAACCTCTACTGATGTACCAAACCATTGAAAATTACAGAATACATGACCACTTGAAAATTTATAATCAATCCCCATTTTGTTTCAAGATGACAGACTGACCTCAAATTAATGTATACCTGGATACTTTCGGAGTATATCAAATTTGTTAAAGCTCACTCTAATCCTTTCAAAATTATTATAAGACATACACAAAATCCTGAGCAACTTGGTTGAAAAATAATAGCTAATTAATTCTGTTTCTTGATAAAGGAGATGCCAATGTCAACCAAATTTAAAACAAAATATCTCCCAGTTTAAAATTTTGAAGTGGCATAAGCCTCTACATACCAAGGTAAACAAGAGCCAAATAAATTCTGTCTTTTACTGGGTTATCTTCCTTCTCCTACAGCCTAATAGTGTGGGACTCTTTACCTTCTGCTTTTCTCTCTCTACATTTCCTTCCTTGAGATTGCATCTGTTTTCACTACTTTTATTCTTACTTCTATGTGAATTATTCCCAAAGCAATATTTCTAGCCCTGACCTCTTTCTTAGATTCCAACTCCACTTCTCTAACGACCTGTTGGACATTACCCCTTGGACATCACCTCAAAGTCAATTACTTTTCCTGAACTGTAACTGCCTTGCTTGTTATAATGTTCACCAAGAAAATAAAGGTCTTAAAATCATTAGAGTTAAGACAAATTTGATGGAGTTCGCTGTTACAGTGCAATGACAAAGATGATGAATAAGGTAAATTTTGGATGACAAGTGTTTTAGAAAAGAGACAATAGGGCCTCAGCTTGTTGGATTGGGAGTCAAAGGACCTACACTCAAATCCTGGCTATGCTACTTCCTAACCCTTGTTACCCTAGAAAGTCACTTGACTCTTTTGGGCCCCTGGTTCCTGGCCTATGGAACTGATGGGTTGGACAAGATGAACTTTGTTGCTTGAGGCACCAGTATCTGAATTCATTTTCTTAAAAAAGAAAAAATCTATTTCCACAGCCCCCATCTTCTTCCAGTCATTCCCCCAAACACTGTGAAGTCATCTTTTACTTCTTTCTCTGTCCTGCCACCCTCCCCAACCTCACCACCACTGCCACATACAATCTCCAGTATTTAATCAGGCACCATGCCATGTCAATTCTTCCTTTATTTTTCCAAATCTATCCCAGGATCCATCTCTTATCTAAGTCACTGCAATAATCTCCCTGCTCCAACTTTCTTCCCCTCCTCTTATCTATTCTGCAGATAACTGCCATGTTAATCTCCCTAAACATCACTTTTATCATGCCCCTCCAGTTGCCAGAAATCTTCAAAGACTCTTCATTGCCTCAATTTCCTTAAAGACAAAAATCACATCTTATAGTTCTTTTGTACACCCAAAGGCTCCTAGCATAGAAGCTTTATGTGGGACTAGTCTCTGGAAGATTCCAGGGCTCTTGCACCTTCTTTGTTGTTATTGCTCAGTTGTATGTGACTTCAAATGACTCCATTTGGGATTTTCTTTGCAAATATACTGGAGTGGTTTGGCATGTCCTTCTCCAGCTCATTTTGCATATGAGGAAACTGAGGCAAACAGAGTTAAGTGACTTGGCCAAGGTCACACTGGCAATAAATGTCTGAGGCCAGATTTGAACTCAAGAAGACAAGTCTTCCTGACTCCAGCCCTTGCACTCTATCCACAGTAGCACCTAGCACTTTCTATATCCTACTTAATTACTTATCCAGTTCACTGAAGTGAGACTCCTCTCCCCACAAGGAAATCAAGTTGGGAACTTCACTTAAACTGTGTCATCTCAGTCCCACCAGCATCCTAAATAGAATCTTGGGACTATTTAGTCCTATAAACTTCTCCCTTAATCATCTCTGTTTCCTTAGGACTTACTCTTAGGGTTATATATGACATAGCACAGCCAAGAAATGGATGCTTCCAGCACACATTCAATTTGCCCACAGGTCAAGGAATGCCTGGGTATGGGAACTGTGTCAGAGAGCAACCAAGATTCTGGATGAATGGAAACTTTTGTAACATACTTATTAGAAGGGTTGACAGATAGTCTTTGAGAGAGGTGAGAAACAGGAAAGTTCAGAATATAAATGGAGTCAGAGAAGAAGGGGAAAGAATTAGAGGTAGAAATGGAGGAGAAAAAGGGATAATAAGCTGGCAGACTTTCTCTGGGTTGTGTCTCACTTGTACTGAATCTAGTACTTGCCTTCTAACATTTGGGGCTCAAGTGTTGTTAACTCCTCAACACTCATGACCTCTACTTTTTACTTAAGTCATCTACCATGGGAAATTGCCCCTTCTCGGGAAATTTGGAAATATGACCAAAGGGTTGTAAAAACGTGCATACTTGTTGACTCAGCAATACCACTTCTAGGACTGTATCCCAGAGAGATCATAAAAATGGGAAAAGGATCCACTTTACAAAAATATTTATAGCAGCTCTTTTGTGGTAGCCAAGAACCAGAAATCGAGGAAATGCCCATCAATTGGGGAATGGCTGAACAAGCTGTGTTTATGAATGTAATGGAATACTACTGTGCTATAAGAAATAACAAACGGGCAGACTTCAGAAAAGCTTCAAAAGACTTATATGAACTAATGCTGAGTGAAATGAGCAGAGCCAGGAGAATATTATACATAGCAACAGCTACAGCATGCAAGGGATTGATAGACTTAGCCCTTCACAGAAAGGACCTAAAACATTTTCAAAGGACTCATGATACCATCCATATCCAGAGAAAGAACTATAAAATGGGAATGCAGTATGAAGCAGACTATTTTCTCTTTTGTTATGTTTGATTTTGTTTTGTTTTCTCATGCTTTCTCCCATTCATTTTAATTCTTCTATGCAACATGATGAATGTGAAAATGTTTTTAATAAGAATATATGCATAGAGCCCATATGAGATTGCATGCCATCTTTGAGGAAGGGGTGGGGAGGAGGATAAAATTTAAAACTTATGTAACTGATTGCTGAAAATTGAAAATAAAAAAATAAATAAATCGTGGTGGGGGAGGGGAAGTGTAAAGAAGAAGAAAAAAGTAATTTCCCCTCCTCTAATACTCAAACAATGGCATTTCTCCACTCAGATCACCATCTCTGACTCGCTTACTCTTTCACTCCTCCCAAACCTATTCCTAATATTCATCATTACCTTCAGTTCCTTGATTCTTTCCTTTTTCCCCAGTCTCTAAATAAATACTGTTGGATTCACTTTCCTTCTCACTAGGTATTGTTGATTATTTCCATTTCCTTTATATCCTCCTCAGCCTTCCACTGATTCTCTTCTGCTAACCCTTATCTCTAAGTGTGCTTCTCCCACTTCTATGCTTGAGCTGCCAAAAGCTGTTAGTCAGAAGATAAAATTGTGGGGGCAGAGCCAAGATGGTGGAGTAGAAAAACAGACTTGCTCTAGCTCTCCCCACATAACCCATAAAACACATGCAAAAAATGACTCTAAACAAATTCTAGAGCAGCAGAAGCTACAAAACAACAGAGTGAAAGAGATTTCCAGCCCAAGACAACCTGGAAGGCTGTCAGGAAAGGTCTACAAGGCTCAGAGCAGAGCATAGCCCAGCCACACAGCATGGCACAGACAGGATTGGAGCAGGCTTCAAGATTCAGCAGAATCACAGGTAGCTGCTGTGGTCCCCAGATTTCTCCACCCACAAACGCCAAAGACAGCTTCAAAGGTCAGTGAGAAGGGTGCAGGGTCCGCCCCTAGCCCCGGGCCCAGGGAGACCACAGTCACTGAGGCAGCAGCATCCATTTTTGGAGCCCTCAGCCTGGAAGAATGGAGCAGCTGGTCTGGTTTTCAGTTCTAAGTGGTGGTCCTCGGGTGAGAAGGAGCACTGGTGTGGTGGAGCTGGTGGAGGCTTTGGAGAGAATCCTGGGCAGAAAAACTTGTGGTTGCTCCCAGACCAGAGCACAGACCAGGAGAGGAGTAAACTCCTCTCCCTTGATTGTGTCACCTTGGAGGAACTGAGAACTTACAGGCCCCTAGATTATACCCTCCACTTGACAAAGGGCTCAAAAGTCAAGTAACTGACTGAGAAAATGCCAAAAAGGGGGAAAAAATAAGACCATAGAAGGTTACTTCCTTGATGAAAAGGTATTTTCTTCCCTCCTTTTGGATGAGGAAGAACAAAGCATACCATCAGAGGAAGACATAAAAGTCAAGACTTCTACATCCAAAACCTCCAAAAAAAATATGCAATGGTCTGAGGCCATGGAAGAGCTCAAAAAGGATTTTGAAAATCAAGTAAGAGAGGTGGAAGAAAAATTGAGAGGAGAAATTAGAGCTATGCAGAAGATGAAATTGTACTGACTGGATCCACTACAAATTTATTCCATCTTATCTCAAGTGGGTTCTCACGGCTGTGGGCAATCTTTCCATTTATATCTTATTGACTATCACACTCCCCACAACCACGTTCTAAACCTCCTCTTCTTTTCTCAAGCCCTCACCACCATATCCTTACCCCTTCACTACCAGGAGATAGCCTCCCTCACTTCTAATTTTTCTGAAAAGACTATAAACATCTGATGTTAATATCCTCCACTCCTTTTAATATATCTGTATCTTCTCTTATATTCTCTTCCTTCCATACAGTCTCATCAGTGAATTCTTTCTTAATAATTTTAAGATCATTGGCCAGCTTATCTTCTATTTCCTTCTTCAGCTGTTCCAGGAGAGCTGCTTGTGCTTGCGAGCAATTCATAGTCCCTTCTGAAGATTCAGATGGCAGTACAGTCTCAGCTCTGACCTCTTTGGTGTTTGTGTTTTGGTCCTTATCCCCATAGGAAAATTCTATGGTTCTTTCAGCCCTCGGCTTTTTCTTCATGATGTTGATTGAGTGTTGTGGCTTCTAGTTCTTTCAGTCCAAAGTTAGAGATCTTTTTGCTGAGCTGATGTGTGAAAAAGCTAAAAGCAGGTTTTTGTTTGGTGTTTCCCCAATCAGCCCTGGGGTCTAGTCACAGGAGATATCTCCTCAGCTGACTTGAGGCAAAGGCAAGCTCAGGGGCTAGTATTCCCAGCTGCCCTATTGTCTTTCTGATTTTCCTGGACAGCTGAGGCACACCTAGATGCTAATACATGTTCCCACCCCTCCTGGGGCTCCTCTCCTGGGGCTGAGGCTTGCCTGGGTCCTAGTGAAAGTTTTCCCTGCCCTGGGTCCTCTGTCCTTCTGGTTTGCCTCTGTCATCGTAGCAGGAATCCCTCTTGTCTATTTTCCTCATCTCAGGTGTTAATGAGACTACTGGCCTCCTTCTGCTGTTTCTGCTGATCTGGGATTTTTCTGAGGAAATATTTTATGGTTCTTTCACAGTCATCAAGGGGGGAGGAGAGAGCATTTACTGATCACTCTGCCATCCTGGTTCCCGGAAGTTCAAGTAGGTGACTTACCGAAGTTTGATCTTGGGGCTGAAGGTCTCTGGAGCTCCTGCGCTGATATCTGGCGCTCCGCGGCTCTCACTGACTCGGTTTGGCTTGTCTCCTGCCCTTGGTGCAGCTCCTCTGGTTCCGCCCTCTGCTCAGGTTTCTCGGGTCCCCTCTGCTCTGCTGCGCTGGCTGTGCTGCGCTGCGCGCTGTGGGCTCACTCCCACGGAACAGACCTTTCCCGTGGATCCTCCAGTCCAACCTGAGCTCTGAATCTGTCACCGTTTGTCTCCCACTGGATTCCACACCTCCAAAATTTGGTCAGATTCTCCTTTCGGAGGTACCTGAAGGAGTTTGTCCGAGAGGTTAGGTGAGTCGTTGCTCTCACTCTGCCATCTTGGCTCCACCCACCCCTTCCATACAGTCTCAAAAAAAAGGGGTGGTGTCCCTTCTCTCTTCCCTCCTGCTCTTTCTGTGTCCTCAGTCTTATTCACTCTTGTGACTTCTATGAATTTGCTTCATCAATAATCCTTTCTCATTCATTTTGTTATTGTTATTGTTTTTTTCAGTTTAACTTAATTTTTATTTTTGTATTCATGTTGGAATCACTGTATATATAATTTTCTTTGTTCTATTGACTTCACTCTGTATCATCTCATACAAGTCTTCACATTTATCATCTTGTAGGATAGCAATACCCCAATACATCCATGTAGCCATTCCCCCAATCATTTGGTACCTATTTTGTTTCCAATTCTTGGCTACCACAAAGAATGCTACTATGAACATTTAGGGTTTAAATATACACATATAAAATCTTTCAATTTTTGAACTCCTTGGAGTATATACTTAGTAATGGAATCCCTGAGACAAAGGATATACATCTTAGTCACTTTTTTAGCCTAATTCCAAATTGTTTTATGGAATTATCAGATCAATTCAGACCTCCACTGACAGTGTACTGGTTTACCTGTCTTCCAATTGCCCCTCCAACATCAGGTATTTCAATCATTGCAAAAGATTTCTTCCACTCAGTATGAAAATATGCTTAAGACTCCCCAATTCAAAACACAATGGCAAACAAATAAAAACCTTTTCCTTTACTGTGACACTCCCTTAAGCTGTCATCTTTCTTCTCTCCTTCCCTTCTCCATCCCATCTGGGATAATCTGGCATCAAGAAGACCCACCACTACAGAGGATTCTTTTCCCCTTTGCCTTTTCTCTTTACCTGCTCCCCCAGTCAGGCTTCTTGAAACCCATCTGGGCTGCTTCTGTTCCTTCCAGTTCTTATCATCTGCCTTGCTACTGTATCCTAAGGTGCTTCAGAACATACCATCTGTCCTGCCTCTAATCCTTAAAGTCCGCAGGCACTGGCACTTTTATCTAACCTACTGATGTAACCTAAGAACCTCTGGTCCTTATCATCCATCCCACCATTGCACCATTAGGACTTCCAGACTTCCATCTGTGCTGACGCTTACCTTTCTCTCCATGTGTTGTCTCCCCCACTTATAATGTGAGCTCCTTGATGGCAATAATATCTTCATTTTTTTATTTCTATCCCCAGCTCTTAGAACTATATATTAAACATAGTAAACATCTAGAAATAGACTATATTTGCTGCCTCCACTTCCTCACTTTTTGAAATCTACATTGTCTCTACCACTACTGAAATATCTCTCTCCTTATACCTAAACTTATTGGTCTTTTTCTGTTTTCATCCTGCTTGACCTATCTATGGAATTAGACATGGTGGACTACCTACCTGATCCTTCTGGATACTTTTACTCCCTTGGCTTCCAAGACACTGAACTGTCATAGTTCTATTCTTGTCATTTCAATTGTCCCTCCTCTGTCTCTTCCGCAATCTCTTGAAGTCTCCTCCTTCCTCTCAAAACTTAGATGTCTCACAATTCAGTTTCCTGGCATGGCACTAGTAGATTGTCCAAGTTTCGTAGACGTACAACAATGAAGTCAGCACAGTGGCTCTGTAGACCTCTAGTTTGGTAGTCAGTCTAATACCTCTTCTCTCCCATACTTTCCCTTGGGGCCTCCCAAGCACTGAGCTAGCTCTGGCAATGCATGTGTCAAACTCATTATCCATGTGTACATCCCTAGAAAGTACTACCAAGGTAAGTGAACTTATCCACAGCATTCAAAACTTCTGCATTTGCTGTAACCGATGGCCCTGCTCCATGATGCTCTCCCAAACCCTCTCCTTCAGTTGATACATTTCTCCAGTCCTTAAATTCCTCCTGTGACTTTGACTGGATCTCTCCTTCACATTCATCACACTTTCCCTTGTAATGTAATAATATGTGCACATGTCTTCTGTCTTCACCACCCTCCCCCATTATATTGCAATTCCTTTGTGAGAAGGATTGGTCCAGTATCTTCTTTGTGTGTCCTCAATACCTAGCCAATTTTTGGCCCAAAATAAGTACTTAATAAATATTTGTTGATTGAGTTGACTGGAATTGCATGACAAATGTCAACTACTTAATAATACTCTTTTTTTAACCATTGAGAATTAATTACATTCAAAATCATTCTTTATTCATGTAGAGTCTGAATTTTCTAAGAATATATGACAAGTTAGACCTAAGAAAGAACCCTTTTCAGACTTGTTAAATAACAAAATGACCTTCTGAAAGAAATTATGAAATCTCTTTCCCTTGAGATCCTTAAGAATTTGTAAGGACCCAGATGGCATAAATGTGGTCTTATTAAGACATAAGGAGGTGGATTAAGTGAGACCCCTTCCAATATGAGGATTCAATTATCAAAGTTTATTTTAAACACACACAGACTCAGTTTGTGTGTCTTTTTTTAATAATCCACAATTAATAGCTTTAGACAGAAATTTAATTTTATATTCATGATGGTGAAATATACAGCTGGATAGACTTCTTAATTGGCCTTCCCATTTCATAATTCATTCAGTAAAAAAAAGAAAGATACATGCATTTGAAGTTTAATTATGGGAAATGCAAAGAAATTGGCTAAGATGAAGGTTTTGTATTATCTATGGATTTTAATTATCCTTGCTTTTCCTAGCCCCTATTAGTATAGTCATTGAGAGTGGACTATATTTTTCTTCTAGTTAATCAAATTCTTTCTTTGATCCACTGGTGTCATATCAAATATAAAAGAATTTCATTTTTCCCCTCCCCTTAAATTTAATCTTCATCCACCTCACTTTCTCCTTCTAACCTACTATTTCCTTTGTTCTGTCTCCTTGTTCCTTATACTATTGTCTCTACAACCTCCAAAGTCCAAAGACTTTGTTTAAACTTTCTTTCCTCTGTAATGATTAATTCTTTTCTGATAATACACTAATGCCAGCTCTAGCTACTTCTGATCCATGGAGGAGATAGGATGTCTCCTTCCACTGTCGTATTGTCCACAAAGGCACAGTATTCCCCTTTATCTTTTTCATGGATTTATTGCATCTCCACAACTAAATGACAAACTCTCTAAGACATGAGGCTGTAGCTTTTATTTCTTGTATCCCTAGTGCCTAACAGAGTGCCTCACATCTAACAGGTGCTCAATCAATATTTCCTGCTGTATATTATAATCATAAGCAAGTGTCTCCTTCTAGAGAATGTCTGCAGAGTTCTCTGTCTAGAATGAGTTTGTTCCCTTGATTCCAGTCGTTCATCTTATTTTGGGTGTTGGTAACATAGTTCAGGGGGTAGAGGATGATGTGATAGCAGCCATCACTTCTACAAAACACTAAGCATCCTATTCCACAGACAGTTCTAGCACTATTAGTATGACAACACACACCAAACCTCCTGCCCCTATAATACAAACAATGACACCATGGCTGCAAAATCAAAGCCCCAAAACAGGAGTTCTCTAATGGAAACACTGACAAATTGCAAAGTATAACTGGCAATAGCAGGCACCGGGGTAATAATTTATTTTTAATGCCATGCTGTCTTTAACAGTGCAATTTCCTCCAGGGTGTTTGCTTTGAGATTGCAAGATAATTACATCTCAGAAACCAGGCTAATTACAGTTAACAGCCTGAAAACCAAAGGAGCCTGCTCCCCCTCCCCCTTTTTTTCCACTAGAATGCTACACAAATTCCAGTTAAAATGTGCAGCATCATTTAGGAAACCAATTTGGCTACAGCTTAGAGGTTCATTCTCCCCTCCTTGCTACACATGTATAACTCCCACTGATGTGTATCAGAGTGAAGCAAGTAACACAACCTCAGTGATTAGAATGAATAACAACGCCATAGAAAAGAAACAAGAAATGCAACTTCCAGATAGAGAAGAAAACCTAGACGTCACCAGCCAAGAATCAGTGAATGTGCTGGGGTGTGTTGGGTAGACTGCCCTGGAATATTGACTGAGACGCAGCATGGCATAGGAGCATAACGTCCCCAGACTCTAGACTTATAGCAACCAGATATGATCTGGAAGGATTGTCACACACATCATTATCATGACCACCACCACCACCACCAAAAAAACCATTATATCTTAGACTCCTTCTGTTGAGGTTTCCATAGATGTTAACAAAAAGGTCACCACTTTCAATGCCAGAGACAATATGATATGGTGAAAAAAAACAAGATCTACATTTGTAAACTTAGCATCTGAGTTTATATCCCCACTCTGTCATTTACTACCTCTGTAACCTTAGGCAAGTCACTTAACCCCTTTAGGCCTCTGTTTTCTGATCTGTAAAATGAGATTAGACTAAATGACTTCTGATATCCCTTCCAGTTCTGAGTCTATGATTCCATAATATATACAAGCATGTAGGGTAGTGCTACATAGTGGACACAGGACAGTCTTTACTATGTTCCACAGAAAATGCTTTTTAAAAGAAAAAACATCTTGGTAACCTCTAAATAGTCATTAAAATTCCACCCTTTCTGATGATTCACATCTTGACTGTATAGGCCATCCCTAAAATATTACCGTAAGAGTTATACTCTCCTTAGACAGGAAATAGATTTGAGGATACTAGAAAAGCAACTTTCTTACATCACAGTCAGTCCATCCTTCCCCCCAAGGTTATATAAACCTCTGATCTTGTGCACCTTAAAACTTTAACTCCCCTCAAAAGGGAAACAAATTTCGAGAACTAATTTCAGATTGATAGATCCTACTAGTCATTTATCTTCATTGATGTATTCATGACTATCTTCCAGCAGCACAGGAAAATACAATCAGAGTTCCAAATACTTGGTCTCCCATAACACAATCCATTTGATCAAGGAACTCTTCTGATTAGTTCTTTCCAGTGGATGGAGCACTGAACTTAGTATCAGGAAATTGGGTTCAAATGATGACTCAAATGTGTATTACCTGTGTGATTATGAGCAATTCACTTAATATCTCAGGATCTGTTTTGTCATCTATAAAATGGGGGGGGGGGGGAAGTGGTATTCATGCTACCTGTCTCGTGGAATCACTGTGATGGAAGTGTGTTGTAAACTTGAAGTTCTACATATAAACATGTATTATTATTTCTATTGACTAGACTACATTGGAATGTAGTGTAAAGTATCATTTACCGTTTGACAAGTTAGGGCCTGTGTATCTTTTAGGAACTATATCAAGATAGAACTATAATTAATTCTTACCTTTTTTTAAAAAAATGATTAGAGCTTGAAGAAAGACTTCAAGAGATAATTGAGTCTAGTTCCCTGCATTTTAACAATCCAAATAGATGGTTATTTGTCCTTTTTCTAGAACAGCAATTTCATAAACTGATTCTATGTTTTATCATCCAAATAAAAAATTCAGCCTAATCTAAATCTTTCTGTTGCTTAAGCCCATTTCTTTTATTTATATTATCTATGTAAGTATAAATGATTAGAATACCCCCAATTAAATTTTAATTTGTTCTTCTGCCTTCTCAAAACTGTATAACTCTGGTTCCTTTTGTCTCTCTTAATGGAATTAATTTCCAAATTTTTGGAAATTTTGAGCTATTTTTCTTCAATATGTACCCAATGTCCTCAAATAGTTATTTAGTTTGGCTCTATGTCAGTGCTATGGAGAGGTTAAAATGCCCCTATATTTCAATTTCAGTATTTTCTTTTGGTCATATATGGGAGGAAGGCATGGAATATAGAGAAGGAAAATAGGTATAATATTCCTGACCACTCTACATACCTTCAGTCCCATTTTTCCAATGATACATTTTTTTCTGAGTATACTACTGTGACCTAAAATATAACATGTGTAAAACTTGAGTCAACTTTGACCTCTCTCACATATCCTTATATTCAGTCATAATGCCAATCTTCATCTATTCTGCCTCTACCCTATGTTTTATACACATCCTATCTTCTTCACTACCACTACCAACCATATTGATTTTAGGTCTTTATTTTCATTCCCCTCTTTCTTCCCTAAGTATTGTTTATTTGAATATAGATCATAGAATCATAGGCTCATAGAACTGGAAAGGACTTTAAAGATCATTTAATCCAACCCCCAATTTTTCAAACAAGGAAACTAAGGTCCAGAAAAATTAAATTAATTCCCCCAAGGCCTTTTGACTTCGAATCTTGTACTCTTTCCACTACAGCACTGTGGCAGCAAGTCGGGTGGGACTTGTCTGTTTCAGGCTCAGGCTACATTGTGAGCCCCTGAGGGTTTAGTCCCCTTTGAGCCTTAATGGTTCACAGCTGTGATGAGTCATGTAGGTTTCATACCTGCTGATTCTGAGCCAATCAGAAGCTAAGTCTTCGTTATATATACTGAGAGGTTGGTTTTTACTTTGGGGGTTCATTTACGAGAAGGATCTTGTGATTATCTGGTCGAGACTCTGAGTGACCATATGTTCAGACCCACCCCCACTCAGCCACCCCACCCCCCCCCACCCCCCCACACACACAACTGCTCAGATGTAAAAGCTCTCTTGATTCAGGGATATATGTAAGTTGTGAAGCAATATTGCTCTGACTCAGGCAACAGAGCCCTGTCTGTTGGTTTTGGTAGAGATAAAAAGGTTGTTTGTTGACTAGATGGAAGGCTTGGTAACTTTGGGAATGTAAAAGATAAAAAGGTGTGTCTGGAAGCATTTGTTTGAACTGATCAAAGTGATTGTTGACCAGGCAAAAGTTGCCTATCCTTTTACAATGCATATTTAAGAACGTGATAGTAGCCCCCCCCCACCCCCGTGTATGTTGAGGTGTTTACTGATACAAGCACACTGCCTAAATATTAAGATTTTAGAACTGATCATTTCTCCATTCAAAAGTTTTCCAGAGTCTCCAGGCAGTGTAAAATATTCTGTCTTGCATTCAAGGTTCTCCATTATCTGACCCCCTCCACCAAATCTCAAAGTGTTTTCCCAAATTTTGTTTCTCCACATCACTGCACATTTCCCATTGTTTGCTCATGCAATTTTTTCTGCCTGAAATGCCTTTTCTTCTCATCTTAATTTATCTTCATTTCTTAAAGTCACAATAAATTCCACTCCCTACATTATATTTTTCTCTTACCCTTCCTGCCCTTAGTCATCACTTTCTTGTCTTAATTCCTTTGAAAATTTTTACCCTCACTATTCACGTTTTTGACTTAATGAAAATTTATTTTCTAGTTCATCTTTTTAATTGTTTTTTTTCTCTCTAACTAGATCATAAGTTTCTCAGAAATAAAGTCTCTGTCCTACACATGCCCCTTTTGCTCATCATTTTCATCACTTCTATGCCTCATTGTACCTTCCTTTATATCCTACAATGTTTGACCACTGTTGCTTTTGTATTGGAGGACCAACTTCCCACTGCAGGTGATATTCCCAACAGATCTTTTAAGATAGGAGTTAAACTAATTAGGATTACTGTCATCTCAACTTAATGTTTCATACTAAAAAGTTCACATAAATTATTATGGAGATGTGTCATTTACTCTTACTTTTTAACTTGTGAGTCTTAATTTTAACTTTCAAGAGACTGGAGTTTCCCCACTCTCATAAACTATTTTTTCTGAAATTACAGATTCTTGCTACCAGGTTGTCCCAGCAATGACCATATAGTCCCATTGGTAAGATTTATACCAAAGCAATAGTGGTTTTTTTTTTTAACTAAAATATAATTCATTTAAAATGTTGAGCTTAAACTTTAGAAAGAATAAGTCTTTAAAAAAAAACCTGTGTATTTTTTGTTGTCACTAACTTTTAATTCATCATCAACTTATTCTAACTTAAAGACAGACTTTCATTAAAATTTTCCTGTCTAACCTTCATTTCTAGTTTAAAGACAAAAGTCATTCCTATAGCATATGCCTGCGTCTATAGCTTTAAGGCATCTTGATTGAAAAGTTTCTTCAACCTTCAACGGCCAACTTTTGGGTATTTTATCCAAGGATATTAATTCTATTACTAACTCTTCTCTTTAAGAGTTGATTTATTTCAGGTGTGAACTCTCTTTTCTTTCCATTTCCCTGTGATTTTGACCATGTAGCAGAAGCAACATCTTAGTGTGATTAATCCAGACCAGAGCTCATGCTTTCCCCACCCTGTTTTCACAAATGCCACTGACTGTTAGAATATTCATCCTGTAGTCCTAAAATTTCAATTACTGATCTGCAAGTTACTGTTAGTTATGCAAAGTCTTTGGTCACATTAAGAACTAGTATGCAATGCAAACTCCAGGTCAAAGAAGTAAGAGTAAACCTCAGACTTAATATGACTGGAAGGAAGACAAGATTCTTTATCTTGGCAGTAATTTTCTGCTGAGATATTTTATATTTTCCTGGACTGGTAATAAACCTGCATGTAACCCAATATCAGATACATCAGTTTTTACAATGAAGTATTTTGAAAAAGCTGAGGCTCTCAAAAATGGTAAGGAAATTAATACTTGTTTCAACTTTTCAAAAACTTCAGTACCCTGAGATCCAGATAACCTTATTCAATTTTGAAGCAAGAACTATTGCAGAATCCCTGGGACTCTCAAAAGGATTTATAACTGCAGATTTAACCTCATCCACCTTATTTCAGAGGTCACCTTCCCATTGATTCTGTAAGGTAGCAAATGAATTGGCTTATTATATCCTTTATCTGTAAGATGTACAGGCAAATCGGTTCTCCTTGGTTTGCTTTAAAGTAGATCTACGAGCTCACTAAGCACATAATCCTCTCCCTCTGGCTGGGAAACATTCTCTGACCACCTTAGCTGTTCTGAGCTATAGGGTGACATCAGGTGACAAGGAAAGAACAGGGTCAAACATCCAAGGTCCAAGGGATAAGAACACCCATTCTTATCAACATTTTAAAGCCAGGATTGCTGAGAATTCAGCAGTTCTATTCTCAATTGGTGACTGAAGGTTACACCCTGACAGCAAATACTCAAGGGCTTCTACCAAGGCTTCTGCCTTGTATCTTCAGCCCTTTTTCCAAAATAATCTTGCTGATACATTCTTCTGATCATATCATTTCTCTACTAAAAGCAAACTTTCATTGGTTCCTAATTGCCTACTCAAGAGAATATAAAAACTCTTTAATCTGCCATTCAAGACCCTTCACATCAAAGACTGGCAACATTCCCTACTTCTTCAGAACTGGATTAGGGTGCTATTGGGAAATATTTTACAAAATAAAAATATAACAGAACAAAAATAATGTTAATATTTTTTTTTCTAAGTCAATATGCTGCCAGCAGGGATCCTTATGTGGCCCCCATTTCTGTTTGAGTTTGACATCACTAATTCATGCTACCTTTTTCAGACTTGCCTCATAATATTCTAAATTCTACCCAAACTAAACCATTCATTCTTCCAGTTCCTATCCTTTCTTTTCCATTCTCTATGGCCATTACTCACATGGGCCTCCATGCTCTGAATGGAAGCTCCCTCCCTGTAATCACCACCCACTGAAATTTCTTCCTTCAAAGCCAATTTAAGAGCCACCTCCTTCAGGAAGTCTTCTCAGATTGTCTTTTTATTTTCTTATAAAATGTTGTCTCAGTTTCTCCTTAGCTCTTATCTAGTTCTACCTAGTATCATTGCAGATATTTGTATGAGTGTCTTCTCTCTTCTTTCATAGGCCTAGCATCTAATACAGTGCCATGGTAGGTACTTATTAAATGCTTGCTGAGTGATTGATCCCATAAACTCCTTGAAAGGAAGGTCTATATTGTCCATCTCTGTTTAGCACTGTCTTAGCATTGCAATGAAGATCAGGAGGTTGGAAAAGGAAAGAAATCACATCAGCCTTCCCCTCCATGATCACCTGGGGCATTTGTCATGACCCTGTGACTGAAAGGGCCAGACTTGACTAAAAAACTAGTTTTTCCATCCTAAGGGATTGTAGGGAAAGGGAGTATTTAGAGGAAGTAGGGTAAGGGCAACAGGAGAGACCATGGAACTGGAAAAACTGAGAAGATGCCAAGGCCACAACTTGAGGCAACAGGACAGGATCTTCACCATTGGACTCCAGGACCAGGCTTGTATGGGCAGATGATCTAAAAGGCATGTCAGGACATTTGCTAAAACAAAGAGGAATAATTGGGAAGCACCCAAAAAAGTGAGAGAGAGATGTAAAACCTGTAACATTGTTTTTCCAGCCACCCACTACCTAGAGGCTTGGAACTAAAAAAGAGAATTACTGATTCACTTTTATATTTCTCTAAGCGGAGAGAGAAAACATATAGCAATGAGTCAGGAGCTGTTAGGGAGGACTATATCTGACTTTTGAGGCAGGACCTTCTTTCCATTACAAGGCAGCTAGGGGGTAAAGTAGAGAGAATGCAAGGGCTGGAGGCAGGAAGACTCATCTTCCTGAGTTCAAATCTAGCTTTAGACACTTACTGACTATGTGACCCTGGAAAAGTAATTTAATCCTATTTGCCTCAGTTTACTCATCTTTAAAATGAGTTGCAGAAGGAAATGGCAAACCTCTCTAGTATCTTCGCCAAGAAAATCTCAAATGGAGTCACAAAGAGTCAGACACAACTGAAAACAATTCAACAACAATAAGTTCATCACTGCTTTCTTTTTTCCTAGGCTTGGGTAAAGAAGAAAATAAGAAATTTCCTCTCAGAGAGTTGAAGCTGAGGGAATGACTAGACAAGCAGTGGTACCCAGACAAGAGGAGCCCCACACACACCAGGGAGAGTAAAAAGAATTCACAACCATGCTCATCTATATAGCAAAGTTCCAAACCATCATGCTGCTTGCTACAAATGAGGACCTGTGTAGGCTGTGCAGGTGAGCAGGGTTTCACTCCCTCTTATCCCCCACCCTTTCGAGGGCGGAACTATGCTTCCCCATTTGTCTAACTATCTCTATAGTCACTCCACATGTTATATGGATAGCTATATGAAGGATGGATTAGAGAGGGGAGAGGAAGAGGGAAAATTAATTTGTAAGCTATTATGGTAGTCCAAGTGAATCATGATAAAAACCCGCCCTTCATTAGTGTGTTAAACTCTTTTTAGGAAGAGTTTAGGGTCAGGGAAAAAAAAGGAAGTTGAAAAATGTCAGTGTCCTCCTCAGCTGTCCCTCCCTGTTGCATTTTATGCACACATGTATACATGTATGTATGTGTGGATATATATTAGAAATCCAATGGTTAACCATATTTATCACAACTGGGACTAAAGAGACAAAGTAAACAAATAAGGTCACTTTCAAACACCCTGAGGACCGTTCATCAACTTTCTCAGTCTCCATGAGAATTTTTCATATTTTCATTGCAGCTCAGCCACCTACAGAAGTGATCAGACTTACTTCTCACTGTCACCTAAGACTGTATCACTTCCATTATCTGAAATTTCATCATTATTTTCCAATCTTCTAACTCTCCCTCTTCTTCCTTCTTCCTAAACCCATTCTTCATCTTCACTGCATTTCTCCCAGATCACCCCTTGGCTCTACCTTCACTTTTGCTCCCCTCACAGTTTGGCCCAGTAATCAGCTATTTCAACTATACCTTGTCCTCTATCCTTGAACTCCTTGCCCCTTTGTCCTATTGCCTCTCCTACCTTGCCAAACCTCAACTCTATACCATCCCCATCATCTGCCTTCTCATATTCATGTGCTACTGAATGCTGATGTAATAAGTTGCATAATCATGTCTCCTGGGTCCATTAAAAATTTATGTTATAAAATCCAACTAGATCCTCATAGCAATAAATAAGTAATCCATTTATTCTTCCATGATTGACTCATAACTCTTATTCCAAAATTTATCCTCTTCTCAAGTCCATGACACCACCCAAATCTCCCATCTCATCACCGGTGACTTTATCTCATTTTTACTGAAGAGATTGGGTCTATTAGATTCATATCCCCTACTCCACAACTCAAAACTATCCTCATACATCCCCTCCTCCTTTCCCCAATTTCTGAAGAAGTAGTAACCCTTCTCTTTATCAAGGCTAATACTCCTTCTTAAGGTCTTTCCCCTTCCATCTCTTAAGTGCACATAGTGATCATTCCTTCTCTCTCATCTTCAGTGTCTCCCTATCTATCAGCTTCTTCCCCAATGCCTACAAATATTCTCAGGGCCTCTTCAACCTAAAATAAAATCGTAATTTAACCCTAACATACTATCATGCTATCATACTATTTCTCTCTTCCTTGTCACAGCAAAGTCCTAGAAAGAATTTTCTTCCCAGTTTTTCCTCCACCTCTCTAACTTGATTTTCAAAATCTTTTTTAAGCTCTTCCATGGCCTGAGCCCATTGAATATTTATTTTGGATGTTTGGGATACAGAAGCCTTGACTTCTATGTCTTTCCCTGATGGTAAGCATTGTTCTTCCTCATCCAAAAGGATGGGAGGAGATATCTGTTCACCAAGAAAGTAACCTTCTATGGTCTTATTTTTTTTTCCCTTTTCTGGGCATTTTCCCAGCTAGTTACTTGACTTCTGAGTTTCCTCACAATACCCACCTGGCCTCCTGTTCCACCCAGCTAGCGCTTGGGAGCTGAGATTCAAATGCTGCTTCCCAGCCTCAGGGCTTTTGGCAAGGGCAGGGCTACTATTTTGTGTGAGATAAAGTTCAGGTGCTCGGGTGGGGGTAGGGTCGCCACACAAGGCTCAGTTCCCTCAGGGGGTTTACAAGGAGACCTTCAACAGTGGATCCAAGTTCCTACCTGCTTTGAGGGACCCTGTCTGCTGCTGCCTCCACTGCTGCCTCCCGAGGGGGCCTGAGTTATGGAGACATCCTGCTCCCCTCTCAGCAAGCTGAAAAGGCCCTCTCACTGACTTTTGTAGGCTGTGGGTAGAGGGACCTGCGCAGCTACTGGAGATTCCATCCCTGAAGCCTGCTCGGATCTGCTCCTCTAGATGCTGCAAAGCCAAGGCAGGGCTGGGCTTTGCTCCAGGTCCAGTGCACAACAGACTTTTGGTGTCGGTTTTTAAGGCTCTCTGGAACAGTAATCTCCTCCACTCCCAAGAATTTTCTACATTTTTGCCTCCACTAAGTACAGAATTCTTTCTCAACCCTTGAGCACAAAATTTCTCACCCACTACCAGGGTATTAAAATCACTTTCTCAAAGCTTGTCATTAATCTCTTAATTGATAAATCTAATGATCTTCTTCCAGTTCTCATCCTCTCTCACCTCTCTGTAGCTTTTGACACTTGTTAACCATTCCCTCTTCCTAGCTACTCTCTCACCTTGGCTTCTGTGACACTTTCTACTGGATATCTGCAACAGCAAGTTCTGTCAACATCTTACACTCTGCATGTTCAAAATGGAATCTGTTATCTTTTGCCCTAAATCCATCCTTTCTCCAAAGTCTTCTTTATTCCTCTTCTTTATTTCTCTCTCCACAATTCTCTCAATCACCCAAGTCTATAATCTTTGAGTAATCCTTGGCTCATCCCTCTCCCTCATCCCCCAGTCAGGGGTTAAGTCCTGTTGATTGTCCCTCCAAAATATCTCCCATACTTGTCACATCTCCACTCACAGACACAACTCCATGGCAGCTCCTCATCACCGCTCACTTGTAATAGCTTCCAAATCAGTCTCCCTGTATCCTATTTCTGCTAAATAGGGAATAAAACCATCTATGGCCAAAATGGGACACAATGACTGAATATCTAGTCTCTCCCTTTTCTATTCCTCCTTCACATTGCTGGCCAAATAATTTTCCTTCAGTGTAGAACTGACTGTGTCACTTCCCCACACAAAAGCTTTCAGTGGCTTATGTTACTTTAAAGATAAAATATAAACTCCTTAGCCTAGCATTTAAGATCCTACACAATCTGATCCCTATATACCTTTCTGGGTATTACTATTCTGTAATAAGAAGCCTAAATATAGTGATTCTCCAAACTCAATATGCCTCTGTGCATTAGTGTGGGCTGTCCCATGCCTATGACACACTCTCTCCTCATCTCTGCCTCTATGAATTTTCATCTTTCTTCAAAGTTCATTAAAGGTGCTAAATCCTTCCCAAAGTCTTCTCAGAGCCCATCCTGTTAATTACTGTTCTCTAGCTCTTCAAATTACCTTGTATTTACTCAACTGTATACATGTTGCAATCCCAGCCCCAGCAGATTATAAACTCCTTGAGCTCCTCAAGGTCAGGGATGGTCTCATTTTTGTCTTTGTATCCCAGGAACTTAGTATCTTGCGTTACACATAGTATGCACTTCATAAGTATTTGCTGAGTTGAACTGAGAAGTACTGTCATAGGATGGCCACATATTAGCACCTCAAAGAGTTCAGATTCTCCACAAACCACCACCCCCCTCAGTAAAGCTCTAAAAACATACCAAAGGGAGTAAAGGTAACAAACGAGAAATGGTGGAAACATATTTGTGCAATCCAGAATTTCACAAAGGGACCCAGAATCCTGCATAAGCTCTGAGTAGAAACAAGGGAGGGTAGACAGGGTAAAAAAGGATAAGTGCAGACCCAGGGCCCAGGCAATATAGCACTTGGGTATTTTCATCACAGACATAAAAGGAGACAGGGCCAGACAAGCACTCAGGTAAGGGCCACATGTCAGAATCAAAGCACCTGGGATCTTGCAGGAAGCCTCCTTCCAGCACAAACAGCTCCAGATGGCTCCAATCAGACTCAAAGCAAAGAATGCAGTCAACTCTGAGTTCAAGATTATGTGAAGAAAAAGAAGCAGAAGAGGGGTCAAGGTCAAAGCCTAAGTTGAATAACCAGGAACCTAAATCAAAACCCAAGAGAAGCTGTAGAAGGCAAGGAACTGAACCCAAGACCAAGCAAAACCAGTCCACCCCACTGAGTAGAAAAGAAAGTAGAGGTAGACCAATGCACAAAAAATTGAGTTGATAGGAGTGTTTAATACATGATATTTTGAATTTCCATAGCACCTGCCTTTTCGTGACACTTTTATTCATTCAGAATGAGATCTCAAACCATTTTACAAAGCAGAAATCATCAAAGTTATTTAATAGTTTTTTAAATAATAGGAAAATTGATCAGTGGTCTTTTTATAAGACCCAGAAACAACTAAATATAGCAGCTTAGTGTTCCATAAATCTAAGGACATCATTTACTAGGGTAAAGATTCAATATTCAACAAAAATAGTTAGGAAAGCTATAAAGTTGCCTGGTAGAAATCAGATTTAAACCAACATCTCATACTATAAACAACAATAAATTCCAAATGGATGTGTAATCTAGATATAAAAGGTCACATCATAAGCAAATTAGAAGAGCAAGGGAGGAGATACTTTTCTCAACAATGGATATAGGATCAAATAAAGGATAGAAAGTATTAGAGGTGATAAAATAGATGATTTGGAATACCTAAAATTGAAATTTTTCACAGAAAAAGAAATCAATGCATTTGAAATTACAACAAAAACACAACTGGGAAAAATATTTGTAGGAAATTTTCCTGATAAAAGGCTGATATCGAAAATACGTAGGAAATTGATATAAGCACATAAGAATAAGAGGCATTTTCTAATAAATAAGTGGTCAAAGGATATGAAGAGACAGTTCTCAAAAGGAGAATTTCAAACTTTCATAGGGTCACTAACCCTATGAAAAAATGCTTCAGATCACTAATAAAAAGAGAAACATAAAACATCTTTGAGGTTTCACTTCACACACATCAGATGGACAAAGAAAAAAAGGAAAATGACAATAACTAGAATGGTTGTGGGAAAACAGAATAATTCACTGTTGGTTATGGGCTATGAATTAATCCAATATTTGGGGAAAAAATTGGAAGTATAGTAACAAATTGACTAAAATGTCCATAGTGTTTGACCCAAATATTACACTGCTAGACATTGACCTATAAAATGAATGGTTTTTTTTTTTTAATGCCCCCAAATACACCAAAATATTTAAAACAGTTCTATCAGGACAGAACAATTGACTATCAATTGGGGAATGGCTAAATAAATTATGATACATGAATGCAATGGAATATTAATGTACTATAAAATAAACACAATGAATACAGCGAAATTTTGAAAGACAAATGTAAAGTAAACAGAAACAGGAAACAACATGCACAGTGATACAATAATGAAATGGGGAAAAAATAAAATTGAAGAATGGAAAGAAATCAAGATAGAAGGTTTTTGAATGTTTAAAGAAGAAGGGAAGGTAATGGAATAAATATTTACATAGTACCATCTTAATATCAGGCATTGTGCTGAGAACTTTGTAAATATTATTTCATTTGATCCCCCACAACAACCCTGAAATGTAGGTACTGTTGTTATTCCCATTTTACAGCTAAAGAAACTGAGGTAAATAGTGGTTAAGTGATTGACCCAGAGTCATACAGCTAGTATCTGAGGCTGGATTTGAATTCTGGTCTTCCTAACCTTCCTAATGCTGACCAAGTTTGATATTCTCCACAGAAAAAGAGCTATAAGAAGACATTTCTCCCCATTCCCCACTTCTTTGCAGAGGTGGGGAATCATATAAGTATGGAATGCTACGTATAACATCCAATTATAGATAGATATAGGATGGTTTTGCTGAACTTTTTATTCCTTTTTTTATTCTTTATTATAAAATATGGCTCTGAGAAGATGAAATAAAAAAAGATAAACAGAAATTTATTTTTAAAAAACATAAATTATACCCCAAAAGTTGCAAAAAGTAGAGCTTCTCAGTCACACACAATCTTCTTTTTATGTTCTTTGCATATAATAATAAACAAGAAAAATAATTTTTAAATAATTTGTTGTGCCCTATGTGTCACTGTGTAGTAAGCCCTAAGGAGCAAGTCCCTGCCTTCAAAGAACTTAAATTCTAAGAGCAAAAAATAATACATACAGGGGAGTAAAGGCAAGCAATGAGTATCAGTCTGGGAAGCCACAGGGATGAGAGAGTACAATCAGAGGGAAATTCCATAGCCTCATATCCAGTGGACTCTCTCCTAGTAGCACCCCCAGGATTTGCAGAAATCTGTTCAGAAATTACCCTCATGAGAATATCAAGGAACAAAGAATATATGACTAGCAGAGACTACATACCATATATACCAGTGGTAACAATCCAATGACACAACCAGAAGACATTTTTAGCCCATTAGTGTTGTTAGCAGCATGAGTTACCCCTCAACACATGGGACCTCTCTACATATATACCTCTCCATACATGTCCCTTGCTGCATGTGTTCTAAATGTATGTGTCTCCTTCCATAAATGTGCCCTACCTCTGTCAGTATATCAACAGCCTTTCTTAAGTGCTTCCATTGTGCCAAGCACTGGGAACGCAAAGAAAGGCAAATTTAGTTTCTCTCTTCTATTCTTGTATTCTAATTAGGTGGATCATAGTTAGGTAGATCAAGAGATATACGGGGTTGATGGAAGGCACTTAAGTGGGAAAGACATTAGCAGTTATGCAGATGAGGAAAGGCCTTCTGGAGTAGTATAATCTGTGCCGAGTCTTCAAGGAATCCAGGGTAGCTGAGAGATAGATGTAAGGGGGTAAGACATTCTAGCTACGGGGGAGAGCTAATACAAAGGAGATGGAATGTCAGAACTGCAAGTAGTCCAATGTTACTGGAATGTAGAATATGCAGAGAAAAGTAAAGTATAAGTTGACCAGAAAAGTAAGAAGGTACCAGATGTTGAAGAGTTGCAAATGTTGAAGCAATGAATTTATATTTGATCCTGAAGATAATAAGGAGCCAGTGAAGCTCATTGAGAAGGAGAGGGACAAAGTCATCAGACATATGCTTTGGAACAAAAAAAACCCTTCAGATATATGCTTTAGAAAAACCACCTAGGCAACTTGAGTGAAAGATAGAGAGGAGTGGGAAGACTTGAGACAGACCCAGTAGAAGACTTTTGCAATCATCTATTTGAGAAGTGATACAGGTTTGATGAGGATTGTGTCTATGTGAATGGGAGAAAGGAGATGTATACAAATGCTATTGTGAAAGAAATAACAGGACTTGGCAACAGATTGAATAGTCAGAGTGAATGCAAAAGAGGAATCCAGAAGAAGACAAAGTTGTTAGCCTGGCTGACTGAGAGGATAGTGATAACCTTGACTATAATTGGGAAGTTTGGAAAGAGGAAGAGTTAGAGGGAAAGATCTTCTGTCCAAAGAGCAGTTGGTAATGATAAACTGAAGCTCAGGAGAGAGACTAGGGCTGGATATGTAAACCTGGGAATCATTAGCATAGAGATGATCATTGAACTCCATGGGAGTTGATGAGATCACAAAGCAAAATAGTATAGAGGAAAAAGAGAAGGGGCCCAAGATAAAGACATTGGAGATAACCATGGTTAGTGGAAATATGGTCGGAAAAACTAGCAAAGGAGCTATTGGACTGATAGAAGGTGAACCAAGAGAGAGCAATGTCATAAAAATCTAGGAAGGAGATGGTTCCCAGGCAGAGATGATGATCAATTGGGTCAAATGCTACCAAGGCATCAAAAGGATCAAGAATAATAAAACCCCATTATTTATGGCAATTAAGAGATCACTGGTGGTTTTTGAAGGAGCAGTTTCACTTGAATGATGGAGTTGGAAGCAAGATTGCAGAGAGCTGAGAAGAGTGAGAGGAGAAGAAATAAAGGCACAAATTATCAATGATTTTCTCAAATTTAACTAAAAAGGAAAGGAGTGATAGAGGGTGAGAGCTAGCATTGGTGATATTTGTATTATTGGCAGAGTATGTCTCAGATGTATGGGACAAGTATGATTTGGCTACTTTATTATTGTTAATTCATTGAATAACTTTGAAGTAATTGTTTCCTCTGGCTGAACTGTAAAAATATACTGGTGGAGAAAGATTATGAGCAATGTCTTTGGACGTAAGCAAAGACACAGAGCAACTTGAACCTGGGGGAGCATGTTACTGTCTTGGATTCTAAGTATAACCTGTGAACCTGTGAGTGGCTACTCCTACTACCATAGCTCACAAGCCCCCACCAGGGTACCTCTCATTAGCAATCAATTCAATTAGCTATTAACAAAAGCATTTACTCAAATGACATGGCAAGTACAATATTGATAAAATATTACCAAGAAAACCTAGAGTACTCTCCCTCTCAAAAAGATATAAAGTCTGGGGAAGAAAAACTTAAAACATAATGGTAGTGAGGCACATGTAAAGAGCACATTTGTCCAGGCAAGTCACAACTCTGGAACTATGGAATCTTTTCTCTTCCTGTAGAGTCCTTATAAGTTCACTATGAGACAGGGTATCAACAATGAATAAGTCATTTCTGTTCAGCTAGGTTTCCTACTCACAGGATGGGATGGGTCAATATGCTGCCAGATATGTAACTCAGCTGCTGGGCTGGATCCTTGTAGGGCATAGCAGCTCTGTTGGACAGGGTGGTCTACTGGACTCCCTGGGCTCACTTCTTTGATGGGCAGCCCACAGTATTCACCACTTCCAGCCTCAGGCTCAGCCAAAGGTTATAGCTATAGCTAAGGGCTAATGTTCTTTCACCTGGAGTGCTATTATGCTCTTTCAGAAAGAGCTGAGACTTTTTAACCATGAGATAGACAAAAGATTCTCTAGTTCTGCTCCTTCAGGGTCTCAGATCTGTTATTTTTCACCTCTTCCCAAGCAGAAGGTGAAGAAAGTATAGTCTCTCCTGTTTGACAGTTATTCCTGGTTCAGAAACAATTCCCTCAGTGAGAGGTCCTTCCCCTAAATTACAGAGACCATTGAATCTCCCATATTCCTAATAGGTCTTACACAAAATGAGCTTTGAGTTCCATATTCTCTCCCTCCTTCCTCAACCACCCTCATCAAGAAAACAAACAATTCAATATAGGTCATACATGTGTAACAATGCAAAACCTTTCCACAATGGTTATGTTATAAAAGACTAACCACATTTCCCTCTATCCTATCCTACCCTTCATTTAATTCCATTCACTCCCTTGATCTGTCTTCTCCAATTTGCTGTCCCTTCTATCATCTTCCCTCTCCTATCCCCTTTCCCTGTACCTTCCTGTATGGCAAAATAGATTTCCATATCCAATTGAATGTGTGTTATTTTCTCCTTAAGCCAAATCCCATGAAAGTAAGCCTCAATATTTCCTTTCATCTCCCCGCTCTTCCCCTCCATTGTAAAAGCTCTTTCTTCCCTCTTTTATGTGAGATGACTTGCTATATTCTACCTCTCCCTTTCTCTTACTCTTAATGCATTCCATTCAACAGTAAATTGTCTTTTTTTGGGAATTCTTCCTTCATATTCAGCTCACCCTGTGTCCTCTGTCTATGCATATATATGTGTGTGTGTATATATATATATATATATATATATATATATATATATATATATATATATATATACACACACATACACACATTCACCCATGTACATATACATATCAAATATATAATATACACATACATACCCATACCCACCTACATATGTATATATAAAACCACCCTAATACTGAAAAAGGTTGCATGAGTTACAAATAACATCTTTCCATGTAGGAATGTAAAGAGTTCAACTCTAATGACTTCCTTAAGGCTTCTGTTTCCTCTTTACCTTTTCATGTTTCTCTTGATTCTTGTATTTGAAAGTCAAATTTTCTATTCAGCTCTGGTCTTTTCAACAAGAATGCTTGGAAGTCCTCTTTTAATTGAAATTTCATTTCTTTCCCTGAAGTATTATACTCAGTTTTGCTGGGTAAGTGATTCTTGGTTTTAATTCTATCTCCTTTGACTTCTGGAATATCCTATTTCAAGCCCTTTAATCCCTTAATGTAGAAGTTGCTAGCTCTTGTATTATCCTGATTGTATTTCCACAATACTTGAATTGTTTCTATCTGGTCGCTTGTAATATTTTCTCCTTGACCTGGGAACTCTGGAATTTGACTACAAAATTCCTAGGAATTTTCCTTTTGGGGTCTCTTTCAGCAGGTGATCAGTGAATTCTTTCCATTTCTATTTTACCCTCTGCTTCTAGAATATCAGGACAGTTTTCCTTGATAATTTCGTGGAAGATCATGGTTTTCAGACTGATCAAAAGTTTTTAAATTATCTCTCCTGGATCTATTTTCCAGGTCAGTTATTTTTCCAATGAGATATTTCACAATGTCTTGTATTTTTTCATTCTTTTAGTTTTACTTTGTAATTTCTTGGTTTTTCATAAAGCCATTACCTTCTGTTTGCTCCATTCTAAATTTTTTTATTTTATTTTTCATTTTTAACACAGTTCATACATATCACATAAAACTATTCCAACTTTTGGTCAGGTGATACTTCTTTTAAAGCATTTACAATATGTACCACAAATGAATTTTTTTTAACATTAACCAACTGAGACACATGTAATAACTATGTATATGAAATTCACAAGCCCTTGACCTAATTGTCTCCACACTATTACTAAGAATTAAAGGACCCTCACCTATTGTTGTTGGTCTAAAGTCCTAAACCTAATAGATTAATTTTAGACTTAACCTTGGATGTTCCCCTACCAACAATCTATAATTTAATGGATCTGGTATTAAGCTTACAAACCTTTTGACCATAGGAAATTGCAACCAAGAGTGGGGACATTGCAGGGAAACAATATCTCCCCAACTTCATATCAATTCCAGGCAGGAGTAGATTGTCAATTTGCATTCAGTCAGGTTTAAAGTCTGCCAGGTGTCAGTGGGGAAACTGAGTCAGGAGAATCCTACCTCAGCCCAGGTTGAACAGCCCCTCTCCCACCCTTCCCATAAGATCACCTTTTGCAGTTCATACCAGCATCTCACAGGCTTGCTGGCATGGATCGGAGGCTCAGACCACTTATGTTGCTATCCATCCCTGGAGTTAGACTCAGAAGAACAGTGAGTTAATAGTCTCATAGAATCTTAAAATAGCAAGTTCCAATAACCAGGTTTCAGATATGACTATAATTTCACATTGGCTAAGGAACATCTTTTGAGGAAAAACTTGTTTTTAATTTGTTGACTTTTAACATTCATTTTCACAAAATTTTGGGTTCCAAATTTTCTCCCTATTTCTCACCTCCCCGACCCCAATACACCGAGCATTCTATTTGCCCCTATCATCAATCTGCCCTTTCTTCTATCATCCCTCCCTTCCCTTGTCCCCACCTTCTCTTTTGTCCTGTAGGGCAAGATAACTTTCTATACTCCATTACCTGTATTTCTTATTTCCTAGTGGCAAGAACGGTATTTGACAGTTGTTCCTAAAACTTTGAGTTCCAACTTCTCTTCATCCCTCCCTCCCCACCCATTCCTTTTGGGAAGGCAAGCAATTCAATATAGGCCATATCTGTGTAGTTTTTCAAATGACTTCCATAATGGTCATGTTGTGTAACACTAACTATATTTCCCTCCATCCTATCCTGCCTCCCATTTCTTCTATTCTCTCTTTTGATCCTGTCCCTCTCCAAGAGTGTTGACTTCAAATTGCTCCCTCCTCCCATTGCCCTCCCTTCCATCATCCCCCCCATCCCGCTTCTCCCCTTCTCCCCCACTTTCCTGTATTATAAGACAGGTTTTCATACCAAAATGAGTGTG
>CM053771.1:275544912-275592461 GCA_028658325.1 Potorous gilbertii | reverse complement strand
CTCCATCTGTTCCATTCTAATTTTGAAAGAACTATTTTCTTCAGTGAGCTTTTGGACCTCCTTTTCCATTTGGCTAATTATGCTTTTTAAAGCATTCTTCTCCTCATTGGCTTTTTGAACCTCTTTTGCCAATTGAGTTAGCCTATTTTTCAAGGTGTTATTTTCTTCAGCATTTTTTTGGGTCTCCTTTAGTAAGGTATTGACCTGCTTTTCATGCTTTCCTTGCATCTCTCTCATTTCTCTTCTCAATTTTTCCTCCACCTCTCTCACTTGATTTTCAAAATCTTTTTTGAGCTCTTCCATGGCCTGAGCTCATTGAGTATTTATTTTGGATTTTTGGGATACAGAAGCCTTGACTTCTATGTCTTTCCCTGATGGTAAGCATTCTTCTTCCTCAGCCAAGAGGATGGGAGGAGATATGTGTTCACCAAGAAAGTGACCTTCTGTGGTCTTATTTTTTTTCCCTTTTCTGGGCATTTTCCCAGCCAGTTACTTGACTTCTGAGATTCCTTTCCACACCCACTTCACCTCCAGATCCGCCCAGATAGTACTTGGGGGTCTGAGATTCAAATGCTGCTTCCCAGCCTCAAGGCTTTCAGTGGGGGCAGGGTGGCTATTCAGTGTGAGATTAAATTCAGGTGCTCAGGTAGGGGCAGGGCTGCCACACAGGGCTCAGTTCCCTCAAGGGGTTTATGTGGAGACCTTCAACAATGGATCTGAGCTCCTGCCTGCTTTGAGAGACCCTGTCTGCTGCTGCCTCCACTGCTGCCTCCCAAGGGGGCCTGAGTTATGAAGACACCCCGCTCCCCTCTCAGCAAGCAGAAAAGACCCTCTCACTCACCTTTGGCACCTGTGGGTGGTGGGACCTGTGCAGCCGCTGGAGATTCTGCCCTTGAAGCCTGCTCAGATCTGCTCCTCTTGGTGCCACATGGCCAAAGCAGGGCTGAGCTCTTCTCTGGGTCAGATACATAACAGACCTTTTGTGTCAGTTTTTCAGGTCTCTCTGGAACAGATATCTCCTCTACTCCATTGTTCTGTGGCTTCTGCTGCTCCAGAATTTGTTGGGAGTTCTTCTTTACAGGCATCTTATGGTCTGTGGGTTTGGAGCTAGCATATGTGTATCTTTCTATTCTGCTATCTTGGCTCCTCCCCCTTGAGGCAAATCTTAAGTAGCTTATATGCCTTTCTATAGATGTTCTAGTTCCTAATTAAATAACAATCATAAAATCAAATTTACCATTAAAACCTTAACTTTTCCATCAATGCCAAATTTTACCAGAGGTTACCTACCTCTACAAAACTTAGACTAAAATTCTTTCCCCCAATTAAAGATGTCTCTGATTTAGTCTCAGTAATTAAGTCAGTCAATTGTTTTCATATTAATTGCTTTTACATCACTTTGTAACATGTCCAATTTTTCTCCCCATCTATCCCCTCTCCCCACCCCCTAATACCTTGCATTCTGATTACCCCTTCCCTCAATGAGCCCTCCCTTCTATCACACTCCACCTTTCCCTTATCTTCATCTTCTCTCTTTTCTTGTAGGGCAAGATAAATTTCTATACTCCATTACCTGTGTTTCTTATTTCCCGATTATTTGCAATAAAAATTCTCAACATTCATTTCTAATACTTTGAATTCCAACTTCACTCCTTCCCTACCCATCCCCACTGAGAAGGTAAGCAATTCAGTACAGACTAAATATGTGTTGTTTTGCGAAAGACTTCCATAATAATCAAATAATAACATTACTATGTTGCCCTCTATCCTTTTCTATCCCCCCTTGTTTTTTTTTATTCCCTAATTTGAGTTGTCCCTTTCCAAAAGTGTTTATTTCTAGTTACTCTCTTCTCCCATTTACCCTCCTTTCTATCATTCCTCTCACCACACTTGTCGCCTCCTCCCTTACTTTTCTGTGGTGTAAGATAGATTTTCATACCAAATTTAGTGAGCATATTATTCCCTCCTTAAGCCATATATGGAAAGAGTAACTTCACTTTTTCCCTCTCCCCTTCTCCCTTTTCTCCTCCATTGAACAAGATTTTTCTTATCTCTTTTATGAGTTACAGCCTGCCCCATTCCATTTCTCCCCTTCTCCTCCTAGTATTCTCTTCCCTCATCCTTTAATTGTAATTTTTTTTGTGTGGATATCATCTCTTCTGTTTCAATGCCACATGTACTCTACATCTGTGTGTATGTACAATCCCTCCAACTACCCAAATACTGAGAAAAGTCGCAAGAGTTACAAATGTTTTCTTTCCATGTTGGAATGTAAACAGTTCAACTTTAGAAAGTCTTTTATGATTTTTCTTTCCTGTTTACCTTTTCATGCTTCTCTTGATTCTTGTGTTTGAAAGTCAAATTTTCTCTTCAATTCTGTCTTTTGAAAGTTCTCTATATCATTGAATGACCATTTATTCCTTTGAAGTAGTATACTCAGTTTTGCTGGGTAAGTGATTCTTGGTTTTAATCCCAGTTCCTTTGACTTCTGGAATATCTTATTCCAAGTCTTTCAATCCCTTAATGTTGAAGCTGCCAGATCCTGTATTATCCTGATTGTATTTCCACAATACTGAAATTGTTTCTTTCTAGCTGATTGCAGTATTTTCTCCTTGTACTGGGAACTCTGAAATTTGGCCACGATATTCCTAGGAGTTTCTCTATTTGGGTTTCTTTCAGGAGGTGATTGGTGGATTCTTCCCATATTTATTTTGCCCTCTGGTTCTAGAATATCAGGACAGTTTTCTTTGATAATTTCATGGAAGATAATGTCTAAGCTCTTTTTTTGATCATGGCTTTCATGTAGTCCCATAATTTTTAAATTGTTTCTCCTGGATCTATTTTCTACGTCAGTTGTTTTTCCAATGAGATGTTTCACATTATCTTCTATTTTTTCAAACTTTTGGTTTTTTTTTTTAACTGCTTGGTTTATCTGATAGTATTCATTTCCCTGAACTCAATTCTCTCTTTCAAAGAACTATTTTGTTCAGTGAGCTTTTGAACCTTCTCTATTTGGATAATTCTTCTTTTTAAAGCCTCCTTCTCTGCATTCACTTTTTGGACCTCTTTTTCCAACTGAGTTAGCTTCTTTTTTTTAAAGGTGTTATTTTCCTCAGCATTTTTTTTGGTTCTTCTTTAGCAAGCTGCTAACTTGCTTTTCAAGCTCTTCTATTGCCTGAGCCCAACTTAAGTTCCCTTTGGTGGCCCTGGAGGCAGAGGCCTTGACTTCCTCTGACAGTATGCCTTGTTCTTCCTCATCTGAAAGAATGGAAGGAGAACCTGCTCACCAAGAAAGTAACCTTCTATGGTCTTATTTTTTTTCCCTTTTTTGGGCATTTTCCCAGACAGTTACTTGACTTCTGAATCCTTTGTCAAGAGGATGGTCCTATTGCCCCTTCTCTCCCCAGTATTGTCCCTGGGGCTTTGGGTGGGGGCAGGGCCATCACTGAGGGCTGAGGTTTAGGTCAGCTGCTCCCTACTACCAGAGGCTTTAAGCTGAGCTTCCTGGACAATATACCCAGGTTGCTTCCTGGCCACTGTAACTGCCTGCAGTCTGTGGCTGCTGTTGCTGTCATTACCTGGAACTATTGCTGGAAGAACCTTGTTCCCCTCTTGCCGAGCTCTGAAAGTTCTCCCACGCTGACCTTTGGAGCTTTCTTTGACACTTGTGGGTTGAGGTACCTGGGACCCTTCCGGAAGGGAAATATGCCCTAGAGGTTTGTTTAGGTCCTGTTTCTCCCAGTGCCACATGACCAGGGCTGGGCTCCACTCTGCTCAGTGTCCCATGAGATAGACCTTTCCTGTCGGCCTTCCAGGTTACCTTTGGCTGGAAGCCTCTTCACTCTGGCGTTCTGTGGCTTCTGCTGCTCTAGAATTTGTTGAGAGTCATTTTTTACAGGTATTTTGTGGATTGTGGGGAAGCGCTAGAGTATATATGTCTTTCTACTCTGCCATCTTGATTCTGCCCTTTCATTCTAATTTTTAAAGAACCATTTTCTTCAGTGAGCTTTTGAACCTTCTTTTCCATTTGACTAATTCTGTTTTTTTAAAGCATTCTTCTCCTCATTGACTTTTTGGACCTCTTTTGCCATTTGCAATAGTCTATTTTTAAAGATGTTATTTTCTTCAGCATTTTTTTATCTCCTTTAGCAAGACATTGACTCGCTTTTCATGATTTTGTTGCATCACTTTCATTTCTATTCCCAATTTTTCCTCCACTTCTCTTACTTGATTTTCAAAATCTTTTTAGAGCTCTTCCATGACCTGAGAGTATTGCATGTTTTTTGGAGGTTTTGGATGTAGAAGCTTTGACTTTTACGTCTTCTCTGATGGTATACTTTGTCTTCCTCATGTAAAAGGATGGAAGAAAATACCTGTTCACCAAAAAAAGTAACTTTCTATAGTCTTTTTTCCCCACCAGTTACTTGACTCTTGAGTCCTTTGTCAGGTAGAGGGTATACATTAGGGAAATCTAAGTTCTCAGTTCCTCCAAGGAGGCACAATCAAGGGAGAAGAGTTTATTCCTCTCCTGGCCTGTGTTCTGGTCTGTGAGCAGGATTCCCTGTCCAGAGCCTCCACCAACTCCACCATGCCAGGCTCCTCCTCACCACAGGACCACCACTCAGGACTGAGACTCAGATCTGCTGCTCAATTCCCCCAGGATCTTTAGACCAAGGGTTCCAAAAATAGATGCTGCTACTGTAATGGCTGCTGCCACCCTGGGGGCCAGGGCTGGGTCCAGACCAGCTCTCTTCTCACCCGGGTGAAAGAGCTTTCTTGCTGACCTTTGAAGCTGTCTTTGGCATTTGTGGGTTGAGAGATCTGGGAACTAGAGTTGCTACCCATGATTCTATGCCCTGAAGCCTGCTCCAGTCCTGTCCCTGCCATACCATATGACCAAGGCTAGGCACTCTGAGCCTAATGCAATAGACATTTCCTGTCAGCCTTCCAGGCTGTCTTGGGCTGAAAATCTCTTTCATGCTGTCATTTTGTGGCTTCTTCTGCTCTAGAATTTGTTTAGAATCATTTTTTACAAGTATTTTATGGGTTATTGGAGTAGAGCTAGAGTAGGTCCATCCTTCTATTCTGCCATCTTGGCTCCACTTCCCTGTTGTTTCTTCATGGACAATTAAGTTCTTCAAAGACTCAGAATCCTGTCAAAGTGTGGAATGCTTCTTGTGTACCTGAAAGGGACTTTCCTTAGTATTTAAATGTCCGTCTTTGCCACTCAAGACCTTCTGCTTTATAGTCTAAACTCTAAAGAAGGCACACTTATATTAGTATCATACAAAACACATGCAAAAGGGATATGAGATGACTTTGGGGGTGGGAGGGTGTGATTAGCAGCTGAGAGGAAAGGGAAGCATTTATTTAGCACCTACTATATACCAGATCTGTGCTAAGTGCTTTACAAATATTATTTGATCCTCAAAACAACCTTGAGAAGTAGGTACTATTATAATCTTCATTTTCCATTTGAGGAAACTAAAGATAACAGAGGTTAAGTGACTTGCCCAAAGTCACACAGCTAGTGTCTTCCCAGGCTTGAACCCAGGTCTTCCTAATTACTGCTTCTCCTAAGTATAATGACAGTAAATGGAATAGAATTTAGAGGTGGAAGAGATCTAGAAGGTCATTTAGTTCACCTCCCTCATTTTACAGAATAGAAAATAAAGCCCAAAGAGGAAGAGTGACTTTCACAAAATCATATAGGTAGTCAGGATTCAAATCCAGGTCCTCTCACTCTTTTTCCAACATCCTTTCCAGTACATCCTGCTGTTTACCCTTGAAATCTAGACATAATGTGAAAAGTCTATGGCTTTAATTCACAAATCTTTTGGGGGAATTCTAGTGTTAGAAACATGCTTGACACTATAAAGTATAATGGAAAATTTATTAGAGTTCAGAGGAATTGAACACTTTGGCCAAAGTGGACCCCACTCCTCTTTTTAGAAAGAATTATTACCTTCTATATTCATTCTCCCTGAATGAACGAGTAGCTCCCAAGTAAAGTTACAAGAAGACTATAATTTGTTCAGACCAATGCAAGCCCTTTTATACTGTTATGAATTTTGGACTTCCCATCACACCATCCATTGGCCACATGACTTCGTGATCTCCTCTCTGATAAGCTCTCCCTCAAACATCTCATTAAGCCTACACTCAAGTTTCTGACCTTTAATCTGACTGTGCTAAGTCAGAATTCTGATGTACTGTTGCCATTCAAAGCTGGAAGATTTTGCCCTGTGGAAACAGAATTCTTTCCTTGTTTCCCACACTAGATAAGGAGCAACATTGTCAAAACTGAGCTTCACCTCATTAATCTTTTTGTGCCTATGTTTTAGTGGAAGCAACACTATTCAAAGACTCAAATGGGATCTGTGATTTCATCAAGGATATTCATTTCAATAATGAGGATAGCAAGTCACACCATGCTTGCCTATTATGTGCTTCTCTTGTCCCATGCCACATTTCCCCATAAGTTCACTCCTGGAGAGCCACTCACTGAAATGTGGTCCTTCCTCACTTTCTCTTGATTTTGGAATGATTTCTATGACCTACCCCACATCCCAAGGACTTTGAATTCACACAGATTGAGCATGATGCTGGGATTCTGTATCCTGGGGAGTCAGTCCCTCATTTTTGGCTTTTTCCAGGAAAAAAAGCTTTAAAATACAACTCAGGCATGACTTCTGGCTATGTTGTCTCTGGTCCAAGAAAATACTTCTCTTGAATATATCCTTGTCCAAGAACCCATTATAACTGTAGCTGACAAACTGACTATGAAATCAGCAGATGGGCAACCTGTAAAACCACAATGCTAGTAGTAACAGGCTCTCTGACTCCTACAAAGGCACTTCATGTGTGGTTTTAGGTATGGAATAGCCCTTATTTTACCCACCATGGAAGTTGTTAAGATGCAAAGGACTCCCCAGAGCTCCTGTACAAATACAGATCCATAAAACAATCAAATAACTCATTAGATTCATTGGATGCCCTCAGAAAGTAATGACATTATGTGCCTGATAAACAAATACACCCCATTCATCTCAGACCTATGTCATCCAAACAACTCACAGCACTATCACACAAGGAAAACCAGGTCCACATCTCTCAGACCCTTATGGCTTGTCTTTAGAACTCTGTTGCAGAATAATCTCATTGGTGATACTTTTTCCTTAAAAAAAAAAGCATTATTAGGGAAATCTCTCTCTAGGAGTCCAGTAAACAACTATCAAACTCCTGAATTATCAAACTTAGGAAATTTCAAATTTGGGAACTCTCAAAACCCAGAATTACAGAGGAGGTAACCTCCAGGGCTGAGCATGTCCATTTTCAGAATCTCTATTATTTGACCAGAGCTCTCAAACAGTAACAGAAAGACAGAAGATAACAGTTAGCAACTGGAGATTCAGAGATACCCCCTGTCAAGCACATCTGTCCAATCACTGGCTTCTCACTAGGTGCTTCTTCTGCAAGTCACCAGTTTCTGCTCCTGAGAGTGAAGGTAGGAGAAACACACACACACACACACACACACACACACACACACACACACACACACACACCATTTCTGAACCCAATTTTCAGAATCCAAGGGAAAGGGGGGATAAAAAAGAAAAAAGATGTAAGAAGCAAACTGCATCATCATTCACTTTTATGAACAGTAGGGGAAAGGTGGTTCCCCTGACCAGAATATATCCCCTCCTGAATTTTTTAGTAGACAATCACCTTGAAGATAGCCCCCATTTACTAGTTGGGAATTAGGTGGTAGAGAAGATAGTGCAACTGGGTCTGGAGTTGGGAAAACCCAAGTTCAAATATGGCCTCAGATATTAGATGTGTGACTCTGGGCAAGTCCCATAACCACTGTCTGCTTCAGTTTCTTCAACTGTAAAATAGAGAAAAAAATAGAGTCTACCTCTCAGGATCTATGTAAAGCTCAAATGAGATAACATTTGTAAAGCACTGAGCACATAGTAGGTTCTTAAATAAATTTGTGTTTCCCTTACTCCTTTTCATCAAGGAGCTAAGGCACTACATTCATCTCCAATGCATATTGGAAGAAAGGCCGATTCTCTGTTATCTCACCAAGGTAAACCAAAGTAACTAGGGATATCCTGACCAACCCCCCCCCCATTATGATATCTTACCAATCTTCAATATATTTCTTTCATGATACTGTGCATGGCACATTGTAGGCACTTCAAAAGGGCTTGTTGATTGATTAGTTTATATCTTTTGTCCCAGTTCTTCCCAATAGTTACTTCTTTGGTATATATTGCAGTCTCCTCACAACCCCACTAAGTGAAATTCATTTTTTTTAAACTATTCATCAACTGTAGAATTCCATGTTTGATGGTCATTTGACACCACCAGTAGAACATTGGTATTAAAAAAAGATGTGTACTCTTTTCTGGAAGAAGCTTGGAGTCATTAAAAGAACATCATAATGTCCTAAAGATAATTTAATCGACTCTTCAAAACTATTAAATTTGGCACAATTTATGGTCCATTTGGAGCATCTATCTAAGATTCAGATGATAAATAGAAAGATATCTTATAAATATACCCTGGATAGATTTATATATGAATGTGTGTATACGTATACATACACACGTACATATGTGTGTATACATGAATAATCTCTACATGTTATCCACATCATGATCTACATCAAGTCAATAGACATCCTTTATCCATGTGGTTTTTCTTGTCTGTATGATCAGGTTACAGTTAGGTTACATAATCATTCCTAGATCCTATTCAGATCTCCACAAGTAACAATATTAGTAAAAATAACTGATATTTATCTAGTACTTTAATTTCCACAAAGCAGTTTACAAATATTATGTCATTTGGGGCTCACAATAATACTATGAGATAGATACTACAAATATTACAACCATTTTACAGATAGGGAGACTCAGGTTGAGAGGCTAATTGAGTTGACCCTGTTCACCAATTAAAAAGTGTCAAATATGGGGACTTGAATCCAAATTCTCCCTGATTCTGTTTTTTCTACTACACCATGCTTCCTCTCAATTATAAGTGCAATGGTAGAACAGAGGGATTAGGAGAAAACTGGGGCAAAAGTATAAGTTATAAATAATTCATAAACTGTATGCTTAATCAGTTTCTGAATAATTGAAAATTGATTAGTGTTTCATGCTGGAAAGGCTGAGAATCTCTCCCTTTAGGCAGTTTTAATAATGCTCTCACCTGAGTGTCCTTAGCTGCAAAGTTAGCCATCTAGAGTCAAGACTGTAAACAATTTCCTATTTGTCATTTGAATTTTTTTTAATGGATTTGGTGAATGATGTAGAGAGTGTGAGTGATGAAAATGACAATAATAGATCAGCTTGATCATTTTGAGAATGTTTGTGATGCTCGGGCAATTAGTTTAAAGCTGTATTCAAAAACTTTGTTTAAATTTCATTTCACAAAGATATGTGATAAAAGGTGTGGATCCTTTTAGAAAACAGCTTTGAAAGGATTGATAAATAATTTGAAAAGGCTTCACAGAAGCTTCAGCCATTGTGAAGGAGGTAAAGGGAGAAGTAATTGTATATAAATTTGTTTTAACAAATCACCTGCTTGATGACTGACAGGAAGAGGGCACCTTGGTCTTCCCTTAAGATTAAAGTAGGTGTCTACACTATTATTGAAGATCATCAAGTCATAGGAAGGAGATAGTGCTCTTCCCAGCTTAAAATATATGGCTTTAATTCTTTCAGCCTCTGCCACATGGGAGCAGACAAAAAGTATAGCTCTGGAAAAAGGAATAAGAAGGGAACAGAAGCCAGTAGGGATTATTTCAGCAATGGACTGTGAAATAAGGAAGTCACAGGAACTATCACAGGAATAATTCCTTAAATTGAAGGACTTGAATAGAACACCTACGAAAAACTATAAGGGCTTTTGATGCTAACCAATCCTGAAGGTTTGAAGTTGTGTAACACTCTACGAGGAATCTCATTTCCAGTGAGAATTTCAGATGCTTTAGAAAGGAGCATTGTAATCAAAGTGGCAGGTTAAGACTACCTTACATTATGATTTTTAATAACAAAAGACTGATGAGAAGAGTGCTAATTCATCTAGTTTTTCTTAAGATATTTGCTCTCTAAGTATGATCTCTAAATATAGTGTGTTAGTGTTTCATATGTATTAGTTAAATTGAATGGAGTGGATGTACATACTCTGTGAAGATATATGCATATATTCATACATACATGTATGTTTAAGGAAGAGGCAGTGAAAAATTCCTGGCGAAAACCTGGACCTCAGCCATTATGGTTTGGACTGCATTGATCAAAGGACCTACTACCATCTGGTGGTCATATAAAAATTATTCAAGAAAACAATAGCTTCTCGAAGCATGAAACTGCAATCCTAAAGTTACCCTATGATGACAAATATCACAATGTCTTAGAGTGACCCAGCAAAAAAATCCAAAGGAAGGCAATTTTTAGGAAATTGAAAATTTTTCATGCAAATTGTTTTTCTGAGACTTCTTTGAGACTACTTAAAATCTTTTAAAAACAACACTGCATTTGAAGGTTTCTTTAATGAAAAGTATTTTTTTTTAACAAAACTGCAGTATCCGTGGGTGTTATAGTAGTTACAAATTGTAAATTACTTTTCATAGATATAGCTTCACCTTTTACAGAGACAATTCTATAAACAATGATACATCCCTGAGTTGCATGGATACTTTTTTTCTGGCTACATCCAGAGCCAGTACTATTGAATAATCATCAAAGTAGGCATTGCCTAAGACATGATGCACTCTAGGAGGGGATGAGAAAGCGAGGAGGAAGAGATGCAGTATGGAACTATTTAATATTAATTTTTACAAATTCACATTTTAAAGTCAGAAAATCCTACTCTCCATGGCATATGTCTTTTGACAAGTCAAGTGAAATTGATTACTGTAAAGTTTGAAAGCTTCCAATGGACAGTAATGCATCTTCATGGTTACATCACAGGGAAGGAAAATAAGTCTTAACAAGAATTTTCTTTGTCTCTCAAATGTTGCCCATGATAAATAAGCAATAGCAATGCTTCTTCAAATCTTGCTTTATGGATTTCTTTCTTGTGTGGAAGCTGTTTGTTTTTTTGAAAAGTAATCTGACAATTTCAAATTCAAAGGTATAGGAAGTACAGGTTACATATCAAGCACTGAATATTCTACTTTGCCTATATTAAAGGAGCTCTTTTTTTCCACCTACACAAGTTTTGGTCTTTTTTCCCTTTTGTCATCCAGCACCAGAAGCCAATGTCAGATAATGGGGAAGATAAGCTCCATTTTACACATTTAGACAACCATCAGCTTAATGACAAACTGTCCACCACATTCCTTGGCATTAAAATGGCCCTAATAGTAAGTCAAAATACTTCTTTCTGACTCAAAAAATAAGTAGTATTTCTATCCATACACTTCTGTGGAAGCTAAGAAAGAAAGGTACTAAATCTGGGCAAATTATATTCATATACAATTGTCATGCTCTGAATTCTTTACAAAATAAATCAAGAGGGTGAAATCATATTACCCATTTTTATATATAGTAATTAAATATCAATGTTATATTTTAAAATGACATCAAAACACATATTTGGATCCAGAGTTGTGATTTCATTTCTATGTGGAGATACATTGTGGAAACTGGCTTTACAGATGAAAATCAGCAACTCCTTAATATCATCTTAGAGAATTGTCTGAAGACAGAGAGATTGTGATTCACACACACCCACACTCACCCAACTAATATGTGCCAGAAGCAGACTTGAACCCACATGAAGCCTTTCTGTCTAGTGCCTAATTTAGAAGGGAAAAAAATGTTGTGAAAGGAAGTGACATTCAGATACATTCTAAGAGTCTAAGATTCTTTTATTCTAAATAGTTAACTACAGGTGCAAAAATCATTACCAAAAACAGGTCCATTTGCAATAGGCAACTTTCCATGACCAAGAAACACTGTTGAAAGACTACTTGTAACTCACATAGCTCTGGTGTTCTATGAACTTCCTCTAAATGTCTAGTAATAAAAATTATAACTAACAGTCATTCAATTGAATATTGAAAGAGTGGTAAAAATCCTAATAGTTCATTCTATGTGATCCCCCTTCACGTCCGCATGTTAATGATCTAATGAGGAGGGACATGGAACATTGGAAACATTACTCACAATAGTCAGTGAACCTGCTGACACTAACTGGGTTACTTTAGTAACTAGCCCTCAGTTTCCTAATCTATAAAATGAGGCTGTTCAACCAGATGGTCTCTTGTATCACCAGCTTTAACTATGAAACTCTCTGAGTTAAAATGTCATTTTAGCCTAGAAAAACACAAACACAACACAGTCTTAACTAGTACAAACACTATTTCTAACCTGTCAAGGCTAGCGAGCATTGTATTATGGGTTATTAGTTTACCAAGCAATTTTCCAAAGGAAATTTATTAAGCTAGAATTGAATAATATGTTTCAAAGCAAATAAATCTTTATTTTTATTTTCTTGGATTCAAAATAATATACTTGCTAATTTTTAAAATGCCACTACAACTGGGAAAATATGCATAAGGTGTCATGAGAATTCACTGAATCATCACACTAATTTTATGATGAAGATGAAAGAATGAAAGATGAAGGAAGAAAATGAAAGATGAAGTCTATATTCATGATAATTCAATGTTCAATTGAATTATATAGGCAAATACATCAAAAAGTTCTCAAACCATTTTTTCCATGTAAAAAAAATAAGCTGATGTAAAAGGTTCCTATTGACAAAATTGGAAGTCTAAATGTTAGGATCATTCTTAATATTGTGAAAATAATTGACAACTGTTACAAAACCTGGACAAGGTAATTTCAAAGAACAATACTGGAAATCTTAACTAGCAGCTCTGAAATTTTATGTCCTCAGAACTCTTTTACACTTGTAAAAATTATTGAGGATATCCCCAAAAAAATTTTATGTGGGTTATATTTATCAATATTTGCCATATTAGACATTAAAATAACTTAGTGTTGTTGTGAAAAACACTTTTGACTTCACAAATTATCTGAATCTTAGAAATTTCCCAGAGATTCATGAACCACACTTTGAGAACTGCTGATCTAAACTCTCCTTCTAATAGAATCCAAAAGGAACTCACTGGCTTGCCAGGCAACTAAGTTCAAACTGAAATTAAGAAAGCAAAATATTTTTCTTTGTTATTTGACTCTACTTCTGACATTGACAACTAGAGATAAATAAATCAAAGAATTCAATTTATCATTACTATAAATTTAAGTTTAAGTTAAGAAATTTAAATTCCTATTTTTAAAGAGTTTTATAGAAAAGATTGTTAATGGGTTGGCATAAATTCTTCATAAGTTAATTATTTGGGGAATGAGTCTGTTTTTATGATTTCATTGGTTTAGAGAATTGCTGCAGATAAAACTTCCTCTATCAATGTAAATCTGCAGCAGTTATAACCTTAAAGAGTTGCCTAAGATTTAACAAGACAGGTTAAGTAACTTGTCCAGAGTCATCCTATTATCATTGCTCAGTCATTTTTCAGTCATGTGCCCAAAGTCATACAGTCAGTATACGTCAGAGGATCTTGAATCCTAGGTCTACCTGACAGCAAGATTGGCTCACTAGACACCATGCTGCTTGCCTGACATGTTACTCTTGGATACAGTGGATTTTTTCAGATACAGGAAAAGAATTGTATGACAATGCTGTAAATAGAGTAGGTAAATACAGCAGAATATAAGCCAACATCCTTCAAAAATACTAAATGACTAGACTTGCACCATGAACAGTCCATAGTCTTAATCAAGCAGGTATAATTACATCTCATTTGAATAATGAGAATTGTGCATTTTTGAGAAAACTAAAAAGTTTTCACATTTTTTCAAGTTTCACCAACCCCTGTGAAATGTTAATGAACACATTACAGACTCCTCTTAACCATACTGGTTGTCTAAAGCAAATGCCACCAAAATATTGCATTTAGAAATAGGTGATGGGATTAAGGTGTCGAATGTGACTGCTGCAAATCTTCAAAGACCAAGGTTTCCCATTGCATCCTGGATTGTCTCCAGTCATCCTGGTGAATATCTGGTCACTGGATCCAGATGGTTCAGGTGGAGAAAGCAAGACTGGTGACCTTGCACAGCCTTCCCTCACTCAAAACAAAGTCAATTGCAAATCATGTCATCATTTCTCTGATGTCATGGTCTTATTCAAAAATGAAGGACGAACATAACAACCTGCAAATCTACAGGCAAATACAGATATAATATCCATGATCCAAAGTCTTCTCCATCAAATAGATTTTTCCATTTCTGTACACAATGGCAGTTTGGAATCAAATTCTAAACCTTACAGGTTGAGAAAGAAGAGCACTGCAATCCAAGAATATGATATTCTTATGAGCCTTGAAAACGTTAAGAGTATTACATGAGGATGTATAAAGAGTATCTCTCATTTATGATGGGGGAAGAAACAATTGCAGAAGAATTGGAAATGCCAATCAATTTTTCACCCAAGTGAAATAATAAAAATATGCAACTAAGGAGTGAAAGTTTAGTTTTGTCTGCAAGATATGCTTGCAGATAGTTTTTTTTTTTAAAGTTCCATTTTCCTATAACTGAACTGAGTCAGAGAGGTGAATTTTTGCAAGAAGTTCTTTGGATTCTGATTTCCTTTCTGGTTCTATATCCTCAAATATGAATTTAAAATAACTACAAATGGTCTAGCTGTGAAATATGACAAGGACCTTGATACTTCCAGAATTTTGTTTAGAATTGGAAAGTATCAAGTGTCAAGTACAAAATTTACTGCCTCCCATGGAAGCAGCAACAATTCTTACTCTGATACAGGATTATGTTCTTGAAAGATACTGTCCAAACATAAAAACAACAATATGTTGGATTGTTGGGGTTTTTTTACTTCTGTTTATTACAATTGAATCATGTCAAAGGAAAATCAGCAAACTGAAAATAATTTTCAACTATTTAATGTCATAGGATCATAGATTTAGAGTCAAAAGAAAGAACACTTCGGAGGACATCTAGTCAAACACCTTCATTTTAGAAATGAGAAAACTGAAGCCTAAAGAAGTTAAGTGACTTGACCAAGAACATCTAGATATTGAATGTTAAAGGAATTTGAATTCAGATCCTCTAAACTACAGAACCATCATTTATGGGACAAGGTTGATTTCCAATAAATGAGCTTATGAAGTCCAGTTTTTTGACAATTTAATCAATGGCTTGCTACCTTTAAAATAGTCCATCAGCAAATATTCAACTATCTACCATGTGTCATGCCTCCCTGTTAAGCATGGTGGAAATAAAAGATAAGTTAGTGCCTCCTTGGATCAAAATAACAATCCAGTGCTGCCAGGTTATCTGCCACTGAACAAATTACCACAATATACAATAATGCATTACAAGGGAGTCAAAAAAAGAGAGAGATGAGGTGGAAGGAGTCTTCATAGACAAGGCAATATTGGAGTTCAGCTTTAAATGATGGATGGAATAATAATAGTTCATAATTGTAGAGCATTTTATCTATTCTCCCCTTTGATCCCTACCACAATCCTGTGACGTAGACAGCGCCAATTTTAGTGTCCTCATTTGACAAATTAATAAAATGAAACTCAGAGAAATCAGAGAGAAACTCAGATACTTGTCAAAGGTCAGTCATCTGGCAAATGGAACAGTCGGGACTTGAATTCTCATCCTCTTACTGCAGACATTGCTTCATCTTTCATTTTTCTCCAATACCATCTGCATCATAAAATCAATATGATGATTCAACGAATTCTCATGACACTTTATGCATATTTTCCCAGTTGGAATATCATTTTTTAAAATTATCCAGTATATTATTTTGAGTGCAAGAAAATAAAAATAAAGATTTACTTGTTTTGCAATACATCATTCAACCTTAGCTTAATAAATTTCCATTGGAAAATTGCTGGGTAAACTAATAACCGATTATACAATGCATACTAGCTTTGATAGGTTGGAAATTGGTGTCTTCATGCCAGTAAGGACTGTCTTATACTATACAAAAAAAAGACATTTCAATGCACAGGATCTCAGATGTAAAGTTAGTAATGTAAGAAGTCATCTAATTCAATATCCTCATTTTATAGAATAAGAAACTGAGGGCCAGGTAGGTTAATGTCTTGCCTAAGTGAAGTAGTCCAGCTGCTGTGGGATAGCATTAGAAACATTCAGGAAACTTGGGCCTGTGTTGTCATGAATTTCAAGGTGATACAACCATCTCAGAAAGTCCAAGACCAATTCTGGGCCAATGGCCCCAGTTTTCTGGGTGTGACTAGGGTTTCTCAGTAGCATTGGCTTCTGTTCGCACATGACTATGAGCAGTCCTAACTAAAGTCAAATCAAGTCAACAAGAATTTATATGCCAGGAGCTGTGCTGAGTGCTAAAGGATGAAGTCATTCCATGGCTAAGAATCCAGGCTAAGGAGGTCCCTGTACTAGATATAGTCAGTGGTATTCTATCTGGAGTGCTAGAAAGTACAATTTATTATTATTCATATACAATCTGACCATATCATTCTTCTCCAATTCCACTAGCTACCAGAATCTGAAAATAATCCATGAATGTGTTAGCAGCTCAACACAGAGATGAGTTGCTATGCTAAGAAAAATAGAAGTAAGGCTACAGTGAAGAATGATTTGACTGTTGTTGAAGTAAAACTTATGTGAAGAAAAGGAAGAAATGGTGCTAAGACCCCAAAGTCATCACAAGTTGAAGAAACATTTCCAACAATCCAACAAGCTATTGCTACATAGTGTTTAGGCAGGTGGATGTCAGTCCACCTGCCTGAAGCAAACATGACTAGACAGGGCAATGAGACTAGAGGTCATAGTTAAATTTATATGACTAGGTTACCCAGAAATTGTGTGATTCTTAGCATATATTATCCCCTTTTCCACTACTCTGTGGTCCATTCCTCATTTTTATAGCAACTCCTGGGGTTTGCAACAGAAAGAAAATGTTTTGGTAAGGACAAAAGACAATTCAACAGACGTCTACTCTTCCAAATATCTGACTAAAACATATTGGTAATTCATTTTCCTCTGGTTTTTCTACTACCTCTTCAGAGTCAGTCTTTCTGTTGAGTTGGTGCCCTTGATCCTGCTTAGCTACTGAGAAAAATGTGCAGATACCACAGTGAGTTGAAGTTGCAAGCACATTTTTTTTAGTCTTTTTCAAATGTATAAATTTTCTTCTAAAAAAATTTTTCCATGTTTTTGCAGCATTTTGTTCTTTACATCCTAATCACTTCCCAATAAATATTTCCATACTACCTTTCTTTATTTAAAAAAATTAAGGAAACCTGCTCCCCAAAACAAATGGCAAAAATGTGCCAATAGTCTACTATCTCTCTTTCTGGAAAACAAGGAAGTATATTCCAACATCAGTTCTCTGGAACCAGCATTGGTCATTGCATTTCAGCCAAATCCTGTTGTCATTTAGTATAGTGTATGTATGTACATATACATATATACATATGTGTGTGTGTACAAGCATGTATTTATATGTGTGTATATATGTAAATGTAATTGGAACCATTATGTATGTGGTTCTGCTCTTATATTGTCTTCATTCTGAATTAATTAATATGAGTTTTCCTAGGTATTGCTGAACTCCGTATGTTTGTCATCTCCTTTATTATGGCACAATATCATTCCATAAAAGTGATATACTGCAAATTGTTCAACCATTTTTCAGGAGACTGATGGGCATCTACTTTGTGTCCCGTGTTTTGCTACTAGTTAAAATGCTGGTATGACTATTAGGATATAAATGAGGGCTTTCTCTCTGTTACTGATTTCTGTAGGGCCTAGTGTTGTTTGTCTGTCATTCTCAAACAGGACCAGTGAATGACATCAGCAAAGTGATATCTTGACTTGTAAATGAATTGGATTTATGTGAAGCAGGACTGTGCAAAGTCACAAGCCTCACTCTCTCCTCTGGAACCATCTGGATCCAGTGGAAAAATATAGATGAGGACAACCGGAGATGGTCCGAATACAATGGGAGACCTTGGGTTTTTTAAGCTAAGTTCTTTCTCAGGTCTCAGTTTGACTGAGGCAACACCCATTCAGTGATTAAAGCTAGGTGAGAAATGAGGCAAAAAAATGGCCTCTTTTATCTAGAAAAAAAAAATCAATCTAGGAGGGGAAGACCCTCAGGGTTTTTGGCCAAACCAGAAACAATTGCTATTCGCATGTGTGTTCGCCCTTCCTTGCTGAAGACCATGCCATCAGAGAAATAATGACATGACTTGCACTTGACTTTGTTTTGAGTGAGGAAACGCTGTGCAGGTCACCAGCCTCACTTCTCCTGAAGAGCCATCTGAATCCAGTGACCAGATATTCATCAGGAAGACTGGAGATGACCCAGGATGAAGCAATTGGTTAAGTGATTTGCCCAAGGTCACACAGCCAGGGAGCGTCAAGTGTCTGAATTGAGATTTGAACTCAGGTCCTCTTGACTCCTGCACTGGTGCTCTATCCACGGCACCACCTAGCTGCCCCTATAAATGGCTATTTACACTCATTCTGCGTCATCAAAACCCAAACAATGACCAAGTGAGGCTTAGAGTGGGACTGATTGTTGGCCAATCCAGGAGAACTAGAGTGACTTGGACTTAAGACAGGTTCTAGTAGCTCCATTTGAACCCTAATGGGTTTTTTAAAGCCCATGTAGTTTTGCCCCCAAGTGATTTCACTTACAATTTCTTGAAATACAGTATATAGACTTAATAGCTGGATTGCTCTAGCTTAATCACATTTCTCAAATAATTCCAAAGTGCTAACAACACTTTTGCAGGGCACTCTCAAAAGTGATCCACTCAGAAAATTATCAGCATTAAAATGGGCAGCAGCAATGAGAGAAGATAAAGCAGAAAACAATAAGCATTTTAAAGGGATTCTTTGTTTCTGAACTATTTTCAACACAAAGGTGCAATAGAAGAAGCTCCAGATTAGATTTTACAGCTTTTTATTCTTAAAAAAGCTATAACGATCATCAATTAATTAATCAGTTAATAGACCAATTATTTCTAGGTTATCTTAAATACAAGATACAATAGGAAAATTATATGGTTAGATTTTATGGCCTTGCTATTTTTATTAGGAAGTTATAATAATATTATAGAATCTCAAAATTGGAGGTGACCTTCGAGGCATCCAAGTCCTACCCATACCTAAACAAAATCGTGTGTTTATGTGTGTGTGTGTGTGTGTGTGTGTGTGTGTGTATTTCCAATAAGAAATTAGTTGAGTTTTGCTAGAAAATCTCTAATAATAGGGAATCCTCTATGCCCCAGGAAAACCCATACATTTTGGATAGCTCTAATTGTTAGGAAGTTTTTCAATCCATCAAGTCAGAAATTAAAGATAAACTCATTGACCTCTACTTTGCAAACTCAAATCCCTTTTCTTTCTTTCTTTTTTTAATTGGGGCAATGTTTACCTTTCTCTATTTGTATTTCTCTGATTCTTCATTCTTTCAAGCAAATACTTCTATTTCTTTCAGTGCTCTGTGTAGCCCCTCCCACAAGCTTTTAAGGACTAACATTAAAGTTGACTAGGGAGTGATTTGTTTCTCAAGGGGTGAGACAGGTGAAACATGAAGAGGAGAGACTGTTAGAGCAAGACCAGATGTGCCCTGCAAAGCAATGGGTCCTGACCCCGTAAAGTGGAACCTGGAGTGAAGGATAAGCTAGCAATAGTGAACTTTATCCCCTTTGGTTGCATAGACAAATGGCTGAGGGTTTCTTTTCTCTTCCTCTCTTCCTTACCCTCTCTCTTCAGAGATTTTTTTCCTGAACTTGCTACCCTGTACATGGATTTTTCACTCTCTAGTGGTGTTCTGCTTAAATTTAATTCATTTAAATAAAGAGTCATTCTACATTCTTATGCTAGGTATGATTGTAAATGCTGCTCTACTATGCTAAGAGCATCATAGTTCTATGGAGATTTTATATGACAGATTATATAAGCCAGGACTTCAGTTCTGGTTTTGTAATGTGGGGACATATTTTATGAGTCATTTATCCTATACATTTCATAGTTGACCTCCAAAGGGCAGAATTGGAAGAGAATCCTGGACTCATGCACATGGTCATGTATAATGTTAATGAGTTAAAGATCCCCACCCATTGATGAGCCTGCCCATTAAGGGAAGCTTGATTAGGGGAGGCCTACAACTTTTGTTAATTTTCTAATGAGACACTGGTTCTCAAGGATTATGACACCCTTTGACTCTGAAAAATGTATAAATACTCTGAGGTGAAGTTTGACCTTGGGGCTTACTCACTGGAAATGTTTGACCAGAGGAGAGAAGACTCTAGCAGTCTAAGGAGGCAGTCCTCCCCTCCTTGGAAAACCCAGATGTTGGTTCTTGTCTCTCTGGTAACTCTGTATGCATGTAGTGGTCAGACAGTTAGATCTATCTGCTGATCTGTATTGTATGTATTGCTTATGGTCAGGCAGCTGGAAGCCCTGTCTGTTGGTCTTTATTTCTCCACTTTCATTTTCTCTGAAGTTCAGGGCGCTGACTTTTTCCCTTGAACTAAGTGAATGATGTATGTGCTTGATTAAAGTGATTGTTGACCCCTCAAAAGTTGCCTTTCCTTTTAGAAAAGCAAATCAAAGAATCTGTAATAGCAGATCATCCTGGATGTGTCAGGGTGCTTGCTTTTATATTGTGCTTGAGTTAAATCTTGTAGATCATAAAGCATTCTAAAATACAGAGATGGAATGAGAGAACATTATAGACAAGCCCTACAATGTTCCAAAGCCTCCCAAAAATAACTTTAGTCACTTAAAGAAGCAGCTTTTTTTAAGTGATTAAGACAGAATGGGAGCCTGGAAATGACAATGGAAATTAGGAACTATTCTGAATTCCCCACTGAGATTGGTGAGTTGGAGGGTACAAGAGAATGCATTATGGGAAGGATGACCAAAGATGCAATATCATCCTAAGGAGATGGCTGTCTTTGAGAGCCAGAAAATGGAAGGATCATGAAAGAAAAGACGTATAAAATGAAGGAAAGTATGTTAGTTACAGAGTTCCAGGACGCATAGTTGAAAGGATGGGCAGATTGAGTGTTGGAGTAGAGTTGAAATAGATGGAGATGGTCATCCAACCAGCATAGACTGTGGGGATGATTTGCCTTTGGGCAACCAGGGATTCAGTATCACAGGGTTGGAGAGAATGTGAGGGGATGAATGTTCTCTAACCAGTAGGGAAGAAGTCAAAGAAGAATATTAATAGATGAGAAGAGCTCCATTGATGGAGCCCTGAGCTTCTCAGGGAGATAAAACTCTGTCTTTTTAACACCAATACTATTCTGGTAATTCCACATGACTTGGAATCATGAGATATCATAGTCTGAAAAACTATTAAAATTAAACAAGAAACTATTAACAGTTCTGCTTATGACGAAGACAAAGCTCTAGTAGATGTCTGTCTAATTGAAGTTTCCCTGTCACCTCTATATAATACCTCCCTGTCAGATTTATCTATTCACCAAACTCTGTATCTATTTCCACCCTCTCTTAATTCTAGTGCCTTCCCTCTCTTAATTATTTCCTATTAATCCTTTATGTAGCCTATTTGTAATCTATGTGTTTGCAAGTTGTGTCCCCCATTAGATTGCAAGTTCTTTGAGGGCAGGAATTGTCTTTTTCTTCTTTTGTATCCCCATGACTTAGCACAATGCCAGTAGGCACTTAATAAATGTTTATTGATTGATTGGTTAATGCTTCAATAACAATATTGCTTCTGTTTTTGCCTTCATTGATTTCTGTCCAAGTACTTCCTACCACACTGGTTCCCAGATTTCCTCACATAAGGAACATAACATGCAATGCCACACATAAGAATTAATTAGCTAATTAATTAATGAAAAGCATTTATTAAGTACTTACTATATGCAAAGCAATGAGCTATGGATCAGGACTATGAAAAGAAGAGTAACAGAATCCTTGTTCTCAAAGATCTCATGATCAAATAGGAGAAAAAAAACACTCATAACAAAGTTTCAGCTGCAAGTCAGATAGAAAGACCCCACAGTCCTTATGGTTCAGCAGCAGAACAGATGGTAATATGTTTTGTTTAATGTCATTTCCATTAATGAAAACCCTTTTACCTAACCTTTTCCTTTTGAATAAGCCATACCCTTCTAGTGCCTTTTTCAAGTCAGAGTTTCCCTCCCAAGTCTCAATGATACTTATCAGATGAAGTTTTCCTCCTTGCTTCATTGTCTTTATTTCATCTCACTTGTTACCCAGGACTTGTTCATTTGTGAATAGTCATTCAAGCTCATGAGTTTTATTGCTATCTCCTTTCTTGAATTTTGTCTGTTACTTTCTAAGAAAATAGTAATGAAGAAGCTAATAGTGTAACTGGGCTTTCATACCTGCCCAGATCCCTGAAGATCTCCAAATGGGAGGCACCATTTCCTGCATAGCCAAACTCTCCTCATCTTTAAATGGTCTGAGACCTTTACTCCCAGAGGTCACTGAAAAGACAGAGCAACAGTTTCTCCACTGGGCATATTTAAAGACGCAGACAATTCTGGCCATGAAGCCAATGGAGAAAGGTTGTTCCCGTCCATGTGGTCAGGAATCACAGAATGTCTTCTTCGGGCTGTCAGGGAGTACAACAGACAGAGTATTGGACCTGGAGTGAGGAAGACCTGAGTTCAAATCTATTTAGACATTCACTAGTTGTGTAACCCTGGACAAGTCATTTAACCTGTTTGCTTCAGTTTCCTCAACTAAATAGCAATAGCAAGTGCCTTGCTGGATTGCTGAGAGGATCAAATGAGTTAATATTTGTTCCTGGCACATTTTAGGTGCTATACTAATGGTTATTTACTTCCTTTTTTCTCTCCCCACCAAAAAACAAAATCTACAGGTGTAAACTGTATTAATTAGTAGTACAGGAATAACTAGCTAGTAAACCAATCAACTAATCAATTGACCATTTCACTTACCAAAAAAATATACCTTAACAGAAAAAAAAAACAATACTAGGGGACGATTTTTGATATATGTTAGCTGAGGCCTTGTAGTAATGAACTTTTCTGGCTGATGAAAAACATTTTACAAAGCAACAAAGAATACACAAGTTTCATTGAAGAAGCAGGCTAAAACAGTGAAAATATGTCTCATCACCTAGTACAGAGGTTCTTAAACTTTTTTTGGTGTCATGGATCCCTTTGATAGTCTGGTGAAGCCTACAGACCGCTTCTCAGAATAATGTTTATAAATACACAAAATACATAGGATTGCAAAGGAAACGAATTGTCTTAAAATATAGTCATTAAAACAGTGAATAAAAACAAGTTCACAGTCTCCTGGTTAAGAACCTAATGTAAGGCTACAGTACCCTGAGTCTGACCTCATTGGTGGGGAAACTTTTCAAATGAACCTGAATTCTAATAAATACTCCCTTGGGACCCTAGAGTTTGAGCCATGTCTCATACTGATACAGGATTTAGGTAGAATAAGAGAATGGCCTAGGCCAAGAGTGAGGAACCTGCAGCCTCAAGGCCAAATGTGGCCTTCCAAGTCCTTGGTTGTGGCCTTTTGACAGAATCCAAGTTTTATAGAACAAATCCTTTTATGAAGGGGATTTGTTCCATGAAGTTTGGATTCAGTCAAAGGACTGAACTTGAATACCTAAAGAGCCACATGTGGCCTCAAGGCCACAGGTTCTCCCCTCCCTAGGCACTAGGGAGAGGTGTCAATCATTTGTTAATCTCAGGTTGTATTTCTTAACTCAGCAACTGGAATTGAACAAGGAAAGCAAAGTAAGTTAGACTCTCAGATGAAAGGGAGAGAGATAGCTATGGTTTCTTTTTATGACCCAGAACACACATGGACTTCCAATAATTTCCAGTCTAGGGCAGTAAATGAAACATTTACTTCCTATTAACAGTCCCTTACATGTCGCAGGAACTTAATAAATGCCTATTAAACTAATTACAATAAAAAGTAGAGTCAGACCTTCTGTGTGGCTAATGGATAGACTTAAGGAAAATTGAACAGGATGAAGGGACAATTGCAAAGGCAAAGAGGAGCTTTCAAGTGGTCAAAGCCATTAAGATTTCCAGGACGTTGAAGGAAATAATTGCCAAATCAGGCAATGAAACCTTACCTAAGTCCAAAGGTGTGCTGGAGCTAGCACAAGCCTGCTAGCTGTAATGTTAATTAAACATCTTCCCTGCACACTAATAGGCTTCACTTGAAGTCCATTAAGGGAAGCTTTTGTTAATTTCTATGAAGCACTGGGTCCAGAGGGTCATAATGCCCTCTGGCTCCAAAAAATATAAAAATACTTTGAGATGAGGTTTTGCTTTGGGAGGCTTGGAAGAAGGTCTGTGTGCCAAATGAGATTCTGGGTAGCCATTAAGGAGCTGCGCCCCCTGACTTTGAAAACCCAGATGTTAGTGTTTCTCTCTCTGGTAACTATGTATGTATGTAATGACCAGACAGTTGGATCTGTCTGTTGATCTATGATGTATGTATTGCTTATGGTCAGACAGTTAGAAGCCCTGTCTGTTGGTCTTTATTTCTCTACTTGTGTCTTCTCTGTTGGTGAATGTAATTAAAGTAGATTGTTGACCCCTCAAAAGTTACCTTTCCTTTTAGAAAAGCACAAGAATCTGTATAGCAGGCCTTCCAGTGTATGCCAGGGTGCTTGCTGCTATACTAGCAAGTATAAATGCAAGCATTTACACTTCAGAACTGGCAAATGCTACATATTGTCATTTATTGCTTTGTCAATTGTCTAGGTTTTTTAAAGTGATAGAGAAAATGTTAATAAGCTTTAAAGCTTTAAAATGTGTATAGGGTTTTTTTTTAAGAAAGCTGGTTGTTAAATATTTACCAAGCATACCCCTGCATAATCCATAGAAAAAATCTTTGAAGGTCCACCAGAAAAGGGTCTGTCTCATCCAGGAAGCCAGGTATCAAAGATAGCACTTGAGTAAAGCTAAATGAATGTCTAAATTTTAAGGAAAGGGCAAGAAACAACACTCTTGGCATTGCTACAAGTCAGGACCTTACATTCTGTTAGACTAGAAAACATACTCTAGGAGGGCTGGGACATTTAGCAGGTTCACCAAGTCATATCATCATCCTCAGATAGAAACCTAGAACTGGCATCTCAGTCTGACAGGGTTGGTGAATGATTCCCAGAACAAAAAACTAGGAAAATGAAATCTAGGCATAAGAGAGGAGGAGGGACTAAGAAAGATTAGGACCTATTTCTCTGAAACTTGTATATAGGACAAAAAATCAATAATGGTATCCCAACCGTGTAATTTTCATGACCAAAATTGTTCCCAATGAGGAAATATGAGAATTCACCTCCCTACCTTTCATTGGAGGTGGGGAATGATAAGTTAGTGAGAAAATGCATATGCTGCAGTGTATGTTGCAGTTTGAACATTAAGCTGGTTAGTTTTGCTTAAAAATGTTCTTTTTCTTTTATATTCTTTACTATAAGGTATATATTACATAATGTTACTGTATATAATGATGTAATGTTATAACATCATATATATATATTATTACAAGGTAACATTTATATTCTTTGTCATAAGGTATGACTTTCTGGGTAAGAGCAGAAGAGGATTTCCTAAGGAATTATGGTAGTAAAAGGTAGCATTAAAAATTTTAAATAGCTAATTTATACAATAACAATTTCATAACATACATTATATCATTCGATTTTCACAACATCAAGGATAAGTACTTTCATTGTCCCCATTTTGCAGACAAGGAAACTGAGGCTAACCCAGAGGCTAAATGACTTGTCTAGGGTCACCAAGCTAACCAAGAATCCAAAGCAGAATTTGAACCTAAGCCTTTCTGCCTGGAACTCTGGCAGGCGATTTACTACACCATGCTGCTTCTCATGCTGTTTCAGTATCCATAAATTTGCAAACACTGTCACTTGTCATTTTAAATGTTGTCTCTTCCCCTGTAGTTCTTATTAGTAAAACCTTTGAAACAAATAAACACAACAAAAACACCTAGAGGTTTTTTTATATTATTTACAGTGAACTGCACAAAAGAGAAGGCAAGGAAAACCCAGATGGGCATCAAGGAACCTTTGCCAAGAACTGTGGTGTTGGCAGCAACCAAGTAGTGGGAAGGGGAAGGTGGGGATATAGGACCAGCAAATCCAATTGTGAGCTTACTGAGATGGGGAAAAAAAGTATAGGTCATCGAGCCATGTAACTCGTTTGTACACGGGACAATTGCTGATGCCCAGATCACCTGAATTCTGGCCCAAACTATAAACCTAGGTAAAAGAGAATGTCCCCACTCCTGAAAGCTGTACCTGCTATTAGAGCAGAGCTCCACCAGCAACATTCACAACAATCCAATGATATTCTCCTCCCCTGGTTCAGCTCCTCTGACCCTCTTCCCCGACTTACTAATCCAAACCTATATTCCATTTTACAATGGAGAAAAACATTGTTAGACATTTTCTATAGACTTACTTTACAGGCTCATTCTCAGGAGCCTATCTATTCTGCATGGCAAGGTACACTTGCCTGACTTCCTTTTTTGTTTTGTTTTAGTAAAAGTGAGAAATATTGCTACGGCATTTAGTCCCTGCTTCCCTTTCAGGAAATATCACCACTTTCTGATGCTGTTTATGAGTGTCACACTCTGCCATTTAAATATTAATGTTATGGAAACAGAGAAGGGAAAAACAGGTCTCTCATCTTTGCTGATATACTATGTGGGGGAAAGTTAAGATTAATAAATGACGACAAGATCTATAGAGGAAATAAAAATTAAATGTGCTTTGGACTGTTTTTAGAAATTGTTTGAACAATGAGCAGTATATTGAATACCCTATAACTGTGATAACTCTAAAAGCTTGATTTCTAGTCATTATCCTTCTCCGTGCATTTTCATTTTGAAAGTTCACTCACAGAGAAGTCCTTTTAAGTTTGAGAAACATCCAAAATGAAGGGTTTTGTTGTTATTTTTGGTTTGTTTGTCTTTTCTGATCAAACCTCGAGTGAACTGCCGACAGTCATCATGCTGGGGGAAACATAGATTTCGGGAGCTGAAAGCTTGACAAGTAGCCTCCCCGCTGGAGAAGCAGTAAGATAGGCAGAGAGAAGACAACTGGGACAGAATGATATATACACCATATGATGCAGTCAGGATGAGAGGTTTTAGCTTAATTGTTTGTTTTTGTCAGGAGAGAGGGTCCCATCCTCAGGGATGGGATGTAAGGATAGAAGGCATCCAGAGAGTGGATTTTTTTTTTTTTAGAAAGAGAATTACTGTGGTATGGTGTAAGGAATATTAGGCTCTTAATTCAAAATCTCTAGGTTGAAATCTGCATGCTACCACTTACAAGCTGTACGATTTCATCAGTACAATGTAGTTCAAAAACAAGAGGTCTACTTTTGGAGTCAGAAAACCATGTTTCAAATACCAGCTATGTGACCTTGGTCAAGTAACTTCCATTTTCGGAGCTTTGATTTCTTCGTCTGTATTTAAGGGGGTTGGACTAATCTCCACAGTCCCTTCCAGGTCTGAATCTTGGACCCTATGGATCCAATATCTAAGCAGCTAAATTGGAAGATTGACTTGACAGTGACTCAAGCTTAAACTCAACATGACAATGAAAATAGATTGGGGGAAAGATTTAGAAATATATAGAGTGGATACAAATGTTAAATGGGAAAACAAGATCTCTCAATTAGACAGTGCTACAGTCAATGAATCAGAAAGTATTAGTTATCTCCTACAGCTTCTGAGCATCAACCATGTACATACCTATCCATGTCTGGCTATGAGAATGGTAGGTGTGAACCCTTGGGCAGGAGATGAGGGCAGACTCTAATGTCGACCTCTAACTCCCTTTAAGGTTTGGTTTGCTCAGCAGCTTATATGTTGCCTGTGAGTCCAGGTCAGCTCTCTCAGCCAAAAGACACAGAATGCCTGAGGACATTACTGCCTTGGCTTTGGCATCCTGTGCTGTCCTGCTGTTCAGACCTGTAGGACTCAGCTGCCCCAACTTGATTCGTGTCCCCATTTGTCATCCTGGCTTTGGAATCGGGTTCTGGTTCTGGTTGGGCTCACTCCTTTTTCAGTGGCATTAACCCTGGTTGTGCACTGGGGTCAAGCTTCACCCTTGCTGGGTTTCTAAATGTTGCTTCCTGATCTTCCTCACCACTCCTGCCTGTGGTTGTCATGATAATTCCTGCCCCCTGTGTTTAAGGACTCCTTGGTTTTCTGTTCCAGCTCTGTTCCCTGGCAGCATTACACAAAATGTTCAGTTACATCCAGTCCCTACCCACTTAGCCAAAAAAGATTGTCTACGCTGGGTGTTCTGGCATGATCCTACAAGGTGTCACATATCTTGCTGCTCTGACCTGATGGTGGCCTACTGTGCTTTGAGTATGAACTTCTTTCTTTTATTTTCAGTTCCCTGAAGATTGTCAGGCTTCTGCCTGGCTAAGCAATAAATCCATCTTTTCAGGGATCAATTGCAGTGACTGGCTGCAAAACCTGGAAATCCAATTAACTCCAAAATAAATAAAAAATGAAAAATACACTGAAGCCATGGCATAAATCACCCAGAAAATGTTCTGCACATTAAAATAAACAAGGAGGAATTTCAACTTCATTTGTCTTCTCTCTTTTTTAACCCTGTCATTGATCAATTTTGCCTTGGTTTTTATTTTGTCTTATCCCAGATTTGAAAGCACTAGAACTTCTTGGATGGATATCTTAGTTCTAATTACACCCTGCAGGAGCTTGCCAGAGAGGGGCCAAAATGGCACAGCTTAGCTCAGTGTCACATGTAAAACATTTGACTGTATCTCCTTTCATCTTTGCATACCACATGTTCCCTTGAAGGGACGTAAATCTGCTCCGACTTCAAGTGGGAAATTGGAGTTATTCTATCTTTCTAGGACATTCTAAAAAGGACAAAATTCTCATTGGTTCAATTCAGTTCGACAAATTTTTGTTAAAATGCCTACTGTGTGCCAAGCACTAAGATAGGTGCTAGAGACACAAAGGGAAAAACATAACAGTTCCTGGCTCAAGGAGCTACTGGGTCAAACGCTGGGTAAAGACTTTTTGTTAGTTGCCATGGGTTTGTTATTTCTGGGACATTCACCATTGATCGTCCTCTCAGTCATGGGAGACAGGGATTAAGGGGCAAGGAGGAAGAGAAATATGAATAGTCAGACAAAAAAGGGGTTTTTTTTAGGTTTTTTAGGATTTCTTTCTAATAGACACCCACAACCATTCCACTTGTTTGCTACGTGCTAGACAAACTGAAATAAATAATCATAATCACCTTTCTCTTGGAGTTTACAAGTAAGCTCTGTCCAAGAGTCAATGTGAGGCTGTAGGAGGAATACTGCAGCCAGGAGTAAGATGGCCTGAGTTTTGGTCTGACCTTCAACAAGTCTCTTAATTGCTCCAGATCTCAATTTCTTCATCTGCAAAGTGAGAGGATTGGATTATGTGAGCTCTAAAGGCGTTCCATTCTAAAACTCTAAATTGATATGTCTAGTCCTCCATTAAATTTATTCTCAATATCTATTTTACCCTCTGGTTCTAGGATATCAGGGCAGTTTTCCTTGATAATTTCTTGAAAGATGATATCTAATTTCCTTTTTTGATCATGGCTTTCAGATAGTCCAATAATTTTTAAATTGTCTCTCCTGGATCTATTTTCCAGGTCAGTTGTTCTTGCAATGAGATATTTCACATTGTCTGTCCCCTTTGCACCCCGGAACTGGGGCCAGACCACTCTACTCTCTCACACAGGTCCAACTGGCATTTTCCACTGATTTTCCAATTTAGTCCTCTGTGTTTTGGGGTTTTGAAGTCTAGAAACTACCAGAGGTGCCAGAGATCCATTCCCCCACTCCAGGCCTACTCAGGTCTGGTCTATGATGGCATGGCCCATGCTAGACTGCACTCTGCTCCCAGCACAGTGTAATAGATGCATTCCTTTGAACTTCCAGGCTGTCTTGGACTGGAGAGTGGCTTCACACCATTTATTCTGTGGGTTCTGCCGCTCCAGAATTTGTTCAGAGTCATTTTTTACAGGTTTTTGGCTGGACTTGGAGGGAGAGCTTTAGCAAATCTCTGTTTCTACTCTGCCATCTTGGTTCCACCCCCTCAAGTTATTCTCTTATATCATATGCTGGAAATGAGGTGACTCTAGGTTCTTAAAGGCCATGGCAGAAGAATTCAAACTTTTTCAGGTCCTACAAGATCATCTCATAAAATTAATCCAGCAGGTGAAATCCTAAACCTTTTGAAATACTGCAACTCTCTGAATACAAAGAAAAGATATGCTGCTTATTCCCTCATGGCTGCTACAAATTTTTGCTAGGTTAAGTATGAAATATCCCTGCTCATACTTTATAATAAAATTAACAAAGAATCTTACATACTTAATTATAACTAATTGGGTTGAATGAAGAAATTATTTTATTTTCCAAGTTTATTTTCAAAATTATATTCCAGAATCTGGAAAAAACATCTGAAGATGAAAGACTATAGTATTGTTCCTAAACTATTGGCAGTATCATCAGCCTCACCTAGTGGCAGCTTTCAAGATGATTTGTCAAGGTCGCTTGTTCATCTATTCCTTCGTTCGTTCAGGTTTGGGTGACTATTAGCTATGAACCCAACATGATATTCGGTGACTGAGGAGACACAACACATTAATGACAGTCTCTACACTGAAGAAATTGAAAATCTAGGTGGGGAGACCAAGGCCTATAGCCATGAAATGAAAAGACAAATATAGAGTGATCTAGGGAGATATTTAATCATGATAGTTAGCATTTGCATAGCCTTTACTATGACAAGCACTGTGCTAAGTGATTTACAAATACTATCACATTCAATCCTCACACTAACCATGGGAGGTAGGTGATATTGTTATCCTCATTTTGCAGTTAAGGAAACTGAGGCAAATAGAGGTTAAGTGATTTGTCCAGGGTCACATGGTTAATTAGTGTCTAAGACTGGATTTGAACTCTGGTCTTCCTGACTCAAATCCAGCACTCTATCCACTGTACCTTCTAACTGTGCCCATTACTTTCCATTCTTAAGACCATACCAGGGTCTCATCCCTAACTAATCATCTGGAGTCTCTCCAAGACAACTGCTCAGTTCAGCAGAAGAATTTTAAACCAGTCATTTGGCACTGAGCAGACCAAAAATTTTCATCATTTGACTGAATTTTTCGCTTTTCAACTGGTTTGTACTGGTGTGATGTAGACAACACAGCCTCAGGCTCTTCTTTCCAATCCTTGTTTCTTCTCCAAGGCAAGTATTTACAAGAACCAAATTGGCTTCTAAACCTCGCTGTGGGGTTTTTTAGTCTAAAACTGTTTATTGATCAATAAAAAGAAAATCACAAAGTCATTGCCTGGGGAAACTGTACTAGTAATTTTACAGCAGGACAGACAGTGAGAGGAGATTACAAATGTTGGTAGACAGGAGATGTAGCTCTCACTGAAAACAAGTCAATTCTAAAGAAATAAAACCTCTGTCACTAACCTTGGGAAACTATGCAAGGTCAACGAGATAATGAATATTATTAGATCAGTCATGTTCCAATTCTGTTTACTAGTTCTTAGAGCAAAGACAAGAAATACAGTATACATGCCCATATGTTTGAAAGTACTGAGTAGGATAAATAAAAGACTTATGCCCTCAAGTGAAGGTAAATGGCTGTTTTTAAAATTTTGTCATTTTAAATATTCATCTTTCTAACCTACACACATGTAAATGTCAGGGGTGCCCTTATGCACAGGCATGGTTAAAAGCAGGCTTGAGTGAGTGCAGATTTCAGCAAACTCAGGTCAAGAATATGCATGAATTATAAAGATTCTTGCTCCATCTTCTCTTAGACCTTATGGACTAAACTGACAGACCCCCTTCCTTTGAATTTAAGCCTCCTTGCCATCCCTCTTCCCACATCTCTATTAGATAATTCTACTTGTTTCTGAACTTGTTACAGATTCTCCTCTTCACCAGATATGCTACACCAGTACAGGCCCATTTGCGTATTTTCACATTTAGATCACCTTATGGTTAAGGGCCGTTAAACCTTCATATGCCACATCGGACAGTTTGCTTTTTCTCCCCATTAGATGGCACTAACAGCAGCTTCATTACATATATGTATGTATTCACCTAATAAATATTTCTTGTATAGCTACAATGCACAAGGCATTGAGCTATACACCATGGAGAACAGAAAGAACTATAAGATATAGTCCCTGTCCTCAGGAAGCTTACAGTCTGGGAGGGAAAGTAAAACATATATTCACATGATTATCATACAATTCAGTCTATTTTATGATAATACTTAATATCAACTTTGGATTTTAATAAGGGCTAGAGCTTGAATTAATCAGAAGAAGGACCTGGACCTAACGGTCTCTTTGTTCTCTGAAGTAAACTCAGAAAATATCTCTTCCTATGTCAACAAGGCCAGATGGGTCTGACTTAGCACTCCTTATGAGACCGTGAACCTGGGACATTATTTTGAATGGTGGGACTTTTTCTTTTTATTATCTTGTGGACATGTACTATGTTATAGCATATTAGTGATAAAGAAAATGCAGATGTTCTGATTTGTAATTTCAATCAACACCTTGTTCACTCTCTTATCTTATTGTATTTAGAACCTCCTTTCTCATGGCATAGTAAATCACTCATGGAGACCATCAGTCTGAAGGACATGGACAACCTTGGATCGTCCTAAACAGATTTAAGCCTGGTCATTCCTGTAACAATCAGTCAGAAGTTTTTCTGGCTCCATGATTATGTAACCACTAGCTTTAAGGGAATAAACAATATGTATTCAGCCTGTTTGCCTTTTTAACCAAACTTCCAGGTCAACATGTGTCATGTGAGCAGCAGAAGTAATCATGTCCAGCTGGAGAAATCAGAGAGGCTTTATGAAGGACATGATGGTTGAACTGAATCATGAAGGCTCATAAAGATTTCAAGAGGAAAAGATTACAAAGATACAAAGACAAAGAGACGGGAGATGGACTGGCAGATTCAGGGAACAGCAAATAAGTCCCTTTGGCTAGAGAGCATGAAGGAGAGTAATTAATTTAATGTGGTAATTAAATGGTAGATTGTTAGATGTAAGGGAACTTTAAGATCATCTAATCCAATGCCTTCATTATGAACTTGAAGAAACTGAAGACTTGAGAGGTCTAAGTGATTAGATCTAGGTCAAACAGATAATAAGTGTCTGAGGCTGGATTTGATCTCAGGTCTTCTAGGCTCCTGGCCTATCACTCTATCCACTTATTTAATTCCACTCACCTTTTTAAGAGTTGCTATTAAAATCAAGGCTGCAAGTTAGGTGCACTAGAAGTGAAGTAGAGTGACATAACCATTTCTTAGAGCAAATCATATTCCTTTAAAATCATATACTACAGCTTGTTTAGCCATTCCCTAATTGATGGGCATCCCTTTGATCTTCAATTCTTAGCCACCACAAAAAGAGCTGCTATAAATATTTTTATACAAATAGGTTTTTTCTCCCTTTTTGGATGTCTTTGGGATATAGACCTAGCAGTAGTATAGCTGGATCAAAGAGTATGCACAGTTTAATTGTCCTTCAGGCATAGTTCCAAATTGCTACTGGGAATTATGTAGTCTGATCTGAGGTGAAAATGTTCAGATGATTACACTGAAAAAGATGTCTGAGAGAGTCATTGTCATTAAAGGGAAAGACTCAGGAGAAATGCCCTTCAGGAAGCCATTCCTGTTAGTTGTTAGGTAACCATCATTGGAGCCAGCTGAGACCTGTCAACTCTAAATGGTCAAGGACAGCTACCAGCAATCCTTGGAAAACAAGAAGCTTCTATACCACTGCCCTTCTGCAGATTCCCCTCTATTGTATGTACTGTCATCCTTTGAAGTTAGCTGAGAAAATTGGCTGTTCTTCCTTTCACAATACCCTCAGATTTCCTTTTCTCCAATATAGATTCAATCTTATACAACACCCAAGGTAATTTGGTTTGTACATACTCATAAAGCTGCCTCCTCAAACCCATTGCCATTAGCAGCAATTTCCTGCCGGGAGGGAAAGAAAGAGCATTTATTAAGCGCCTGCAATGCGCCAGTCATTGTACTAAATGCTTCACAGTCATTATTCTACAATTACATGTAATACACACAGATAGACAGACAGATCCACAATTATTATTCCATGTGATGATCACAACAATCCTGGAAGGTAGGGGCTGTTATTACCCCCATGTTATAGCTGAGGAAACTGAAATAAACAGAAGCCAAATGATTTGCCCAAGGTCACACAGTTATTAATACCTGAGACCAGATTGGAACTCAAGTCTTCCTGACTCTAGGCCCAGAACTTTATCCCTAGTGCCACCCAGTTGTCTCTTCTGACAAATTCCTAATGAGGCACTTGAACTGATGACAAGACATTTTGTTCCCAATGGATTCAAGACAACCCATCCATCCATTTGTGTGCACAACAGACACAACAGTGCGTGGCCAGACTAGTCCATGAAAGGCAGGAATGTGGAACAGTTTGTTTTCAGAGAGATAGTGATGGCAATGACATGCAGGGCAGTGAGTGTGGGATTGACTCTGGCAGCACAATTCAGTGATGCATTAGAGAAAAAGGGAGACTTGTCTCTTAACTAACCTTCAACCCATCACACCATACACAGAGTTTCCAAAATACCAAGCTTCAGCTCTGATGGCAAATGCAAGTTTATCTCCTACTAGTTATACCTCCCAATTACAAGGATTGATGGCAGATCTTCAATAAGGACAGGGCAGAGTATCCTCCCCTCGTGGACCCTGAATGTCAGATTGAACTGCCCCCCAGAATGACCTTAAGATGGGTGCATTCACCTGCGGCACAATAAAAGAATGTCAAGCTCTTTAGGAGTCTTCAAAGGAAAGCCTGAAGAAAATTATCCTTCTGATGTCTCATGAGGTGTCTATTATTCTTCATACCCAGAAGGGAAAGTTGATACTGTAATTCTCAAGGCTATAAAAATTATTAAAATACAAAAAAAGTTGACTGCAGATATATAAATAATATTATGGTTATAAATCAGAATTTCTCCTTCCCTTCCCCCTACCCTACATATACCTAGAGACAGTATGAAATATTTCATAGAGTAAGAAAGAGTAGATTCATGTCTCTACCATTCTAAGCACAAGCCCTTGCTCTCTGTCTTTTTGTGGTAGCAATGGATGTGACATTGGGTGAAGTTGGCAATGTGGCACACATTTCCAAGAATCTCCTTTAGTAAATTCCCTCTATTTACTGAATGCATACTGATTTGACCCTAATGCAAAGGAATCATTCTATTATAGACTGGGAATTGTTGGCAGGCAAAGTGGCACTGGAAATCTTCCAGAGGTGGCACTACTGAAACTTGGGGAATTTTTTTTTTCTGTCCAGGTAGCATTTATAATGAAGTCTCCTTTTCTCATGAGTTGATCTGAAGGTGGTCTACAGACTAGATTATACCTGTGCATTATCAGATATTGGTGATAGAAGATCCAGAGGGAGTGAGGAGGGAAAAGGGGAAGGCGTTGTATTCTTCTATTGCATCATATTCATGGAATTAGACCAAGTGAGTAAGAGAGGTAGCATAGTACTATCGAAATAATACTGGAATTAGAGGAACAGGGTTCAATCCCATTTCTAATACTTACCACTTATGTGATTGTGGGCCAATTACTTAATTTTCTGGGCCTTGGTTATCGTATGTATAAAAAGAATGGGTTGGACTAGACCAGGGCTTCTTAAACTTTTTCTAATCATGACTTCTTCAGTGCTTCTTAAACTGCGAGTCACTTAAACTGTGGGTCAAGAAGCACTGGCCTACATGACCTCTGAAGTGTCTTTGATCTCTAGATCTTTGATAAATGTCAAAGTCTTAAATTTTGTTTGAGTCATGATCCTATTCCCATGAGGGAAGTCCTTCAGTCACACAATAAGATAACACCTTCTCTGTACCCCCAAACATTTTTTATATCAAGTCATCAATCCTCTTACATTATTGGTGTTCCATATGGGCCCACAAGTGGTAATGGGAATGTACAAGGGTGATAAAAGTTCTGTTAAACTAATAAGCCATGGAGAAGACTTAGGGCCTGTAATAGCCTCTTCTAATGCCTATAGGACCTCAGGTCACAGCTCAATGTATTTCTGGCACAGGTTCTAAAACTAAGAGAGATCCAGGTCTTGACAAATAGTATGAATCACCCTCAGACCAATGGGCAGGTTATAAAACATGTCCTAGAGTCTTCAATTTGTCCATGACTTGAATGCACCAAGAATTAATGTGGCACAAATACATATCATAATAAACAACAAATATTTAACAATATACTTTTGGACAGACAGTAATACTTTGGTTTCTAACAAAAACCAAAAAAAAAAACAAAGCCTGCTCATGGGTCATGATTGTTTAATTCCATTCCACCTGTCAATAAGCATTTATTAAGTGCCCACTATGTGCCAGTGTGACATTCAAAAAGTTTGAGAGACATGATTTCTGGATAATTTAATCATTTTATTAATATGACTAGTATATCATTAATGAAAAGAGGTCAGTGGCACTCTTAAATGGTAAAGACCTCTCATGGCAATGCGTTCACAGTTTATATGACCTTGGAAAAGGGTGGTAATCAATTCTGATTGGTTAACAGTTAATGAGAAAATGAATATTATAATGAGACATGGGCCCATTCTTGGGGGCATATGACCTGGATCACCTAAGTCTTGGTCAAAGAGACTCCAGTCATCCTGATTTATAACTTGCCACTGGACCCATATAACTCCTGAGGAGAAAGTGAGGCAGGTGACTTTGTACAGCTCTTCCTCACTTAAACCCAATTCACTTGCATGTCATGGTATCACCTCCATGATATCATGGTCCTCTTCAAGAACAAGGACAAACAACGAAAACAAAGAGACTTATCAACATACATATCAATCCAGTTCTATCCCAGACCTGACTAAACACAGTGAATAGGAATTCACCAACTCTGATTGGATAACTCTTTGCCCAAAACTTCCTATACTGGTTGATTTCTAGATGAAGATGTAGAAAAGGGGAGAAAAAGATAGAAATAATCATTTCTCTCACTAGTCAAGAAAGATACAAAGACAAAAACCAAACCCATCCCTGTCCTGAAGGAGCTTACATTCTATTGGAGGAATGCAATGTGAACACAAATATGTAAATGCAAAGTAAGTCATAGAAAGTGAAAATATTAATGATCTGAGAGAATGAAAGGAAGAAAATTAACATTTATATAGTACCTGCAATGTTCCAACTGCTGTGCTAAGAGGTTTTCACAAATATTACCTCATTTAATCCTTACAACCACCTTGTAAAGAAGGTGATATTGTCATTTAACCTCTTTATATTTTATACACGCCTGTTCCTTCCATAAGGATCACTCTCTAACTTGTCCACTGAAATCGTTATTCACCCCTGACCTTACGTGTGTGTGTGTGTATATATATATATATATACTTGTATGGATTTACACCTGAGTAGACTGAGGCAAACAAAGACTTGCCCTCGGTCACACAACTAATGTCTGAAGTCAGATTTGAACCAAGGTCTTTCTGATTCCAGGTCCAGAGCTTTCTCCACAGTGCTACAGCTGCCTCAGGGAAGACTCCACAGAGGAAACTGCTCCTGAGCTAAGTAATAAAGGAAAATAAAAATGGAGAAGGATGGAGCTGAGGAGGGAGTATGTTTGCATATAGGAACCCCAAGCCTGAGTACGAGCCACAAGCTAGACTAGAGGTCTGATTACTATTAGAAATCAAGCTTCAACCCCCTGGGACAGGTATTAACAACACTGAATAATGAATTACAGCATAGGGAAGTAAGCTATTTCCCTATCTCCAGTGTTTGGACAGTTGGACATTTTACCAACTTAAATTGGCCTTCTCTATAATGTATGTACATTATGGTACTCTCAAGAAAAATTATAACCATTGGTATTTTAAGATCTGATGGGGATTTTAAGACACAAAAGGACCACATTAGCATATCCCAGAGGCTGATTATACACCAGGAGAAATTACAGGAAGGGGTCTAGGAGTTGGCCTCAAGGGCCCAGAAGAGGGCCATTTTTCCAGAACTTTCATTGACCAGCAGAGAAAGTCAGGGCCTAGATGTTAATCAGCAGACATGATTTGAGGGACTTCTGGAAATGTAGGTAAACTAAAGGCTAAAATTGAGAATACTGCAAAGACCCTTCCAATATTCGAATTCAACAACCCACTCTGAATGTCCTGTCATCTCTATGAACTTCATGGTAAACAAAGATCAATGGAGAGGTGTATATATTCATCCTCACTTCTAGTAATTACCTTACGCTTGTCTTTACCAAAGGTTTTCATTCCAGTCTCTTCATTGCCTCTGTCCGTACATCACCTTACCACACTTGTCATTTAACCTCTTTATATTTTATAGAATTCTGTTCTCTCCATAAAGGTCATTCTCTAACTTATCCACTCAAATCTTCCCTCACCCCTGACCTCACCTGTATGGATTTTATCATTTAGTCAATCAATACCATTATGTCTCTTTTTTATATATTTCTGACCTCCTATTATCATAGGTTCATAAAATGATAACTATTGAGTTGGAAGGGACATTGCTTATCTATTCTGAACTCCTCAAACCCAGTTATTTTTACTTGAGGTCCACTATACCACACATAGTCAGTGACCCTACCTCTCTAGTTTGTGACATTGAGGGTCATGTCTGACAAACGTGCCCCTGGATCTAACAGTTATACAAAGGACCTTTTCATGGGGCAGTTGGTCATTTGTATTTTATTTTTTTAATCTGTTTTTATATCACCTTCATATATATGTGTATATATGTATATATATATAAAATGTGTATATATAACATATATACACATATAGACATACACACACGCACAAGTACATATACACACACATAACACATACACACATACACATGCACATGTACACATACACATACACACACGTACACACATACACACGTATACACATGTACATGTACACACATGTACATAGATAAATGTACAAACGTACACACATACAAGTAGAAACATACGCGGACACTGACACAAACATGTACACACGCACATGCACACAAATGCACACACACGCACATGCACACGTGCACACACATACACACATGTTCACGTACACGTGTGCACGCATACACACTTACACACGTACACGCACACGTGTACATTCGTACACACATGTACACTATTAAACACGCGTACACACGCAGTACATTCATACACGTGTACACACGTACACATGTACATGCATACATGTACAGGTGTGCCTGTGCACTCATGCACTCTTACATACATGTACACTGGTACATGCATGCGCGCGTGTACACACGTAGTCACACATGTATACATGTACACTCTGACACTCTTCGACAGTACATGCATACACGTACACGTGTACACACACGTACACACACGTATACGCATGCACTCGTACACAGACGTACATGCCTCCACACACGTACACACAGACACGTACACAAGTACACATACACTCGTACACACACATACACGCAGGTACATGTGTACTCTCGTGAACACATGTACTCTCGTACACTCCTACACGTACACACGTACTCTCATACACTCCTACATGTACATGCGTACACTCGTACACACATGTACACATATTCACACGTACACCTACATGTACACATATACACAGGCACACAGATAACTATATATATACACGGTATATACATATATATATTTAGCCATCTCTCCACTCCTCAGAGACTAAAGTCTCTTTTAACAGAGACTAAAAAGAGAGAAATAAAAGTGATTCTGCAAAATTGATGACCACATCAGCTAAATCTCTTACCACACACATAATCCCACAGTTCCATGGAAAAGGTAGAAAGGTACTTGTTTTTTTTTTTTGAGACCAAAATTCCTCGTTAAAATTCTATTGTTCCATTGTTTTCTTTACTCCATTTTAGTCATCATGAGTGTTCTCCTGATTCTGCTTACCTTATTTTGTATCTGTTTCTTTGAGTTTTCTCATGTTTCTCTGTAGTCTTCATATTCATCATGTCTTATGATGCAATCACATACCATAGTTTACTTGCTCTAATGAGCTGTTTCCAGAACTTTGTTCCTACAAGAAATATTGCTGTAAATATCTCTTTCAGAACCTATGACTACTTTCACCCTTAGCCCTGAAATGTAGGATTTGTCAGGGCTATATGGTCAGAGTAAGCTTCAGGAGTAAATAGAATTAAACCATTTTCAAATCTTGATTCAAATTAGATTATCAATTTCCACCAGAAATTAGTACTCTGAAGAAATAGGACATTGGACAGGTGAGTCTTACTAAGAAAAGGGGAACATGTAAGTCTAGCACATAGCACACTATGCTCATGTGAAACAGACCCAAATAAGTACCACAGGTAGCAGTATGAAATAAGTGGCACTTGGAGTAAGGAATACAAAGAAATGAGGTGAAAACACTGCAGAGCATAGGAATAAATGGAACTTTCCGTAAAATAATAAGCAATATCTATCTAAAACCATCAGCAAGTATTTTATGCAATGGGGATAAGCTAGATGCATTTCCAATAAGATCAGGGGTGAAACAAGGTTGTCCATTATCACCAATGTTATTCAATATGGTACTAAACCAAAGATCAGAAACTTGAAGGCCCAGGAGAATGTGTTAGTTAGCTCCCCCAGTTTCAGTTACTCCTGACTAGCCTGAAAGATATGTACCCTCGGTCCCAAGGCCCATTGACATGGGATTCTCTCCTTATTGTGGAAATGAATGCCTTGCTCAATGAGTTAATGAGAGGAGAAAGCTTCAGTGCTCAGTCAGTTCTCCTTTGGGGTTTCTTCAAGCCAGAGTTTTCCTTGAGTAAAGCATGGAGTCAGCTTCCAACTTCAGGTCACTAAAGGAAAAGACTCTAGGAAGTCACAAGAGGAGCTGTCAGTCTCCATCATATCCCTCTCCCCAGCTTGGTACATAGAGACATATTCTAGTGCTTCCCTTTGGGTAAGATCCAGGATCCTCTCCTTTGGTTGAGTTGAGTTATATCACTCCAAATAGGAGAACTCCTACACTCTGTATTGTCTGATATATATTCTCCTATATATACCTTTTCTGATTTCTGTTTTGCTATGATTTGGATAAGTGGGCTTCTTTTTTGTTTGATATGTGTGTTCATTGTGGAAAAGGGGTCAAACCTTGGATATAGAGCTCAGGGTTCCCCTTTGTCCCCCAAATGACAAAGTCATCAGAATTTATAGGAAGCCAATTATATTCCCAAGACAAATAACTTTTAGGAAGCTTTGTTTATTGTAATTGTAATTGTTCATTCATGTCTGACTCTTCACAATCCCATTGGGATCTTTCAGGCTAGTCAGGAGTAACTGAAACTGGGGGAGCTAACTAACACATTCTCCTGGGCCTTCAAGTTTCTGATCTTTGGTTTAGTACCATATAGTAAACCACTATAGCATCTAGCATATCCCCATTGCATAAAATACTTGCTGATGGTTTTAGATAGATATTGCTTATTATTTTACGGAAAGTTCCATTTATTCCTATGCATCCATTGGTGATAATGGACAACCTTGTTTCACCCCTGATCTTATTGGAAATGCATCTCTACCTATCTACTGCTTTTATTCCACTCCATCCTTGCTTCTTTCATCTCCATAGACTCTAAGACTTACCATTTAATGACTGCCAATCTCACTCCATTCTGACAACCAAGGGCTAGATAAAGTAGCATAAGGGAAAGAAAAAAGGGGGTGGGGGGATGGGTAGCAGTAGAATCTTCCTACCTTTTCCAAGAAGCTTTTTTCTTTCCATTCTTTCTTAATTTTAGTGCCTTCCTTTTCTGATTTTCTCCAGTTTATCCTGAATATATCTTCTTTATACATAATTATTTGCATGTTTTCCCCCTCAGGCTCCTCCATAGCAGTCTTGTGCCTTTTTTTGTATCTCCCACACTTGGCACAGTACCTGGCACATAGTGGTGCTTAATAAATGTCATTGATTGACAGACTGACTTTTCGATGGACTCTGGAGTCAGAAGTTCTACATTTAGTATCTACTGTCCATGTAAGTCGCTTAGTTCTTGGAGCCTCAGGTTCCTAATGTATAAAATTGGGAGTAATGGAGTTCAAATGAGATTTACTCAAGCTCTAGATAAAGTTATGATCTCATGATCCTAATATACCCTTCTGAAGGAAAATACCCAGGAGATTGATTCTGCAGACTGTCTTTTTTTCTTCCATTTTCCATATAGTTTTTGACTGATACACAAACAGGCTAAATGAGCAAAGCACTAGATTCAAAGTCAAGAGAATTGCACTTGTGGCCTGGGGAAAGTCATTTAATTTCTCTGTGCCTTACTTAGTTAATGCATTTATAAAATGAGGAAAACACTGCCTACCCTTATCTTTCTCACCAAGAACCTGTAAAGACCAATAAGACTGTGTAAAATGAGGGGACTAGACTATATGACCTCTAATATCTTTTATCTCTGTAAGTTTATAATTACGTGGACTGTATCCTTCAGCAGAGGATAAAGTAATTTTTAAAATTCAGAGTGTCATCACAGTGTTATTATATTGCACATGAAGTCCTGGTTGATTGATCTCACACACATACACACATACACAAACACACACATGCACGCACACATGCATGCACACACACACACACACACACACACACACACACACACACATGCCCTAATTGACCACACATCTTCCAACATTTTGGTAAACAGCCCTCTTCACTCTGCCAGAAGAGAATATGTTGCTAGAGAAAAGATATTCTCAAGTAGCTTTTTCATCCCTGTGGGGAAGATGTTTGTGCACTTGTGTGGCTGATGAAACATCAGAAAGCATGTCCACACCACTTTTGTGACTAAAGCAGCTATCAGAGGAAGTACCTCGCTCCTGCTTACACTTTTCTCTTTACTATTTTAATAGCTAGCTTTTTTCTTCAGATCATTAAAGCAGCACTCAAGCAAAAGAGAGAGAAGCCAATATATTTCAAACCTCTGCCATTGCAACAGCCACTATATATGATGATGACGACTTTTTGTAGGAACATCACCAATGCCGGCAGTAGAAAAAAAATTACTCCAATGAGTCATGCTTGCTGCCATTAACTTTAAGAAATGAGCACTCCCCATAAAGAAAATATTAATTTAATTGGTTCTAGTGCATCTAAGTTGCTCTGGTTTTGGTCTTTTAATTATCCTCTGAAAAATGGTTGGGCAACAGCCTGCTATTAGGTTAAACAGTGTCAGCCCCTGTGCTGTAAACGCAAACAGGTTTGTGATACTTTACAAATTAACATTTATCTTTTGCTGTTTGTCTTGGATGAAGCCTTACTCAGAGGCACTTTTCTAATCAGAAAGACAGAGTGGACATCCTCAAAAACAAAACAATGCCTCCTTTACTCCAGGAGGAATTCATCCTTCAGTTTTTTGAGAAACTATGTCTTAGTAAATCAGCACCATCAATTTCCAATAATGCAGGGGCTGCTTACACAGTTGCCAGACATTTCAGTCCCCTTACCTCTCCTCCTCAGGCTCCTTAGGTTTTGACCATTTCACTGCTCATTAACCTCTTCTCCAGAGAGTGAGCAGGGGAACAAAAGCCTATGAGACAGGAAGCAGTCTGTTTTGTTCCTTGTTAGCAATTCTAGCCCAAAGTTTGGTAGGCAAGAGGTCTGAAATGATTAACTAAGAAGTTTGGAGATGGACTGGAGATTTCAGTCCTCCATACACTTCCTCAGGCTAAACAAAGAGTTTTTTCATACTATTTATAAAACAATGATTGTATTAGCAATAATAACGGTGATATTAAAGTAACAACTGGAATATCAAAGTTTCCTTCCGAAGATCTCCAAGCATTTCACATCATCCTTGTAAACCTTCATAGACCATATGAGTACCAATAAAGCAAACGCTTTTAAATGCATATCATCATAATCCCTGTGTAGCTCCACTGAAAAGAAACCTACTGTACAGAAAGTCATACATTTACTAGGAAAAAAATATGCCCAGATAATGATCCTCAGGGAAAGATAAGCTGGATTCTCTCAATACAAAATTTACAGAAGATAGTAAACAAATATTTCAGCAGGCTAACCAGGGCTGTTAAATAAACAGTTACAAACCATCTTGCAGGATTAACCCTTTGGGAAGAACTTAAAGCTGAAGGTCTTTAAAAGGAGTATTTTCCTTACAATAGCATATAATACCATAGAATTAATTTAGAGGGCCTAAAAACAGGACACAGGATTCCATAACCTATAGAAGGTAATTAACAAATTCCTGTTGAGTGGGTTAAATTTTAAAAAATACTATTTCTCACATAATAAAGCAGTTTAAATTTTAGTGATATTCTTTCCTGTTTCTTGTACAAGAAAGCCACAAAAAACTGAGGGTTTGAGAATTAGTAGGCAAGGAAACTCTTCCTTTTGCCTGAGGAGTTGCATTTTGTTTGTGTTTCTTTCAGTGGTCATAAATAACTATGTATATATTACACCCTACTTTGGAAAGAAGGTGAACAGGTATGGATAGTCCTCTGCTTGTAAGACCAAAGCTGAATGTACACTGATAATTTATAACTAGTTTAAAGTAAACTTTTTTCTCTTCTTTCATTGTTTTTTTTTAAAAAAACAAATATACTTTCTCTCCCTCCCACTTCCTATTCCCCACCCTATGGGGGAAGAAAAAGAAAAAAGACTTCCTTTTAAAAAATATGCATAGTCAAGCAACACAAATACCCTCTGAAATTTGGAATGCTTCTCCTAGTTATTACTGCATGGGCAAACAGAATGCCACAGGGTAATCCAGTAAATGTGGTGATTCTCAACCTCTTTGCTTCAACCACAAGCATTAAATGCCTACTATGTGCCAGGAATTATGCTATGCACTGGGGATACAAAGAAAAGTAAAAAACAGTCTCTGTCATCAAGAAGCTCACAATACAATGGAGATAACATGCGAAAATTATGTACAAGCAAGGTACATACAGGATGAATTGGAGATAATCACAGAGGGAAGGTGTTAATATTAAGGGTGACTGGGAGATTTTTTTTGCAGAAGATGGGATTTTAGCTGAGACTTAGAGGAATCCAGGGAGGCTAAGAGGAAGAGATGAGAAGGGAGATAATTCCAAGCATAGAGGACAGCCAAAGAAAATGTTCCACAAGTATTATTATTTCTTCTTCCCCTTCCCTTTCATCTTCGTCTTCCCTTAGTCCTCCCCTTGCCCTTCCCCTTCCCTCCATTCCCCTTCTTCCTTCTCCTCCTTCCTCTCCCCCTTCCTCCCCCCTTCCTCCCTCCCTTTCCTTCCTCTCCCCTGGCCTCTTCTCCTTCTCCTTCCTTTCCTTCCCTTTCCTCTTCCCCTCCTCCTCCTCCTTCTCTTTCTCCATCTTTTTTCTGCAACAAAATCTTTTGAGTTTCTCCATAGAGAGGAAGCCTTATTATGCTAATTAGGATGCATTCAAAGGTCACTGGCCTGAAGTGAATAACCAATGTGTCTTGAGCTGAATTGTCACTGCTCCCTGCTCCAATTGTCTTTAAAAGTCCACATGCTATAAATCTTTCCAAAAAGGCGTGCTGCCACTCTGGGGGCAGGGAGAGGGCGGTTGGTTTGCAAGGTGTAGTTCAGTCTCATATTCTATTATCCAAAAAAAAAAAGATTTAAAAGTTCTTAGACAAAAATTAAAAAAAAATTATCTGGAAGGAAGGAATACAAGGTGGAGAGGGTTTGTGAAGGGGGAAAGAAGATTACCAAGGGAAAAGAGGAAACTTAAACCAGGGTCTAAAGATTGGTTAGTTGAAATCTATGGTACAGATAAAGAATCAATATTCATTAAGCATTTACCATATATACAAGAGCACATCATGCTAGTTATTGGGGGAAATAGAAAGTTTAGACAGGACATGGTTCCTCCCCTCAAGCAATTTACTGAGATAAGACATTGATGCAAATAGTTATAATATACAATAATATATGATAAGCTCATTAGAAAATTTCAAAACAGTGTCATTTTAAGCTTGAGGGAAAAGATTAGAACAATAAACCAAATCTTATAAAATGAAATATAATAGGGAAAAAATCCAAAGTTCTCTACTTAGGTTCAAAATTCCAAATGCACAAGTATAGAATAGGGGAGATGTGGCTAAAAGGTATATGTATGTATGTGCATGTATACATGTATATGTTTTTAGATGTAAATGTATATAATGTATATAAATGTATATAAAATATAAATCTATATATAGATAGATAGATCTATATCTATCACAGTTCCTGGCATGTGTGTGCAAACAGATATATGTAAATGTATCTACATAGATATGCATGTATGTATACACACACACACATGCACCCACATACACACATCCATATACCCATACACACACACACACAGACACACACACACACACACACACACACACAACTTGAGGGTTTCAATGTTCTGTGAAGTCAAAATGAGAAAATATACTATGGCCAAAAAAGTGAATGCAGAGATAGCACCTGGAAAGGTGTGTAGTAATAATCTAGTTGATATTCTACCCTGATGAGACTGCATCTGGATTATTGGAGCCAGTTCAGAGCATCACATTTTTAGTAGGAACATTGACAAGCCTCCTTCTCTTTTCTGATTTCATTGGTTCATGAATTCATAGCTGTAGGGCTAGGAACAACTTCCCAGTTTCATTTATAGCAAGAATGTCGAGATTGATGTGATTCATCTCCAACAATATGTCCACTGATCAGTCATTGCACAGGGATTTCACATTTAGTTTATTAAATGAAAGCTTATAGATTACCTAAAAACTATGAAATCTTTAATACACTTTGCTACTTTTTCCACTATTCTGTCACTGTAGAAACTGATGGGAGCCACACAAAAGTGAGGGCTGTTTTGTATTTTTCTTGCTTTTAAGAAGTTCAGTGGCTAAAAAATTCACCACTGAGTGGTCAGACTACTGATGAGGAGCTCCTTTGTACTTCAACTGGTCCTCAGAGAATAAATTTAGTGTGTTGCTGAGTTCATCCTTAAAGCCTTTCCAGTATGCCAAAATGTGCCAAAGCTTATGTTCCATTGATACACCCTTGAAGAGCTCAGGTCATTTCCATGCTACAGAGAGGCATCAAAGTAGGACATTGTGGAGGTCAAAACTAGAAGAAAAGTTGTAGCTAAATGGAAATAGGGTTAGTCCTTAGAGAGACAAAGAAGGGAGGCAGAAAAGTTGTAGCCAAATGGAAATAGGGTTAGTCCTTAGAGAGACAAAGAAGGGAGGCAGAAAAGTTGTAGCCAAATGGAAATAGGGTTAGTCCTTAGAGAGACAAAGAAGGGAGGCAGAAAAGTTG
>CM053771.1:275526475-275544412 GCA_028658325.1 Potorous gilbertii | reverse complement strand
TTGGTCATTTCATATTACAGTTGTGTCTTCTTGTGTTCTCAAAGGTAATGGTTATTTCATAGTACACTTGGTCATTTCATATTACAGTTGTGTCTTCTTGTATTCTCAAAGGTAATGGTTATTTCATAGTACACTTGGTCATTTCATATTACAGTTGTGATGATAATCACAATTTACACACAAACATTGCTGAAGAAGAAGAAAGAGGTAGATAAATTCTATGAAGAACTGTTAAGGTTTTCTAAATTAAATCAATATACACTGATATATGGTCACTTCTGAAGGGAAAGTACTAACGGTATGGGAAAATATCTTGGATTTTATTAATAAAGAGATTAGAAAAGGAGACTGAGATTATTAACTGCTCACTTACTTTTACAACTATACAAAATCTTTATAAGTCATTTATATACAAATCAGGGGCATTCGCAATGAGAGTATTAGTAGGGAACAAGTAAGCTTTAACAAACGATATTCAAGACTAAACCACATCTCTGCTATTTCACAATTGACTGAAATATATAGAAAATGTTAGATACCACTGTGCTTATTGCATTTGATTTGCTAAATCAAAATATTTTCTTAAGGGCTCTTTGTGTCTGCCATCTATCTATACATCAAAATAATTCAAGATTTATTGCAGAATGTAACAAAAATCACCCTGTTCAAAAACTGTGAGATCATAAAAATCAGGTGAAACATAAAACATGGAGATGTATACTTAACAAAGGTGTTTGCCACCGTGATGGAAAAAATCCAGCAAAGAGTTCAGGTGGAAGAGTTATTCCACATAGATAATGAAGTCTTCCAGATGTTACTATTTACAAATAACATGATGCCAATTGCATCAAACACCAGATCATCACAGAGTCTCCTAAAGTAGATCCTTAATTACTCAAAAAAAGTTTGACTTGATTTTAAAAAAAGTGAATGAAGAATGCTTATTATTCAGATTTTGAGGCTATAACCACTAAAGTTGGTGCATGAGTATACATACCTTGGACAGACACTTCAGAGAGTCAACAAGCTGGGACCAGCATTGAACAGGAGGAGTAGTGTATGCTAGATTGCCTTCAGGAAATTGCAAAGCCTTTTTGATGATCTCGAGCTTCCTATAGAAGCTAAAGTCTATCTTTTTAATATAAATATAATACTGATAGTATATGGCAGCAAGATATAGGATAAAGCTGTCTTCAAAGAATTGAAAAATGAATCTCACCCAGAAGCCAACGAAAAAGTGCATGATGGAAATGAACAGGCTGCAATATCTAGTCAATTAGGATTTTCAAAGAGGAACAGGAGTAAAGGCCATCACCATAAAAATGTATAATGGAAAGATTAGAAGGGCCTAGGCTGTCTAGGATGAGGGTTGGCAGGTGAACAACCAGAGTGCTCTACTTATATCCCAGGGATATCAGGAGAAAGTGGGGAAAGTTCACTTTGGGTAGACTTCCTATAGGCAATTTTTGGTGGACTTGGACAAAAAATGCACAGGATAATCAGGCAGGGATGTGTTAAGATCTCCATCACAAAAAGGAATTTCTACGTCAATCATTCAGTAAACATTTATAACTGTGCTAAGATACAAAGATGAACCAAATAAAAGAGACTGTCCTTTCTTTCAAGTTGCTTGTAATCTAATGGGGAACGACAACAAAGAGATAGAAGGAATAAAAGGGAGGGGAAAGATACCTGACATGGTGGCATGGTAGAGAAGTCTGCCAGAGAAATACCAAAGTAGTGCAGCCAGGTGAGAAATGAGATGTCTAAGCTGAGCTCTCCTTAAATAGAGGTCTGGAATTCTTCAGTCAGAGAAGCAGAGGCTAGTGATGAGGTAATGAAAAAGATTCTAAAACTATTTGAGTTTTGATGAACTAGATTGAATCCACAAGACAGCAATTAGTAGGCAGAATGGGCCTTCTGCCATGTTAAATGACCTGAGGAAGTTTAACCTGGAAAATTTTTAGAGGTCATAATAGTTGTCTTCAAAAATATTTGAGAGGTTGCATCAAAGAAGTAGGGTTTTATTTATTCTATTGGTCTCAGAGGTCTGAATAAGGACCAATGGGTGGATATTATTGTGAAATAGAGTTTGGTCCAATAACTGGAGCCTAATTAAATGGACTCAATAAGTGTCCTAACATTGGAAATCTTCAAGTAGATTCTGGACAACCACTTCTGAGAGATGTTGTAGCTGGGGGTTAAACTAGATGCTCTCTATAACCCCTTCTAACTCTTGACTTCTATGATTCCAAGGGGTAGCAATTGTCTTAATGTTACCATACAAGTCTTATGAAGTATATGTCCTGTCTTGAAGATCTGTTTCAACCCTGTGGATTCAAGAACTGTTTTTTATCGATTTATCGGGCTCTGAGTGAATGACTCAGGCTAACCAAACTCACAAGAAATAGATTTTAGAAAAGACATTTAGGAAGCTAACCAAACTCACAAGAAACCAAAATGTCAACTTATTAATTTAAAATAGGAGATAGACCTTTCCATTAGCCAGAATCATTGTATCCATTATCCAGGGCACAACCTTTTCTGTATCAAGGTACCCAAGAGACTGAATTAGTTAGCGGAACATTGCCTGGTGAGTATATAATCAGAACAAAGTAGAAAATTTGAGCCGAGAAATAGGGTCTAGTGGTGAGCTGGCAGCACAAAGAATATGAAACTAAAACCAGGTGAGATGAGCCTACACTGGGGAATCCAAGAGCAGGGGTCATATCTAGGCAAAGAGGGACAGAGTTCAGAAGAGGGTCAGAAAAGAGAGAAAACAGGAAGCAAAGGTTAGATCAGAGCCAGATCAGTGCCCTGGACAAAAGCCAGAAGCTAAAGATGCAGACTTTTGCAATGTTTATGAAACTTACAGTTTATTATGTATTATATAATTGGGATTTATCCACTTGGGGTAAGGGACTTGTAATTTCATCAGTATGGGGGAATTCTTCATATGGAAATTCTCTCCATCTATGCAAATCAACATCTCACCTGTAATTTAATAGGTAAATGAATTGCCTGAAATTCCAAAAGGTTAAATAACTTCCCTATGGCCACATGACAAGTGTATATCAGAGGTAAGACTTGAACCGACATCATTCAGACTCCAAAGCCAGCCCTCTATCCATCATACTGCTTATAAGCTTATATAATACTATACTATAATATATTGTTGTGTTATGTTGTACTGGTTCACAAATGTATCAAACACAGGCCCAAGGATACAACCCCACACTCCCCAATATGTCTGAACCAGATTTAAACGTAATTGGGAAATATTTAACAAAATAAATAAAATACAATAAAAATTAGATAATGTTAATATGTGCTTTTCTAAGTCAATATTCAGGGATCCCTTATGTAGGGTTGAGTGGCCCCAGTTTCTATGTGTGATACATCACTGCTGTATCATGTAATATGTTACTATAGATAATATTATCATGTTATATTGTGTTGTATTTTATTGTGCTGTGTTATGTTATGCCAAACACAATATATTTCATTATAAAGATGCAGTGTTGCAAAGGGGATGGAAGGTTGGCATTAAAACCCAGGAAGTCCTGGATTCGATCTATGATACTTGCTGGCTGTGTAAATAAACAAATTATTTCATCTTTTGGTGCTTTAGGCAACTTTCTAAGACTTAAGTTACAGAGAAGCACAGCACTGATCAGGTCACCCCCTCCATTGCTCAATAAATTCCAATGGCTCCCCTTCACCTCCAGGATCAAATACAAAATGCTCTGTTTCACACATTCAAATCCCTTCATAACCTATCCCACCTTTCCTAGATTTCCAGTCTTCTTACACTTTTCTCCTGGACAAGTACTTTCCAGTTCAGTGACACTGGCCCCCTGTTTATTCCATGAGCAAGACATCCATTTCTTACCTCTGGGCATTCTCTTTGGCTTAAAAAGCTCTCCTCTGATCCTTAACTTCCTTAAAGTCCCAACTAAAATTCTGCTTTCTATAGGAAGCCTTCTCCAACCCCTCTAAATGCCAGTGCCTTCCCTCTGTTCATCATTTCCTATTTATCTTGCACATACCTTGCTTTGCATATATTTGCATGTTGTCTCCCTCATTAGATTGTAAACTCCTTGAGGTCAGGAACTGTCTTTTGCATCTTTCTACATCCCCAGCACCCAGAACAGAGCCTACCACATAGTAGACCTAGTAGGTACTTAATAGATATTGATTAATTTTTCAATGGGCCTGCATGGAAAGAGGGAGTTTCCTCACTCTGGAGATCCCTATGCTAACAAAAGCACTGGTCTAGTCCCTATTCCTATATTACATTAAATGCTATCAGGTCTTATATAGCAAACATTTTGTAAACTTCAAAATTTAAAGATCACTTTCCCCACAACTCTGCATATACTGATTATAGATCACTCAAATATAAAAGTGCTGTGCTTGGTATGCAAAAATACTGCTTCCATTTTTTAAAATTCTAAATTATTTTGCTGAGAGAGTGGTACAGTTAAAGAATGCTGGCTTCAGAGTCACAAAGCCTGTATTTTGTTATGGTTGTTATTCGGTCATATCTGATGATGCTGGAGTCGTTGGCCACTTCCTTTTCCAGCTCACTTTACAGATGAGGAAACTGAGGCAAAAGGGTTAAGCAACTTCCATGACCAGCACTCTGTTCTATTCACTGCACTACCTAGCTGCCCTTCCCAAGTTTAGGACTTATTTCCTTTGTAAAGTGGGATGCTCCTTTAGCTGTTCTCTGTCTTTTCTTTATCTGCGAAATGAGGAGTTTAGACTGGATGACCTCTGGCTCTAGATCTATAATTCTAAGATTTAACTGTTCATAAGAATTTAAAACACCAAAGATTCTCAGAAACATTAATAGCATTTACTGCTACCCTTTTTAAAAAATTTACTTAAAATCTATCTCATTGCTCTTGCCCTTTGTTTAATATAGACCAGACCCACATTTACTCTGTCTTTCTCTCATGATATAGCCATGCTTTCCTCTCAGAGTATTCCTTTTTTTCCAGATATCACAGTGGGAAACAGGGGGCAATGTCTCCAGATAACCATAAAGCATACATATATTGCTTCTAAAAGCAAATGATGCATTAAGATTAACCAGATTAATAGTCAATGCCCAGGGTCCTGAAAAAAATGTATAAACAAGAGAGGTAAATGTCTTTTGGAAGGTGGAGAATATAAGACATAGTTCATGCCCTTTGGGATTTATGTAGTTGTGTAGACAAGATTTATACACATGGGACAATTAGAGAATATGAAATAGTATTAAATTGTATGGCAGAGACAGTGAGTTCAGAAAAGGGAAAGGTTAATTTAGTTGGGATAATCAGGGAAGGTTTCATGAAAGAGTTGAGCTCAGGGTCTTAAATGGATGAGGATTTGGTACAGGAAGAGGTGGGGAAAAGGACAATTCAGATGGAAGAATGGAATTATGAAGGCAAGAGCCAGGGAGACAGTAAAGACACAGAACTAACTGAAAAGGAAGCTTCAAACTATAAATGGAAAAATGGTCAAGGAGACCAGGCAAGGAGAGATCATAGAAAACCTTAAATAACAAATACAGGAGTTTAGATGATAGAATTCTTTCTCTTGCCTCAACACTATCTCCCCTTAAATAGAAAACTCTCTATTATCTTCACTCTTTACACATTAGTTCCATCTATTCCCAGGAATCATTCCAGGAGACATGTTTCTTCTTTCTATTCCAGATCACTTTCAATTTTAGTTTTTCTCAGACAATACTTAATTTAAGAGGCTCCTTCACTGCCGTAGGCTCTTAAAATGAAGTTGCTATTTCTTCAGTGGATTTGAAAAGCAAGACAGCATTTTCCGCCATGCAAACCCTTGGCAAGGATGGCTGAATTTATTTGAGGCTCAGGTGTCTGAAGGACCACAAGAGAAGTATTGAGAAAATCTACCATTGTGTTTGTAGACTTCCGGTCATGAGAGTTTCTTGATATCCCCTATTGTCATTCACTATCATGACTGAATGAATGAATGATAAAGCACTTATTAAGTGCTTACTATGTGTCAAGCTAAGCACTCAGAATAAAAATACAAAAAAGCAAGACAGTCCGTGTCCTAAGAGTATATATTCTAAGGAAGGAAGACAACACATAAGGGAAGCTGGAAATGGGGAGGAGTAGCAGGTTACATTCTCGATGGAATGGTTTGGAAATGGAGGCCTGGTTTGCAACAAGAAAGGCAAACACTCACCTATCAGAACCTAGAGTGGTTCCAGGAATAGAGGCCAAGATTCCTGTCCCCAGGGTCACCCAGGGTCTCACAACTCATGACAAATTTTTCCTAGAAAGAACTAGGAGGAGCTCAGCAACACATGATACAGATGTCTTACAAGACAAAATCAGATCATGATTTTCTCCTTGCTGATTTAATTTGTACCCACCAGGGTGGGGGCAGTAGGACAAAAGGTACCACTCTACCCCCCATATAGAGTTTCTCTGAGCAGAGCTCAGGGCACAATGCAAGGATTCACACACACACACACACACACACACACACACACACACACACACACCCTCTCCCATAAAATTATTGATTCTCCATTATATAAAAAGGTTGCATTAAGTCTCAACTCTTGTGTCATTACACCGAAAATCTCCTGTCAGATCCTCTTAATCAATGCCCTCTTTCTTTTATCCAATGGTCACCCCAAACTCTTGCCAATGGTTCTGTGATCAACACTCCCAGGACTTGTTCCTTTAACCAAGCACTATCCATGAGGCTACATCCCTGTGCTCATAAAAATGTCTGAGGAATGTTTAATACTTTTCTGTCCCTGATTTCTATACCTTCTCTTTTCCCTCTTAGTTCCATAGTATCCCCAAACTCTTAGCTTTCAGCAGCAGTTGCAAAACTCAAAACCAAAACGCTATGACAAAAATTGGAACATAGAAGTGGCAAGAGTTAGAACAAAACGGGAGTTGCAAGAGAAGGGGAGCAATGGCTTGAGCAGCCTAAAGAGGAGACAGCTGAGACAAAATGGCAGTGGACCCTGAACCACTTCCAATTTTTCCATTTGTCAGTGTAAAAATAGTTCTTCACATATGGAATTTCACTTTACAGCCAATTTGGCTGGAATGCAGCCTTTCCATATGTCAAGGTGTGGTGGCACAGCAGGCTCCCTGCCTTCGATGCCACCCCCAGAGCCGTTATTGGATCTTTCATGGTGCTGTGGCCCTTTCCATTCTCTGTTGTTCCCCATAAAATTTGCAGTCATGCTAGGTTCTCAAAGTTAACATATGAGACATTATTCATTTCCTCTTAAGCCCTACAACTCTAGTTTAGGTTAGCTTCTACCAGATGCCTTGGATACCCAGGCTATGGTCAGGTTTTCTGAACAAAAAGATTCCCCAAAAGTACAGATTGCTGAGAAAGAATTCAGCATGATTTTTTAACTTCCCTATGCTTTTTTTTTTAATTCCTCATTAAATTATCTAAGTATTAACAACTGGAGGTGGGGTCCACAGGTGTTAAACATTGCATGTTTCGGGACTTTCAGTGCATTGATCAGTTGTGCTGACTTTTTTCCTCTCTAAAAAAACACTTTTTGTCCTATGGCATGCTTCTCTGGGAGGGGAAGGGGAAAGGATACATAGGACAATTCTGGTGATAGAAATAGAAAATATCAATAAAAACATTTTAAAAAAAATAAAACAGTCACTATCATCTATATGATTGTACTATGTACATATACTACTTAGAGCAAATCTGAAGGAAATGCAAACACTTTAATTCAGTTTGGTGTCTTCTAGCAACAGACACCATCCAGTGAAATAAAATAGTCATAACCTAGCACTGCATATAAGATGGAGCAATATAAAAGGAATAAGAAATGTGGCACCTGGCAATGTGCAGCTGTGGATTATTCCACTCAGAGAAAATGGTAATTTAACAGAAAGTTTTTAATTAATGCAGTTTCCAGCAGTAGGAGGCTGCCAGTGATTGAGACTGACCAGTTTTAGTTCTACTGAGGCAGAGTATATCAAGCAAAGGAATCTATATAGAAAGAAAAACACAATATGTTTCCATGATGTTAATTTTGTTTGGAACAACATCTGAATCATGTATTTCTAAGCTCCTCCTAATTCTTTTTAGGAGACTCCATGATGGAAGAGAGCCTTTCATATGTCATTTATCTCTTCTACAAGAAAGAGCTACAAGTAGAATTTTTTATCCTTTATACCTCTCAGGCAATTGTGTGACTATAGAGATTTGTTCTGCTATAGAATATCAATTATAAAAGACTGGCTGTTCCTACAACATATCTTCAGTAGTCATAAAAAAATTTTGTGGAGATGGGAAAAAGTTGGTGAGGACATTTAAAGAAATGAAAAGAAAAATTGTTTATCCATATTGGGGGTAGGGGAAGAGAACCTAAGAAGGAAGAGTGCTGCTCAACAGAAAGTAAAATAGCTTAATTCTTATTTTTCATCTGTTTTCTCCTCCAAGAATGACTTTTGCATGGAAAGGACAGAACAAAAGTGGATAATAGGGATTACTAAGATAATTAAGGAGATAACTGCCTTTATGATATTCAAAGCCTCCTGGGGCAGATGAACTATTTTCACCTGTTCTAAAGAGCTACTGGATATCATTGCTAAGCCACTTGAAAAATTTTGGAGAATAGCAATGATAACACAGGACTACAGAAGAGTAAATATTTGTAAAGAGAACAGAATTTTGAACCATAAGCCAATGAGCTCGACTTCAATTCTTGAAGCAGCATGGCATAAATGAATAGTGACAGACCTGCTTTTGAGCCCCTACCTTAGATAATTCCTAATTGTAGAGAAAAGGACAACCTTTGTGGGCTTCCTTTGCTGCTTCATCTTTAAAACAGGCATAATAATAGCACTGCCTTCACAGAGCTGTTTTAAGGCTCAAATGAGATAATGTAAGTCAAGTGCTTTGCAAACCTTAAAGCTCTGTGTAAATGTCAGCTATTATGGTTACTGGCAAAATTCTAGTATGTGTTATTGAAGAAATAATTAAGGAAGATCTACAAAGGGATGATGATGACAAAGAGTCAGCATGGCTTCATCAAGAATCAGTCATGCCAGACTTACCTTATTTCATTTTTTGATGAGGTTATTAAATTAATCGATCAGAGGAATGTTGAAGTTTATCTAAAAGAAGTTTACCTAATTTTTCAGTCCTTGATTTAAAAAATCTCATATTCTTCTTGTGGAAAAGATACAAAGATGTAGGCTAGACTGTAGTTCAGTTAGGAATTGGTTGAATGACTATATCCAAGGAGTAGTCTTTAACTTGGAAGGAAGTGCCCTGGGCATCTATGTTAGACCCTGTACTTTTGAACATTTTTCACAATAATTTGGATAAAGGAAGAAATGGATACTTATTAAATCTGCAAATGACAGAAAGCTAAGAGGTCTAGATAACAGTCTGATAAAAGAGTCAGAATCTAAAAAAGAACTTTGATGGGTTAGAAAATGAGGCTGAATATGAGAAGAAATTTAATGTGCCTTTTTGCAAACTCCACATCACACTGGGGTTCAAAATACTCCTTGCTCCCAATATCACCTTCAAACTCTCCTTTTGCCACCATCATTCAGCAATATCTCCTCTTTCAAAATTCACTCTGTTAAAAGATTTCTTATAATTAAGGTCATCATGACTCTTATCCAACGGTACCCAGGTCATTCTCCCTTCTTTCTCAAGGAGTTCGACACTTGGCTCACTGTCTTCTCCTCCCCAACTCTTATGCTCATACTAAGGGATTTCAACATTTATGCTTCTGCTCATCCCAGTTCCTTGGTCCCTTCAGATCTCAAGGTATAATCCTCCATTGCACTTCAGTCATGCATAGGAATAGTCACATATTGGATCTCACCAAAAATAGTCCACTTCCATTAAAAAACCCATATTCCTCTACCTGACCATAGCCTCCTCTTATTATAGCTGTCCTTAAGGTGAATAATAATAAGGAAGCATAATATGGAGCATCTATCTCCCAGGGTTATTGCGGATCAAATGATACAATATTTGTAAAGCATTTAGCAAATTACCTTGCAAATACTTGATAAATGCTTATTTCCTTCCATCCTTTGGTACTTTCACAGGTCATCATCCTATCCTGACTTCATATTCTTCCCTACCCAGTCTTGACTCTGTAGTTCAAATCTACACCGTCCTCTACTTTCATATTCTTTGTTTCCTTCTCCTTCACTGGTCTCACCTTGACAAAATCCATTGCATCCTGGTCCGTCTCCAGTCATCCTGATGAACATCAGGTTACTGGATCCAGATGGCTCAGGAGAAGAAAGTGAGGTTGGTGACCTTGCACAGCCCTCCCTTGCTCAAATCAAAGTCAACTGCAAGCCATGTCATCATCTAGATGTCATGGTCCTCTTCAGAAATGAAAGACAAACACAACAACAACAACCTCTACCTCCTACCTCTACCATTCTACTTACGTGCTGCTGAAAGTTGCTACAGGAAGGAATTTAACCAAATTAAATATAATACAAATTTGTTATCGACACTCATCTGAGCCTTCATGACAGCTAGTCAATCCTTTTGTTTCTTCTTCCCTAATTTGTTACTATCAAAAATATTTGAAACTCGCAAAAGCTATTTCAAACTTTCTCTCCCCTCCTTAAGCTGTCCACCGTCCTCTGTTCTCCCTTCTGATCTCTGATGAGGACATCATCTCATAGTTTACTGAAGTCATTTAATTAAGGTCAATCATTGTGAGCTTCCTCTCCTCCTCTTTATCTTTATCTCAAAAGCTCTTCATATCATCACTCACCCTCTCTGCCTATTTACTCCAGTCTCTTAAGAGATGACCAAGGCCAACTTTGCCAAGACCAATGACTCTATATATGCCCTTGATCAAATTTTCTCAACTAACGCCAATCTTTCTCTAATTGTCAGTTTCTCCTTAACTACTGGTGCCTTTGTTTGTATCTTCAAACATAACCAAGACTCTCCTATTGTACAAAAAATTTTTTTTTAATTTTGCCAACCCTAACATCTCCCCAAGCTGTCATCCTATATCTCTTTTCCATTTTCCAATCAAATTCCAAGAAAACTCTACCTATTCAGATTTTACTTTCACTCCCTCTCTTCTCACTCACTCCTTAATGATTTGTGAACTGGCTTCCAGCCTCATAACTCAACTGAAGCTACTCTATCCAAAAGTTAGCAACAATCTCTTCCTTGATCAATCAGATGGCCTTTTCTCAGCCCCCATCTCTCTTGAAGTCTCAAATTATCTCAAATATTATCTCAAACAATACCTGGCATATAGTAAGTGCTTGGTAAATGATTATTCTTTTCCCTCCTCCCTGCAACATTTGACACTGTTGACTACCCTTTCTTAGATACTCTCCTCTCTACATTTTCTTGACAGTGCTTTCTCTTTATTCCTACCTACCTGAACACTCCTTCTCTGTCTCCTTCACTGTATCATCATCCATATTACCCCATGAGTATATCCCAAAGCTCTGTCCTAGGCCTTCTTTTCTGTCTTTACAGTCTCTCACAAAGAGCTCATCAGCTCCAATGAGTTTAGTCATAATCTCTATGAAGATGACTGACTTTTTTCCCGGTTTCACATATGACCTAAGAATCTGGAAGATTCAGTGATCTCTGTAATTTAGGGGAGGGACCTCCCCCTAACTTTCTAAAGCAGGAAGGATGTCAAAAAGAACAGACTATACTTTTCCCACCTCCTGCTTAGGAGGTGACAAAACCACAGGACTGAGGCCCTCAGAGAAAAGAACTGAAGGATCTTCTGTCCATCCTATGGTAAAAATCTCTGCTCTTTCTGAAAGTGCATAATGACTCTCCAGCTTTTAAAAAGCACATTAATCCTTAGTTATAGCTATAGCTATAACCCTTAGCTGAGCCTGAGGTTGGAAATCATTGTTCAGCCTTCACTTGGAAACCTTTAGTAAGGGAAAACCCTTTCCAATTTCCATTCCATTCCAATACCCATTCCATTTCCAGGAAGTTCATTCTAACTCTGATTGTTATAGTGTCTTCTTTTTCTTGTAGTAAGACTAAATTCCTTAGCAGCTTCTTATTGCTGCTTTCTTTCTCCTCCCAGAAAGCTATCCCATAAAACAGTTGAAAAGAAAAAACAGGAAAAAAGCCCCTGGGAGAGAAAAATGATCAGTACACACCTATGGACCTCTATGAAGGAGTAGGGGGAGGGATCTTTTCATTTCCCTTCTTTGAGGACAAGTTCATTTTTTGATTGTGTTGTGGTGGCTGTTCTTTCTATTTTCATTAGTGTAGTCATTGTGTAAATTGTTTTCTTGAGTCTGCTTACTTTGCTCTGAATCAGTTCATGGAAGTCCCTCCATATTTGCTATAAGAAATCAATACAATGAATATAGACAAAGTCATATTTCATTATATTCATGTACCAGAGTTTGTCTAGCCATTTTCTCTTTATGACCACTTCCATTTCCTCATAGAGTATATCTAGGTGAAAGAGAGCACAAATAGGACAACTTGCCTGTCATAAATGGAAAAAGGAGCTTACGAAAGCAGTATTTACAGACATTTCAAATTTAATCTCTCTTTTTTCCTTTCTCCGGTTTCATCCCTAAATATTCTGAGGACGATTTTGCTTTCTTAGGTCTCTGATCAAGCTTTCTACAAACACATTCTCCTTTAGACTGCTTCTCACTGTTTTATGGGGTGATATTGTTTATAACCTTCTATCATTCTCCTCTGTAAGATTTTGCAAATTCATTTAGATTCTAAACATGTGTTTTTACTCATTGCCATTTCTCTTAGCTTGGAAAAGAGATCAAGTTTTTGCCAAATGATGTGGTTTCCGGATTGTTTTGGTTTGCTTATTATGGTAATTTATTTACATCAATTAAATTTCCTTAGAAAATGATGGGGGGTGACAGAGTCAAGATGGCAGAGTAGAAAGATATACATACACTTAGCTCTTACCCAACAGCCCATAAAATACCTGTAAAAAAGAACTCTCAACAAATTCTAGAGCAGCAGAAGCCACAGAACAATGGAGTGGAGGAAATTTCTGATCCAGAGAGACCTGAAAAACCAACAGGAAAGATTTGTCACTTACCAGACCTGGAGCAGAGCCCAGCCCTGTCTTGGCCACATGGCACCAAGAGGAGCAGATCTGAGCAGGCTTCAGGGACAGAATCTCCAGCTGCAACACAGGTCCCTCAACCCCCAGGTGCCAAAGGGTCAGTGAGAGGGTCTTTTCAGCTGGCTGAGAGGGGAGCGGGGTGTCCCCATAACTCAGGTCCCCTCAGCAGGCAGCAACAGAGGCAGCAGCAGCCAGGGGCTCCCAAAGGAGGCAGGAGCATCAATCATTGTTGAGGGTCTCCTCGTAAACCCCCAGAGGGAACTGAATCCTATGTGGTGGCCCTGGCCCCACCTGAGCAGCTGAACTTAATCTCGTGCTGAATACCTGCCCCAACCCCACCAAAAACCTCTAAGACTTGGGAGTAGCTCATTTGAATCAGCCACCAAGCACTGGCTGGGCAGAACTGGAGGTGAGGTGGTTGTGGAGAGGAAACTCAGAAGTCAAGTAACTGGCTGGGGAAATGCCCAAAAAAAGGGAAAAAAATAAGACCATAAAAGGCTACTTTCTTGGGGAACAAGTGTCTCCCCCATCCTGTCAGATGAGGTAGAACAAGGCATACTTTCAGAGGAAGTCAAGGTCTCTGCCCCCAAAGGGACCTTAAAATGGGCTCAGGCAATAGAAGACATTAAAAAACAAGTTAGCAGCTTACTAAAGGAGAATCAAAAAAATGTTGAGGAAAATAACAGCTTTAAAAAGAAGCTAACTCACTTGCAAAAAGAGGCCCAAAAAGCCAACGAGGAGAAGGTTTTAAAAAGCAGAATTAGCCAAATGGAGGAGAAGGTTCAAAAAGTCACTGAACAAAATAATTTGTTGAAAGAGAGAATTGAGTTCACAGAAACAAATGACTGTGAGTTAAACCAAGAAGTTAGTAAACAAAACCAAAAATTTGAAAAAATAGAAGATAAGGTGAAACAACTCATTGGAAAAACAACTGACCTGGAAAATAGAACCAGGAGAAATAATTTAAAAATTATTGGACTGCCTTAAAGCCATGATCAAAAAAAGAGCCTAGACATTATCTTTCATGAAATTATCAAGGAAAGCTGCCCTGATGTTATAGAATAAGAGGGCAAAATGGATATTGAAAGAATTCATCGATCACCTCCTGAAAGAAACATGAACAGAGAAACTCCTAGAAATGTTGTGGTCAAATTTCAGAATTGTCAGATCAAGGAGAAAATATTGCAAGTAGCTACAAAGAAACAATTTGAGTATTGTGGAAATACAATCAGGATAACACAGGATCTGGCAGCTTCAACATTAAGAGATCAAAGAGCTTGGAGTGGGATATTTCAGAAGTCAAAGGATCTGGGATTGAAGTCAAGAATCACCTACCCAGCAAATTTGAATATAATACTTCAAGGGAAAAAAATGGTCATTCAGTGATATAGTCAAATTTCAAGATTTCATGTTAAGGAAAAGATCAGATCTGTATTTAAAAATTTGACTTCCCAAGACAAGAATCAAGAGAAGCATGATAAGGTAAACAGAAAAGAAAAATCATAAAAGACTCTCTAAAGCTGAACTGTTTACATTACTACACGAAAAGAAAATATTTTTAACTCTTGAATCTTTTCTCAGTATTTGGGTAGTTGGAGAGATTGTACATACATACATACACACACACACACACACACACAGATAGAGAGTACAGGATGTATTATATCAGAAGAGATGATATCTACACACAAAAAAAATTAAATTAAATAAAAATTGTGGGGTGAAGGAGGAGAATTCCGGGAAGAGAAAGGGAGTAATTGAATGGAGCAGGCTATAACTCATAAAAGAGATAAGAAAAATCTTATTCAATGGAGGAGATAAGGGAGAAGGGGAAAAATAAAGCTACTCTCCCCACGTGTGGCTGAAGGAGGCAATAACATGCTCACTAAATTTGATATGAAAATTTATATACACCACAGGGAAGTAGGAAAGGAGGCAACAAATGGAGTGAGAGGAATGTTAGAAGGGAGGGCAAATGGGAGAAGGGAGACACTAGAAATAAACACTTTTGAGAAGGGACAAGGTCAATTGTAGGGGAGAAAAATAAGGGAGGATAGGGTAGGTCAGAGGGCAATATAATTAGTATAACACAACATGATTACTATGGAATTCTTTTGCAAAACAACACATATTTAATCTGTACTGAATTGCTTGCCTTCTCAGTAGGGCTGGGGATGGAGGGAGAGAAGTTGGAATTCAAAGTACTAGAAATGAATGTTGAGAATTTTTATTGCATATAATCGAGAAATAAGAACTACAGGGATAGGAGTATGGAAATTTATCTTGCCCTGAAAGAAAAGAGGGAAGATGGGGATAGGAGAGGGGTGGGGTGCGATGGAGGGGAGGGTACATTGAGGGAAGGAGTAATCAGAATGCAAGATATCAGGAAGCAGGGGGAGGGAGTGATGGGGAGAAAAATTGGACATGTTACAAAGTGAGGTAAAAGCAATTAGTATTAAAACAAGAGACTGAACCAATTACTGAGAATAAATGAATGACACCTTCAGTTTGGAGAAAAGAATTTCAGTCTAAGTTTCCTAGAGGAAGATAACCTCGGGTAAAATTTGGCATTGATGGAAAAGTCAAGGTTTTAATGGTAAATTTGATTTTATGTTTGCAATTTAATCAGGACCTAGAACATGTATAGAAAGGCATGTAAGCCACTTAAGACTTGTCTCAAAAGATGTTCCTTAGCCAAAGTGAAACTATTATCATATTTGAAACCTGGTTATTGGAACTTGCCATTGTTAGATGCTATGGGACTATTAAGTGACTGTTATTCTGAGTCTAACTCCAGGTATAGGTAGCAAGAAAAGAGATCTAAGCCTCCAATACATGATGCCAGTAAGCTGATGAGTTGCTGGTATGAACTGCATAGATGATCTCAAGAGAAGGGTGGGAGAGTGGCTGTTCAGCATGGGCTGAGGTGGGATGCTCCTGACTCAAGTTCCCCACTGACACCTGGCAGACTGAATGCAAGTGGATAATTTAATCCTGCCTAGAATTAACATGAAGTTGGGGTGATATTGTATCCCTGCAATGTCCTTACTATTGGTGGCAATTTCCTATAATCAAAAGATTTGTAAGCTTAATACCAGATCTATTCAATTATAGATTATGGGTAGGGGAATGTCCAAGGTTGTCTAAAATTAAGCTATTAAGTACAGGACTTTAGACCAACAACAATAAATTAGGGTCCTTTAATTCTTAATAATACTGTGAAGACAATTAGGTCAAGAGCTAAGTTAGGTGAAGTTAGCAACTTAAATATTATTTGTGTTTCAGTTGGTTAATGTTTTAAAAAAAATTTCTTTGGTGGTCCATATGTAAATGCTTTAAAAACTAATATCACCTGATCAAAAGTTGGAATTGCTTTATCTGTTATAAACTGTGTTAAAAAATAAATAATAATTAAAAAAAAAAAAAGAAAGACTCTCAACAAATTCTAGAGCAGCAGAAGCTACAGAACAATGGAGTGGAAAAGATTTCCAGCCCAGGGTGACCTGAAAGGTCAACAGGAAAGGTCTGTCCCACCAGATGCAGAGCAGAGTCCGGCTCAACCTTGGCCACATGGGAATCCCCAGCAGCAATAGCAGCTATTTGCAGATCCCTCAACACAGGTGCCAAAGGTCAGTGAGAGGGTTTTCTCAGCTAGCTGAGAAGGGAGCATCCCAATAGCTCAGGCCTCAGGCTGTCCTCAGCTCCCACAGCAATTTCCACAGCAGCCCACATCCATTGTTGGATTGTAAAACCCCTAGGGGCATGGAGCAGCTGATCCTTACCTCAGCCCTATGTGGAGGCCCTGCCCCTGCTTACTGCTCCTGGAGGAATTGAGTAGCTGATCTTTATCTCACACTGAATGGTGGCCCTGTCCCTGCCAAAAGCCCCTGGGGGAATTGAGTAGCTTATATGAATCTCAGCCTCCAGTGTTGGCTTGGTGGAACAGGAGGCCAGGAGGTTGTGGAGAGAATACTACTCACACATTCTGGGCACAAAAAGTTTCTAGTTTGTTCCAGACAAGTGTACATGCTTAATTATGCCACCTTAAAGGAACTGAGATCTTACAGATCTCCAGAGTATACCCTACTCTTGACAAAAGACCCAAAAGTCAAATAACTGGTTGGGAAAATGCTCCCAAAAGGGAAAAAATATAAGACCATAGAAGGTTACTTTCTTGGTGAACAGATATCTTCTCCCATCCTCTCAGATAAACAATGCTTATTATCAGGGAAAGACAGAAAAGTCAAGGCTTCTGTATCCAAAACATCCAAAATAAATATTCAATGGTCTCAGACCATGGAAGAGTTCAAAAAGAATTTTGAAAATCAATTAATAGAGGTGGAAGAAAAATTGAGAAGAGAAATGAGAGAGATGCAAGAAAATTATGAAAAGCAGGTCAACACCTTGCTAAATGAGACCCAAAAAAATGCTGAAGAAAATTGAAAAATAGGGTAACTCAATTGGCAAAAGAGGCCCAGAAAGCCAATGAGGAGAAGAATGCTTTAAAAAGCAGAATTAGCCAAATGGAAAAGGAGGTCCAAAAGCTCACTGAAGAAAATGGTTCTTTAAAAATTAGAATGAAACAGGAGGAGGCTAATGACTTTATGAGAAACCAATAAATCACAAAGCAAAACCAAAAGAATGAAAAAATGGAAGATAATGTGAAGTATGTCATTGAAAAAACAACTGACCTGGAAAATAGATCCAGGAGAGACAATTTAAAAATCATGGAACTACCTGAAAGCCATGACCAAAAAAAAGAGCCTAGACATCATCCTTCATGAAATTATCAAGGAAAACTGCCCTGATATTCTAGA
>CM053771.1:275512833-275526375 GCA_028658325.1 Potorous gilbertii | reverse complement strand
ACTAGGACTAAAACCAAGAATCACCTACCCAACAAAACTGAGTATAATACTTCAGGGGAAAAAAATGGTCTTTCAATGAAATCGAGAACTTTCAAGCATTCTTGATGAAAAGACCAGAGCTGAAAAGAAAATTTGACTTTCAAACACAAGAATCAAGAGAAGCATGAAAAGGTAAATAGGAAAGAGAAATCATAAGGGACTTGTCTAGGTTGAACTGCTTACATTTCTACATGGAAAGACAGTATTTGTAACTCTTGAAACTTTTTTCAGTATCTCAGTAATTGGTGGGATTACACACACACACACACACACACACACACACACACACACACAGCACAGAGTGAATTGAATAGGAAGGGATCATATCTAAAAAAATGAAATTAAGGGATGAGAGAGAAATCTATTGGGAGGAGAAAGGGAGAAATGGAATGGGGCAAATTATCCCTCATAAAAGAGGCAAGAAAAAGACTTTTCAGTGGAGGCAAAAAGAGGGGAGGTGAGAGGGAAAATATGAAGTTTACTCTCATCACATTTCGACTCAAGGAAGGAATAAAATGAACACTTATTTTGGTATGAAAAACTATCTTACAATACAGAAAGTGGGGGAGAAGGAGATAAGCAGGGTAAGGGGGATGAGGGAAGGGACAGCAATGGGAGGAGGGAGCAATTAAAAGTCAACACTCTTGGGCAGGGACAAGGTCAAAAGAGAGAATAGAAGAAATGGGGGGACAGGATGGAGGGAAATATAGTTAGTCTTACATAACATGACTATTATGGAAGTCATTTGCAAAAGTACACACATATAGCCTACATTGAATTGCTTGTCTTAAGGAGGAGAAGTTGGAACTCAAAGTTTTAGGAACAACTATTGAGTATTGTTCTTGCATACAGCTGGGAAACAAGAAATACAGGTAATAGGGTATAGAAATTTATCTTGCCCTACAGGACAAAAGAAAAGATGGGGATAAAGGAAGGGAGGAATGTTAGAAGGGAGGGTAGATTGGTGGTAGGGGTAATTAGAATGCTTGACACTTTGAGGTGTGGGGGAGGGGAGAGATGGGGAGAAAATTTGGAACTGAAAATTTTGTGGAAATGAATGTTGAAAACTTAAATAAATTTAGAATGTAAAAAAAAAAGAAAAAAAAGAAAATGATGGTAGTCCATTTTGATGTCTGTTCCCATTTTTCAACATTGCTAGTTTGTTTAATTAGGTCAGGTTGAAAGTGCCTCAATTGCATTTTCTATCTTCTCATTTTTCATCTTTCTTTAAATTTGGTATTGATTTTCATCTATATTTTAACAAGTTAGTGATCTGATTGTACAAAGACAGATGATTCGGAAATGACTACCACATTAGTAATTAGTCATTTCTTGTCTCTTAAATTACAATCGATTTTTACTTTTTGGAACGTTATGTAATATTCACTATGTCCAGCACTTCCACTTCTCTTTAAAAAAAATTATTCACTCTATATATCTGAAGTTTCTGTGTAGTCTACAAGCCATTACCTTCTCTCATTTCTTATGATGTCCAATAGATTTTTACTACCCACCCCTAGGCCTTTGCATTAAACTCAGTGAATTAATATGTTTATTTAATTAGGAAATTCATGCCTTTATAGAATCTCTCTACCTCCTCATCTTTTACAGCAGATTTTGGTACTGAAGCTATAATTATTTTCATGATAGTATTTTTGCAAGTGCTTATTTCAAGTGCTGCAAGATGAGATGATTGAATTAACATACTAATGAAAGAAAAAGTATTTATTAAATGCTTACTATGTACCAAACACTATGCTAAGCACTGGAGATTCAGTTAGAAAAAGAGACAGTTCTTGCTCTCAAGGATCTCACATTCTAATTAGGTGAGACAATATAAAGAAGAAAATTCAGCAGCATGGTAGATGGTGAGAAGTCCTAATGGTGCAGCAGAGGATCAGATGGCACAGCCCAAGGATCTGTTCTTGTACATCTGGCATCTTTTCTGTATTTCTTTGATCTCTCCTGGTGGTGTAGGCCTTTACTGTTGTTATTCGGCTGTTTTTCAGTCATTTCCAACTCTTTGTGACCCTGTTCGGGGTTTTGTTGGAAATTATACTGGAATGATTTGCTATTTCCTTCTCCAGTTCATTTTACAGCTGAGGAAACTGAGGCAAACAGGGTTAAGTGACTTGCCAGTACCACAAGTTAACCAAGAGTTCCATGAAGTGATGTTTCTTATTGTTTTTGAACACATAGGAAAACCAACCATGACAACACCTTTATGCGTGTCTCCCAAAAAAACCCAAAAACCATCCTTTCACTTAGCTGCAACTCACTCATATCTCTGAATTTCTCTTACAGTGAGACTGTTAAGACTGAGATGATTTACTTCCTTCGGTAATATGCCCACTTGTTGGTCACTTGACAAAGATTTCACCTAGACAATTACAGCTTACAAAATACACCTGTCCAAGATTCAATTTTCTCTATCTTTGAGGAGAGGTCTAACTGAAAAGCAATCTAGCAGAAATTAGGCACAGGCCAACATCTTGTAAGTCTAAGAGGTACTCCCCAGTAAATAAATGGTCCAAGAATATGAACAAGAAGTTTTCAAAGGAAGACCAAAAAAAAAAAACATGAAAAAAATGTTCCAAATCCCTAATAACTGAAGAAATTCAAATTAAAGTAATTCTGGGTTTCAACTGACTGGCACCTGTGAAAAAAGAGGAATATGACAATTAGAAAAGGGCTATAGGGAAACAGGCACATTAATGTCCTGTTGATGGAGCTATGAATTAGTTCAGCAATTCTGAAAAGAGATTTAGAACTCTTCCTCAAAAGTCATAAACTGTTCTTGCCCTTAAACCCAGTAAATACCACTACTAGGCCCAGGCAGTACCATGGTACATGACGCCATGGTACACAGAATGCCAGCCCTGGAGTCAGAAAGACTCATCTTCCTGAGTCAAATATGACCCTAGACACTTACTAGCTATGTGACCCTGGGCAAGTCACTTAACCCTGTTTGCCTCAGTTTCCTCAGCTGTAAAATGAGCTGGAGAAGGAAATAGCAAATCATTCCAGTATAATTTCCAACAAAACCCCAAACAGGGCCACAAAGAGTTGGAAATGACTGAAAAACAGCCAAATAACAACAACAGAGGCCTACACCACCAGGAGAGATCCAAGAAAGACAGAAAAGATTCAGATGTACAAGAATATTTATAGCAGCTCTTTTCATGCTACCCAAAAACTGGAAATAAAGATGGTATACGCCTATTGAGGAACAAGGCAGGCTTTGAGGATGTAATAGAACATTATTGCATCAAAAGAAATAACAAAATGGACAGTTTCCAAAGAAACTAGAAAGACCTCTGAACTGACGTAGTGAAGAATTGCTTATATAAAGAAAACAACATTATAAATAAAAACATCTTTGAAAGACTGTAGAATTCTGAGAAATGCAATAATAAATCATGATTCCAGAGGACTAAAGACAAATTATCTAGTTCCTATCAGAAGGGGAGGGAAAGGGAATAAACATTTCTGTAGAACTTTCTACATGGCCGTGATAAGTGGTCTACAAACATCACTACGTGACCATGATGAGTGGTCTACAAACATCATCTAAATTTTTACTACATTGGCCATGATGAGTGGTCTACAAACATCATCTACATTATTTTACTACATGGCCATGATGAGTGGTCTACAAACATCATCTAAATTTTTACTACATGGCCATGATGAGTGGTCTACAAACATCATCTAAATTTTTACTACATGACCATGATGAGTGGTCTACAAACATCATCTACATTATTTTACTACATGGCCATGATGAGTGGTCTACAGACATTATTTACATTATCTCATTTGATCCTCACAACAACCCTGGTAGTTAGGTTTTCTTATTATTCCCATTTCACAGCTAAGGAAAATGAAGCAGAAAAATAAGTGATTTGTCCAGGGTCGTATCTAGTAAATTGTCTGATGTCACATTTGAACTCAAGTCTTTCTGATCCCAGGTCCAGTAGTGCTCCATCCATCCGCTGTGCTACCTAGCTGCCTCAGAGGCAACGGACTTAAAATGTAAAATGAAACATATAGTTTTGGATATAGTCAATTATGGCAAGCTGTTTTGCATGATTACAGATGATAAGGCGTTTTTTCCTTTTTTTAATTTTATTCAATGTAGAGTAGGAAGGTGGAGGGAGAGAAAGAGAAAATAAATGCTTATTAATCAGGAAAAAATAATAAAAAGTTGAAGTGGGAGGGAAAGAGAAAGAAGAAGAAAGGAGAGAAGGAAGGAAGGAGGGAGAAGGAGGGAGGAAAAGAGGGAGAGAAACAGACAGTCACCTTAAATCTGTCAATCTGGATACCTTTGTCCAGGTCTCAAATTCAACCTATTCTTAGCCTTTGGCTTGGCTCTTCAAGGACCATTCACTCTCCCTCTCTTGGTCTGCCTTGAGACTATTTCACTCCTTTCACTAGTTTAGAAGTCTCCATCTGTGAGTATGACTGTCTTGTTTTGTTTTGTTTTTTCTGTCTCTCTCAATCTTATCTGCTTTCCCAACCTAAGATAACCTTTGCCAGCTACCTGAAAACTGTGTCCACTTCTAAGCCACAGCTCTGTCTACCGGGGTGGGGAACCCCAAGGCCACATATGGCCCAGTGTAGCTCTTTGACTGAATCCAAGTTTCACAGAACAAATCCCCTTAATAAAAAGATTTGTTCTGTAAAATTTGGACTCAGTCCAAAGGCTGCCCGCAGTGACCTGGAGGGCTATATGTGGCCTCAAAGCCCCAGGTTTCCCACTCCTAGAACTAAAGCCTTTCTCTTTAGCCACGGATTCTGTCTACTCTATTGTTTCCTCAAACCTGAGCCCTTTGTTCTACCCCAGGGGCACTTTCAAGTATCTCTTATTAACTGTATAACCACTTAAACTGTATAACCATGGAAGACATCACCAAATTTGCACTAAATATGTCACAGAGATATTGATGGGAAAAAGGATTTACCTCGTGTGTGTGTGTGTGTGTTTGTGTGTGTGTGTGTTCATGAGTGTTCATGCACATGGATTTCAGTTGTTTTTCAGTTGTATCCAACTCTTTGTGAGTCTGGGTTTTCTTGGCAAAAAATACTTGGGTGATTTGCATTTCCTTCTCCAGCTCATTTTACATATGAGGAAACTGAGGCAAACAGGGTCAAGTGAGTTGTCCAGGGTCACATAGCCAGTCAATGTCTGAGGCCAGATTTGAACTCAGAAAGATGAGTCATCTTAACTAGGCATAGTGCCCTTTGCACCATGGTACCACCTATCTGCCCTTTACCTTGAGAGCAGACCTTATATGTACATAGTGAAGGTTAATTGTAATTCGAGATTCTTAAACTATCAAAGAGATAATAAATAACAATAATTAGACCTAGAGAACAAATATAATTATTATTGCTGTACAATGAAAAGAATACTAAATATAAAGTCAGTAGTTATTTCAGTTGTGTCTGACGGGTTTTCTTGGCAAAGATACTAGGAATGGCCATTTCCTTCTCCAGCTCATCTCACAGATGAGGAAACTGAGACAAACAGGTTTAACTTACCTAAGGTCATACACCTAGTGTCACACACCTAGTGTTTGAGGCTGGATTTGAACTCAGATCTTCCTGACTCCAGGTCTAGCACACTATCCACTGTACCACCTTAAGTCAATAGATCTAGGTTCAGATCCTGTATCTTATTTACTACCTATATGACCTTAGGCAAGTGTAACAGCAAGCACCCTGACATATCCAGAATGGCCTGCTAGCACAGGTTCTTAGATCTGCTTTTCTAAAAGGAAGCCAACTTTTGAGGGTCAACAATCTTCTTTAATCACATATACTAACAGAGAAAATGCAAGCGGAGAAATAAAGACCAACAGACAGGACTTCTAACTGTCAAACTATAAGCAATACATACATCACAGATCAACATACAGATCCCACTGTCTGACTATTACATACATACATAGCTACCAGAGAGAGAAGTACCAACATCTGGGTTTTCAAAGCCAGGGGATACTTAACAGCTACCCAGTCTCATCTGGCACACAAACTTTCCTCCAAAGAGTAAGCCCCAAAGCAAAATCTTACCTCAAACTATATGTGTGTGTGCATCCATTGCCAAAAAAGACCATGCCATCAGAGAAATAATGACATGATTTGCACTTGACTTTGTTTTGTGTGAGGGAGGGCTGTGCAGGTCACCAGCCTCACTTTTCCTCCAGAGCCATCTCAATCCAGTGACCAGATACTCATCAGGATGACTGGAGGTGACCCAGGATGAGGCAATTAGGGTTAAGTGACTTGCCCAAGGTCACACAGCTAGTGAGTGTCAAGTGTCTGAGGTGAGATTTGAACTCAAATCCTCCTGACTCCTGCACTGGTACTCTATCCACTGCACCACTTAACTGCCCCACCTTAAATTATATATACACTTTTCAGAGGGAGAAAGCATCTTGACCCTCCTGATCCTGGTACCTCATTAGAAATTAACAAAAGATGTGAGCCCTCCTACAAAGCAAGCCTCCCTTAATCAAGCTTCCCTTAATGGGCTCCACCTGAGGCCTATTAATGGGCAGGGAAGATCTTTAACTCTCATTAACATTACAGCAAGTCATTGAATTACCCTGGGCTTCAGTTTCCTCATCTGTAGCGTGAAGGGCTTGAGGCTCTCTGAGGGCCATTTCAGCTCTACATCCAAAATCTTATGATCCTATTAATTCAGCCTAAAATCACATGGGGGTTTTTTTTGGCTACTATTGTACATTGTAGATGAATATTGAGCTTTACAGTTTACAGTCCTTTTCCACATAAAGTACTATGTTACCTCATTTTCCTCCTCCTGTACTCATGCAGTTACGTGAACCCAAGTGCAGAACATTTTCTTTATCCATATTAAATTCCATTGTATTAGTTTCTGCCAATCTTTCTAGTTTGTCAAGATCTTTTTGGATACCCATTCTATTAGCTGATATATCAAGTGCCCCTCCAAGTTTTCTGTCATCTTCAAATTTAATGTAGCCTGAGGCTCAGGGACCAAGTTCAGTCCTGGGGGCTTCTCTTAAATCTTATCCCTTTGACTCAAAACCTTCTCTCAGAGTTTCCCATAGAAACAGCAGAATTTGGCTTATTTTGCTCCCACCCAGGATTTTTCTAAGAAAAATGTCCCAGTCTCCATAGACAAGTGAGTGGGAGTATACCAAAGAAAGTAATATTCATAAATTACTGTGATATAAAAACAAAAGATATTAATAAAATGCATTTAAAACAACAAAAAAGGGTTTCCAGTTCCCAAGTAAGCACTCCAGCTACCAGTACATTACATACAAGACATGCTTTACTTCACACAACAAAAAACAGAAGATACAAAGAACCCATAAATAATCAAAATAACTCTCCTTCCTTCTCTAGTACATCTCACCTCCAGCCCCAGTCTCCCAGTGATTGATACTATTCCACAAACTCCCCCAAAAAAGGGAAAACACCTGGAGTTAATAGAACATCAACCACCTTTCCCAAGACCTAAACAAGTCACATAATTCACAGTTGTTTTAGAGGGTAAGAACTTGTTTGTCCCTGTTCACTGTGACTGAAGCATTATCTCTCTGCTGCTGCTGTCTTGTGGCTCCCTGGGATGGTGCCATGCATAAAATTAGATTCCCCCTGTACCACAAGCCCTGGTCTCTGTATGTAGCTCTTCTACTATATTTCCATCTCTCATTACTGGTCTCTCTCACACACAGAGATCTGTGCGTTCTAACTTTTCAAAGGCCCAACTGAATGGTGAGGCCCAAGTATCCTCCAGACGTAACCATAGCAATAGTAATTATTATAGTAAATAATAGCTAAGATTTATATAGCACCTATTATGTGCTAGGTACCGTGCCAAGTTCTTTACAAATATGACCTCATTTTATCTTCACAACAACCTTGGGAGGTAGGTGCTATTACCGTCCCCATTTTACACATGAGGAAACTAGGAAGACAGGTGAAGTGACCAGATTTTAATTCAAGTCTTCCTGGCTCCAGGGAATCAATCATTTTTTAACATGGTCTCAATGGACCAACAGTACACAAAGCATGAAGAAGACATCATTAAAGCTCCAAAAGCGAAGGGATATATGACAGCTTAAAAACAAAGCAAATACTTCATTTTTTAACTTTGTCACATTGACCATGTTCTTTCTGCATTCCACTAGAGATCTCCCTCTAACTTGGCGTAAAATGATTAATCAACTCTCTTTGGATCCTAAAGGTCAATCCATTATGAATTTGTATCACTGTTCTATGATTAAATTCATATCCCTCCACCTTATCCCCAAATATTTTCTGGCTGTCTGATGTCAAATGACTTGACTGAAATTTATCTACACTGTGTCTAGAAAAGCTATTCCCAACCTGTGGGCTGAGGACCCCTGGAGAATCACACAGTTATTGCAAGGAGTCCACAAATCCATTCATGAATCCATATTTTCTCAAAGTATATTAGTAATAGAACTACTGTTTTATTGGAGTGTTCCAAATTTGGGGACATTAAAAGGGTCCTCATTGGACTGTTTCCGATAGATTTAATCCTCCACAGCAAGGCAAGGATCTAAAACATTTCCAAAGGACTTATGATGCGAAATGCCATTCACATCCAGGGAAAGAACTACTGAGTCAGAATGCAGAATGAAGCACACTGTTATGTTTGGTTTTGTTTAGTTTTACTCATGTTTTCTTCAATTCATTTTAATTCTATGCAACACGACTAATGTGATAATGTGTTTAATAAGAATGTATGTGTACAGCCCATATAAGATTGCATGCCACCTTGGGGGAAGAAAATTTAAAACTTATGGAAATGATTATTGAAAATTGAAAACAAAGAAATAAATTTGAAACAAAAGGGGTCCTCATCATAGGAAAGGTTAGGAACCACTACAACATTCCTCAGTCTTCCAATCTAATAGCCCTGCCCAAAAAGGAAATGCACTTTGATGGACACCATTCATTGTTGTTAATGAGCTTGATAAGATCTTCCCTTTCTAGATACTCACAAAAGCCATTCTAGAATGTTTACCACAAATCAACACAAGCAACGATCATTGTTTTTTCCACCAGACTTATGATTTCGTTAGTGTAGGGAACCCTAGAGAATTTTCCCTACTGGCACAGGTTGGCACCCTCTCTGCAATTTATAGTCATAGAAAGTTGCCTAAGACATTGAGAGGTTAAATGACTTGTCCAGGGTTACACAGCGACTGTGTCAGGTATAGGTCTGAAAACAAATCTTCCTGACTCAGGCTTGCGTTCTGTCTTGTTTCTCTATCCTGCCGCTATAAGTGAAAATGAAAAGAATACCTCACACTTGGGGGGGCTTTAAAATTTTCCAAGCACTTTACATACATTATGTCATTTGAACCTCACAACCATCCGGTGACTCACGTACTGCAGGGATTATTACCTCCACTTAACAGGTGTGCCACCTGAAGCTGCAAGCGGTTCAGTACAAGGATGCACATCTAATAAATGGCCAGTCAGGATTCAGACTCAGCCCTCCCTGACTCCAGGCCCAGCGTTCTATTCACAAAAGCACATAGCTTCTAGTTTGAAAAGACCACATTAACAATTTGGGCAGGGTCAGTGCATGTACTGTGAGCCAGACAAATTTTGACAGTCAAGTAATTTCTGAAAATGCTAAATAAGTCTATGCTTCTGGGTGTACTTGAGCCCTGGTGCATAGATTTTTAGTACATTTATTATTCAAATACTCTATGCCCTATAAAAGGGGAAAAAAGGAGATGGACCTTGCTTTGTTTTGTTTGGCTTTTCTCAGTTAACAGAGTGAAAGGATATTTTGTAAAAGGTTTACTGGGGGATTTACACTTAAATTTATATCTCTGGTAAAAAAAAATCTTACATACATGAACATGGACAGATAGAAAAAGCTGTGTGATGTTTGTTCCATTTGTTACTGAGGGTCATTCATAGATACTCGAATATAGGGTACAGGGCCCTTGGTCCTAAACTCAGTAACAAAGAATCAGTTCCAAAATAATAGTAAGCCCATTCATCCAAGGGAAGCCAAATATAAGACCAAATTCAAGTCCTCTATGTGGTTCTTCCCAAGGGTGAACAAGTACCTTCCAACCAGTGTGCAAAATATATCATACTTTTCTGGAGATAGATAGATAGATGGATAGATAGATAGATAGATGATAGATGATGGATAGGTAGATAGATTGATTGATAGATGATGGATAGATAAATGATGGATAGGTAGACAGAGAGATGATAGATAGATAGATTGTATGCATACATATATAAACATACATTTATATAAAATGCAGCTACAAACCCAGAGCTAAGTTCTAAGAAGCCAAATTGCAGCTCTGGAGTGTTTTTGTTGGAGTATCTCTACCCCTAAAATCTAATTTCTTGCAACTTTCCATACAGTATCCTGTGTTGTATTATTTATAAGAAAATAATATTCTTCCTTCCCTTGTGTTTCCTGACTGCAGGAACCACTGCGGCGATGAAGCAATAGAACAATTCTGGTAATGTTTCCATAGCTACCTTGCTTCTAAGTGTGGTTTATTCTGTTTTAAAGTCAACTGACCTACTCACATCATCAAATGAAGTATTTTCCATCTAATCCCTCCTCTCTCCCTATTATTGTCTAGTATTCTTGTGATGCCTATATTTAAAGAAGACTTAGATGCATAAATACATGGCAAGCAGGCATTCCAGTTAGATGTAAGAGGATGATGAATATATTCATTCTTTCTTCTTCCCCTTTCCAATGTGTGTATGTTCAGTTCTGCCCTTGTGATATCAGGGATCCTTTCCATGATTCAGGGAGGCATGAGCTTTTAAAGTACACTGGTGCTATCTAGTGGCCACTCAAAGTTTTGCTGTTTGTACCTGAAAATCCATTCAACTAATAGGTGAAAGAAGGCTTAGTTCAAAATTACATTGCTAATTCCTTGGGTGTCCTTGGGTTAAAGCTTTTCTTTCACTAAAGTCACTGTACATGCTAATCTAGGGATTCTTAACCTTTTTTGTGTTGTGTCCCCTTGGACTGAGTGATGAAGATCATGGAGCCTTCCTCAGAATGTTTTTAAATGCATAAAATACATAGGATCACAAAGAAAACTTTGTGTTTATATAAACTATATACATATGTATGCACATATTCATATTTATAAGATTATACTGAAATACTGTTATCAAAATAATTTCCCAAAACAAATTTTCAAATTCCAAGTTCAAAACTCCTGGCCCATAAAGAAAGAGCAACTATACTGAAGGATGGGCCACTGAAAACAAAGGACATTAACTTTCATCAACAATTGCCATCACATAGAGACACTATTTCAAGTATTGGAATTCATAAGATTATAGGATCATAGATTTAGAGCTGGAAGGGAGTTGGAAATTATCTAGTATAACCCTCTGATTTTAAAGATGAGAAAACTGAAATCTGGAACGTGTCAGCAATATATCCAAGATGACCCAGTTAATAAATAGTAAAGGTTCAAATTCAAGTCCACTAACTACCAATGTAGGGTTATTGTGGTCAGTTCTGGTCAGAAGCATGAAAGTAAAAGCTCTCCCATCTGGAAAATATTTGACAGAACAACTAATAAAGATACTTCATAATAAAAGCAATTAACCAGAGGAAGTAAATAAGGCTTTACCTATCCACACTGTAAAGAATTTTTTTGTATGTTGACACAGTAAACAAAAAAGGAGAGGAAAATATACTGTTATCTTCATAACTACAAATATTATAACTTAAAAACATGAGAAAATATATCAGAGTTATTGTTCAAATTCTGGTGCCTATTATATGCAAAAGATTTCCCAAATGATGCTGAACTTCCTACATAACAAGAAGTAGCTGCTAAGCTAGGTTTCCTCTCCTGTTTTTACAGATACCAGTAGGCATAAACTAGATCCAAAATGCCTGATTGTCTAAGAGTCGGATTTTAGGGAGCCTGTCTTACTGCCACCCAATGCTATTTTACTTTTTCTTGGCTGCCTTGTCATACTATTGACTCCTGCTGTAGTCCACTAAACCCTTTAGGTCTTTTCAAACTTTTGTAATCCTATTTCATCCATCTTGTACTTGTGAGGTTGATTTATTTTTTAACTTAAATGCAAGACTTCACATTCCCTATTAAATTTTCTCTTAATATATTTAGCCTAGCATTCTAGCATGTCAAAGTTTTGGATCCTGGCTCTGTCATCATTTCATTTAATAATATGAAAGAAATTCGGAAAGATAAAGAAAGTGTGACATAGAAGTGTTATTGTCATGATACTCCTTAATATTTTCAGAACTATTTTAGAAATCCATACACTAAGAAAAAAAATCCGGGCTGATATTCCTTTAGTGGCTGTTCAGTTGTTCTTCAGTTGTGTCTGACTCTTTGTGACCCTATTTGGGGTTTTCTTGGCAAATATGCTAAAGTGGTTTGCCATTTCCTTTCCCAGCTTATTACAGATGAGGGAGCTGAGGCAAATGGGGTTAAATGACTTACCCGGAGTCACACAGTTAGGATGTGTCTGAGGCCAGATTTGTACTCAAGAAGATGGCTAACTCCAAGGTTGGCACTCTGTGCACTATGATGCCACCTAGCTGCCCTTACTTATTATTATTTTTTAATTACTAATGGATCCTTCATTGCTTTATCTTGTTCTGATTACTATGAGGATTTACAATAACTCTCTGATAAAGGTTTTTAAAGTTCATGAGAAGCAACTTGGCACGCTGGATTCTTGGTCCTTGAAGCCTTGAAGACCCAAGTTCAAGTCCTGCCTCCGATATATATTAGCTATATGACCTCAGACAAGTCATGTAGCTTCTCACTGTTCTAGGTAATTCTTCATGTTTCAGAGAAGCTTCTAAACTGCCTTGATAGAAGGGATTTCCTCACTCAGGAATTCCCTATTACCATTCAATTTCAGATCCAGCCCAAATCCCTATCCCTTTTAAGGTTTACCAAGTACTTTCCTTACTATAATCCTCGGAGGTAGATAGTGAAATTTTTATGATCACCATTTTATAGATGCTAAAATTAAAGTTTATAGAAGGTCTACAAACTATGTGGTTCTTAACACCCTCCGCTCCCTCTTTACCACTCTGCCACCATCACTGTTAAAAACAAAAGGAAAACAGACAGAACTGAGGTCACTTTTAATTTTTCATTTGTTTCATAAATTATTTTGCCACAGCCAAAAAAATTTTTCATTGATTGCTCAGCCTCTTGGGGATAAGCCTATTCATATTTAGCTGGTCCTGGGAAAATAGACATGGTCTGTTTCTGGGTCCATCCTTGAAGCCTTCAGAACATGCAGCCTCATTAGATAATGATGATGAGGATGAGGATAAGGATGATGATGATGATGATGATGATGGTGATGATGATGATGGTGATGATGATGATGATGATGGTGATGATGATGATGATGGTGATGATGGTGATGATGATGGTGATGATGATGATGATGGTGATGATGATGATGGTGATG
>CM053771.1:275486831-275512333 GCA_028658325.1 Potorous gilbertii | reverse complement strand
TGATGATGGTGATGATGATGATGATGATGGTGATGATGATGATGATGTTGATGATGATGATGGTGATGATGATGATGATGATGGTGATGATGATGATGATGGTGATGATGATGATGATGATGATGATGTTGATGATGATATGACTAGCATTTATATAACATTTTAAAGTTTATAAAGTGTTTTATAGACACTATCTCATTTGATTTTCAAAATAAAACTGTAAGGTAGCCACTGTTATTATACTTATTTTACAGATTAAGATACTGAGGCTGAGAGAGTCTAAGCAACTTGCTCAGGATCAAGCATCTCAGTGGATAGAGCACCAGCCCTGGAATCAGGAGGGCCTGAGTTCAAATCCACCCACAGACATTTATTAACTATGTGACCCTGGACGAGTCACTCAGTCTTTATGGCCTCCCTCCAGCCCCACACTGACAAAAAAAAAAGGCATGGCTTCCAGGAATAAGGAAATGTATTGTTCCCACAGTACTCTGTCTGAGTTGGACCACATCTGGAATATTGTGTTCAATTTTAGGGTCACATTTTAGGAAGGACTTTTAAAAGTCTTTTATGCCTTTAGATACTTAAAGACAGAATTCATGTTTTCCATATCTTTCATCAGTCTTCATATGGCATATATGTGGGGCTATTTACCATTCTGGGTGCTCTTTATTAGATTCTTTTCAGTTTGAAAATATGTTATATCCTTGAAGTCACAAACACGTTACACAACTTGTGCCAGTCAATAGAGAACTGGCCCTAAAGTCAAAAACACCTGGGTTAAAGTCCTGCCTCTGACAAATACTGACCATGTGACGTTGGGCAAGTCTCTTAACTTCTTAGCAGCTCTCTAAAACTATAGGTGCTCAGAATCCTGAGAAGTCAAGGGTCACATGGTCAGTAAGTGTCAGAAGCAAGACTTTGGATCAGAAGAGGCTAATCTGGATCAACAGAGGTAGATTCTTCACCTAGGTAGGGGTTCCCTCTCCCAGTGAAATCACAGATACATGAAATCCTCTTCCTATCTCACAAATATGTAGTCACTGATTAGACTGAAAGATGAAAGAATAATGACGAGATGAGATCGTATTGAACTGTTATGCATCTGATTGATTTTATGAATTCATCAATCATAGTAAGAATCCCATTTCAATAAATGACATAACATCAAAATATGGCATTTAAATGCTTCTGTGGTAACTGTGATGTAGTTGAGATGGCCCTAAGTTTGAAAAAAGATCTGCATTCAAGGGCTAGCTCTATCACTTACTAGCCATATTGCCTTAGTCAAGTCAATCAGCCTCTCAGAGACTCAGTTTCCCTATCTATAGGATAAGAAAAATAAACTGAATGGATTGTCAAGGGGATTATGGGGTGAACCTCAGTTATTTACCTCTTTCCATATTTGTTTCCTACCCTTAGTTTAGACAGCTAGGAGGCTCAATGGACAGAGCACTGGGCCCTGGAGTCTGGAAGATCTGAGTTTCAAATCCAGCCTCATACATTCACTTACCTGTGTGACCCCAGGCAACTCACTTCAACTCTGTTTGCCTAACACACTGGAAAAGGAAATAGCAAACCACTCCAGCATCTTTGCTAAGAAAACCCTACAGACATAAGATTCATGGGGTCATGAAAAGTTGGATAGGTCTAAACAATAGCAAACCCTTAGTTTAAAAGGAAAGCCAAGTCCCACTGAAGTGGAAAAGCTGGGAAAGAGTGGTGCCACCCACATAAGGGTAGAAGCCAGAACAGGAAAATAACCTAGGCCAGATTTTCATCATCACAGTAGTAGATATGCCAGACCACTAAAAGATACCTGTATCTTCCTTCTGTTTCTCTTTCCTCCCTCCCTTCTCTCCTCTTCTCTTCCTTTCTGTCTCCATTTACCTCATTCTTTGTCCTTCCTCTGCATTTCCCTCTGTTTCTCCTTTCCAGCTCTTTCCTCTTATTTTTCCTGCCTTCCCTCTGTCCCTCTCAACTGTCTCTGCCTCTAGCACCCCCATTCTCTCTCCTTGATTTCAACGTCCTGTTGTTGTCTCTTTATTCAGATTAGGGTGCAGACTGAGAAAGAGGTGCATCACAAAGATATTGATTTCAGCAAGTTGTCCTACTTCTGGCTGAATGGAAAAGATGACAGAATCAATAAAAGTCTGAGTACAGAAATGTTTTTTAAAGAAATGAAGACAGTTTTATTAAATTCAAGTATATAAAATTATGTTGCTGATGGGAATATATGTTTTAGCTAATCTTTTAAGAGCTTTAAAAATAGATAAGAATAATTCATAATTAATATTCAGTGTTTGACTGAAAAAGTCACTGCTAAAGGGCTTTCCTCACAACTAGGCTAATAATTCATTTCATTAGACTATCAATTTGACTTAAAAATTTTTTCCCATAAATACTGATAAAATCTCATTAAAAGAATTCTGTTATATATGCTTTGTATACCTGTCTCTTCTCCCGTATTGAACTACATTCTTTACAATGACAGGAACGTGTCTCTTTTTTTTTTTTGTCCACAACATTTAGCCCAGTGCTTTGTATATCAGTAAATGATCAATACTATTTGTTGAATTAAATGAAAGAATGAACATATAACAAGACTATTTTCATACTCTGAAAAAGGTCTATAGAAGCAATACCTCAGGATACCTCAGGAAGAAGAGGAAAACACATATAGCTGACCTCTGGATTCTCCATGAAAATTTTAAGTGGAAAGTTACTAAGGCAGAGACAGTGAGTTGAGGTTAAATGGATAGATAACTCTATCCCTTTGGAACCTTGACCATCAAAACGCCTTTTTGCTGATTACATGTAGGGTGGCCACAATTTGGGTATTTTGTTACCTGCCACATTTGCACGTGAAAGACAGGAATTTAGAACAGATTATTTGAGAAGGAATGTGTTACAGCCTTGCAAGGACTCCAACTATCCTTTTCATTCTTATTTTCTCTCATCTGCTCATTTGCATGGCAGACCCAAAAATCTTGGCTGGCTAAACAAAGCTATGGTGCTTCCAAGGCACAGAGTCACACAGACCTTTACAGTTTGTTGGAATGTAGTCTCTCCACATTAGTCTGAGCAGAATGCAAATTGACAATTAAGAATTGACTGAAATCAGAAAGGACTTTCTTACCCTAAGTCAGATAGAATTTCAGAACAACATGGACACAAATCCTGCTAACAGTAAGAAGATTTAAAAGACAGACTAAATGCCTGAAAACTCATTAGCTGGAAGACCAGTTTATCCTCCACAAAGTGTTTAAGACTTGGGGCAAAAACTTTGGAACCTCACTAACTTTTTCTCAGGAAAGTCTATTTCCCATTGTCCTACAATTAAATACGTGTGTGAAGGTCTGCCTCTCCCTGAAAGGCTGGGAGGTTAGCCTCTAGGCAATAAGGAGAGAAAAGGAGAGAGAGAGACAGAGAGAGAGAGAAATGGCAGAGACAGACTTCCAGTGAAGATGGTGTGTGTGTTCATCCTTCATTGCTGAAAAAGACCATGCCATCAGAAAAATAATGACATGACTTGCACTTGACTTTGTTTTGAGTGAAGGAAGGCTGTGCAGGTCTACAGCCTCACCTCTCCATAACCGTCTGAATCCAGTGACCAGATATTCATCAGGATGACTGGAGATGACTCAAGATGAGGCAATGGGGTTAAGTGTCTTGCCCAAGGTCACACAGCTAGTGAGTGCCAAGGGTCTGAGGTGAGATTTGAACTCAGGTCCTCCTGACTCCTTCACTGGTGCTCTATCCACTGCCTAGTTGCCAAAGATGGTGTAAAAAATCTTCAACGAGCACAGGTCTCCTATAAACACCACACCAAAGATCTAAAAAAGGCACCAAATAGAACAATGTTCCAGTCTAGGATTACACATGCAGATTGCCAGAAGCCAGCCTGTTGGTGATCAGAAAACAGATATTCTCAGGGGGGCAAAAGCCAGTGTGAACTCCTATAAATGGGGACCGAAATTAATGAGATACTTGCTCTGGTTTGCTGAAATGGAGCACAAAGTCCAAAGTTCATTAGACAAGGGGCAGTGCTGAAGAGTATATATCTCTATCACTTGAAGCCATACCTAGAAACAGGGCCAAGAAAGTAACACTCAATGTTTCCTCCAGGAACTGTGAGGCCAGAGTTTGTCTCAGAGCCACAGCAGGAGATAGGGCTGGCCAGTTGAGTGCTCAGGTGGGGTCTTAAGAGGTCTAAAATCAGTATTGTTTCTAGCATCCCTTGGGACTGTCACACGATCACAGCAGCAGATAAAGCAAGACTAGGAAAGATTTCTTGTAGAATGTGGGATTTGAACTGAATCAAGAAGAAACAGGGGAAATTTAGAAGTCAGAAGAAAGGAGGTAGAACATTTCAGGCACAGAGTCTGAAGATAGTGAATCCTCTATGAAGAACAATAGGGAGGCTAGAGTAGTTCAATCATAGTGTATATGGTGGACAGTAAAGTATAATAAGACTAGAAAGGTAGGAAAGGGCCAGGTTGTCAAGTGCTTTAAATGCCCAAGAAAAGCCCTTATATTTGATCCTAGAGTAAAATTTTTGAAAGATGGAACTAGAATTGAACTGATACCAAGACAAATTGAGAAAAAATAATTTCATGGCAGAAAAAGTAAAGGAGAATTGGGAAATATTCTGTAGTTGATAGAATAAACTAAGAATCTTCATAAATTGAAAAAAGTTCAGTGTTTCAAACTGTTAGTGTAACTCCTTATCTTCCCTAACCATTATATACGCTTCTGTTTGACTTCATACTTAAAGAGCGTTCAGAGTAGTGGTTTGGGAAAAAAGGAGCTGATGATGTGAGGACTTTGGTAATCAGGTGACAGTATGGGACCTGGGGGTGGGGTGCTATTGTCAAAAAACAGTACTATGTGGGGCATTCCAAAGTACCAGACTTCCATATAAATATTTGAAGATTGCTGTCATATCCCAACCAAATCTTCTCTTCTCCAGGCTAAAAAGCCTGCTTCTTTCAACCATTCCTCATACAAAATGATTTCCAAAATGCTCACTCTATCCTAAACAAAATCTAGTTCATCTTCAAAGCTCACACCAAGAACTAAATACCAATATTTCATATGTGGTCTGGCCAACAAAGAGCATAATGAAATTGTAGCCCTCCTTGAATTGGTCACTATATTTCTATAACGAAGCTTAAATTTTTTTGCACACTTCTGCTAAGCTTATATGCTGAGCCAGATAAAATTCCCAGGTTTTTTTTCATATGAACTCCTGCCAAACCAAATCCTTTCCATGCTTAAGCAGTTTTTTAACCTCAATGGAGAATTTAACATTTATCCCTACTAAATTCCATCTTGTTGGTTTCAGCTTATTCTCCAAGTCTGTCAAGATCATTTTGAACCTTTATCATCTAATATGTTTTATCTCTCTATTTTGTGTCCTTCAAATTTGAAATGTATTCCTTCTGTATCTTCAAATAAACTGTTAACAAAAGAGTGGACAAGGAGAGATCCAACGACAAAGCCTTTCCATGTGCCACGAAAGAGATCCCTTCATATTGAATTGATCCATCAATGCTCCTTGGGTAGGGTTGTTTAATCAGTACAGGCCCTACCTAAATGTACTGCTGTTCAGATCACATATTCAGAATCTCTAAACATGGTCATAACTATCCTTTCTCCAGCTTTAAAAAAATATACTTCCCTAAAGTCTAGGGTAGAATTTAGCAACAAAAAGACATGTTAGTGGACGTGGATCACCATCAGCCCTGCTCTGAGAAGTATGGATATCTTTGATTGATATCAATGGAGATAAAAAATAGTGCCTATATGCAACATAAGTGACTTCTAGGCCCTGACTAATGATGACATCAGCTCTAAGTTAGGTACACAAGCAAAGAGAGTACCCACTCCAGTCAGAAATTATAAAATGGGTAGGATCTAGAAGTTACTGCCAGGTGCTAGGCTTGCCAGTTTCCCTACTCCAGATCAAAGACCAAGAGCTCCACCAAAGAGCCAAAAGTTCACCACCTGCATGTTAGGACAAAATAGAGAGACAATGATATTCATCAGTCATCTCTTGTGAAGAAATTAGTAATTATCCAAAACCCCTAATACAATAAAAAAATACTAGAGATTAAGAGAACTCCAAGATAAAACTTCAGAAAAGGGGATTAATTCAGCAAAAATGTATAACATCAGAAAAAAAGAATGAATTGATCATAAGGAGTCATAGAATGATCAAAGTTCTATTAAAATAAATGAAAGAAGAGATAAGTTAAATTAGAATCTTGAGAAAAACATTTTGAAAAATTTTCTTTTCTTTATATACTTATATGTATAAAATATAGAAAGAAAGGATCAATTAATTGAGCATATGGTTAAAAAACAAAAAAATTGACCCCCAAAATAAACATGAAAATAGAAACATTAAAAATTTGTAGAGATGAACAAAGATGAAAAGAAAAACTATTAAGATAAAACGTTTTATTGAAAATGCCAACAAAATAGGAAAATTATTAGCACATTTGACTTTTTTTAAAACTTTGTATTTTAAAGAAAAAAATCAAATTAAGAAAGAAAAACCAAATTACAGAAATGAAAAATAAGTAGTTACAGCAAAGAAAATGTCAAGAAAGTTGTCAGAAACTATTATAAACAATTATATGCTTACAAAACTGAATACTTAAAATTAAGATACATGAAAATGAAAAAAATAGTCAAATTAACAGACTAAGAAATGGAAAATCTAAACAATCTCATCTTAGAACTGAATGAATGAAAAAGAATTTATTATTTCCTTTGCTTCTTTCTAGGACACACAAATTCAAAAGTGAAATAATCCCTGCCCTCAAGGAACTGACATTCTAATGGAGCAGAGGAATGGAGATAAAAATACAGCAGTAATATCCAAAAAAGGAAGAAGTCAATGATAGTGAATGAAACTATAACTCAGTCTTTCCAAAAGTGCTGGTAATATTTATTTAATTGTTATTCCCAAAGCAAAGGGTAGAAAGCAAGGGACTGTAGAAGAGGAGGATATGTATAGTGGTATAGTAGGATGATGATGTGATTTAGTGGCTGTAGCCCACAAATATAGTGAGCTCTCATTCATAGTCATGGTCCCAAAGTAAGTACTGGAGGTCTTCTTGGAAGGATGCAATGAAAAAAGTGGTACTCAGAGTGGCATGGCTAAAAGAAACAGAAATTGAACAAACCATAAGTGAATCCTTAAAGGTAAAACTTTGGACCCAAGGAGGCTTTCATGCAAATTCTATCAAAAGCTTAAAGAACCATTAACGCCTATATTAAATAAATTGCTAACGATAGAGATAAATGGCACCTTACTAAATTACTTCAATTTTAAAAATATGGTCCTGCTACTCTAAGACCAGAAATATATATTGCAGAGAAAGAAAACATTATTAACTAATATGAACACAAAAATATTTAGTAAAATCCTGGAGAAGAAGTTACAATAATTTATCAGGTTGCATTTATGAGGATTATTTAACATTGAGAAAACTATTTTTAAAATAGATTCTATTAGTAACAAAACAATATATAGTGCTTTTTGGGGTTACCACCCCAATTTTGCATTTTGTAGGTTATAAGTAAAGTTTCTAGGAGTCAATTACCACCCCAGATTGGAGGTTCTCTATGTGCTCACACTCCTAAAAATATAGCTCATAAGCCCACACCATTGTGATTATATTTAATAGCCAGTCAGAGGACCCATTTACTTCTAATCAAAGTTATTTCCTGAGGTGACAGTATCAATAATAAAATATTCCCATCATGAATCTGTGACATACTGTTTCACAAATATCTCACATTAGTAAGATAAGTAAGTATACCCACAGAGTATACTGTTAGAGTGGTATGAATGTGACATGCCTCTGGTGCTTCAGGACCCTGATGTGCTTTCTCTTCTCAGGATCACATGACAGCAGTCTTAGGGACCTTAGAGGTCATTGAATCAACCTCCTCTTTTGACAGATGAGGAAACAAAGGCTCAAGTAGACTAACTTACCCATGGTTATATGACCAATAAATGCCTTTGGCAAGTTTTGAAGTCTGGTCTTCTTAGTAAATGACAGAGAGGAGAAAAGAGAAATTTCCTCCATCAGAAATTAAGAGAAATGTGCTTCCTAGAACTGGTTTCATTTTCTATGACTGGCTATCTTCTCGGCTGCCAAGGGCATAACTCATCAGAGTAATTTATTTTAACTAACTTTTAGAACCAAAAAGCTTGTTTTTTGAACAGCAAGAGGAGCATGGCCAATCTTCCACCCCAGAAGAGTTAGCTCTCCTCCAATTCCAACATGTTTGACTGGAAGAATTTTTTCACTTCTCATAAAGGAATAACAAAGAGTGAATCACTCCTTCACAGTTTAAAGTCATAACACCACATAATCAGCACATGTCCATTATTTTTTGTGATTACATCAGTTTGACCAGGGAAATTCAATAGATCAAAGGCGTCTTGACCAAGTCTCTATGCCTCCCTTCCTAACCTTGGCCCAATACAAAAAAACCCCAAAAAAACACAAGATTTTATCAATAGATTTTAAAAAACTAGCATTCTTTTCTGTCAAAATACAAAGAAGCATAAGAAGAAACTGAGCTTTCCTTAATATGATTAACAGCTTCTGTCTAAAATAAAAAGCTAACATTATTTTGAATGGAAAAAGACTACTATTGAAGTCTGATCAAAAGTAAAAAAAAAAAAGTTATCCTAAAATAAAGCAACAATATCCATTGTTGCCACTATTGCTTGTCATAATTTTTGAAAAGCTAATACAAAGAATAGGTATAGGTAAAGAAAAGGTAAGTTATTTCTACTTGTATAAAAGTATGATAGCTTACTCCAAAATCCCAAAGATGCAATGAAAAATGAATAAAATATCTATGAGTTAACCTAACAAGACAAACTCAGTATTTAAATATCTACAACTACATAACTCTTAACAAAAATAAAGGAAAATTAAATAATTGGAAAGATATTTGTAGTGGATAAGTTCCTGCCAATGTAATAAAAGTGAGGATGGCTCCTAAATTAATTCACAAATACATCAAATTTCAAAAAAATTACTTTATAGAATTAGATAAAATAATAACAGAATTCATCAGAAGGAAAAAAGCATTACAAATGTAAAGGGAAATAATTTCTTAAAAGTAGAAGTGATGGAGACCTAGTTTTATCAGATCTCAAACTATATTACAAAGCAGCAATGAGAATGAGCAAATGCTTACAAAACAGAGCTTGATTTAGTGCTTTAATCATTGTCTAGGCTTACCTAAGCGATAGAGAAAATGTTAATTCAGATTAAACTTAAAAATCTGTCTTGTATGTACTTTTTTTCAGAGTAGGTTGTTAAACATTTACTAGCATGCCTCTGCTCGTAAAGGAAAGGTAAAGGAAAACTTGAAAAGACCTGTTTAAGATGATGCAAAGCAAAGTAAGCAAAACTACAGAACCAGGAGAAAAATTTACACAGTGATAAAGAAAAACCGTATTTAAACATCAGAATTCTGACCAATGTAGTCACTAATTTTGACCTCAGAGGACTGATAGTAAAGCATACCTCCCTCTTCCCAGCAAAAAGACACTGGACTATAGGCAGTAAGTGAGGTATAGGTAAATGTGTTTTTTTTGCTTTGCTTAACCATGCTTTTTTTACATCAGGGGATTATTGAGGAGGCTAGTCTTTGAGAAGGGACAACAATATAAAGGGAAAAAAAATCATCAATAAAACACTTATTTAAAAAATATTAAAGTCTCAGATACATATCTATCTATATTCAGTATTTCCTTCCTTCTTTATGAGCTCCAAAGTGACTTGGTCACTTTCTCACAAGGTTCTACATCACCAAAAAAAGGTTTTACTTATTGGTCAAAACTAAATCCAGAAAAATAATACCTTCCCTGTTTCCCATGTCTTCTGTGATATTAGTTTTTTTTTAGCAAAGCAAGTCAACAATTTCACAAATACCTTGTTATGAGCAGAATTTTACTTTTAACAAATATACAAATAATTATGGAGTTATGGCATTGCTTCTTTGAGACATAAGTCAGGAACTTTCTTGGACCATTCGAGATACAGAACATGTATGTAGTGCTCATGGCCCTTGGGTTCAGGTAATCATTAACAGTGCCTGCACCAAACCTTTCTGCCGCCTCCTCTAAGGACCCAGGTCTACTCCTAGCTGGTTTGTGCTCACAGAATCTCCCCAGAAAAAATAAAAAGCCAAATGAATGAGTATTCAATAAAAGCTTTCATTTTAGATAAAAATAAAAAGTGTCCTCTCTTTTATATGCATCGTGTGTGTATGTATGTGTGCAAATTTCACAGGAATTCAAGTCCAAAAATTTATCTGGGACTTATCCTCTGGCAATCACTAAGGAACCTGGCCATATTCTCTATAGGAAGAGACAATCAAAAGGTCCAACAAAGGCTTACCATCCTATAGAGTGCAAGAGCAGAGAAATCTCCAGCCTGCCTTCTTCAGTCCCCTTTGGGACCCTTCAAGGTTCAAGTCCTCTTCAAGCTTCCAACATTCTGGCTGCTTCTGGTTTCCAGCTTTCAGACGAAAGATGGAAGAGGTCGACCTCACTTCAGGTCTCTGAAGGAAAAGATTTTGGGAAGACACAAGAAGATCCTATATCTTCATCATATCCCTATCTCTAACTTGCTATACTAGAGATATCAACAGGAAATTTCCCCTTGGGTAAGATTCAAGACCTCCCTTGGTTAAGCTAAGTTATCGCATTCCCAACAGGAGAGTTCCTTCATTCTTCATTGTCTGGTATATATTCTCTTATGTATACCTTCTCTGATTTCTGTTTTTACTATACTTGAATAAATGGGCTTCTTTGATATTCGATATGTGTGTTCATTGTGGTATTGGATGGGAAAAGGTTCAAGTCTTGGAAATAAAGTTTAGGGTCCTTCTCCCTCTCCTCCCCTTCAATAATGACAATGCAATCACAAACTAGATGCTACCTGATCATATCTCCCTAGATTAACAATATTTAAGAGAGCAGATAGATCAACTTCTAGATTGGTATTCCTTCTAAACGAGCAGAATGATAGCTGCAGCCCCAATCTACTGCTTCTCCTCAGGACAGAAATGATCATCTCCCTTGGAGAAGGAAGAGAGGAGGAGAGATTAGAAATGTGTATTTTGCTTCCCTTCAAGCTCCACAGTGATAGTTCTCACCATATGTGGTCTTTCCCTACAGATGGGGCCTATCTACACTTAGGATCTGTTCCTACGTACAAATCCAACCAGGGTATCTTTGAGTGCATTGGTCTATGCTCCAATTCTAAATAGCAATCTGGAGACCTGGGAAGGCTGCAGTGTAAGAAAAAAACCTCACTCAAATAATTATGCACAGTTCTTTAATGCTCTTCAAATTAACAACCCTCTGTATGGGGCCAAACTCTCAGAACTGGTTGGAATTAGGATTTACATTCATGCTCCATCCAGTAATTTTGCCAAATGCTTCTAACCTCAAGCCTGTCTTGATGCTTACAGGGATCTGTCCCAAACCTAAAGACTATAAATAGGAAGAAATAATGTTAAAACAATAACAAAGAGAAAAAATAGCTTCCTCTTCAATGAAGAAGAACCAGAGTTGCCTGGACATCAAGGACTCTCTAATCTGCAGTACACAGGAATCTTGGACAAGACCCAGAGATATACACAATACTAAGGGCTCCATCCTTAACCATCCTGGTTCATGTAGTGCAGTCCAGAGTCAAGAAAAAAATCATCCTGGATGAGTGTCCAAGATGTCAACCACACGGTACCATCTTGAGGGTTTCTCTTGGTCTATTTTGATAGCTTTATGACTTTGTGTAAGTCAATCATTTTTTCTGAACTTGTTTCTCCCTCTGTAAAATTAGATCATTCCCTTTCAGATTGTATAACTCCATGATTTTCCTGACAAGGTAGTTAACTAGTGAAGCATCACATCCACTGGCAAGATTCCAGTTCTGATCTATTAATGATTGGTTCACAAAAATAAATCTTGTTTTTCAAAACCATAGTAAGTCTTTTACTTAGCAAATTTTAAGTGGAAAAAAGCAATGAAAACTTTACCTGTATCTCTAAGTCCTTCAAGATTTCAAAATCTCTAAAAATCTGTTTCAAATTTCTCCCCAATATGAATCTAGATAAATGAGCCACATATCACACCTTTAAAAAGACAATGCATCTCTCAATTAATTGTCCATCTCAGGTCTACATCCAGTCATTATCTACAGACTCTCAGTAGAAAATCACCTTCTCCCATGTTTGGCCTTTTCCTCCTGAGAATATAGAAATATAGATCAGTATCTATGTATCCTCTTTAGCTTTCTATTAAGTACAGTATGATGCTTCATCAGAAAGTCCAGAATCTCCATTCACGGAAAAAAGTCTCATAGCTATTATATGGCTGCAAAGAGTTATAGTGTTTCTTCTCACTTTTCTTTACTCTCTCTCCTATTTTTCTACTCACCCATCTCTTGACAATGCTTTCAAAAGTTCCCTCGAGAGTCTTTTTTCTTTCTAGCTTTCTTCATGTATGCCAGGGGACCTATGCCTTTTTTTAGGTTATGGAATTCTTTCACAATCTGGTGAAGGTTGTGGACCCCTTGAAATAATGTTTTTAAATACATAAAGTAAAATACATAAGGACTAAGGAAACCAAAAGTTTGTGAAAATAAAGATGCAATGTTTTTCTGATCCGAATTCACAAAGGCCCTAAAATCTAATAATCTTATATTCTATGCTCTCTGGGAGTCCTTCTTTCTCAATTTCTTTATCTCCAGTTAGAATGCCAACTTTCATTTGCTGTACACATAATTGTTGGCCATCTCAGACAAGAAGATAACAACAGCACATACTCATACCCTCCAGGGCACTGCAAAAATTCCCCCAGTGTTCATAGCCTTGGACATCAAGATGAAATAACAGTCATCTTTATGGCTCCCCTATGAATGCCCCTATGAAATACTGCAACAAGCTCCTTATTCCCTGCACCTGTTCACTAAGACTCCTGTGACAAGGACTCTTGAGAAATCTGCTTTTAAGCCTGTCTGGCTGCAACTCTTCCCTCGCTAGGCTGTCTGGGGTGTTATTAATTTGCATTAATTAGCACTACCAAGGCGTCAATCCCCACCCCCTTGAGCAAACATAATACACAAGGAAAAATTACTCTCTCTCCATTACTTCACTCTCTTGCACACACTCTTCTCAGCCCCTTGCTATGCTTATTCTCTAGGACAACTAGAGAAGAAGCCAATACTCGACTCTCTGTTCACCCCATATCCAATCTATCCTAAAAAGCCCAGATCAAGGATTGATTTTTTTTCATGAAGCCCCTCCTAATGTACTTGTCCCTCATTGATCTCTCCTGTTCTCTGAACTCAGGCAATACTTATAGGCCGAACCACACATTTCGTATTTAATTATAAGTTGTCATCTACTTTCTGCTAATGGTTTCATATGCATCAAATGCATCATATCTCCCCAAATAAATTGATAGATTCTCAAGTATAGAAACTACTTCATGTGCTTCTTTTATCTCTCCTGCAGTACCCAGGATTGTCAAAATGTGACTGAAGGTACATGCTATGATTTTTTTTTAACAAACACACCCAGAACTTACCCATTGAAATTAACGTTGTTCTTAAAAGCCATTATCTTGGGAAGCTGAACATTGTAAAATGAAGAGTTTGGACTAGAGGACTTCTATGCTCACTTCACACCTATAAGTATAGGTTCCTATAAATAGAAGGTCTATGTCTTAGACCAGGGTTAGATAATGAAGGAAGAGGACTCTGAAGAACAGAAGTTCAAGACCTTACCTGAGGAACCATATTAAAATAAACCATTTAAAATAAACCAAACGATCCAACCTAGCAGATAAACCCTATAGTTGCTCCCAGAAATTTATTCTACTATTAGATTACAAACGCTAAAGAGACTCACTGCTGAATTAGGATACTGTGTCTTCTCCAGAAGATCAGGGCTATCTCTTGAGGACCTAGTAGGTCCCTCCCAAGACATAAAATTGAACAGAAAACACCTAAGCTACATAGGGATAAAAGGCAAACTGTCTACTTAGAGCAAAAAAGTTTACTGAGAACTTTTTCTACTGCATTGACAAACTGACTCAGGACTGTACAGTCTGATTGATCAATTCATTCCTATCTAACAACATATTTTGTTTCAATTCAATTTCACAAGCATTTACTAAGTAAATGCTCTGTCAGGTACTGTCTCAATTCCAATTTTCTTTAAAAAAAAAAAAAAGCAAGCTTATACCTATCAACCCTTAGCCATCTCTACACTCTGTGAATTCTCAAGACAGACTTCCATTGCCCTTGATGAGAACAAAATAACTTGCCTCAATAGACTATAGTGGGATGAAGGTCCCTACAGTTCCAAGTTCTGCAAGGGGAGACATTCTTCATTGGTCTAGTCTTCCAAACTAATGAAAAAAGGCAATCCATTACCCTACTTAATATCATTAATAGATTCTGCAAAAATGCTGTTTTGACATTAGGCAAAACAACCATGTTGGAGGTAATTACTTTCATAGGAACAATGTTAAAAATAGGAACTAACTTGGATATTATCCAAACAGCTACTACACCTCCTATCTGTAATGTCTGGTGAGTCAATGCCCTAATGATCTGTTTTCTTCAGTGTGGGAAGTTCCCAGAATGAAAACTGCCTCCACTAATACAGGAGCTTTCTTCCTGGGCATCATCCAGACATCCACTATACGCCCCCCCCATCTGAAAGTACTCTGATTAGCAAACAATTCACCTATCTATTTCCAGAGAAGCAGATCAGGAATGATTACATGACTTAGTAGATAAGTCCTAGGGAGTTGCTTGAGTTACATGGAGGTCATGATTTTTCCAAGGTTAACTGACATGCTGTCAGTGACAACATTTGTACCCAGGTCTTTTTTATCCTACATCTAATATTCCATTAATTATACCATGCTGCTTCTGGTTAACATACTTGGAAAACATTCAATAGGATCCTGAAACTATTGTCCAGCTCTCTGGCCCAAAAGCAATACATGGAGATTAGACATTCAAAGGATCTTTCACTAATTGATTAGATTTCATTTGATGCTAGGTAGTTACAAGAATTTTGTCACTAAAATCAAGAAACCTTTAAGGCTCCACAGAGGGAAGGAAGGAGAAAGAGAAGAAATAAAGAAAGGAAAGAAAGAAGGATGAGAGGGAGGGAGGAAGGGAGGGAGGGAGGAAAGAAGGAAGGAAGGAAGGAAGGAAGGAAGGAAGGAAAGGGAGGGATGAAAGGAGGAAAGATATAAGTAGCTGCTATGAATAAGGCACAGTGTTTTACAAATATTTCCTCCTTTGATACTCACTACAACACTGCAAGGTAGGTGCTATAATCATCCCCATTTTACAATTAAGGAAAATGAGGCAAACGGAGGTTAAGTAACTTGCCTAAGATGACAAAGCTAGCAAGTGTCTGAGGCAAGATTTCCTTCCTGACTCCAGGCTCAGTGCCCTACCTACTGCACCTGTAGCACAGAGGTTTCCTGAGTTTCTGTATGTTAATTTCTTTAATTTTTTTTTCCTGGAGGCCTTAATAACAATTGGTCCTCTCAAGAACTGTATTTCCCCATTTATTGACACAGTTCACAGAATGATAAATCTATAGCGGGAAGTTTCATGCCAGCTTTGTGGAGGACCTTTATTAAGGCAACACCCGTCAGTCATCTGAGTGACCTTGTGTTGCTGGACCTCAGCCAATGAATTGATCAATTGTGTTTCCTTCATTGGCCAAATTTAATAGTTGAATATTATAAGCACAGTAGCAGCAGAATGTATGTGATATGCATTGAGCCTCATAAACCAGCTGAATTTCTTTACCAAATACATTCTATCCCTCACTTATCACATATTTTGAGAACATCATAAAACAAACAAAAATACTCAAATATTGCATTGTGAATGTGGGATACCATCAATCCTAGATGTTAATAATAATAGCTCACATTTATATAGCACTTTCAGGTTTTGCAAAATATATTACATATGTTCTTTTATTTAATTTTCACAGCAGCCCAGTGAGATAAGCATACAATACCTATCACATATAACAAAAATTTAGTACTCTTATAGCTCTTAATTACTGTGGACACAGATATTTTCCATATTCTTTTTTTTCTGCCCCATCATTATACATATGCATTACAAATATCTGTGAAGTCACTTGAATAGCCCTCCCCTCTCCTTTGCCATGGCTACAAACAACATACACAATACAATTATGTATACAGTACATGATACCAACAACGATAACACCTTTACCAATTATAGGGCTCCCCCACAGCTATCTAAGAGATCCATGGATATTATAATATTCCTTCCCAAAACATAAAACATTTTTGGATTCCCTTGTTAACAATGACCTGTGATAGATCACTTGAACTATATCTTTTTGTTTATAATTTGTCACCGAAATTTTTAATCTTGTTTATAATTTTAGAAGTTAGGACTAAACCTGCACCAAATCTGGTACCAGTATGTTGGATCCCCAGGAGTATAAGATCCTCAGACTGCCTAAGAAGGGAAAAACTTATCCAGGTCAGAAATTGATCTGGTTGAAGCTTCCATCACCATCAGCCCATGGTTGGCCACTGTCCTTTCAGCCTGGGTGAACCAGGGAGATCCATTCTCAAAATGGCCTGCAACTACCTCATTGCAGCTTGAAAGACAAATCATTGGGATTCTATAAATGTATTTTATGTTGATATAGTGCTTTGTGAGGGGAGTAGTGGATAAAGAACTGGACTTGGAGCCAAGAATATTTGGATTCCCCGACAAAGAATAGCTGTGTGACTCTGGACAAGGAATGTAACTTCTCTGTGTCCCCAGGCAACTCGTTAAAACCAGAAGCTGTAGAGAAGTTGCCAAACTATAATAGCAGATGAAATTCCTCACCTGGAGCTACCTATACCTATAAAATTACAAGTCTGGTTTAAAAAAAAAGTTGTCTCATTAAAGTTAACCTCAGGTTTCTTAATTGTACCTTAGACTTATTAGTTGATGCACCAAATCTTGATCAAGTTCAAAAAAAAAATGTGCAATTAGTCACAACCATTCCTCAGTATAATAAAATTCATATAGTGTTGTTGTTTAATAATTTCAGTCATGTCCTCCTTTGTGACCTCATTTGGGATTTTCTTGGCAAAGATACTAGACTGGTTTGCCATTTCCTTGTCCAGCTTATTTGACAGATGAGAAAACTGAGGCAAGCAGGGTTAGGTGACTTGTCCAGGGTCACCCAGTTGATAAGTGTCTGACACTAGATTTAAACTCAAGGAAATGGGCCTTCATGACTCCAGACCCAGTACTTTATCCACTGCACCACCTAGCTGTACCATGTAGTGTATGTAAGTACTCTTCTAATCTCCAGCTCAGACTTCCATGCCCTAATGGGTAGTTTCAACCCCCTTTCTACAGCTATTTGTAGGAAAGAATAAACCCTATGAAAGTTAGTCACCACCCAAGTAGTCAAATAATCTGCACAAGTCATAAAACTAGAGAGCATGAATGAGGGAATAAAACATTTTAAAAGAGTTCATGAATCTTTTATTTCTTCCTCTCAGAGGCAACTCTAAGACTGTAAATGGCAGGGAAACTGGTATAAGAAGTTTCTCACTGAGAGATCCCTAAACAAATAAATCATAGATCCTAGATGATGATGATGATGATGATGATGATGATGTTCTTTAAAACTTGTGATAAGTATAGTTCTTCTTCTATCCCTTGACTATAAGACTCATGTATCCTAATCAAAGGAAACACTGAGTCATATAATTGTTGCTGATTAAGGGTGTATAAGTCACCAGGTCAATGACTGGCACACAGTTCTTAATAAATGCCTTTTCATTCATTCATTTGCCTCCAAAAGTGTAATGGTCTGCTTCAGGCAGGAATGAGTTCCCCATCATTGAATGTATTCAAGTAAAGGCTGGATGATGATTTCTTGGGTATGTTATAGAATGAATCCTTATTCAGGTTCAGATTGAACTAGGATGATCCTGAGATACAATCTAACTAAAATTCTGAGTGATTCTGAATATAAACTTCTTCTGTAGGTCATAACCTATATTTCTGATAAATCATAGCCTCCTAAAAAGCCATTTTATTTGAGTCTTTAACAATCATTCCAGAGGGGCAGAGTCAAGATGGCAGAGTAGAAAGATACACATGTTCTAGCTCTCTCCTCACAGCCCATAAAATACCTGTAAAGAAAGACTCTCAACAAGTTCTAGAGCAGCAGAAGCCATAGAACAACAGAGTGGAGGAGGTTTCCAGACCAAGGTGACCTGAAAGGACAACAGGAAACCTCTGTCACACTGAACACAGAGCAGAGCCCAGCCCAGCCTTGGCTGTACAGTAGCAGAAGTTTGCAGATCCCTCAACCCACAGGCACCAAAAGTCAATGACAGGGTTTTTTCAGCTGGTCAAGCGGAGAAGGGCCTTACCACAGCTTCAGCCTCAGGCTACGGCCCACAGAGGTCCCATCAGGCAGGTGGCAGCAATTCCCACTGCAGCCACTACCCCAGCCCACATCCATTGTTGGATTGTAAAGCCCCTGAGGGCACTGAGCAACTGATTCTTGCCTCAGCCCTGTGTAGAGGCCCTGCAGTAGCTGATCTTTATCTCACTCTGAATGGTGGCCCTGCCCCCACAGCCTATCTGAATCTCAACCCCCAGTGCTGGCTTGGCAGAACTGGAGGCCAGGTGGTTGTGAAGAGGAAACTTCTAAGATTCTGGGCACAAAAATCTCTTGCTACTCCCAGACCAGTGTACACATTTGATTGTGCCACCTTGGAGGAACTGAGATCTTACAGATCCCCAGGGTATACCCTACTCTTGACAAAGGACCCAAAAGTCAAGTAACTGGTTGGGAAAATGTCCAAAAAAGGGGAAAAAAATAAGACTATAGAAGGTTACTTTCTTGGCGAACAGATATCTTCTCCCATCCTTTCAGATGAGGAAGAACAATGCTTACCATCAGGGAAAGACAAGGTTTCTATATCCTAAACATCCAAAATAAATATCCAATGGTCTCAGGCCATGGAAGAGCTCAAAAAGGGTTTTGAAAATCAAGTAACAGAGGGGGAGGAAAAATTGGGAAGAGAGAGGCAAGAAAAGCATGAAAAGCAGGTCAATACCTTGCTAAAGAAGACCCAAAAAAATGCTGAAGAAATCATTCCGGACGTCTATAATGCCAGCCACTTAAGGATAACAACATGTGAGAAGTCTATTTTAGCTTATGTTCCCAAAATTGCCTTTTGGACTTAGTGGTAAAGTGTGAATCCTGATGGGAACATATATAAGGTATAGAATGCATGACAGCATGTCAGACCCCTTAAGGGTTGTTTTTATTATTGGTTTTGATGAGTGAGAATGCAAAGCCAAACTCTGAATAAGTGTCAAAACAAATCAGAAAAATCTTTGTGGAAGAAGCAGAGGCCCTGTATAGTATATCTAAAACAAATTCCCAGCTGCTTTCTTTGTGAGATTTTGACATAACTGGTTATTTTGAGACAAGTAAATTATGCTGGTAGTTAAGGCAATTGACCACTGCAGTGACAGTCAGTGTAGGCTAATGGCACCCCAAGGTCTTTAGCCCATATTCTGTTTTGCTCATGGCTTCCATAAACCAAAGTTCAGGGAGTCCAGGCAGCATCCTACAATAACTTCTGTCATAGGCTAAATGTGTCGATCAAACTCAGTGTTATATTCCTCCTCAAAGGTGGGGTGGTTTTGGTGCACATTAACAAAGGTCATATAAATCAATAAAGGGCAACTTTATTCAGTGAGAGATTTCAAAGAATCCTGTCCTCATGTCTCTATATCGCTAAACTTCCATCACTGTACTGACTGTGCCCCAGAACATTTGGCTATTCCATTAGTTTAAATGTGCACTACCTTGTGTCTCTTTTCCAAAGTATCTTTCTGTAGTATGAACCATGCTTAGCCCACTAGGAAGATTTACTTTCTCCGTATCATATATCATTAAAGAGATGTTGGCAGGAATGTATGAGCCATTCATTTTTGCATGACAACTGTTATTTCTTTTTTTCTCACCCTCCCTTCTCCTATAGATGATATTTCTTTTTGTTTAAACTTTTAGAAGTCAGAATAAGCTCTCAATAAATGCTGGAGGATTGATTGAATGGTGTTGTGTCTGACTGTGAAGGACATATAGGAGTGAGCAGAGGAGTAGAAGCCCACTAGAGATGTATCTTCTTGAATCACAACATTCATGCTGGTTTGAAGGATGGACAATTGGGCCTGGGTATAGATATCTTGTTCCTGCTTGTGGTGAATTCAATATGGTGGCAGTGATTGTGAGAGAATGGCTACAAAGTCCATAGGAAGGTCTGATGAAGGTGCTAATCTGTTAGGTGTCCAAATTCTATTTTTCACAGTAATTCCATCCATCTATCTGCAGATTGAGGTCTCTTCACTCCTAGGTGAGAGTGAAGTTGAATCTACTCAAAATAATGCCTAATAAACCTGTGGTTGGTTATACTTCTAGGTGATTTGAAAGTACATCAGGAATATAGATTTTAGAGCTGGAAGAGACCATAGAGATCATCTAAGTCCAAGCTCCTCATTTTATAGATGACATAACTGGGGCCAGAAAGGTGGAGCAACTTGGCCAAGATAGCACACAAAGTAAATAGTAGAGTTGGTATTTGAATACAAGCCTTTTGGTTGAAGATCCAGCATGCTTTCTGCTATACCTTTCTTTAAGGTTCTCATAGTTTCTGTAAACAATAGTGGGTGCCTAGAAGTTCCACTATCAAGTTTCAAATACAGTTTTGATGGCCAGGACTTCCATTTCCCAAAATAGTTTCATTTGGTGGTGGTAAATTTGTGTGAGATACAAGCACTGGGTTGCAACTGTTTAAATTCTTTAGATGCAATAGCTGTGCCATTGCTACACTGAGTGTGTTAGCCTTGAGGGTTATTGGAAAATGTGAGTCTAGCCAGTCCAATACTGAGATGGTCACAAAGCATTATTTCAAGGGGTCAAATGTAGACAAGACTTCAAGTGACAATTGGAAAGTTTGGTTCAATGACCCTTTGTTGCTGATAGAATGAAAATATAAATTCTTCAACCTGTCATAAAACTTTCCACAATTGGTTTTCAACTTATATTTTCAGACTTACTTAACATTTTCCCTTTCACTTGCTATATATTCCAACCAAAATGTTCTGAATTATTCCCTAGACTCAGAATTCCATCTCCTATTTCCAGAAATTCACAAAGACTCTCCCTTATATCTGGAATGCACTCTCTCATTACCTCTGCTACTTTTAGTCTTTAGCTTCCTTCAAGGCTCAGTTTAGATGCTCCCTTCTGTGCATTGAAAGAGGTATTTGAACTCAAGGTTTTAACATTTTTATCACTACACAATTCAGTTGAATAGATTGAAAGGTGTTAGCAGGACATCCAAGTGGAGATGTCCAGTAGATAACTGGAAATGTGGAGGAGAGTTTAACTTGGAGATACAGATTTGTGAATAATTTGCATTGAGGAGACAATTGAAAATATGAAAGTGGATCTTGCCAAGGAAGAGCCTGTAGAGACAGAAAAGGGACAGAGAGCTTTGGAGGATATCCACACAGGGAAGGAAGGAAAAAGAAACCAGGAGAATAAATCAAAAAAGGATTACTTAGAACATCTGTTAACATCTTTGGTGGAGCCCAGCCTGTAGTCTATTGTGAGACCGAAATGTGAGGAGAGGAGAAATCATGGTGCATGCTGCCTGGACAGGACATGAGCCTCCTTAAAATAGACTAGGTTTCTGTGATCTATCAAAATGGTGATGGGAAACTGGGCCCTTCCAGGAGATGATGCCAAGTTTTGAATGCCACATTAAATGACAGGAACTCCTGGTCCATGACAATATGATTTATATCGGCCAAATTTAGTAGTAGAAGGAATTATATGCAACCAATTAAGTGGAAGTACTCTGTTGTAGGAATCTTTGGATTTCTCCTTATGTTGTGTAATTCTTCCAACATTGCTCCAGAGGAATATTTACAGAGGATCAGGTCGGCATATAAAAGATCAGTGCAAAGACAAAAGTTAATATAGTAGCCTTGGAAGACCTGTTTCTGTAATTGTGTCCAAAGAAAATGGTCTCTCCTCTTCAGTAGCCACATAAAAATCTCTGTCGACATGGAACAACTGGAATGAATTAGCCAGAAAAAATCACAGTCCTCAGGAAATGTTGTAGTGCTTTAACATTTTGCCATTGCATAAAGTTGTTCATAGCCATCATATATGTGGAATGCATTTGTAAGCTTGGTTTTAGCTAGGACTCTAGAGCTGTCAAAGTTTTGTGAAATTAATGATTTTTTTTTTACTTTTACATTATGGATCAAGGACCTGAAATCATTGCAGATCTTCTTTCAACTGTTGTACATGGCTATAAGTCTTTATTTAATTTTCTGTTCAACAAATAGTAAGTAAATTGAGGTGGCACAGTGTATAGAGAGATGGACCTGGAATCAGAAAAACCTGAGTCCCCAACCTCGGACACTTAGTAGCTGTGTAATCCTGGGCAAGTAACTTAAGCTCTGTCTGCCTCAGTTTCCCCATCCACCAAATGAAGATAATATTAGCACCTACCTCCAAGGATTGCTGTGAGGATGAAAGGAAATAATATTTATAAAGCACACTGCAAAACTTTAAAGCACTACGTAAAAGTTAGCTATTATTATTAAATGCTATGTCGCATGTCCTGTTCTAGACAAAAGGGATGCAAAAAAGGAATGTTTGCCTTTAAGGAATTTACAGTCTAATATAGAGAGTATGATATGAATACCCAAATAACTATACCATAATCCAAGTTATAAATTGATAAATGCATGGAAGAAGTGTAAAGAAAATAGTAAGAGAAATTACTTTAAATTAGAGGAGGGGAAAGTCAATAGAAGTTTTATAAAGTATCTGAGTGGGGCCTCAAATAAAGGATTTCAGAGACATTAGGGGAACTATTCTAAATATGGGAGGCAGGATGTTTAAAGTATGAAGACAAGAAAGGGCAGGATAACACTGGAAAATTCTGAATAGTCTAATGTGAAGGAGAATAGTATGATAGTGTGATATCATGCACTTTAGTGTGATTTACTTTCCCATTTTTCATATGCTTTAAGTATGATATACTTTTCCATTATGGGAGTACATTTTTTCCCCACAAAACTTCTAAGGAATCTATACAATTACTAGAAACATGACATAGTAATTGTAGGAACACTGAACACACTAGTAAACAATAAGGAATTTTTCACAATGACCTAAACACCCTTTTCTGTAGTTATAGACAAGAAGAATGTGTAGCTGAGGTTAACATCATGTAAGTTTGTCTAGACAGCCTTATGGAAGTCATTCAACTCTGACTGATAGGCAAAATGTGCAATTCATTATTGTGGAGGTTAAGACCTGTTGTGACTTCAATTGCTATACTACAGCACATCAGATAAGGTCAAGTATTCATGAAACATTTGTGCCAAGTAAAATGCCAAAGTACAGTGTGTGAAAGAACAAACCTCTATGTCAGTCAAAATGTCACTCTGCCTTGCTACTATAAATAATTTAGTCCTTTCTATCTCTAGCAGTACCTTTATTTTAGATACAGTTAATATTGTGTCAACACTTTTTCAGTTCAATTTCTTTTAGTTTTCTATTCCAAATTCTCTCTCTCCTCTTCCCCCATCTATGGAGAAGTGAAGAAAAAAATTACAAATGTACATAGTCAGGCAAAAGAAATCTCTCACGTTGGCAGAAAGAATGAAGGAAGAAAGGAAGGAAAAAAGGAAGGAAGGTAAAAAAAAGAGAGAGAAAGGAAGGGAGAAAGGGAGGAAGGAAGGAAGGAAGGAAGGAAGGAAGGAAGGAAGGAAGGAAGGAAGGAAGGAAGGAAGGAAGGAAAGAAAGAAGTTATGGGACAGAGGAAGAAGGAAGGGGAAGGGGGAAAAGAAGGGATTTGAGAAAAGGGAGAAAAGAGAGTGAGAGAAAAATGGAGGATGAGAGTGAGGAAAGGAGGAAAGGAGGAAGAGAGATTTATCCCCTCCTCCTAATACCCACACCTGATAGAAATCACCCAGATCCCAATACACTCTGATCCTCTGGCCCACTACTCCCTTCCCAATCATTGTCCTGCAAGGACATGGCCACTTGCATTGCTTGAATGAACAATGAATCACAAGATGATGGACTTTGGGCACTGCTATCTGCCTTGCTGCTGTTCCCTAAGGCCACAAGACCTTATCATTTGCCCACTCTTTGTTTCTTCCAAAAGATCCAAGTACAATCGTCTCTCAATATTCACAAGTTTCATATTTGTGATTTGGGTCATTCACAGACTGGCTATCAATAATTAAATGAGAATTTTTAGAGATTTGTTGCATACTGCAGGAAATCACAGATGATGAGCTTGTGTAAAGAAAACTTCAAAAAAAATATAGTAAGTCATAAATGCATAAACACTGTATGTTATTAATCTATTTCATCATTTACTACCATAAACATACATACATAAATTTATTACGTTTATTAAAAGTTTCAGTGAGCTAATGAGCTACAGACTATCCACTGTCTTTGGGAACAAGAGCCTTGTCTTTGTCTCTCCACCATCCAGACTCAATCACATAATTTTTTCTGCATTGATCTTTGTATGGGGCTTTTTGTTGTATCTTTTCATAAAAGAAGGAAATCTGTGAAGCAATTGCTGCACTGGGGGCTGAGAAGACTGCGTAGTGAGCGAGACACTAATCTCTCTCTTGTAGGAACTGCAACATTTTTATGGGTGTGGTGTACTGTTTTACTAGTTTTATGTGTTAAATAAGAACAGAATTATTTTTTTCTGACAGGTGTTCTCTTAATTTTTTTATTTTTTATTTTTTTAATAAATTTATTTATTTAACTTTTTACATTCATTTTCACAAAATTTTGGGTTCCAAATTTTCTCCCCATTTGTCCTCTTCCCTCCACCCCAATACACCCAGCATTCTAATCTCCCCTATTATCAATTTGCCCTCTCTTCTATCATCCCTCCCTTCTCTTGTCCCCATCTTCTCTTTTGTCCTGTAGGGCCAGATAACTTTCTATTCCCCATTGCCTGTATTTCTTATTTCCTAGTAGCAAGAGCAATACTCAACAGTTGTTCCTAAAACTTTGAGTTCCAACTTCTCCCCATCTCTCCCTCCCCACCCATTTCCTTGGGGAAGGCAGGCAATTCAATATAGGCCATATCTGTGTAGTTTTGCAAATGACTTCCATAATAGTCATGTTGTGTAAGACTAACTATATTTCCCCCCATCCTATCCTGCCCCCCATTGCTTCTATTCTCTCTTTTGATCCTGTCCCTCCCTGAGTGTTGACTTCATATTGCTCCCTCCTCCCATTGCCCTCCTTTCCATCACCCCCCCCACCCTGCTTATCTC
>CM053771.1:275417572-275486331 GCA_028658325.1 Potorous gilbertii | reverse complement strand
GGGAATTCTGGAATTTGGCCACAATGTTCCTAGAAGTTTCTCTTTTTGGATCTCTTTCAAGTAGTGAGTGGTGGATTCCTTGAATACTTATTTTGCCCTCTGGTTCTAGAATATCAGGGTAGTTTTCCTTGATAATTTCATGAAAGATGATGTCTAGGCTCTTTTTTTGATCATGGCTTTCAGGTAGTCCCATCATTTTTAAATTGTCTGTCCTGGATCTGTTTTCCAGGTCAGTTGTTTTTCCAATGAGATATTTCACATTATCTTCCATGTTTTCATTCTTTTGGTTTTGTTTTGTGATTTCTTGGTTTCTCAGAAAGTCATTAGCCTCCATCTGTTCCATTCTAATTTTGAAAGAACTATTTTCTTCAGTGAGCTTTTGAACTTCCTTTTCCATTTGGGTTATTCTGCTTTTTAAAGCATTCTTCTCCTCATTGGCTTTTCTGAACCTCTTTTGCCAATTGACTTAGCCTATTTTTCAAAGTGTTATTTTCTTCAGCATTTTTTGGGGTCTCCTTTAGCAAGGTGTTGACCTGCTTTTCATGCTTTTCTTGCATCTCTCTCATTTCTCTTCCCAGTTTTTCCTCTACCTCTCTAACTTGATTTTCAAAATCCTTTTTGAGTTCTTCTGTGGCCTGAGGCCATTGAATATTTATTTTGGATGTTTGGAATACAGAAACCTTGACTTCTATGTCTTTCCCTGATGGTAAGCATTGTTCTTCCTCATCTGAAAGGAAGGGAGGAGATATCTGGTCACTAAGAAAGTAACCTTCTATGGTCTTATTTTTTTTCTCCTTTTCTGGGCATTTTCCCAGCCAGTTACTTGACTTCTGAGATTCCTTTCCACACCCACCTCACCTCCAGATCCTCCCAGCTAGTGCTTGGGGTCTGAGATTCAAATGCTGCTTCCCAGCCTCATGGCTTTCGGTAGGGGCAGGGCTGCTATGCAGTGTGAGATTAAGTTCAGCTGCTTGGGTTGGGGCAGGCCAGCTGCATGGGGCTCAGTTCCCTCAGGGGATTTATGTGGAGACCTTCAATAATGGATCCAAGCTCCTGCCTGCTTTGGGAGCCCCTGTCTGCTGCTACCTCCACTGCTGCCTCCCAAGGGGGCCTGAGTTATGGAGACACCCTGCTCCCCTCTTGGCCAGCCAAAAAGGCTCTCTCACTTTGCGCCTGTGGGTGGAGGCGCATTCTGTCCCTGAAGCCTGCTTGTATCTGCTCCTCTCAGTGCCATGCAGCCAAGGCAGGGCTGGGCTCTGCTCCGGGTCCTGTGTGCGATGGACCTTTGGTATCAGTTTTTCAGAGCTCTCTGGAACAGAAGTCTCCTCCACTCCATTGTTGTGTGGCTTCTGCTCCTTCAGAATTTGTTGGGAGCTCTTCTTTACAGCTATTTTCTGGGCTGTGGGTTAGGAGCTAGTATATGTGAATCTTTCTACTCCACCATCTTGGTTCCTCCCCCAGAATTATTTTTCAAAAAAAGATTTGGGTGGGGCCTAGAGTTGTTTGCTGTTTTTTACCTTCACAAGGGTCCTGCACCCTTAACCCCAGAAAATGTCAAGAGATTACAGTATTGCTATGTGATTTGCCACTACTACTAAGGACTCCAGGCCCTATGGCCTTTCCATTGCTCTCTATCCTTTGTGTTGTTTTCTCTAATAACAATGTACTTAATAGTAGGGACTATCTTGAGTTCCTATTTATAACCCAAAAGCTTAGCCTTAGCCTTGGCTCACAGTAAATACTTAGCAAATGCATTTCTATTCTGTTTCATCCTTTGTTCAATGTCTATTTTCAAAATAAATCACAGAATAAACAAATATAATCTCCCAAACCCTTAAGCAAAACAACATAAAAAAAACGTGTTATTGTACAGCCATTACCTTTCTGATATTTATTGACTAGTAAAAGAAGTGACCATATATGTTAATAAGGAAGCACCAGTGTTATACATAGTATTTTCCATGAATTTTGCTACAGAATCAAAATCAGTATTCATAATCTTTTGATTTTACCTTTTTTTTATTTTGAGTCATTTTCATGTCTCTTTGTATTTATTATTCCTTACAACACAAAACATATTCCATTACAAACCTGTATCACAATGTATTTAAGCCATTTGCTTAATTATTGAGTTCACAATTTTTCTACCTAAAAAATGCTGCTATAATTTGAGATAGATAGGTCCTTTTCTCCTATCATTAACCTCCTTTGAGTATAAATCAAAAGTAGTATTGCTGGATCAAAAAGTATGAACATTTTTAATAATTTTTATCATATAATTTCCTATTGTTTTCTGCATTGGCTAAATCAATACATAGCTTCACCAGCAATGAATTAATATGTTTATCCCACATCTCTGCCAAAAGTGAATTTTTGTTATTTTTTGTACTATCTTTGCCACTTTGGTGGATATAAAATAGTATCTAAGAGTTGACCATTTCACTGATAATTAATGATACTGAACAGCTTTGAAAATGATTGTTAATAATTTGTTTTGTCTTTCAAAAATAGTCTGTGAATATCTTCTTTTAAAATGTCCTTTGGGAAAATGATTGGTTCTTATAAACTAATGTCAATTCCCTAAAGATTTTGACTATCAGTTTTACCAGAGCTATTTGATGCAAATCTTTTCCCAGTCTATATCTTTCCTTCTTATCCTGGTGCATTGTTTTTATTTATGAAAAAATACTTTTTATCTTTTTATTTTCAAAATTACCAGTTTTTACTTTTATTATTTTTATCCATCAAAAATAGTTAAGAATGTTTCCTCCCATCCATAGTTATGAAAGATATAGCTTTCCATCCTTTAATTTTTTTTGGAAAAGAGGTCATGAGTTCAAATTCCAGTTCTTCCATTACTCTTTTTGTAACCTTGGGCAAATCTTTCAACTTCTCTAGACCTCAGCTCTTCTTCAAGATCACTTACCTCCTTGTAATTCCCTTATACTGAATTTTTGTGACTTAATTCCTAGGTATTGATTCCTAAATTTTCCCTTATAAGTTGGAATCTCAAACATAGGCAACCTTTTTGTTCCTTATAAACTATAAATTATTTGAGTAACATTCATTATTCAGAGATCTATGTCATGGTCAATTGACATGTCAAAACCTGAATTAAGCCTAGTCTCCTCCTAAGGAATGCCTATGTTGCAGCAGATAAATTTAAAGACAGCCTATCTTTTCTGCTATATGGTTTCTAAATTCTCCATGACAAAGAATCTAAATGGCAGTAGTGTAAACACATTTACTGCATTTATCAGAATTCAAGCAGCAAGATGCAAGAGGTGATGTGATGGCTGTAAGCCTCTGGGGAATGTTTGACTTTGGTGTTATCTTTCTAGGGTGTTGTGACTCTTCAAGGCCCACTCCTACTTTGGGAATACATTGTCCAGCTACATATCAAGTGAAGCAGGAACTACCATGATGTTCTAATCTAATCTATGTTTCAGAGAAACTCACATAACTTGTATAGATTTTCTATTTTATACCTAGAATGAAGCAAACAGTTCCCTTATAAGAACAAAGACAGAACTTGGCCTCCCTATTGCCCAGCTGCCTTACAACACGTTTACCATTATAGATCATTCTAAAATAAAAAGTTATGAGAGGCAGAGCCAAGATGGTGGAGTAGAAAGATGTGCATATGCTAACTCTTCCATCACAGCCCATAAAAAATTACTCTCAACAAATTCTAGAGCATCAGAAGCCACAGAATGACAGAGTGAAAGAGATTTCCAGCCAAAGGTAACCTGGAAGGCTGACAGGAAAGCTCTATCCCACGGGACACTGAGTTGAGTGTAGCCCAGCCCTGGCCACGTGGCACCAGGAGGAACAGGACCAGAATAGGCCTCTGGGGTAGAATCCCCAACAGCCAGGGTCTCGGATCCCTCAACCCACAAGTGCCAAAAAAGCTTCAAAGGTCAGTAACAAGGCTTTCCCAATCGGGCAAGAGGGGACCCGGCTCCCCCCCAGCACTGGCCCCAGGTGGCAGCAGGGGCAGCAGCAGTAGCAGGAGTGGCAGCAGCAGTGGGTGTTCATTTGTGAAGTACTCTACCTAAAGCCCCTGGGGAAATTGAGTAGCTGATGTGAACCTCAGCCCTGAGTCCAGTCCTAGGGGGAGGAGGAGCACTAGGACACTCCTCTTGACAAAGGATTCAGAAGTCAAGTAACTGGCTGGGAAAATACCCAAAAATAGAAGGTTATTTTCTTGGTGAACATGTATTTCCTTCCATCCTTTCAAATGAGGAAGAACAGAGGAAGTCAAGGCTTCTGCATCCAGTACCTCCAAAATGAATATGCATTGGGGTAAGGCCATGGAAGAGCTTGAAAAACAAGTCAACAATTTGCTAAGGACATCCAAAAAAATGCTGAGGAAAATAACACCTTTAAAAATAGGCTAACTCAATTGGACAAAGAGGTCCGAAGTCAATGAGAAGAAGATGGTTTTAAAAAGCAGAATTAACCAAATGGAAAAGGAGGTTCAAAACTCATCGGAAGAAGTAGTTCTTTAAAAATGAGAGTGGAGTTCAGGGAAGCTAATGACTTTATGATAAACCAAGAAGTTAAAAAACAAAACCAAAGGAATGAAAATATAGAAGAGAATGTGAAATATCTCACTAGAAAAACAACTGACCTAAAAAATAGATCCAGGAGAGACAATTTAAAAATTATGGGACTACCTGAAAGCCATGATCAAAAAAAGAGCCTAGACATTATCTTTCATGAAATTATCAAGGAAGACTGCCTCGATATTCTAGAACCATAGGACAAAATTAATTTTGAAAGAATCTACCAATCATCTCCTGAAAGAGACTCAAAAAGAGAAACTCCTAGGAACATTGTGGCCAAATTTCAGAGTTCCCAGGTCAAGGAGAAAATATTGCAAGAAGCTAGAAAGAAACAACTCAAGTACTGTGGAAATACAATCAGGATAATACAGGATCTGGTAGCTTCTACATTAAGGAATTAAAAGGTTTGGAATAGGATATTCCAGAAATCAAAGGAACTAGGATTAAAACCAAGAATCACCTACCCAGCAAAACTGAGTATAATCCTTCAGAGGAAAAAAATGGTCATTCAATGATATAGAGGATTTTCAGGCATTCTCGATGAAAAGACCAACTGAATAGAAAATTTAAGTTTCAAACACAAGAATCAAGAGAAGTATGAAAACGTAAGAAGGAAAGAGAAATCATAAAGGACTTTCTAAAGCTGAACTGTTTACATTCCTACATGGAAAGATAAGATTTGTAACTCTTGAGACTTTTCTCAGTAATTTGGTAGGTGACGGGATTACACACACACACACACATACACACACATATACACATAGTGAGTTGAATCAGAAGGGTTAATATCTATAAAAAATAAAATAAAGAGGTAAGAGAGGCATATGTTGGGAGAAGAAATGGAATGGGGTAAACTATCACTCATAAAAGAGATAAGAAAAATCATTTTCAATGGGGGAGAAAAGGGAGGAGGTGAGAGGGGGAAAATGATACTCTCTTCACATATGGCTTAAGGAGGGAATAACATGCTAAATCAATTTGGTATGAAAATAGAGCTTACACTATAGGAAAGTAGGGGAGAAGGGGACAAGTGAGGTGAGAGGGATGATAGAAGGGAGGGCAAATTGAAGAAGGGAGTAATTAGAAGTAAACACTTTTGGGAAGGGACAAGGTCAAATGAGAGAATAGAATAAATGGGGGATAGGGTAGGATGGAGAGAAATTTAGTTTTACACAACATGACTATTATGAAAGTCTTTTGCAAAATGACACATATGTAGCCTATATTGAATTGCTTGCCTTCTCAGTGGGGATGGGTGGGGAGGGAGGAAGGGAGAGAAGTTGGAATTCAAAATATTAGAAACAAATGTTGAGAATTGTTATTGCATGTAACCGGGAAATAAGAAATACAGGTAATAGGGTATAGAAATCTATCTTGCCCTTCAAGAAAAGAGAGAAGATGAGGATAGGGGAAGGGTGGGGTGTGATAGAAAGGAGGGCTTATTGAGGGAAGGGGTAATCAGAATGCAAGGTGTTATGGGGTAAGGGGAGGGGAGAGATGAAGAGAAAAGTTGAAACTCAAAATTTTGTGGAAATGAAAGTCGAAATCTAAAAATAAATAAATAAAACTATTTTTAAAATTTAAAATAAAATAAAAAGACATTTGATAGACAAGGCAGAGCTATGTGTTTCACAAAATGGATGGGCAGCTCTGACCATTCTATCACATTTTTCTCTCCCTTCACAAAAGGGTAGGGGAGAGAATACATGGAGTATTTGCAGTAAGTACTTGTAATATTAATGGTAGAATAAAATGATATTTCCAGTGATGCCTGGAACTCAAGGAAAGGATGCTGAATGAAGAGCCACACAAATCAGGAGCTGATATTAAATGAGAGACACTGAAAGACAGAGCAATTACCAGAAAGGAGGAGTTTTTCACATGAAGAAAGAGGCCAAATGGTGAAAACCAGGAACCAAACAGGAAGAGTTTTACTGTTAGCCTACAAAGAAGTGGTCACAAAAAGGACGTCTTGGCTGTGTCATGGAACAGAGGTCAACAAGATCCAAAGAGAGATGCAAATACTGCTTTTGCAAAGTTTCTATTGAATTCCTCCTTTCTTCAAAATTATTTAGCCAAATCTTCCTCTATTGGAGTTGTGAGTCTTTGAAGTGCGTTAAGCCTCAGATTATTCTGTCTTCAGGGAAAGAAAATTAAATAATACACACCAAATGTGGACTATGATGGCTTCTTATTGCTACTGTTGCTTATTTGTATGGTAAATATTGATATGTTTCTTAACTTATTGGCACCTTCAGTTTGCTAGCAGGCAGTGAATTTAATATCCTAGACATGAGCTAACTTCAGAAGCTTCCAGAGTTATTTGAGTAGGGGTAGGGATAAAATTAACAATCCAAAGAAATTATTAATCACTAAGAGTTCCCACATCAAAAACTTATGTGCTTATGTTAGGAGAGGTTCTGACAAATTGGTTTACATCTACAATATCTCTCACTAGTTTTTTAAAAGTCATCTTTTCTATGCTATCCACATCCGGAGGAAGAAATATGGAGTCTGAATGCATAATGAAACATACTATTTTCTCTTTTTTTTCTTTCTCATGGTTTTTCCCTTTTTTTCACAACATGACTAATGTGGAACTAAGTTTAATATGATAGTACAGTTATAACCTATATCAGATTACATGCTATCTTGAGGAGGGAGGAGGAAAAAATTTGGAACTCAAAATCTTATAAAAGTGAATGTTGAAAACTAAAAATAAATTATAAAAAGGAAAAAAATAATTTTTTTTCCTAAAAAAATATTTGCTATCTAGGTAATTAAGGGTTGCAAGCAAATTTCTCTTGCTTTTCTGATATTTAATCCTTCCTCTGTCATTTACTATATTATCTTAGGAAAGTCACTTAATTTCTCTGAGCCTCAGTATCCTCATGTAAAATCAAAAGAGTTAAACTAGATGGCTTCTACAATCCCTAGCAACTCTAAATCTACTATATTACATCTTGTTTAAAAAAGAGAAATGTTGTACAATTTGAATTGGTACTTTTTTATATGTCATTTGTTTCTTTATAGCAAGCTGCTAAAAAAATTCTTTGTTACTAAAATGTCAGAATTTGATGACGATATTTCTAAATGAGTTGAACTTGGGTTCTTCTCTTTTTTTGTCCTGTATATTTTATGAGTAGTTTGTCAATCTTCACTCCATTTTCTTTGCTTCCATCAAGTCTTCCTCTATAGTCTCCTGAAAGATGGTATTCAGACTCTGTTTTTCTTATCTGTCTTAGAAACCAATGATTCTCAATTTGTCAGTCTTCACTCTAATTATGTTACTTTAATTTATAGCATTCTCAAATCTTCTAGCTGTGTTGTTCATTGATTTGTTTAGCTAATTGTTTTGCCATCTGTTTTCTCCTCCAATCAATACCTTCTGTTCTTCATATATTATAACATTTTTTGTTAAGACCTTCCAGGCTATCATCTTTACTTTATCTGTTGTTGCTCATTCTTCATTGATTTTAGCTTCACTTTTGTAAATACTAGATCATCCTTAATTTTTCTTATTGAGCATATTAAGTACTCTGAAGAGTTGTAATAGATCTGTTTTCACAGTTGGGGTTTTTTTCCCCTTCTGGTCTATATCCTTTTGTTTCTTTATACTCCACAATATTTATTGTTGTATTTTGTTGTAGCTTTTTATTTGGCTCAGTCATTTAATCAGTTAATCTTTTTTCCTTTTCTGTGAGGTGATTTTTCTTGTGATAACTTTTGTTTTACTTTAATTTTGATTTTGTTTGATTTTCTTTGATGTTGGTGCATTCATTGCTGTTTTGAAAGTGATACAAGGTGGCTAAAATACAACTTCTTACTCCATCATATTGCCCATCTGATCTTGAATTCTTGAACATCATGCCAGTAAAAGAAAAGTTCTGGAAGTTTCTACAATGCTAAAAAAAACTTAAATAATAAGATTTTCAGCATGGAGCTAGTGACAGACTATTTGTTTCTTATCTGATGACTAGCACAGCAACTCAAGAAGGTGGTCTTTTAACTTGTGTAGAAGTTGTGATATAGATTAATGTATGAAATATCCATATGCTGAAAATGTCTAGATTCCCTCAACTGGGTTCAATTCAATTCAACGAACATTTTTTAAGCATAAATGTGTAAAATCAAGTACCAGAGATACAAAAAAAATAATTAAAAATCAGTCCCAGCTATCAAGAAACTGATATTCTACTCTGGTTGGAGTCTGTAGGTCATGTACACAAATAAATATAATACAACATAATTTGGGAAAAGAGAGAGTACTGGCAGTAGGATCAGGGGAAGTTTCATGAAGGAGATGGCACCTGAGCTGAGACTTCAAGGAAGGTGGGGATTCTGAAAAGCAAAAATAAAGGAGCAAGGTCCAGGCATGAGTAACATCTTGTGTTGATTTCACAAAAGACCTGGTAGTTCAGTTGGTTCAAGTAAACAATATGAAATAAGGCTAGATGGGTATTTTGGAGATAAATTGGAAAGACTTGAATGATAAGCTAAGGAGTTCATACTTTATCACAAAGACAATGGGGAATCACTGAAAATCTCAAAAAGGATCAGACAAGGTCAGATGAGCACCCTAGGAAAAGAATTTTGGAAGTTGTGTGGGCAACAGATTGAAAAAAGAAGAGACCAGAGATAGGGCTAGAAATTAGGAAGCACTTACAACAGTCCAGGTTAGCAGCAATAACAGACTGAACAATGATGGCTTTGTGAATGGAAAGAGGACTACCCTGCCAGTCTTTTTATGCTTTATCCTCTCCCCACCACCATCACATAACCTATGATCCAGTAACACTGCCCTCCTTGCCGCTCCTTGTACAAGACACTCCATCCCTCAACTCCCACGCACTTTCACTGGTTGTCCTCCATGTCCGAAATGCTCTCACTCCTCATTTCAATTTCATGGCTTCCCTGGCTCCCTTTAAATCCCAAATAAAATCCCACCTTTCACAGGAAGCATTTCCTAAACTCTCTTAATTCTAATGCCTTCCCTCTGTTAATTAGCTCCCAGTTATCCTCTATATAGCATATTTGCACATGATTATTTGCCTATTGTCTCCCCCAGATGCTGTGAGCTCCTTGAAGACAGGGACTGCATTTTACCTTTCTTTGTATCCTCTGCATTTTGCATAGTACATGACACAGAGCAGGTGCCTAATACAAGTTTATTGGTTGACTAAATACCAAAGATGTCATGAAAAGAGGACTGGGCAACTGATTGGAAATGAAAAGAGAAGTACACTCTAAAATACAGATTCACAGTCAGATAACCAGGCACCTTAGAGCTCTGACACAAAGAAATACTGGGTTCTCTTATTCTCCCTCCTGTCAACACAGCCACCTCTGTATCTTTGTAGTATCAAGGCCATTTTAGAAAACACTGCTTCAGAAGCCTGGGTTATTTCTCCTTGAATAAGCTAACTACAACCAATCTGGGAGTAGCAGAGTGGCTGATGCTGTCATTACAAAATTTCATGATATCTGCTACCTTTCTGCCCTGCCTTCGTGATTGTAATAGCAGGGAAATGAAGCCTAGTTCCCTATCTCAATATCAAGTTATTTTTGATGCTAGTTCGGCCTAACTCTTAATAACCAAGGCTCAGTTCCCTCAGGGGGTTTATGTGGAGACCTTCCATAATGGACCCGAGGTCCTGCTTGCTCTGGGAGCCTCTGGCTGCCCGCTGTGTCTGCTGCTGCCTCCCAAGGGGGCCTGAGTCATGGAGACACCCCACTCCCCTCTCTCAAGCCCAGAAGTCTCTCTCACTGACCTGTGCGCCTGTGGGTGGAGGGACCTTCATGGCCGCTGGAGATTCCATCCCTGAAGCCTGCTCAGATCTGCTCTTCTCAGTGCCGCATGGCCAGGGAAGGGCTAGGCTCCGCTCCCGTCTGGTGTGCGACAGACCTTTGGGATCAGTTTTTCAGGGTTCTCTGGAACGGAAATCTCCTTTACTCTGTTGCTATGTGGCTTCCACTGCTCCAGAATTTGTTGAGAGTTCTTTTTACAGGAAATCCATGGGCTGTGGGTTTGGAGCTAGCATATGTGAATCTTTCTACTCCGCCATCTTGGCTCCTCCCCCCCAAATGATTTCCTTTTACAAAAGAGATTTTTTAAAATCATGGTCCTAATTCTGTGAATGAAATACGCTTGAACAGAAAGACTCATCATCCTGAATCTCAGGGCCATCCACCTTGTAGCTTGAAGGAAGTCCCCTAATACTACCTTGTGGCAGCATATTTAAAATGCAGAGGCAGTAGCTAAGCAATAAGAATCAGTCTCTTAAGTGCAAAGATTGCAAAACAAAAGTTATGAAGTGACAGCTTTGTGTCAGTCACTCAAAATCACAAAGTTTGTTAGCTCTGACTTAAAAAGGACAAAAATACATTCTGCCCAAGGGAAACCAAATCTTACTGTTTTTCTCATTTACTAAAGCTTCAAATATCAAAACCTGTTTTCTTACAAGTTCCTTCTGCTTGTTTTGCTTATCACGGACACTATGAAATCATTTTATATCTCTTCAAAAAGTTTTAAGTGGTTAAGTTCTGATATGATATGATATTTTAGCCACTTCAAACCTCTTTAAAGTAATACAATCTGCCAAATGTGGTAGTACACACCTGGGAGGCTGAAATGGGCAGAGCTCTTGAGTTAAAAGTTCTGAACTGCAATGAGTTATGATGATCAGGCGTCAGTACTAACCTTGACATTAATATAGTGAGCCTTCTTGAGTGGGTTGCCTAAGGAAGAGTGAATGGACCTGAATCAGAAATTATACAGGTCAAAGCTCCCAAGCTGACCAGAGTGTGAGATTGGCTATGAATGGCCTCTGGACTTCCAGCCTGGACATAAGGATACTCTGGGAGAGAAAGAGAGAAACAGACAGATAGACAGATAGAGAGAAAGAGAGAGAGAGAGAGAGAGATGGATGAACAGATAAAGAGGAATTGATATATAAATATATCAGTACATTAATTAATAAAACAATCCTCAGAGTCCAAATAATAAAAGTATGTAGAGAAGCTACAATATTTAATAACAACAATGACTACCATCTATATAATACTTACTGTATGCCACGCACTGTAATGAGCACTGTACAATTGCTATTCTCTGATTTGATCTTAACAACAACCCTGGAGGATCGGTCCTATTACTATCCCCATTTTATAGATAAGGAAACTGAAGCAAAAAGAGGTCAAATGACTTGCCCACCATCACTGTCCCCAGTTAGTGAGTGTCTGAATCTGGATTTGAACTCAGAGCTTCCTGACTCTAGACCCAGTGTTCTAACCACTGTGCTACCTAGCTGGCAAAATTTAGTATTTAATCAGTAAGTACATCTTTTTCTAAATAGAGGACTGACACAAGCTGTAACTTTTGTCCTATCTCAACCAATCTTGGGAGGAAATGAGATCAAGGTGATAGAGGGGTGGTTCACAAGGAGAGAAAGCTGGGTATCCTCTGGGGCCACAGACAGTCACCATCAGGCTTCTGTTATTGCTGTAGAGTTGCATTATTTCTAGCACTGATGCTCTTGTAGGAGCACAGAAGGGTTGAGAAAGCGTTCCAAGGACATTGTCATACTTGGTCTTGTGATTCAGCATCATCAATGTCCACCCTTCTAGTATACTGTTTTGTCTTAAGACCTCTTGAAATTTACAGACAAACAGAAAGGGCTCCCCTAGGACAGATAACAGAGAGCAATACATATACAGACATGCTTGGTAAGCCAGTCAGGCAAGCAGACTCTCCAGAGCTGAGCTGCTAGATCACAAAAAAGTTCCATTTGAAATTTCATATTTATTGAGTTTGAGTTTTAATTTGCTATTCACCTACAGTATGTATTAGCAACTTTAATATGAAGTGAAATATTCTATAAACAATGTATATTGCACCTGCTTGTAAAAAGAACATGGAGAGCACAAAGACACTTTATTACTCTGGGAACTCGACCAGAAAGTGTAGGAGAACGTGTGAAAATGCATCTAAAGTTTTGTTATTAAAACTGAAAAGCTTAAATTGATTGTACTTGAATGAATGTACTTAGTCTGGTCTTAGTTATTTTGATTTAAATGTCTAAATTATGTCTCCTTAAACATGTGTTTGACTGTAATTCATGCTGTTGGATTTTGGGGGCCATTACTGGACTGTAGGGGTTATTGATATGTAACTCATGTTCACTATTTTATAGGTTCATCTATACCAATTTTATAATTTAAGTGATATTTAGATAACTCTTATAACTGTATATTTGACAAACTATTAAAAATTTTCAGTGATGTTAAAAAAAAAAGTTCCTTTTGATTCTTTGGCCCTCCCACTTGTCAACACAGTTCTACAACAATAAAGGTCATCTGAGGAAATCTGAAGTGCTTTCTTTTTTTATGAGCTAATTAGAGGCAACTTCTTATTGTAATAAATGTAATTTTCAGAACAAAGACTGTCTCAGTCTGATATTTATTTCTCCAGCACCTTAGCACCTTAAAATGTTTATTAATGGGTAAAGTAGCCTTCATTTTGTCTAGTACCATATTCTGCTGCCTTTCTGCTCCATGGATCAATGGCCATGCCTTTCTGATTGTGGCCTTTCCTAAGGCCTTTCCTCTGCACATCACTTTCCTTCCCACAGGAAAATAACCCTGCCTTACCTTATACGCCTGGTGAGAAACTAATAAGAGTTGAAATATCTGCCTTTACTTGCTATACTAGGTTAATGTGAATGTGAGTCCACCAACTTCTCCCAAATTGCATGTTAATAAAGCTATTTATGGTCTGCATCAGTAAGTCTTTATTTAATTCTGTGCTTTTACTTTTGACCTATTTTCTCTCTTGTCCCTCTCCTAAAGGACTTATTTGTGCTGAAGGCAACTTGAATTATTTCCTGTGTTGTTTTTCTAATTTCAGGGTTCTGACAAGATTTCTCTTTTCTCTTTCACTTAGGGCAGAGGTTCACATTTAAATCTTGTCAACTGGGAGCTTCTCCTCAGCCTTACAAGCAAGATTACCTGGACAGACTGATTTGTAATAAAAAAAAATCTTTGGTAGTCCCTCTTTCCAGTTTACCTTGTTTTATGTTACGTTTTACAGACAGTATGGACAACTTTGAAGGGAAAAGAGCTAAGTTAAAAAAAAGACAAAGAAAATTATATCCTTGTGACTGAAAGAAAAGGTAATCATTTAGATATGATGGAATACAGAAAAAGTATATGGATGAGATGCTTCTATTTTTTCTTATCCTTAGGAAAAAGAAAAGAAGCAGGACCCTGAAAACTCAGTGTTAATTGAGAGGGTAGTGAAGAGGATGTAAAACTCATCCCAGGAATATAAAAAAAGCAATCACAAACAAGATTATCTTGATAAAAAATAAAAAGGATGAAGATACTTTAGGAATCTCACAGAAAAGCCCCACAAAAGTTCGATTTCAAGATTATCAGAATTAAAGGATTCTTTTATTCTACTTTTACCTCATCTCAAGTAAAGACAGTCTCAGATCACCCTTTTTAAGATGGATAAGACTGTAATTCAAGACTCATGACAAGTCTCTTCATGGTTCCACTAATATTAAGTGTTTACCAGCACATACAGGCAGATCATCAAGGCCTTTCAAAAGAACCCCATATTTGGCATAAAGATGTCAAGAGAACCCTGTCCTGAACCAGCGACCAAAGCTTCTAAGTAAGAGTGAAACTTAAGCACAGAAAAGATCTCCTATGCCAACAGGACAATGTAGTTCATTGTCTTCTCTCATCCTACTAAAAATCAGACTGCAGTCATAATCTAGGCTCAGTGTCAATATACTTGGTAACCTCTGAAAATGGAAATAGTAAAAATTCAAAGATTAATATAATTCAGCTATCACTTGCTCATTCATATAAGTTTAAATTCTTTTTCACTAGCAGTGGCCGTAAGGCATTCTTCTGGCCTCTGGAGAATGAGATCACTAAAGTCCAGGTAATAAACAGAGCTACCCTGTCAAACATTCCAGTTCCAAGGAAACATCATTAATAGCTGCAATTATGTAATTTGGCACTACCTTAGAGGTGATAACCTGACAACTGGCTAGGATAAGTCACATGATACAATCATCATCACTTCAATGTCATGAATCTTAATAAAGAAAAGTTAAAGATTAATTAGAAATTCCATTCAAGCTTGAAAAAAATGAATTTCAGTTTCTTTCAGTGATGGATAATAGTTGAAAATTAGGTAAGTTATCTAACTGTATTTATTCTTTACATTATCATACAGTCCGGAATTTTTGGAAATTCTGAGAATTTAAAAAGTCTTTTTCAGAAGTCAAAACATAAAGAGTAGTGAGGAAAATGCAACTCAGTTTGTATTTAAATCTTGCTCCAATAAGTATATCAGGCTTTTAAATATAATGTGATGATAATCCTATTTAATGATCATTCTATTTAATAATTATTCTGCACTATTTCAACAAAGCATTCTGTTTTTAATATAAAAAACAATATTGAGTACAATAGTATACTAATTGTTAGTTCAGTTATAGGAATCTATGGAAAACATGATATAATGGGAAACGTGTTGGATTGGGAGTCAAAAGATCTGGACATGAATCTCAGGTCCTTGAGAAGAACATATTTATTAAACACTTATCATGTGTAATAGAAGAAGAGAATACACAAAGGAGAACTAAAAAGAAGGTAGGGGGAGATACATATGTGGTGGCATTGTTGGCAAGTAATGTCCAGGAAATGATGTAAAGGCAAGGTTCCAGGAAAGAAAAAATTAAAAACTCACTTACTGGCATTCTATGAACAGAGTCCAAGGTTTCAGGGCAGAAGGTGGGGTGTGGAGGTTGGGAGAGAGGAAAGAAAGGAGAAAGAGACAGGAGATAAGAGAGACAGCAACAATGCAGGTTTTACCGTTTAGGAACTATCAGTATTATCTTAAGTAAGGTCCTTCACCTTTTGCAGACTCGGTTTCCTGATTCAAAGACACCAAGTTTAAACTAGATGATCTATAAAGTCCCTTCCAGCTCTGAGCCCCATCATTCTAAGATCCATTGTTTGGATTTGAGACCAGGTCCAGATCAGAACCCATTGTCTCCCTAGTAGTATACCTGAATTGCTGGTATAATACTTGGGAGGAAACAAAATGATCTCTGTCATCATAACCTGGAAACTCAAACCTACAAAATTTAACTTATTCCAACCAACATTTATTAAATATCAGCTTTGTACAAAGCTCCAGGCTGGGAATGCAAATATATAAGTGAATTAGTTTGTGTTTATGAAACTATTCTACGGAAATAATGCAACAGATTGACTTAGAAAATAGTGACTTAGAAAATGCTTTCCAAAAATGCAAATAATTTAGACCTTTTTTCAAAGGACATTTCAGTTTGTTTAGAAATTTTTCACTTCAGTTGGACTTGTTAACCAAGTCAGAGTGCATACTTTCCCCCATCTCATAAACGTCATATAAAGTGTGAAGGGGAAGGGAGAAGGGAGAACTAAAAGCATAAATGGGGGAAATAGAATAGAGGGAAAGACATAGATAGTGATCATTAGGGTGAATGTGAATGGGATGAACTCTTCCATAAAATGGAGATGGATAGCAGAATTAAAAAAAAAACATAATTCAACAATACATTGTTTACAAGAAACCCATTTGAAGCAGAGGGATACACACAAGGTAAAGGTAAAAGGTTGGAGCAGAACATATTGTGCTTCAACTGATGTAAAAAAAAAAAGCAGGGGTAGCAATCCTAATCTCAGACAAAGCAAAAGTAGGAATAGATCTAATCAAAAGAGATAAGGAAGGATACTATATCCTGCTAAAAGGCACCGAAGGCAATTACACAATACCATTACCAAACATATATGCACTAAGTGGTATAGCAACCAAATTCTTAGAGGAGAAGTTAAGAGAGTTACAGGAAGAAATTGACAGTAAAACTATACTAATAGGGGACCTCAACCTCCCCTCTCCTAACTTGATAAATCAAACCTCAAAATAAACAAGAAAGAAGTTAGTGAAGTGAAAAGAGCTTTGGATAAGTTAGAAACAAGAGACCTCTGGAGAAAATTGAGTGAGGGTAGAAAGGAATATACCTTTTTCTCAGCGGTACATGGAAAATACACAAAAATTGACCATGTACTAGACACAAAAATCTCACAATGGCATATAAAAAAGGGCTACTGCAAAGAGATCAAAACTCATAATTGCCTTTTCTGATCTTTCATTAGCACAGGTGATTGAAACGTGGACAGTTCTAGCTCTCAAGGAAACCTGATAAGTCTGAGAGGACGAAAGTTCCTGGGTCCTCCACAGGAGTCTGACACACTTTGAGAAGACCTCCTAAACTACTACAATGCTTCCCAGAGAAGATGACTGCCAGGATGAGACTAACTCCTGCCCTGGCTTGTCAAGAAAACATGGACCTGAGTGGAACTGTTCAGACAATATAAAGTCAACATCAAGGTGACATGCTGATTCAGCAGTCTCACAAAATGCTTAATATTTGGATGTATTAAATATGTCTCACAGAAGAGTATAATAGTTATAAATTAGAGGTTGATTAAGTTTTGTCAGTGCACACTTGTGAATCTTTAGTGTTTGGCATTTCTTTTGTGTGGGAAAACAAATAGTTCTTCTATATTTAATTTATATTGCACATTGAATTCTATTTTACTCTTTTTTTGGAGAAACTCTAAACATAAGCCAGATTTAAGTTTTAAGAGACTATCTACAGGGGCATGAGGTGGGGTTTAAAGAGTCAACTCTCTCTAGGAGCAAGGGCTCCCCAAGAAGCAACTTAATCTATGGGTACATGAATACATGGCCTCTTAGAGGGGCCCTAACCTTAGAGGAAGCACCCTAACCTCCTTGGACCCATCAGTGATTTATGTGTGTGGTTATACTATAACAAAGATAAAATAGATATTAATCTTGGCATTTCACAAAAGTCTAGTTAATATTGAAAAATCTAGTAATAAAATCAGAAGGAAATTTATCATCCTGATTTCCTTAAAGCATTATCTTATATCCATCCCATCTTTAACTCCATCTATCTGGCATTATAAATGATCTAGAATAATTTCTACTATATTATTTTATATAGAAATATATCTATATACCACACTATACAAAGTAACCTTACATTCTAAATTTCAGTAATGTTTGTATGTCAATACATATCAATATTAACCTTAATTTCAATTAACCTTAACTCAAATTGAAATTTAGCATTTTCTTCAATTATCCAATCATACATAACTTAAGATAACCTTTGCTCTAATAAATGAGTACTTGCTCTTTAAATGGCAAATGCCTTCTTTTTTCTCCACTTTCTAGCACATAAAAGCAGAAGCTTAAAAACAAGGTACCCATTTATACAGTCCTACCTAATATACATCTTCAGCCAAAAAGACCAATACAACCCTAGGTATCGTTATAGTAGAAACAAACAGGCAGCACAATTTTACCCTTACGTGTAGAATATTGTAGTTACCACACCACAAAAAAGACCATAAGGTAGCTAGAAACAGTTCATAGAAAAATCATCATTTGTTATTAAAAAGCTTCTCAATTATATTCAGCATTGGAGCTGAACTTCTTTTAGGGAAAGCTATTTTAAAACTCTAAAAGTAGACATGCAATATTACATAGTAGTTGTTCTCTAAGTAAGGCATTAGCCGAAGTTCAAACTGCAAGATATAGACATAGATATAATCCATACAAATCTCTGAATATGAATATATTGAAAAAAACAGGTTAAATATCTTATATGTCATTGCCATTACATACCCTTTCTTACTTTCATTCTCATCTTTCCTTCTTTCCATGTCTTACAATGTCCTATTAGACTTCTCTCTTATATTCCTTTATCCCTAAATCCTTAACCTAGGGTCCATAGAAAGGGGTTCATGAATAGATTTCAGGGTGTTCATGAACTTGAATAGGAAAAAAATTGCATCTTTATTTTCACTTAATTTAAACTGACATTTAGCATTTCCTTCAATTGTGAATTTTTTTAAAAAACCACTATTCTGAGAAGAGATCCTTAGTCTTTACCAAATTAAAAGAGGCTTTGACACAAAAAAGGTTAATGCTAAGACCTGTTTTATATTATCTTCTACAGGGCACCTGGATGAGCCTCTAAGAAAGTGAGATAAAGGTTTCATTCATCTGAAAATTAAATGGCTACAGTCACTGTACCAGTCACAATATCAACATATGGCTAAGCTTCCATCTATTATAAAAAAGAATGCCATTGACATACTTAATACTGATACTTTAAATATATCACTAAATATATTCAAATATGTTTTATATGAAAGATAGCAAGCTGGTCATATATATATATATGTATATATATATGTATATATATATATGTATATATATATATATACATATATATATATACATATATATACATGAAATTTGTTATTTTGTCAGATGTTAGAACATCCTCCCCCAATTCAGAACTTCTAGGAGCATGAAATAGATAGAGGTTAAGTGACTTGCCCAAAATTATATAGCCATGAAATGTCAGAAGACAAGTGTGAACACAAATCTTCCTGACTTCAAGCCTAGTGCTCTAAACATGCTAACACTTCCCGTTCCCCAACCTTTTTGAAATATGAAGGTAGACAGACAGACAGACAGACAGACACACACACACACACACACACACACACACCAATTAGGTAGTGCAGTGGATAGAGCACTGGACTTGGATTCAGAAAGACTCATTTTCCTGCGTTTAAATCTCGTCTGAGATACTTAGGAGCTGTGTGTCCTTGAGCAAGTCGTTTAACCCTATTTGCCTCAGTTTCCTCATTTATAAAATGAACCAGAGAAGGAAATGGTAAACTACTTTACCATCTTTGCCATTCAGTCATGAAGAATTAGACACAACTGAAAAAGGAATGAGCAACACCATATATACATATACATATGCTCATATATATACAGTATACACATATGTAAATATATGTGCATGTATAAATACATAATATGTACACATTTATCTGTATATATAATTGGTGTGGTCAAGACCCACCAGCAGATTCAGTATGTTCAGCTGACACAATCTCCACATGGATTTTGGAGTGTGCAGTTAGAGGCAGTTAGATGGTGCAGTAGGTGGAGCTCTTGGGGTAGAGTCAGGAAGACCTGAGTTCAAATCCAGTTTCAGATGCTTGCTAGCTGTATGACCTGAGCAAGCTACTTCACTTCTGTTTGCCTCAGTTTCCTCCTCTGTCAAATGGGGATAGTAACTGCATCTACTTCCCAAGGTTGTTATGTTGTCATAATGACAAATGAGATAGTATTTGTAAAGCACTTAGCATAGTACATGGCCCATAGGAGGCACTTGATAAAAATTTGCTCCCTTGCTTTCTTCCTTCCTGATTGACTTTGGTCTACTAATAATATGGGGAAAATGATCTTTGATTGGTTACAGAGCTAGAATGACATCAGGAGTGGTGTATTTAAAAGGTTCTACCCAGCTTTAAAAAAAAAAAAAAGGATCTTGCTTTGCCATTTCCTTCCCTGGCAGCCTTTTAGTAGAGAGATGCCCAATAAGAAGAGACCACCAGTTCTCCCCATCCAAGGTCAGCACATGGTGCTCTGTTCTTTGCCTCTTTAAATGTTTTCTTTTAATTTTAGTTGAAGGAATATGGAAGACAGAGGATACCTTATGAGCTTCAAAAGGTCAAGAGAACTAGCCCCCAGAAATTGAGGAACTCAAGTCTACACTGGGATTTGCCAAAAGCTAGATAATGAAGAACAAAGTCCTGAGCAGCCTGTTCTGCCCACTCTAGCAGTAGCAGGGACACAGACTCAATCATCCATCAACTGCGTCACATTTGGAGATAAACTTGGTGGAGTGAATGATATATTAAAGTTGTTTAAGCCCACCATCCCCAGGAACCAAAATTGCAAAAAGGAGAGTAATGTCCCCAGTTGTTGGGGGGGATATGTTTATACTTTTCTTTCTGCTATATTTTCAAGTAAATATCTCTGTAAAGATAAAACAAAAATTAATTTTAATTTGTTAAATGCAAACTGAGCACTAATCAATGGTAGTTAACAGTGTGGAAAACACACCAGAATCAGGAGAAAACAAGCCCCCTAAATCTCTCTGCAAGAGAGATTTAGCCTATATAAGAGAGAGCCAAGACTAGAGCAATTGATATTCACACATACATATATACACATGTATACATATATATGTGTGTTTATAAATTTGAAGGTGTTGAACATTTGTGACTATCACTACCTTCTTGGAGGGGTATTTCATTTCCTTCCTTTGCCCACTTCAGAGAAACATTTACATTTTCTAAACCTGCTATCGATATGTATAAAATACACACACACACACACACACACATATATGTATGTGGGTGTATATAATTGGTCTTCTAAATTATGTCAGACTTGTTAATGAAATCACCCACAAGATTCCATTTTCTAGAGACTTTCAAAAATCCCCAATTCTCAATTTTTTCTCAGAAACTGCTTCCATTCAACTCTGATTTTCAGCAAATGTTGTATCACAGTTGGACTTTACATCCTCTTTCTCTCTCCTCTATGACTGTAACCTGGGTTCCCACTGTCCAGGGCTGTGCTTCTCAGAATGTTCACCAAGTGTGTTTTTAACTATTTAAAGAAAAGACATTAACTTACCAAGAACTATAAGAAGAATGTAAGCAAACTCTTTTTGTTTTTTCGATATGAACCTGGAGGGACTGAGAGCTGAGGAAACCTTTTTAACTTTGTAAAAAGACAGATGGATTTAGAACTGGCTAAATGGCTGGACTCAAAGAATAGTCACTGAGAGTTTGATGTCACCATGGGAGAAGCTCTTCAAGAAGCTTGACCCCATTCTGTTTATATTTTTGTGGATGACTTGAATAATGGAATAGATGACATTCTTATCCAATTTGTAGATGTCACAAAGTTAATATTCCGAATGACTGAATCAGGCCCCAAAAAGATCTTGAGAATATCAATCAGAAGAGTCACACACATGGCACTTCCAAGTGCTGCCTAAATCAGATTTAAATGTAATTGGGAAAATTTTAACAAAATAATCAAAAATACAACAAAAGAGAGATAACATTAAATTTTGAAAGTAAGTCAATACAAAAGCCACAGGAATTCTTATGTATGGATGAGTGGCCGTTGTTTCTGAGTGTGACAACACCGGATTAGATCAATATGTTTAACCTAATAATGAAATTTGGTGGAGATAAATGTAAATTCTTGTACTTGGGTTTACAAATTGACGTCATAAATACAAGAAAGGGAAGGCATAGTTAGTAGTTTGTTGGAAAAAGATCTGAGAGTTTTAATAGACTGAAAGCTCAATATCACTCAACAAGCTGTTATAGCAGCCAAAAAGGTTAATGCAATCATGGGCTACATCAAGACAGAAATAGTTTCCTGGAATTAGAAAGTGATAGTCATACTGTATTCTCCCCTTGTCAGCCCACATTTGAAGTGCTTGATTTGATTTTGTGCACCACAGAGGCACATTGATAATCGGGAGAGTATCCAGAAGAAAGGGACCAGCAGAGTTGAAAGGCCCTGAGCCCATGACATGTGGGGATTGGTCGAAGGACCTTTGTTTAGAATGCAGAAAAGATGACTCAGAGAAGGCATGACAGGTGCCTTCAGGGCTGTCATGGGAAACAGGACTAGAATTGGTCAGCCTGGTCCAAGAGCACAGAACCAAGAACAATGGGTAAAAGTTGCGAAGAGTCAAACACTTAGGTTTGATGTAAAGAAAATTTTCTTGACCATTAAACTTAAAAGTAAAATGTTTTGCCTGGGGATGTTCTCCCTCACTGGAGGTTTTCAGGCAGAGGCTGGATAACTACTTATTGAATGTGTTGTAAGGAATATTATTTTTTCTTTTGTGGTTAGAACTAGCTGAGCACTGAGGTCCCTGATAATTTTTTAATTCTGTGATTCTATTGATGAAAAGCAAAGAATTACCTCCTATTGTACCAATGTCATATTGGGTGCTTGCCCAGGCTAGATGCTGGTCAAGTAGCCAATACATGGAGACAGGTCCTGGTTCCCCTCAAACTCAACGACTGCAGCTATATCAAACAAAGTGAGGGTTAGAGAGAGGTTTTCCAAATTCCAAAAGCACTCCAGGAGATCACTGTATTTGTCATGAAGCCTGGATTTTCCAAATTTGGAAGGAAGGGAGAAGAAAACCTCCGAACTCCTGTCTTGAACTGAGCAAGCTCTTGATTACTGTGATGTCTGTCTGCCTTGCACATAGGTAGTTGCTCAGGACAAAATCAAGGGTCTCTTTTTTTAATAAGAAGCTTACAAATCACACACACACACACACACACACACACACACACACACACACACACACACACACCTCTCTTCCCCAATACCAATTCAAAGCAAAAAGTGTACAGTTCAATAGCAGACTAGTATGCAGTGCATTGAAAGACTTTGCCTCTACCCTATAATGTAAGTAGAGAAGATGGAAAAAGGAAAGTACTAAATGTAGCCTGAAATCACATAATGGAAAAAACATACTCAGCCTCAGAACATTTGTAATATTATAGCTGAGGTTTGGATTGAGTTTGTTACCCCAGGGCAAAGGGAGGACCTACTCTTCCCAGGAAGTCTTATAACTGCCACTTTGTCTCCATGTGCCAGCCAAATGACTCATTCAGACCTGCTTACTAAGAAATAGCATTGGTGGGTTGGATACAGCCTCAAGGAGATCAGCTGCCTACCATCTTAGATAATAACTCCAAATCACCAAATATAGGCTTCTTAAAACATCTTCACACATGCTCACATTCATCCAATATGTTATAATAGAAAACTCACTCCTAGTTCTAGTATTGCCTCTGCCACTCACTGAATATATGACCTTAAGCAAGTTACTTAACATCTCTTAGCCTCTATTTACTAATCTGGAAAATAAGGATTGCTATGAAAATCAAATAACATAAAATATGTGAAAATGCTTAGAAAATAGTAAATCATTAACACAAATATAAGACTTTATTACAATAGCACAAATCACTCTTTCTACTTTTCTAGTGACTAGAGGGAATTGTTACAAATGGTAGAAGTATCATATTGAGTAAATTTAGCAGAGTAACTAGTATTTTGTTGGTAAAAGCACCAAGTTAGTTGGTTATCATGGACCTTGGTCATCTCAGGCAATAAGGTCTATTGAAAAGGGTAGAGCTCATTCCTCAGTTTGCTTCAGCATTAGCTCTTGAGATAACTCGAGATGTATTAAAGAACTTGCTAATACTTTGCATAGTTCCAATGTAGTTGGAAAATTGCTGTCAGTTTTTTCCACTTATAAGCAAGTAAAAAACTAGGACATGAGCAAAAGAATATTAGAGAATCACAGAATTTTAGAGCTAGAAAAATGATATCCAATATTATCTGGTCCAATCATCCCATTTCTTTAACTTGCAAGGCAAATAAGGAACAGAAAAACTGTGACTTGCCAAAGATCACAGAGCCAGTAAATATTAGAGGCAGAACAGAAACAATACAATCTGCAGTTATCCACAGATGTCAGTATCATCTTTAAGGCTGGCCTAACAGGTTGAATTCCAATGCAATAGTGAGGCTATCATTTTTTAAAGATTTACTACAATGAGCAGATAAAATACACAGCTCTAAGAGTAGATGAGCACTAAGGAATCTAAGGTGTCTGTTTTTTCTTGTTATAATAATTCTACAAACATTCAATAAGAGGAATAACTATAAACATAGTAAAATAAGGAAAATTACGTTTTCTGAAGTTATCTTCTATGACACTGACCTGACACAGAAAACATTTTCAGAAAAGGAGCTAAAGGGATAGGAGGGAAAGGCTCAGAATGTATTTTATACAATTTTCTCTACAACCTGCACCCCAGACCTCCCCAACAACCTTCTTCACTATCTCCCCTTCCTTTTATCCCTCATTTTCTTCCTCTGACCAGATGAGACTTCCCATAATCTTCATTTAAGAAGAGCGCCCAGGTCGACCACTTTTCATTCCTCTTCAGGATGCACTTTGGACTTCCTCCACTATTCCCTTCCTCATTTTACCCCTCATCGCCTACACGTTTAAACACTATCTGTCATTATTATTGTTGGGGTTTTTTAGCTTCCCTTTATTTATGTGTTGTTTGCCCCCATTAGAATGTGAGTTCCTTGAAGGAAGGATTCTCCTCTCTATTTGTGTTTGTACTCTCAGATCTTAGCACAGTGTCTGGCACTTAGTAAACAACAAATTTTTTTTTATTTGTTGACGTCTAACAATTTTTGGCACATGAAACTTTGTCTAATCGGTATCATTTTCTGAGTTGTCACTAATGGCAGTTTCTGCTTCTTCCGATGATTGATTTTTATCACTTTCATGGATTTCTGAAATCTGAAAGTTTGCATTAGGACCAGTTTACCTAACTAGATGGTGGAGTCAATAGAGTTTAGACTGAGTCAGAAAAATGTGAATTCAAATATTGCTTCAAATTCTTACTAGCTGTGTAACCTTGATTCACTTAATCTTACAATTTCAATTTTCTTCATTTCTAAAATTAAGATATTAGTAATGCCTACCTCACAGAATATTTCAAGGACCAAATTATCTACAGAAGGCTTTACAAACCTTAAAGTGCTATATTAGTTATTTTTAACTTTCCATATATTCATTTAACATATTTTAATATATATGGAAACGTTTTCTCTATCTTAAACCTCCTTGAAACGTAACTAGCAGAGATACTACCATATACTTTTCTGTTGTTCTTTTGGTTATCCATGATTTTGATTCTGTGGAGACCAGGGTATTTGAGCCAAGGTCATCCCACAGCTACTCCAATAAGAATCTAAGAAGAGCACCAGATTGATTACTAATTGTGAAATCTAAAGCAAAAAAAACCATGAATCCTTTTTTTAACCCAAGAGAAACTTCTAAAATTCAGTCAATAGAACAGGACAGGAATACTATGGAACAGAGATGAGCCAACAGAGTAGTTTTTCTGTGGGATTATGGATTCAATCTTTGGGCTCAGACCAAGGGCAGGTCAGCAACGCTCTCTCTTTAAACCAATGTAGCCTTCTGGATAGCTATCAGTCAGCAATGGTCTACCAGAGCTCCACCTAGGGGCAAATCTGTAGTTCTACTACTCAGACTCAAACCAGGGTCTGAAGCCCAGACCAGCAACTATACCCTAGATCAGACTGCTTTAAGGTCACTAAAATTTTTCAAGTCCTAAACTCAGACTGACCCTGTGATCCTTAAGGAACACAGCATTCAATATAGCAGAAGGTCTCAGATAATATAGACCACAGAGATCATAACACTAACTCCAGAAGTGTGCAAATCCTGACCCTAACACAAAATCCCAATCTGGGAAACAAGGCTGGATAAGTGAGTAAATAAAAAATACTCGCCAAATAAAAATCGTGCCAGGGAATGGAAAGATACAAACACAAATGAGGAAAATACCTCCAAAATACTTAAAAGAAAAGCCTTAAAGAAAAACATAGCTTGGTCATAAGGTCAACTAGAATTCATAGAAGAAATGACATACAAAGGCTTTTTTAAAAGATAGTACAAATGAAATAAGAGTGTTAGAGAAAATAGTTGGAAAAAAATCAGGCTTTAAAGGAAAGCTCTGGAAAGAAAATAAAAGAGTTTAATGCAAGAGGCACAAGGTATTAACATAAGATTTGAAAATTAATATCAACCATGGCAGAGAAAAGATAGTGGATTAGTGGTAGCCACTCAGCTAAACTCTTCCAACATTCCTCTCCAAACAGCTTTAAAATAATACCTCAAATCAAATTTTGGAGTGACTGAGCCAACAAAAGTTCTGAGTGAGACATTTTTCTGCCTAAGAAAATTTAAGAGATCAATAGAAATCTGTGAGACTGGAGTGGAAGCCTGTCTGGAGCCCATACATGGTAGCAATATTGGCAGTTGCCCCAGTACAACTTTGGGAGCTCTCGGTCCAGAGTCAATAAGGGAGTCAGATAACTCTTCAGAAAGAGATTACAAAGGAACTTGTGCTGGCACAGGGTAGAGCTGGGGCTGATTGATATTTCTATTGCTTGTGTACAAATCTGGACTAAAGTTCTAGTGCATGGAGGAGCACTTATGGTCAGTCACAAGAGACCAGGAGTCCTAGAACTTTCAGCTACAGCTGACCAAGGCCTATTCCTAGATAAAGACCAGAGTATAGACCAGAAGAGCAGTGATCATACCTCTCCCCACATCACACAAACTTAAAAGCTCCAAAAAACTAATGACACTCAATACTAGCTATGAAAACAGAAGCAACAAAAAGCCTGAAGCTTGGGATAGTATCTCCCAACTCCCAGATGAGCAGAGCCCAACATTAACATAAAGTTCAAAATCAAAGAAGTGGACTAGAAAATGGACAAACAAAAAAAATTGATAATAAAAAAGCTACAAGAGTGGCATGAAAGATTAAGACACATAAACTCAAAAGAAGACAACAGTGTGAAAATGGCTACCAAAAAAAAAAACAGAAAGAAAAGGTCTCAAGGAAAAATACTAATTAAACCCAAACCTAGAAAGAATTTCTGGAAGATTTAAAGAAAAAGATAAGAATAGTAGAGGAAAAATTGGAAAAATAAATGAAAACGGTGCAAGAAAACTATGAAAAGAGAATAAACAGCTTGGTAACAAAGGCACAAAACATACTGAAGAAAATAACACCTTAAAAACAGAATTGGCCAAATGATAAAAAAGAGTCACAAAAATTTTCTGAATAGAAGAACACCTTAAGCAAGATTGACCAAATGGGGAAAAAGCTAATTGAAAAAAAAGTCCTTAACAATTAAAATTGGGCAAGTGAAAACCAATGACTCCATATGATGTCAAGACACAATAAAATAGTCAAAAGAATGAAAAAAATATATATGTGAAATATCTCATTGGAAAAAAAAATAACCTGCAAAATAAAATGAAGAGAAATGGTTTAAGAATTTTTGAACTACCTGAAAGCCATGATCACTTAGTTATGATATTTCAAGAAATTATCAAGAAAAATTGACCTGATACCTTAGGTCCTGAAAGTAAAATAGAAATTGAAAGAATCTACCAATCACCTCCTGAAAGAGGTCCCAAAAATGAAAACTCTCATGAATATATAGCCAAATTTCAGAGCTCCAGAGTTAAAGAGAATACACTTCAAATAGCCAGAAAGAAACAATTCAAATACTGTGAAGACAGTGTTAGGATCACACAAGATTTATCAGTTTCCATGTTGAATGAACAGAAGGCTTGGAATATGATATTCTAGAAGCTAAAGGAGCTTAGATTACAACTAACCTACCCAGTAAAATCCTTCAAGGGAAAATGGATATTTAATCAAATAGAGGACTGAAAGCATTCCTGATGAAAAGATCAGAACTGAATGGAAAATTTGACATTCAAACAGAAGATGCAAGAGAGGCATTAAAAGGTAAACATGAAAGAGTAATCATTTGGGACTAAATAAAGTTAAACTATTTATATTCCAAATAGGAAGATGACACATGTAATTCCTAAGAACTTTTCCATTATTAGGGCAATTAAAAGAAGTCTACATATATAGAGGGTATGGATACAAGTTGATTATGTTGAAATGAACTCCAAAAAAAATGAAGGGATGAGAAAGAGCGATACACTGGGGGAAAGGGGGAGGGGAAGATAGAATAGATAAAATTTCTTACACAAAAGAGGCATATGAGGAAGATCTTTTACATTGAAGGGGAAATGGGGGGTGGATAGCAGGCAATGTTTGAACCTCATTCTCATCACATTTGTTCAAAGAGGAAAGAATATATATGCATGTATGTATGTAAACAATACAGATAAACACAGTTGTACATAGAAATGTAACTTACCCAATAAGGCAATAGGAGGGGAAGAAAATAAGAACAAAGAGGAGGAATGATAAAGGGGAGGGCAGACTAAAGAAGGCAGTGGTTAGAAACAAAATAGACTTTGGAGGAGGGACAGTGTAAAAAGAGAGAAGAAACAAAAGAAAATGGAATGGAGGAAAATATACAGTTAATAATCATAACTATGAATGTGAATGAGATTAGCTCACCCACCAAACAGAATAAGATGGTAAAACAAATTAGAAATCAGAACCCAACACTTGAAAAAGGAAGATCCATAAAGAATTAAAGAAAGGGCTGGAGCAGGTCTATTATGCTTCAGTTAACCTAAAAAAGGCAGGTGTAGCAATCATGATCTCAGACAATGTAAAAGCAAAAGTACACCTAATTAAAAGATATAGTCAGTGAAATTACATTATACTAAAAGATATCATGGATAATGAAGTAATATTAAAAAATTATATAGCAAGTTTCTCTGATAAAGTTCTCATTTCTCAAATAAATACTGAGTATAGAACTGAGTCAAATTTATAAAAACAAAAACATTCCTCAATTGATAAATGGTCAAAGAATATGAACAAGTAGTTTTCAAAATGAAAAATAAATGCTATCTGTAGTTATATAGAAAGAAAAATGCTCTAAAGCACTCACTATTGATTATAGAAATGCAAATTAAAACAACCAAGAGGTGCCACCTCATACCTCTCTGAAATGACAAATGCTGGAGGAGATGAGGGAAAAATAGGTATACTAAGGAAATACTGTTAGAATAATGAACTAGTTCATTCATTCTTGAGACAATTTGGAACTATGCCCAAAAGGGTATAAAACTGTGACCCAGCAATACTAGTACTAGGTCTGTATCCCAAAGAGATTTTTTTTAAAAAGGAAAAGGACTTATATATAGAAAAATATTTATAGTAACTCTTTTTTTGTGGCATCAAAGAATTGGACATCAAGGAGATGCTCATCAACTGGGGAATAGCTAGCCAAATCATGGTATATGATTGTGGAGTACCATTGTGCTATCAGAAATGACAAGAAAGGGGGGAAGAAGTCAGGAAAGCATGGCAAGATATATGTGAGCTGATGCAAAGTGAAATGAGAAACAGGAGATCATTGTCCACTGTGATAGCAATGATGTTATGATGATCAACTGTGAAAGACTTGACAACTCTGATCAATACAATGATCCAAGACCATTACAAAGGACTCATAATGAAAAAATGCTAATTACCTTGAGAGAGAACTGATGAAATCTGAACACAAACTGAAATATAATTTTCTCACTTTGTTTTTTGTTTATTTAAAAATGGCTAATATTAGAAATACCTTTTGCTTAATTTCACATGTATAAGTGATATCATACTGTTTGTTTTCTTTGTGGGTGTGGAAGGGAGTTAGGAGGAAATAAGAAGATTTGGAACCACATTATTTTTAATAAATTTATTCATTTAATTTTAGTTTTCAATCTTCATTTACACAAGATTTTGAGTTCCAAATTTTCTCCCCATCTCTCCCCTCCCCCCACCCCAATATAGTGTGCATTCTGATTACCCCTTCCCCCAATCTGCCCTCCTTTCTATCACACCCCTACCTTCCCTTATCTCCATCTTCTCTCCTTTTTTGAAAGGCAAGATAGATTTCTTTACCCCATTACCTGTATTTCTTATTTCCCAGTTGCATGCAAAAGCAATTCTCAACATTTGTTTCAAAAACTTTGAGTTACAACTTTTCTCCCTTACTCCCTCCCCACCCATCCCCCTGAGAAGACAGGCAATTTAATATAGGCTATACATGAATGGTTATGCAAAAGACTTCTATAATAGTCATGTTGTGAAAGACTAACTACATTTCCCTCCATCATATCCTGCCCTCCATTTATTCTATTCTCTCTTTTGACCTTATCCCTCCCCAAAAATGTTTCCTTCTAATGATACTCTCCTCCTATTTGCCCTTCCTTCTATCATTCCCCCCACCCTGCTTATCTCCTTCTCCCTTACTTTCCTGTAGTAAGATAGATTTTCATATCTGCATGCTATTCTTTTCTTAAGCCATATGTGATGAGAGTAAAGCTTCACTTTTTCCCTTTCACCTCCCTCTTTTTCTCCTCCATTGAAAAAGCTTTTTCTTGCCTCTTTTATGAGAGATAACTTTCCCCATTCCATTTTCCCTTTCTCCTCCCAATATATTCTTCTCTCACCCCCTAATTTTATCCCTTCCTATTCAACTCACTCTGTGCCCTCTGTCTGTATATATACATATATGTGTGTGTGTGTATGTATGTATGTATGTATGTATATAATCCCTCTAACTACCCAAATACTGAGAAAAGTTTCAAGAGTTACAAATATTATCTTTCCATACAGGAATGTAAACAGTTCAACTTTAGTAATCATCATCAACTTATAATTTCTCTTTCCTGTTTACCTTTTCATGATTCTCTTGATTCTTGTGTTTGAAAGTCAAATTTTCTATTCAACTCTGGTCTTTTCATTAAGAATGCTTGAAAGTCCTCTATTTCATTGAATGACCATGTGTTTTCCCCTGAAGTATTATACTCAGTTTTGCTAAGTAAGTGATTCTTGGTTTTAATCCTAGTTCCTTTGACTTCTGGAATATCATATTCCAAGTCCTTCAGTCCCTTAATGCAGAAACTGCCAGATCTTGAGTTGTCTTGATTGTATTTCCATAATACTCAAATTGTTTCTTTCTGGCTGCTTACAACATTTTCTCCTTAATCTGGGAACTCTGGAATTTGGCTACAATATTTCTAGGAGATTTTCCTTTTGGATTTCTTTAAGGAAGTCATTGGTGAATTCGTTCAATATTGATTTTACCCTCTGGTTCTAGAATATCAGGGCAGTTTTCCTTGATAATTTCATGAAAGATGATGTCTAGCCTCTTTTTTATCATGACTTTCAGGTAATCCTATAATTTTTAAATTGTCTCTCCCAGATCTGTTTTCCAGGTTAGTTGTTTTTCCAATGAGATATTTCCCATTGTCTTCTATTTTTCATTCTTTTAGTTTTATTTTGTAATTTCTTTGTTTCTTATAAAGTCATTAGCTTCCATCTGCTCCATTCTAATTTTTAAAGAACTATTTTCTCAGTGAGTTGTTGAACCTGCTTTTCCATTTGGCTAATTCTGCTTTTTAAAGCATTTTTGTCCTCATTGGCTTTTTGGACATCTTTTGCCATTTGGGTTAGTCTATTTTTAAAGGTATTTTTTTCAGCATTTTTGGGGTCTCCTTTAGCAAAATGTTGACTCACTTTTTGTGATTTTATTTCATCGCTCTCATTTCTCTTCCCAATTTTTCCTCCCCCTCTCTGACTTGATTTTCAAAATCCTTTTTGAGCTCTTCCATGGCCTGAGACTATTGCAGATTTTTTTGGAGATTTTAGATTTAGAAACCTTGACTTTGATGTCTTCCTCTGATGGTAGGCTTTGTTCGTCCTCATCTGAAAGGATGGAAGAAAGTACCTTTTCTCCAAGAAAGTAATTTTCTATAGCCTTAATTTTTTCCCTTTTTTGGGCATTTTTTAAGCCAATTACTTGATGTTTGAGTCCTTTGTCAAGTGGAGGGTATACTCTAGGGACCTGTAAGTTCTCAATTTGAAGTAAAAATTTTAAAAGAAAAGATAAAATTTAATAATAAATTGAAATATTAAAAAGAAACATGAACAAAACAGAAGTTAATAAATCTATGGGATAATAAAAAAATTTTCAACAAACTCAAAATATTGAAAATACAAAGGAAAATGAATTGTATATCATATTAAATACAACTGATCTGGAAAACAAGTCAAGGAAAGATAATTTAAAATCATTTGACTACTTAAAAGCCATGACCCCCTTCCCAAAAAAGAACCCAGATATCATGTTTCAAGAAATTTTGAAAGAAAACTGTCCAGACCTATTGGAACAAGAGAGGAAAGTGAATATACAAAGAATCCACCAATCACTTCCTGAATGAAACTCTAAAGTGAAAATTCCAAGGAACATCATGTCAAAGAAATATCAAAGAAAAAATACTATAAGCGGTCAAAAACAAAGAGTTTTAAGTATGAAGGTATCACAGTCATTATCACACAAGATTTAGCAGCTTCCACCACAAAGAAATAGACAGTGTGTAATACAATATTACAATAGGCAAAAGATATGTTTACAGGCAAGAAAAACATACCCAGAAAAACTGAGTATAATCCTGAAGGAGAGAAATAGATCTTTATTGAAATAGAGGCAGTATTCTTGAAGAGGAAAAAAAATGAGCTAAAGAGAAACATTGAAATATGAAGACAGAAGTCAAGAGAAACATATAAAGGCAAACACAAGTGAACAATCAGAAGAGAATATGCAAGGATGAAGTATTAAGGGGGGAGGGGAGAATGATACCAATGTTCTCTCAGAATCCTAATATTCTTAAGAGTTATAAACAAAGTCAAATAAGACAGAAGATCTGGGAGGGGTTTTGTTATGTTTTGATGTTCTTAGTAAAAGATAGAAAAGGGAGGGGAAACAGGATATACAAAGGAAAAAGGTGGGGAAGGTTAGAGGAAATTTTTGTCTTAAATAATCAGGGAAATCAAGAAAAAATCTACTTAAATGAAGAAAAATAGAGGAAACAGGTGTCTCATAAACTTCACTTTAATTTGAATGAGTCAAAGAAGAGAATACACACACACACACACACATACATATGCACAGATTTTGGTGTATAAATATATTCAACTAAACGGAAATATGAGGGAACAGAGAAAGAGAAGCAAGGAGAATAAGAGGGAGGATTGACTCAGGAAAGAATTAGTCATAAGCAAAACAAAATCTAAGCTCATAAGGGAGATTTGAAGAGGAGTCAAAAGGAAAGAAAGGGTAAGAACTTGTGATTGGTATCTAGGTGAAAAGAAAAGAAAATGGACAGAAAAGAGGAAACTGATTACATCAAGCAAAGAACACTGGTACTAAGCACATTTTTCTCCCACCCCCCTCTCTCTCATAACTGTCTTCTTCTTTGGGGGCGAAAAAAGATCAAAAGCAAAGAGATTTTTTAAAAAACATAGGAGAATAAGAGGGAGAAAAAAAACATGATTAACACATATAACTGTGATTGCAGAGGAATGAATCTACCAATGAAATGTAAAGGACAGATAAATGTATCAAAAAGTGGAATCTAGCAATCTACTGTTTACAGGAAATAAAACAGAAATTCACAGAGCAAAACTCAGGAACTAAAGCAAAATCCGGTATGCTTCAAGTGAACTCAAAATAGCAGGGGTAGCTACTATGATCTGAGACAAAGCAAAAGGAAAAATAGATCTGATTAAAAGAGATAAATGGAAACTACATTATACTCAAAGGTTTGATAGGACAATGAATTATCATCAATAATTAATATATACATACATATATACAAATGGTAAAGAATTTAAATACTTAAAGCAAATCTAAATAAGGTACAGGAGAAAACAAATAGAAAAACTATAATAGTAAGAGACTTCAATGTATTCCTTCTAGACTTGGACAAATCTAAATAAAATATAAATAAGAAAGTTAAGGACCTGAGTGGAATTTTAGAAAAGATAGGATAGTTCTTTAGTGGTCATCAAATGGGAATAGGAAGAAGTAAACATATTTCTAAACTGTGTATGGTTCTTTACAAAAAATAAGCTTATATAAGGGCACAAAAAATTACAAACAAATGCAGAAATGCAGAAATGATGAACATATCTTTCACTGATGATTTTACAATAAAAATTATATTCAATAAAATGTCAGTGAAGAAAGGATTAAAATTAGTTGAAGATCAAATCACTTAATCCAAAAAATTGGTGTATCAAAGAACAAATCAGAAACAATAGATTTTTTTTTAAGTAAGTCCAACAACAAGACAACATACCAAAATTTTGGCTGAGATAAAGCCAAACCACTCCTAAGGAAAATGTTATATCTCTGAACACTTTCATAAACAAAAGAAAGAAATAGCAGATCAATGAATTTGGAATTCAACTAAAAAAACCTAGCAGACCAACAAATGTTTAAAAAAAACTAATCACCAGAATAGAAATTCTGAAAATTAAAAAAGAAATTAATAAAAATAAAATTAAAAAGCAATTGAATTAATAAATACAACTAGGAACTAGTTAGAAAACATTAAAATTGATATTCTAGTATTCCATGATTCAGTGAACTGTATTTATACATTGAAGGTAGTTTTCATAAATAATTTTATGTTAATAAAAATTGGATAATAAGATCTAAATATCTTATTTTGAACATGTTATTCATTATACTTTTTTTAAAGTTACAATAACAGTATTTCAAAATTCTCAATTCTTTTTCAACAAAAAAAAGTCTTTGGAGAAAAACATTTTTCTTCTCAAGTTCTCTTGTTTATCCCTAATTAATCATAGATTTGGAACTGGAAAGGACCTTTAAAAAAATCATCTAATTCTATCAATATTGTACAGATGAGGAAACAAGGACACAAACCACTCTTAAAAGGGGACAGTAGGTCACGTTAGATTTGTCAGTTTATCCCTTCCAACCAAATGCTGGTTACTCAGAAGACTATCAAAAGATAAAAACAAATAGCAAAAAAACACAAATATTTATTCAAGCAAAACAGAAATCAGAGCTCTATAGATTAATTTTACCAAAGAATACATATGAATAAATGAGCTCTTTAGTCGGGAATAAGATACAGACTCCAAAAGAGAAACCAAGAGAAAGAGAAAATGAGAGCACCAATAGAAGTCTTTCCTCAGCAGTCCCTATAATTTCAAACCCTAGAAGTGAAAGAGTAAAATGGGATCAGCTTGCTACACAAGCTCATCCCTCTGAGGGTGCCAGTCTGCCATTCTAAAGTTCACACCAATTAAAAATCTTTTTCATCTACCTCCTAGAGGTCCTCTCTCAAAGGCTATCTACAACCAACTCAAGCAAATCCTTTAGGGCACATACACAACATTACGCTCAGTATTCTTTCAGCCAATCAAAAAGTCCTGCCTCCCTCCAAATTTGCAGTATGCCACACAGAACCAGTTTCATGGTACTGCCCAAAAAGGTGTTCCAAAGTAGTTAAATAAAAAGTAATTCAAGAATAAGATCACTAGCAATTGAAGGAAATTATGAAAGACTTCATGTAGGACTGTATCTCAAAAAAAAGAGGTAAAAGTAAGAAAGAAGTGTTTTCCAGGCATGGAATGGGGAAAAAACAAGGGGACAGAAATAAGAGATGGAGTGCTGTATATGAAGAAAAGAAAAAAGGATCAGTTTGGTTGATCACAAAGGAAGAGGAGAAATATGTGGTGAGCTTAGAAAGTTGGGTTAGGGCCAGGTTGTTAAGAGCATAAAAAGCTGAAGAAAGGAGTTTATATTTGATTCTAGAGACAGATGGACAGCTACTGGAGTTGACTGAGTAGGGAAGTGACATTGTCAGATCTGCTTTTAAGGAAAATTATTCTTTCAGGACCTAGCTAATGTCACACAAGGCTAGTTAGTGGAAGAACTAGGACTCAGTGACTCTCACTGGTATACAAGCAATGACAATCCCAACCCACCACAGGATACTCTCAAGTGACAGGAGGCATAAAGGAACTACAGAGAATAACATGGTACAGTGAAAAGAGTGCTAGATTTGTAGTTTAGATTTTGTTCAAATCTAAACTTATATCACCTTGATCAAGGCACTTAAACTCTTAAGTTTAGATTCATTATGTATACAATGAGACATCTAGATTAGATGATCCAATTCTATAATTGACTTTAATCCCTATGACTCTATATGTCAATGAAATTCAACAACGTTTACTGTAAACTTGTCTTGTCTGGATATATGAATGCAATTTTGTGAGGAAAAGGGCCAAACCAACATTAACTGAAGACATTTTTTCTAGCTCAATTAGTTCCTGAAGTTTGACTAACATGGATGGTGAAAAGGGGTGGGGTCATGGGGATTGTATGTATATTCTTCCTCTGTTTCAAATAATAGAGATGAAGCATTCTTATTGGTTGAACAGAGCAATAGATAACTTGAATAAATGAACCTAATATCCTTAAAATCAAATTCTTTAGGCCACTGCCTATTGAGGGAATTGTAGAAACTGAGTGAACCACACTGACTCCATCTTATGACTCAATTATGAATCCAGATCAGTTTCCCTTCTATTCAGTTGTGGATCTAGTTCAATTTTTCTCTTGTGAGAAAACTTTTTTCAATTACAGGATAACTTTATTGTATTGTTTGCACCTAGCCCTGCATGGCTGAGAAGCTAGACCACTTCTAGTTGTGGCTTAGGGACCCTTAACTAAGGGCATAATATATGCTGACCAGAAACCCAGTCAGATTTGAAGACTGACACCAGGACTTTTCTCACAATTATACATCTCAAGCAACTCATATTTATCTGAAAATTGGCACCATAGTGGGTAAATCAGTTCTTGTTTCTATGTTGCTTTGATTGAATATAGATATTTGTGGAGAATGGGACACCTCTTTTTCTGATTCCAGGGCACTGAACACATTCATTCTCCCTCTCCTGACTTGGAAAGTCTCTAATATTTCTTCCAATTAGAAATCAGATTACATAATTTTGTATCCTGACTGTTTTCTTTTAACTAATTGGTCTTATTTGATTAATTATTTTTAATGCATAAAAATCTGTCTCCTCCCGTATTTGGAGTCCAGCATCAAAACTGAGGACTGAGCCCAACCTGTTATGCAATTGACCTGCATTGCTTAATAAAGCTAGGTGCTCAGAAGCTCAAACCTTTGTTTCCTCAGTTATTTCATCCTTCACCCACCAACTAGTCTATCTATGCTTAAACTCTCCTTTTCATTAGAGGGACAGAAAAAAAAAAGCCTAATGTCAATCCTGTTTTTATCTGTTCTTTTATGTCCTTGTGAATTTCTTTTATTAAGAAATCTTGAAAAGGTTTTATCCATTACAGAAGTTTAATAGAATATACTATGTCATTTGACAATCATCATCATCAACAAAGATGTATTGAATACCTGCTAAGTACAAGGTGCTATATTATTAACTCTGGTCTGAGATTTGGTCCCATGGCTTAAAATTAAGCTCCTTGAAAGTGATTAAAAATTGAATTTGAACCCAAAATATCCCTTGATCTTTGCTCATAGATCTCTTAAAGGAAGCAGGACCATTGATTTTCTAGCACTGAGTTGATACTTTTCTGATATAAGCCATAATAGTAATCGTGAAAGATCTTACCGGAGAACATCTACTTTCATGAAGCTCAAGAATAATACAACCATTGGTGTCCCTCACTTTTAGCCCTCCTCTTCAGTAACCCCAATTTGGACTTTTTCCCCTCTGCCTGAAAAAAATTGTTCGTTCCTATCCAGGCCTTCCAATAATCCTTTTGTTCCCCTCATTCTTTGGAAGGAAAAAAAAATGAAAATTTAAAATTGTGTATAAAGAAGTAAACTTCCCACTGAATTCCCAAAAAACATTTTCTCTCATCATAAAATGGACATGTCAGTGAAAAGCCACAACATAGAATATCCTGACACGGACGTATTTTTGCTTCCCTAGGTAGAGTGCCTGACATGTTGGCAAATGGCAAAACCCATCCTTTCCTCTACTTCCCCCTAGGCATTGTCCAGTACACCTGGCCTCATTAGAGTCCTAGACAAAATAGGCTATCAACCTGGCACTGTCAAGCTAGCTTTACCCTCCCAAAATGCGAGGAAGAACTTCAACTGAAACCAAATTAGTGCAATGATACAGCTCACTGAAAGGTGAATTTTATTGAAAGGTATTTCATATAAGCACCAAAAAACCATTACAGGTCACCATTTCTGGAAAACTGATTAATGCTATGCAAGCCAGGTACATATTCCCCTTCTCTCTGCCCTTATTTGTTTATAAATTTGGATTTTTGGACATCAGGTTTTATTCAACTATATCCACAGGCCCCCATTATTTTAAATACACAAGTACAACAAAAAAAATTATTAAAGAAATGTAGTATAACCTCTTGTAATGGAATCTGCTAATAAGGAATCAGTCCTTAGAATACTCTCAATATTTTCTATGGGCAATCTACACAAAAGAGTAGTGAATCTGCTTCCAAAAATGCATTAAGGAAGGGCCCTTCCTCCCTTTTTTAAGGAGTGGGGACTGGCCCTCCCTGCTCAGCTATTCAGAACATGTGCAGGTATTCAGATATTCCCTGATTCTTTCCTACTGGCTTATTGCCATCGTACCCAAAAGACTTTTAATTTTGGTGATTGGGCTAGAAGTATATGTGCATACAAAAGTCTCAAAGGAATGGAACAGTTGTTTCTCATCTGGCACCTTTGAGTGAAGAGGAAGAACGGCTGTGGATCTCTGGCTGGGGAGCAGGGAACCTTCTCTCTTACTGGGTTGCCTTGAGGTTGTGAATGCATGCCACTGATATGTCTTGTCTCTGTTATATTTATTCTTTCCTGAATTTAGGTGAATAAATATCAGAGATAGACCAGATCAGATACGACTTTATGAGTTTTAAAAGGTTGGAAGAGACACCAAAGGCCCAGCAACTGGAATCTGTGGCAGAGTCTGCTAGCAGTTACGGCATACAAGGCTCAGCGGTGAATTAATCTGGCAGTCAAGGAACTACATCTTGAAAGCAAAGAAATGACTTATCCACTGGTTATACCAGACCCAGAGGTGAACTCACTGTGGTAAATGTTTGGTGTTCACCACTATGTTTGACTCCCCTCTATCAGATTGAGTGAGTATATAAAGAGGAGGGTATACTCCTGAGTTGAGGGAGTGAGTAGTCATTTTGTACTTTTGTCTTTGCTGTACTTTCTCAGTAAATATCTCTTTGTAAAAGCTAATTGATGTTAATTGATAATGAGGAGAGACCAGTTGATTAAACTGATATTGGGTACATATTAACTGATGATTGATATTGGGGGAATAGCTCGAATAGGATGGGGTGAATTCAAGAATGATAATATTAAAAAGACACACCCAACCCTTCAAGGTTATATACCTAGAACTCAAACACATTATACAACATAGATAATGTTAATTTGTGGTTTTCTAGGTCAATATAAGTTGCCCACAGAGACCTGTTTCTATTTGAGTTAGACAGCACTGGGATAGATTATCTCTAAGTCTCCTTCCTCTTCGGATGTTCTATGTTTTTATGATACTATAAATCTCCAGCACCACTTTAAATCTCCTACAACAGAGATTCTGAAGTCAAATTTACATAATGAAATGTTTACATAAATACAATACATTTAAATATAGATTATACTTTGTGCTATATGGTTTGATGTATTGTGTTTGAGGAAGAGGACATGGAGAGATCTTACTATGCAAGCTGATGTTGCAAAGCAAAACTACTATTACATTATGAGCTCTGAGGGAGTCAGTTCTGTGTCTTATTTAATCTTTTTATTTCCATTAGAACTTTTAACACAAAGCTCAAACCTTATTATTAAGTAGGGATAGCCATGAACTGGACTTGTGATTTCATGAGTTATAGGAAACTCCTAAATGAGGAAACTGTGTACCAGTATGGGTTAGCCCATTCTTTCCGTCTTATGGGTTTAGGAAGATACCTAAAATATTGAGGGATCCAGTGACTTGCACAAAGTCATACAGTTTATTTGTGTCAGAGGCAAGTCTTAAACTGACATCTATATGGCCCCAAGACCAGCTCTCTGGCTGCTAAACTGTGTTACCATTCTACCTATTACTAAGTACACATGTAATAAATGTTTATTGAAGTTGGAATCAGAGATCAACGTACAGAGTCAGCATATTTGAAGCTGGACTGAAGTTGTGCTAACTATATAACTTCCCCTCTTTCTATCCTATCTAGCAACATGCATTGGACAGTGAACTTTTGCTAAAACCTCTCATCCTGCCAACTTCCCAAAGGTGTTGTGGATCAAATGAGAACATATTCGAAGTGTCTTAGAAAATCACAATGGGCTATACAAGTCTATTTCAAATGATATTTTCTTGACTAACATTAAAGCTGTTAAGACATTATAACCAAATGCCATTGTAATTTTATGTGACAAAGTATAGGATGAAAATTGAATGGTCAGTGACTATGAAATATTAACATTGTGTTTTCATTTTAATTAATCCTTATGATGAGTTATGTCTACATGCTTAGCTATCACTTCTTATAGCATCAGTTTACTTCATGTAAAATATCATTGTAACTACTGATAGGCTTAGTCCAAGCAAAAATTATAAAGCAGACAAATTTTGTCTATCACTAACTTTTTCTCTCTATACTTTTCCTCTGCCTCTCTCTACATCTCACAAGAAGCTCATTGCTCTCTTACTAACTTTGTCCCTCCTGATTAAAAAACCTGATAAACTAATTTATATTATAGTGTTAATAACAATGCATGGCCTCTCCCGTAGTTATCTGCATTTTAAGAGGGGCTGCCAGAGAAAGGGAATTTTTAAGCCAAAGGAATGTATCTATAATGGCAGAATTTGGGGTTCTGTTGCACATAAATGGGGAAGAATGGGCTCAAAGGAAATAAAGCTAGAAAGAATCTTAGAAACCAATTAAAACAAGGAAACTTGTATTAGAAAACATTTGAATCTTCTGTGAGTTTCACAAAATATGTAATGCAATTATTGATTTAGGACTAGAATTAAGACAATCTGGAACAATACCCTAGGTTTATGAGGAGCCTGAGGCCCAGAGAGATCAAAAGGACTTGTTCAAAGATACTCAGGTAGCAAATAGCAAAGCCTGGAATGAAACTTAAGTTCTCTGGTGTTTTTTCCTTTCTACTACAACACTCCCTTACATATAAATTACAAGAATCACAAATTTCATGGTTAAAAGGGACTTCAGAGGCTATGTAATCCAACTCATACCTGCATGATAATCTCTTCTATAACATGTCCAAGAAGTAGTCATTCAGTCTTTATTTGTAGACTTCCAATATGGGTGAATCCACTAATTCTCAAAGGCAGCCCATTCCACTTTTGGAGAGCTATAATTGTGAGGAAGTTTTTCAATACATCAAACTAAGTTGCCTTTTCACAACTTCCATTCTTTCTCCCAGTTCTGCCAAGCCAAACAAGTTTAATCTCTTATTTGGACAATAGCCCTTCAGACGGCTGAAGACAGATATCATGTCTATCCTTAGACTTCTCTTTTCAAGAATAACACAGGAATTGATCTTGAGGTCATTTACCATCTCAATCACCCTCCTTGGAACCAGCCTGGTAATTTCCCTCTGAAAATGTGCCACTCACAAGGGAACACAACAACCCAAAAGTAGTCTGACTAGGGCAAAGTATAATAACTGGACTACCATCTCCCTCATCCTGGACATTATGCTCCTTTTGAACACAACGTAAGATTACATTAGCTTTCTTGTCTATTATATTGTACTGTTAATTCATGATGAGTTTGCAGTCCACTAAGATCTCCATATCTTTTTCAGGTCAACTACTCTTCAGCCATACTTCATCCAGAAAAATCTGAACTTGATTGTTTTTAAGCCAAGTATAAGATTATGACATTCAAGTTTGAGACATACTTTCTGGGTAATTAATCATTTTATTAATCATTCTAGAATATAATAAAAGGGTCAGTTGCACTCTTGAATGCCTGATGGACCCCTCATGGAACCCACTCAATGCTTATATATCCTTGGAAGATTCATGATGGTGGCAATCAACTCTGATTGGTTAACAAGTAATGAAAGAATGGATATAATAATGAGAGGTGGACTTATTCTAATAAGGGTCTGAGGGACATGACTGATCACTCAATCTTGGTCAAAGAGAATACCCATACCACCCAGTCCAGGATAGTCTAGATGAAAGGAGGAACCCACTTTTATCCAGACGTATCTAACACAATGGACCAGAATCCATCAATTCACTTAAAGTAAAATTTCTTTACTGTTACCTGTTCTTTTGAACAGATCTGAGTTTACCCTCTCATTATCAACCCTGCAATTCAAAGGCCCCCTGAATAACCTACAAAAACTGATTTCTGAATGAGCAAGTAGGAAAGGGGAAAACCTTAGTCCTAATTCAATAATTGGTTCTTATTATAGAAGGAAAATAATCGTTTCACCCAAGACTTACACTTATCCCTACTAATTTTCATTTTATTAGGGTCTATCCTAAAATACTAGACTGTAGAGTTTTTTGGAATGCTGACACTGTCATTCAGTGTATTAGCTTGTATGCAAATTGGATAAACATGTTACCTATGTCTTTATCTCAGTCATTGATATGACTGTTAAACAGCAAAGAGCCAAGCTCAAATTCCTGGAGCACTCAACTACATGCCTCCTTAAAAGTTGACTTTAAATCATTAAATGAATGACCTTTTAGTCTAGCCATTCAATCAGTACCAAATCCACCTAACAAACCTCCAGCTTTCTCCCTCCCTTCCTTTCTCCACAGTTAAAATGTATGAGTGACTTGCTCAAATGTTTTGCTAAAATCTAGGTTAAGTTGTACCTAAATAAATGAATCTAAATAAGTATTCCACCAATAAAGGAGTCTAAAAATTTTGTCAAAAATGGAAATGAGAATATTATGACAATGCTCATTTTCAGTGAAATCATTCCGGCTCTCTCATCACTATTTCCTTTTCTGCACATTCAATAACCATTCTTTTAATTATTCATTATGGCAATTTGCCAGGAATAAAAGTCAACTTCATTGGCCGGTAGCCCGCAAATTCTACTCTCCTTTTAAACAAAAATTGGGACATTTTCCCTTTTCAAAAATCTGTGGAATCTCTCCAGTTCTCCACAGTCTTTCAAAGATTCTTCAAACTGTCAGTTTTCAATACTCTGTAGGATATAGTTCATCTTAGTCTAGTGACTTGAACTCAATAAGGACAATTAGGTACTTCTATCTGCTTATCTCCCCATATCTTGAATACCAACTGGCCATTCTTGTTCATTACTATCAAATGATATTTTGTTGCTTATTAATTACCTGTGTGTGTCATTCAATCACCCTGGGGTCCTCATTTTCCTCATTTGTAAACAAAGGGATTGGATTAGATGACTCGTGGGATCCCTTTCAGATCTAGATCTGTGATCCCATGATCTCACTTTGCAAAGCTTAAACCCCTATATAAATGTCAGTGCTTATTATTGTTGTAGTGTACTTTCCAGTTCACAGATTATTCTTTTTGACAGAAAACACTAGGAGAGACAGACAGAGAAGGGGGAGGGAGACAGAGAGACAGAGACAGAAAGAGAGATAGAAAAAGACAGAGACAGAGAGAACTCTACCTTTTTTCCTTTATATACTAAGATCAGTCCTGCCTAATGAAAACGGGGCTGTTGGTATTCTTGGGAATTTGGAGGGGGGGGGGGGGGATCCGATTTCAAACGGTAAAACTTCTAAAATACCTTTCATTTAAAAAAACCATAAAAGCAGACAAACTGGATTTTGAAATTTATGCACAATCTTAAAAGCGTCCCCATTTCGCTTTATTTAGAAATGCCTGGTCAGGCAGGACCCACACCCCGAAAAGGAGCGGTGCTTAATCCATCTTTCGGGCCCCATCTGCGCTTGAGTAACAGGAGAATCCGCTCCATTGACTGCAAAGACGAGGTAATACAGACAGCGCTACACTCGGCCAATTATACGGAGCTAATGAGGTGTGAGAGAACTGCGTGTGTACGTGTGTGTCAGACGGGGTGGGTCGGAAAGCTGAGTCGGTAACGAAGGGGGGAAGAAAGCCTCGGGGGGCTCCGGAGCACCTCCCCTCGCTCCTCCCCTCCCGTCACCTCGGCGGAGCCCCAGCTTCGCGCTGCGGGCCAGGAGACCCTCGGTCACTGTCACACACCGGATCAAAATAACAGGGACGAGGTCTCACTGAAAGACGGAGGGAAGGACGTGGGTAGGGCCACGCGCGAGCTGCCGGGGGCTCCAGGAGGCTGCGGCGGGAGCGCGCGTGGGCCCCTCTCCTCCCTTCCCCCGACCCCGGTAAAGCCCCACTCCCCCGCCGGAGACACGCCGGGATCGCGGGCGTGGGGCCGTGGCCGCTGCGGCCCGTTGGCTCTCGAGGTTCCCCCAGCCGCCTCCCCGGAGCCCCGCCCCGCCCCGCCCCGCCCCCTTTCTCGGCTCTGGAGGCTCCACGGCGGCCCGGCCGAGGCGAGGCCGGGGCCCGGGCTGGGGCGAGGCGAGGGCGGGGCGGGCCCGAGAGCGGAGCCGAAGCTGGGGAGGCGGCGGCGGGCGGCGGCGGCCGCGGCAGCGTCGGCGACTGTGGGCTGGGCCGTCCTCTCACACACTCCCACTCCCACACGCACGCACGCGCACACCCACACACCCACACGCCCCCCTGGACTCCCGGCGCTCCCGGAGGCGAGCGGGAGTATCAGGTCGCGGGCGCTGCCGCGGCGGAGAGCAGTTTCTCTCCCGGCTTGGAGCGGACGAGGAAGACGACCCGGAGCCGGAGCCACCGAGGTACGGATGGGGGCGCCCTCTGCCTACGGCCGACCCCGGGGCCCGAGGCCGGGCAGGCAGGCGGGGCCGGCCCAGCAGCCCCCCGAGGAGGGGGGAAGCACGGGCAGGAGCGCGGGACGACTGCCCCCCCCCCCGCCCCCGGCGCGCTCAATGTCAAGGTCCGGGAGGGGAGGGTCAAGGGCTCGCGAGCCCCCTCAACCCCACCCCCAGCCTCGCTCCGGGAAAAGGGACTCCCGGGGCGTGAGGAAGGAGCCTGCCCAGGTTGGGGGGGTGGGGGTGAGGGCGGGGGCGAGGGCGGGGGCGGGGGCGGGGGTGGGGTGGAGAGACTTCCAGGCAACCAGTCATAAATATTGTCAAACTAACCCTCCAGTGTGCCTGGCGCTGTGTTGCGCCCTGGGAATAAAAGTAAAATTTATTTACATGAAATAAAATGTTAAATATTCAAAAACCAGCCCCCCCAAAGCTCCCTTTCACCAGGGACAGACGAGGCAAGGGGAAGATGCGGAGAACCCCCCACCCCGCTCTGCCTCTTGCAGTTCCGTGCCCTCCTGGGGAACTTGCTCATCAGAAAAGCCCGGCGGGGCAGCCTGTGCCAGCGATCTGGAAGAATTGACTTGTCAGAGAATTCCTTCCCCTCCCCCTCCCTCTCGGCTTGGCCAAAGAAGGATGTGTCACAAACTTCGTTTTATGAGAACATGTTTTGACCCCTGGCGATTCAGAGCATGACTCCCTGAAACGAAGTTAAACGGTAATCCTGTTTTGGGCAGTTTCCATGATAGCTCCTGGCCCTGGTTCATGACAGTCTGGAAAATTGTTCTTGTGTTGGAGGGAGATGGAAGAAACTCGTTGTGAATAGGGCGATCGCACCAGCTTGGGGCAGGCTGTGGCTGTGGTGGGATACCAAACCGTGGTTTAATGTGCTGTACTCATACCTCAGACTTTATTGAAATGCCACATGCAGGTTTCAGTTTGGAGAACACTCAATGTAAACCATCTGGTCCGGGGCTTTGTCTTAGCGTGGAATCTAAATTCAATATGTTTTTTCTGTAGTTAGTCAAAGTACTGTAACATTCTAGTTCTTAAGGAGGAAGTGGTTGTAAAAGGAAAGGAAATTGTTAGTGATCAAATTCTCCAATTAATAGGAAATAAGATTAAGGGTGTCTTTAAAATGTGGTGTTTCTTCAGATTATAATTAGTATTGAAACTCCAGATACAGAATTGTAAAAGATCAACCATATCCATCAACTCGGTTTGTAAAGTGCCCATACAAGTTCTGTCATTTATGACTGCAACAATCCTGAAATCCTCTATAGTTCATTGTTCTCAGGTCCTGTTTTCTTGAAACCCAATATTATGAACCTATAAATTGTTGTATATGGTCAGATCCATGGTCTATTGAACCTCGGGGGTTTTTTGTGTCAGAGGAAAATATTGTGGAAGGAGCTATAGGTGGAATTTTCTGACGACAGCCTCTGCTTAAATTTTTTGGAACACAACTCCACCACTAGTACTGTCACATTAGAATGGTGACCAAGACTGTTATCCCACGGTGGTGATCTCACATCTTAAACAGGTGAAGTTTGAGACAGTCTTGAGCAGGTTACGTTACTGGACCCTGATGGACAGTGCTGCCATCACTGGTTAGGGATCAGGCAGTCAAGTGCCTACTATGTGTTAAGTACTGTATATATAAAAAATGAAAATAAAACAGTCTTTGCTTTGAGTAAGCTCTTATTCTGTAAGAGGAAACAACATATATATGTGGGTAAGTACAAAATATATGCAAAGTAATTTTAAAGTCATTTATTAAGTGCCCACCTTTGTGCTAGGCACTAGGGGTTGCAAGAAAAAAAAGACTGCCCCAATGGGCTTACATTCTATGAGGAAACAAAAAGTATTTGTAAATAAGTACAACATATATACAAAACAGTTTATGAGAAGAGAGGACATTAGCAGCTTGGGAAATCAAGGAAGGCTTCCAGTCTTCAAGTAAATAGCACTTTGAGCTGGTTGAAATCAAAGGATTATGCTTATGGGTTGAATTTATAAGAGTTGCTGTAATAGTAAACTGAGAGCTTTTTTCTCTCAGGCCTAAGCTATCTGCTGAACTTCCTTGGCCTTAAAGGGGCCTCATTTGTATAAAAAAATTATGTAATTAATCTTCCTACAGGGTCAGTTTATAGGACAAATAGGTACATGAGCACAGTACTCCAACTTAGAATTTGGCTGCTACAAATCATGCTTATGATGCAAAATGCCATCCATATCCAGAGAAAGAACTATGAAGTCAGAACAGAGAATGAAGCAGACTGTTTTCTCTTTTGTTATGTTTGATTTTGTTTAGTTTTTTCATGCCTTCTCCCATTCGTTTTAATTCTTATATGCGACATGACTAATGTGAAAATGTGTTTAATAGGAACGAATGTGTAGAGCCCATATAAGATTGGGAGAGAGGGAGTGGAAGTGATTGTTGAAAATTGAAAACAAATCAATAAATAAATTTGGGGAAAAAATCGAAATCATGTCCATGGCTAGTTTTGAGACATTCACTTCAGTGGTTAAAGGGTATTTCAGATAAAGGTATATTCAGGATTCCAGACACTTCCCAGGATAAGGATATTTGTAAACTTGTATATACAGTTAAAGTAGGGCAAAGATCTGTTTGACTCCAGAGGTCCACTGTTAATATCTGATACTTATATAGCCAGCTTTTCAGGAGCATTGTCAATGGGGACAAATTCAGAATGAACTCTTTGTCATACCTTGTTATTCTTCAAACCTTTAATGGTCTTTGGGTGGTACGGTGGTATATGTAGTAAAGAATGGTACTCACCTACACGTCCATCTGAAGTCTTTGAGGAGAAAAGATGTGATCAGTAACGAGGGAGGCCAAAGAATTTTTTAGTTGTTTTGTTTTGTCATTCATACTAAAGGGACGAATCTGCACTGGCCCAGATTCAGAAGTAGGAGTCATTGTCAGCTCTACTTTCCTGTCTTATATCCAATCAGTTGCCCCTTCAATAACTCTGTTCTTACCACAGCCTCCTTAGTTCAGGCTTTCACCACTTTCCCCTGGACTGTAGCAATAGCCTCCTAATCTTTTCTCTGTATCCAGTCTTCCCCTTTTCTAGTCCATCCTCCAGAGTGGCCAAATTGATTATTCTAAAGCACAGATTTGACTGAATCATTCTCCTGCTCAAGAAACTTTACTTTCACGTTTCCAAACTGTGCCCCCCCCCACCTGCCCCACAGCTCCCATCTTCAGAATAACATTAAAACTCTTCTGTTTAGTATTTAAAGCCCTTCATAATCTGGCTATTTTTTCAGGCTTGTTACAATTACTCTTCCCACCCCCACATACTCTGTACTCCAGCCAAACTAGCCTACTTGCTGCTTCTGGTATGTGTCATGATGTAACTAACATTCCATTTCCTTCCCCCAGGCCTTTGTACAGACTTTCTCTCATGCCTGGAATGCTCTTTCTCTTCAGCTTCACCTCTTGGAACCCCAGACTCTTTTCTTAGCTTAAGTGCTGCTTCTTTTCTAATTCCTTCAGATGTTAATCCCAATTCCAAGTCACTTATTATTTTATGTCTCTCTTTCATTCTCTGTGGATATATTGTATCTCTTTCATTCTCTGTGGATATATTGTATCTACCCAATAGAATATAATTTCACTAAGGAAATTGACTTGCCTTTGTAACACACAATTGACACTTAAATGACAGTGAATCCCACTTGGATAAGTTCTTAGACCATATGCTGCCGAAGGTCATTAAGTTATTGTCCAGGTACATAATGATATGATGTCAGTTCAGAGTCTAAACACTTCATTCATAAAGTATTCAAAGTCAAAGGAGGTATTAAAACAAATGATAGTTCTGTATTTAAAGTCAATAGATCAATATTATTTTTCATTCATTATCCTCCAAGTTATAGACTAAAGTACATGTTCTCCATCTCCCAGAGATGTAATTTTATTTTTACAATAGCTAGTGTAATCTAAAAGACTCAAGGTAGTATAATGAATAAAATAGTGATAGAGTCGTAGAATCGTAACATTGAAAGGGACCAAAGAAATTGTTGCATCTAACTCTTTCATTTTACATGTAGGTAAATTGAGTTGCAGAGGTTAAGTGATTTTTTTCCAAATTAGTAAAGTGTCAGAGCTAAGACTACAATCTAGGTCTTCTATCTAAAAGACAAAAAAATCGTTTTTACTTTCTTTTTTTTAAATGAAGAGCCCTAGAACCTTAGCCAGTGATTTAAGGTGATTGAATGAGTCCTCCAAATTCTTAGTGTTGAAATCACAGTGTGCCACTGTTTCTAGTCTATGTAATGGGCATATCTGTTCCACCAAGATCTATCACCTTCCATCAATCCTGTATTTAACTGATGAAGTACCTATGTACTTGCCTTTATTAAGATGAAAATTATTGATAGTATTGTTATCTTTCTGGAGTGATGTATTAAAAGTCATTGAGTAGAGGAAAACATACTGGATTGAGAGTCAGGAGATCTAGATTCTAAATTCTGACTCCACCATTAATTAGCTGTGTGACCTTTAAGCAAATTGCTTAACTTTTCTGAGCTTCAGCAAAATAAATGGCTGGTTGATTGCCTCTTCATGTCCCCTTTCACCCCAGAGCCAGTTTATACCCTCATAACCCCTGTAACCCCCTTCTTGCTTTGGGCATTTACTTCTGTAAATATAATTTTTGCAATGTATTTTGCAAGTGGGGAGAATAAAGAACTATAGACACCAGAGCATTATACGTAATTTAGACTATGTAAGCTTTGGGTACAATACTCTAAATTATATTACTTATGATGATGTCATTAATTCATATTGCATGAAAGTTACATTTTAATCACTTAAATTTATAATTGTATCTCTCAGAATGATAGATGTTATGCTACTGCTATACTTCTAAGTTGAAAGTTTTTTTTAAGAGGTGTAAATAAATACATATATTCACTAGGGTCGGGGGAGAAGAGAGGCAAACTTTTCAAATCTTGCCCAGGGCACTAAGTGCCAGCACTCACTTCTAGTCACCTCTAGTCAATCTCTTCATTTTCTTCTAATCAAACTTGCTTTTTCATAAATCTTCATAAGGAAATGAATTGTCTTTTGTAAACTTTGAGGGTGATCCATATGTCCAAGATGAATTGTTCTTAGACTGAAACCAGTAACTGGTTTCATTTATGTCTTTATATCCCTTGCTCTTAGCACAATACCTTTATACATAGTAGTCATATAGCAAACACTTGTTGAATGAGTGTAGAATTTTCAATCAGATTCAATCAGGACTCTTTTGTGTCCAAGTGAGCTGGCCAGATAAAGCACAGCTGGACATATAGTCCTAGGCTGCCTCAACATAAAGAATAAAAGAAGCTCCCAGGCATTGTGCTCAAAGACTTCTCTTTTGTAAAAAATTCTTGTTCTCATGAATTCTTCTATCTTAACTAATCCATATTCCTAACCTTGCCTTAGGTAATCCCTAAAACCGTTCAGACCATGATCCTGAGTTCACGCTCTCTTGATTTTGTAATATCCTCCACTCAGTCAACAACTAAGATGTGGATTACTGACTCAGCCTATAACCAACAGTACTGTTACCCAAGAACCTATCACTAGATATCACCATTCCTAATTACTTGTAGAAGGAAGATGCCATGATGAAGGTATAGGCATTGCCTACTGTAGGACGAGACTGTCTTATAGGGAGAGCACTATTGGATAAAGGAAAATGATAATCAAGAATATAAACTCTTTGAGGAAAAGGTCTGTTTTGGTTTTTTTCTTTGTATCCCTTGGATCTAAATGCTTTGCATATGGAAGCCACTTAATAAGTATTTGTTGTTGAATGAACAAATACATTACTATCTGAACTACAGCTGGCTGTGAATGCAACTCCATTAGACTGAATAGTTCCTGAGAGAATCCTCTCCTCTCCCCTCATGCAAATAAATTCTTAATCAGTCTTTGGGAGAAATTTCATGAGGTCCTACAATTGTTGCCTAGTTTTATGATGAAAAACTAATTATACCTACAACTGAGATCCAAAGAGTTCTTCATAGTGTTTTGTTTGCTTAGAAGAGACTAGTTTACTAAAAGACAGTGTTACTTGGTAGGCAAACATCAATTCAGTTAAAGGCTCTTTGTAAACATTAAAATACTGTATATGTGTGAATTATCAGTCACTTGTTGAACATCTTATGGGAATTTATTAGAGAAACAATCTTATGCTTATCAGCTTTTTTGAATAGGAGCTTCCCAGCAGGAAATTCAGCTTCTTACCTTGCTACCTGGGGCCTAGATTCAGCTATTTGCTTAGCAACTTCAGGGAGAGTAGACTCTACACAAGTGTAATCCATCTAGTCTTTGTTGATCCCAGAAGAAAAGAAACACTGATAATACTTTAATTCTGCCATTGGTATGTACAGAACAAATACTACTGTTCCACGTAATCAGAAATATCTGGAGGAGAGGAAGGGGGAAGTCATCAGTACCACCATGGAAGGGACCCTTCCATTGAACTGAAGCTACCCTCTACAAAATTAACACAGTAGCATGACATTTTTTAAACACTTTGATACTTGGTTGAATCTGTGATCTAATTGATGTAGAGACACTTTTCCAACAGTACATAGTACAACTTTCCCTGTGATTTTTGTCTGTGTCATGTATAGATCCAGCATAAAAGGGGTATGTATATACCCTCTATGCTAGGAATTTTCTTATAACTCTTTAAATTACAAGGGTACCAACTGAGTTCACAGGCTGTTATCTCTCACTTTTGTTACATAACCAGATTGCACTTTTTTTTTTCTGGTTGTGTATCCATTTGGTGGTATCTTTTATGCCAGTTCCTATTCTAATTTATTTTAGGTATGTACTTCAGCCTAGCCATGTCCATCTTGTATTGCTCCATTGGCCTTTGGGTAACGTGTTGTTTTCATTCTTCCAATATTGTGGTATTTCATGATTCAAGCTTGATGATATCCACTTCTTATATTTTACCAAAAATTTGAGATCATTATGCAGCAGCTCCTTATTCTTTCCTTCACTTTACCTCAGGTCACTCTGGCATCATCTCTTACTATATCCTTTACTCTGGTGTCTAATGAAGAGAAAGTGGCCTTCCTCCTTACTAGTGCCAAGCCTTCTACATGTACCCGTAATTCTGTCTCTTCTCTTTTTCAGAAGAGTATCTTCAAGCTCTGTCTAATCTTTAGTCTCTTCCTACTTACTGACTCTTTCCCTGTTGCCTACTGATACTCCCAAGTCTCACCCATTCTTTAAAAAAAAAAAAATTCTCTGGATTCTACCACATCTGCTAGCTATCACTTTATATCTTTCCTCTTCATTCCAGCTGAACTCCTTGAAAAAGCCTTCTACACTCCGTGCCTTCATTTCCTGTTCCCTCACTTTCTTCCCAACCTTTTTGTAGTATGTCTTTGTGAATACATGCAAAATACTATTTGAGACTGGGGAATAAGTAATATTCCAATTTGCTGTATTGTACTCTGAGTGAAGGAGATTTGCATGAAATGAGCCTTAAAAAGTAGATTGGAGCCAGGTTTGTGGAAGCCTTAGCGCTAAAGAGCTTGTATGTTTTGTCCTGTAATCAATAGGGAATCAAAGAGACAACGTGGTATAATAATAAAAATAATGCCCAAAGGATTTTACGGATCTCAATTTTATCCTCACAATAACCCTGGAAAGTAGATGCTATTGTTATCTGCATTTTACAGATGAAGACGCTGATGCAGAAAGAGGGGGACTTGTCCAGTCACACAGCCGTTAAGTGCCTGAGAATGGAACTGAAGTCACTTCTTCCTGACTATAGGACCAGCACTCCATCCAACACCACTTGGTTACCTCGTTAGTAGATTGAGCATTGAATGTGGAGTCAGAGGATGTGGATTTGAATCTTGGCTCTACTCTTTAAGAAGTTAAAAATACAAACCGCCTAACCCTTCAGGTTCTCTGTCTCCTCATTAATAAAATAGTGGAGTTGGACTAGAGGATCTCTGTGACCCCTTCCAACTTTAAATCCTATCATCCTAAAAAGTTTTTTTTGAGAAAAGTAATGAAATGGTCATATCTGGTTTTTGTCTTTCTTTGTAAACTCAGTGTTTGACACCATACCTACGCACTTGATAAATGTTTGTTGTCTTGACAAAGACTGTTTTAGCTGTATGAAAGATGGACTGGAAAAAGGTAAATGCTTTTGATTTTTAACATGGATTGTAAGGGACACCAATGAAATGCCCTAAGAAGCTAGGTATGTTATTAATATTACTGATAGCATGTGGCACTCTCATACATATAGCAAGTTAAATTCTATCAGCATTCAGTAGATGTTCTGTTTGATATGAAATTTTATGCCACGTTGATGCTACCCTGTTGGCCAGTTTCTTCCAAAGGACATCATGGTTGCTTTCCCAGAATCTCAGAAAACTTGCCTTCACTAACTGTAACACTGGGCAAGTCATTAAACCATATCACAGAATATGAGAGTTGAAAGGGACCACAAAGTATATCTAGTCAAACCCATTCCCAATCACACATATATTCTGCAGTATTACTGAAAAGTCCTCATAACTTATTTTTAAAACTTCATGTAGTAGAATAGAAGGAAGTTTAGAACTGGACACAGACTGGGCAGTTTTGTTACTATTTGTGTTAAATTTATTATGGAATTAAAAAATTTCTTTGTTCAAATTGTCATGTTTGATAATGTTTATGTCTATAACAAGAAAGAATATTTTAAAAAGTGAATGGTTACCTAGCCTCTGCTTGAAGACCTCCACCAAGTGGGGACCCATCATCTCCTGAGGCAGCCTGTTTCATTTTATATAACACTGTTAGGAAGTTTGTCCTTATATCAAGCCTCTGTCATTCACTGAAACTTAAACCCAGTGTTTTTTGTTCTTGACATCTCATCAGATACTACAATGTAACTGTATAAGTTAGATTCCTGCCCTCAGTCCTCGCTTTTCTAGATGAAGCATCTCCACTTCCTTCAACTGATCCTGATTTGACATTATCTCAGTATCCTTAAGCACTCTTGGCATTTTCCTCTAGGGGTACTCACTCTGACTTATGACTGTTCTAAAATATAGCACCAGAAGAGAATTCGGGAGTTTCCTAGGGCAGAATGGCCAAAGCTACTACATTAGATCAAAGGTTGAGTAGTTAGGTTTTTTAGCTTCATTAGCACATTATTGACTGAAGCCTGCAGTTCAGTAATAACCTCCAGGTCATTTTCTTTTTTGTTTCAAAAATTTTATTGATAGGATTTTCTTGTATGTAAACTTCATTTCCATATGTATATGTAAACATATGCACACGTGTGTGTGTGTGTGTGTGTGTGTGTATATACACACACATACAACATATATATCCCTACTCAGCAAGCGAAGATGAAAAAAGAAAGATGAAAAACGTTCAGCAAAACTAAGCCACACCTCAGCTGAGACTGACGGCGCACACAGAGTTCTTCCTCTGCAACGAAAGGAGGATTTTATCTTCTCCAGGGTCAGACTTGATCATTACAATTGTACCGCATTCAGTTTCTTTTTGTTCTTGTCACAGTTACTGTCTATGTTGATCTCATCATTCTGCTTACTTAACTTTGAAACAGTTCATTACGTTTTCTTATATTTATCTGACATCATCACATGTGTTGTTTCTTATAGCACAGTAAAATTCCATTATATTTATGTACCACAATTTGTTTACTAGTCCCTAGTTTCCAGTTCTTCAGTATTATTTTTTTAAGTGCTGCTCAGAACAATTAGATCCTATCACGGTTCCATCAACAGTGTACTAGCTTGCCTATTTTTCTGCAATCTTTTTGGTTTTGATTATTTTTATATTTTATCATCTTTGATTATTTTTGGTTGTGAAGTAAAACTTGAATTCTTTATGTATTTGCATTTTCCTACTACTAGTAATTTACAGTAATCTTATACATGGTTGTTAATTGGCCATTCTTCTTTTGAGACTCGCTTTTCGTATACTATGATCACTCGATCATGGGGAGGTAGCTTTTAGCTATATATTTTTATTAGACTCCTCTCTCTCTTAGATATCAAAGGTATTTGATGCGAAGATTTTTTACCAATCAGTTCCATCCATATCCTAGTTAAATTGATTTTATTCATGTAAAACCTTTTTCCATTTCATGTAATTAAAATTGTTATCTTTCATGATCATCTCTATCCTTTGGTTAAAAACTCTGCCCCAATTATAAATGTGAAAGGTACCTGAACTCCTTTCTCTTCAGTATTTCAGGTTATATATCCATTTTTATTTTGTTATTGTAGCATATGGTGTAAAGTGATTGTTTAAACCTTATTCCTGGCAAACTGTTTTTCAGTTTTCCCAACAGTCTTGTCAGATTAGAAGTTCTTCCCCAAGTAATTTGTGTTCTTGCGTTTATAAATAACTAAGTTGTTGAGTTCAGTTGTTTGGTTCTTTCTTATCTAGTAGATTCCAGTGATCAATTTTTCTATTTTTAATCAGTACCAAATGGTTTTAATGATTGCTGTCTTGTGATATGTGAGATTTTTAAAGTACAATAGTCCAGCTTTTTTTCATTATTTTCCTTAAGATTCTATACCTTTCATTCCTCAAAATACTCCAGATAATTTTCATATGAAGTGCTATGTAACAATATTCTAAGATTCTGTACCTATGGAGTTGATTCTTTAAACTAAAGTGTAAGACTTTACATTTATCGTAGTAATTTAATCTTCTACCATGAACACTAAAACTATCCTTTTTAAAATGACAAAAGAAGAAAAGATAAAAATAGAGAAGGAAAGAAAATGGAGCTAGAAGTGGTAGATCTTACCAACAAGCCTGACCTGGATATAGGCCCATAATAAATTTTCTTTGCTTATTTGTCATCTGTTAATACTTTTTGGCTGTGCTTTGTTAAAGGCACCTCTGTGTGCATGTGTGTGTGCATCTAACTGTATGTTAAATTTTTAATTTAAAAACACTCTCAACATATTAGAGTTGGCCTAATTATTTGATCTATTGAAATCTTTTTGGATGCTATTAGTATGCCTGCTTGCTTTGTGTCATGTGCAAACTTCATCATTTCCAAAAAACTCATCATTCATCAGAGATGAAAACAACTCTGAAATTCAACCGTCCCCTGTACCCTCTGCCCCTAGAGTCCCTTCCTCCCTCTGTTTGGAGTGGATGGGGGAGGGAATGGACATCTAGGAGTTCCTCCCGGACTCTCTGTTTAAAGAGGGACCTCGGGGAATTCACCTCATCATTTCCTATCCTGCTGATCTAAATTTCATTGCCTCCAGAAACTCATCATTCAACTCTTAAATTCCCATCTTCTCAGATCATTGCCCACCCTTGCTGCAAGATTTCATTATGCCTCTGCATGGGTTATCCTCCCTCACTTTCCTTTTCAGCCTTTTCAACCCTGATCTTCTTTAGGGCCAAGACTGTCTTATATTTTCTTTGTATCCCCAATGCTTAGGACCATGTCTGGCATATAGTAGGCACTTAATAAATGTTTATTGACTCTGACTCTGACTTCAACTTCATAAATACACCAATTTTGCATCTAAGCCAGTGAACAAGGGATGAATTTGGAGTCAATGGATCTAATGCTGAATCGTTGTTCTGCCTCTTGCTATCTTTCTAACCTCTCATCCTTAAATTCCTCATTTGTAAAATGAATGAGATAGGACTAGATGAACTCTAAGGATCCTTCCAGCTCCAAATCTATGATCCTGTGATATAATATATGATTTGATATATGATAAACAGCATACAGCCAAGGGCAAATTTCTAGATCATTCCACCAGCGACTTCCTTTCAAGCTGTCTTTGAGCCATTAATAACTACTCTTGGAGTTCAACAGATCCAGTTTCAGAAGGGAAAAACTGGAGAAATAAGGTGCTTTTCATTTCCCTTCCAAAAACGATAAAACAGAGTGACAGCTATGTGAGACAGTAGAGTAGAGCTTGGAATCAGAAAGACCCAGTTTTAAATCCTACCCCAGGCATTTACCTAACTTTGTGCCCCTGGACCAGTAACTTAACCTCTGTTTTAATTTCCTCATCTGTAAAATGGGGCTAATAATAGCACCTATTTACCAGGTGTTGTGAAAACAAAATGAAGTAATAGTTGTTAAAAATGTTTTGCAAACCTAAAAGTCCTGTGGAAATTATTATTATGCTATTATTATGACAAAATAGCCAAAAAAATTCTGTTTGGGGCAAAGTAATTGTATGAAATCACATTGGAGTTCAGAGATCTATGTATCAGATTTTCTTTTCCCCCTTTTCCTTTTAGTGGATGGAAAACCAGGAATAGAAAATCAAACTTCAGTGACTATTTTTTCTTCCCCCTTCATTTACTTCTGGGTTGCTGAGAAATGGAAAACCTGATACAGTGTACATAGCCTGAAATAAAATTTAGAGAAAGGCACTATCTCCAAGAGCAGCTAGAGAACTGTGGACTATCCCTACAACTTGATTGCATTCAGTCTTGGTAAGTAAATTTATAGGGTGTTTTCATGAGGAATAAGAGATTCTCTTTAAACTCTTGAAGAAAAACAAAGAAACCAAGGAGCAAAAATAGTTAGGAACTGGTAGGAAACTTACCAAATATATATTCATTAATATTCTTTAAATCTTGTCTATAGATAAATTTTAATATTACTTAATAATATGAGCTAATTTTACCCATTTAAAGATACACAGCCTTACTAAATTGAAATTCTTCATTTTCTTCTGCATTACCAGTGTAAGACTCCTGGGACTCTTCTCTCAAATCACGCTGATGAGTTAGGCTCCAGATGTTTATTTCTCTCCTTGGAGTCCTAGGGGTGCCTCTGAGGGGTTGGGGTCTTTTTAATAATGTTGGCTAAAGTTCCCACTCTGGTGTATGTCCCCATTATCAGTCACCAAGGCCAGCTAATATCTCCTCAATGTCATTGATATGCCCTTGGTTAGGCTACCAGTATCATTTAACTATAACGTAAATTAGCTTTTTTTTTAAATGGAGATCTACTGAAGATAGTGGAGTGGGAGGAACATTTGGGCCTAGCTTTCCACTATCCCTTCTCCATGTTGAGATCATGAAAATGCACCAGTTAAAATTCTGATCAGGAAAGCCAAGAAAAAATAAGTAATTTTTCCAGCCCAAAGTAGTTTAGGGAGACATAGAGGGCTCTGGACACTGGGGATGGGGTCAAGTAAGGAGCATGTATACAGTAGCTTGGGGAGTATTCCAGCACCCAGGGACAGAAAGAGAGGGCAGAGATGGGGCATCAGGGGACAGAAAGAGATTACAGGGGATCCTTAAGCTGAGTATAGGAACAAGTGCTCTCAAGCAACTTTGTTGCTACTACCCAGCTGTAGGTCACATGTCCAGAGGGGAGAGGAGTGATATTGAATCAACATGGGCCCTAGCTGTGTACTGAACAAAGAACAAGTTCCAGAAACCAAGCTCTGTGTTTCTAATCCCAGGAGGAGAGCAGTGACTCAGTTCTAGTCATTAGTCCAACACATAACCCTCTAGTGGAATAACTAGGGCAAGAGTCACTGACCAAAGTGGACCCTGCAGTTCAGTCACTCTGAACATACAGAAACTCCCAGTAGATTAACAGAGACCAGCAGCATTCTTGAAATTCTCAACCACTCACAAGCCAGCAAACCCAGACCTGGGATAGGAACTTGTAGAGGTCAAATCAAGAAGACAATGAACAGGGTCCCTCTGGATCATACCACTTTGGGAGCACTAAAAACTTGCAGATTCCCAAAGGCAGATGTGAAAGCAGCAGAAAGATGAGAAAGAACAGAAGCATCCCTAGATATCCCTCTTCTCCAGAAGTGTACAGATTCAGACACTAAAATAGTCCCAAGTAAAAAAAAATAAGCCAGAAAAGGGGGCAAACAAAAAAAGAACCTGATGATAGAGAGCTACTATCGTATCAAGGAAGCTCAAGACAGAAACACAGAAAGAAGAGAATGACTTGAAAACATCTACAAACTTCAAAGTAAAATGCAGCTGGAACACAAGCCCAACAAGAATTTGTAGAAGAGTTAAAGGATTATTTTTTTCCCAAAAGAAGACCTGAAAATGAGTTTTAGAACCAAATGAGAGCTATGGGGGAAAAATATATGGAAAGAGATTTAATACGTTGGAAAAGGAAGTACAAAACCTTGCCGAACAAACTTTTTGAAAATTAGAATGTGCCAAATGGAAACTAATGAATCCATGAAACATCAATGATAAACTAGGCAAAAGTCTGAAATTATAGAAAATATGAAACTGAGGAAGAACAACTGACCTGGAAAACAGAACAAGGAGAGATAATTTGTAAGTCATTGGACTACCAGAAAGCCATAAACAAAAATAGACCATACATCATATTTCAAGAAATTATAACAGAAAATTGCCCAGGTATCCTAGAACTAAGGGAAAAGTCAGAGTTGAAAGATTCCATTGGTCACTTCCTGAAAGAAATTCCAAAATGAAAGCTCCCAAGAATATTATACTAAAATCCAGAGTTGTCAAGTCAAGGAATAAGTGCTGTAAGCAGCCTGAAAGACTTCAAGTACTGCAGAGCCACAAGTCAGAATCACATAAGATTTATTATCTATTACATAAAAAGAACAGAGAGCTTGGAATCTGAAATTCCAAAAGGCAAAAGATTTTGACTTACAACTAAGAATAAACTACCCAGCAAAACTGAGTATAGTCCTGCCAAGGATAGGGAGGAGAGGAAGTGAACCTTTAATGAAATACAGGACTATGGGTGAAATCTCAGTTGTTTTCATTTGCTTTTCTTACATTAGTTTATTTGTAATGCTCTTTCATGCGATTGTGAATACTTTGCAGTTCTTCTTTTGAGAATTATTTGTTCATATCCTGTGACCATGTATCTATTGAGGAATATATATTAGTCTTACATATATTTATTAATTGTTTATATATCTTGGATACCAAACCATTATCAGAGAAATTTGATTCAAAGATCTTTCCTCCTTTGATCATTTCCTTTCTCATCCTAAAGGCATTAATTTTCTCTGTGAAGAAGCTTTTCTGTTTCATGTAATCAGACTTACATATTTTATCTTTTACAATTGTTTCTCTCTTGTTTAAAAATGTATCTCCACCTATAGTGTTAGAGATATAAAATTTGGTTCTGTTCAAAATTTGTTACAGTCTGGTTGTTACTTAAGGTTACATATTCATTTAAAATTCACTGAGGAATATGATGTATGAGGATGATGGTCTAAACCTTATTTCTGCTAGACTGATTTCCAGTAGTTTTCATCAGATGAGGTTTTCCCCTCCTAGGTAATTCATGTTTTCTATTTTATCAAACACTGGAATATTGAGTGCCATTATTTCTGATTCTCCATTGTTTAGTCCATTCCATTAATTTATTTCTCTGCTTTTTAACCAATACTAAAAGGTTTTCATGACTGCTGCTTTATGATATGGAAGTGTTAAAAGTGTTATTCCCCTTTCATCCTTATTTCTTCTTATCATTTCCAAGAATACCCCTCATGTTCTCAGCATTATGGATAGTTTTATCATCTTTTTACCTATATTTTAAGGCCTTTAATTTTTCATCTTGGCTTATTGCTGATACAAGCATTTCTAGAACTATATCAGTTAAAGATAGGAAAAGGTTCTAGTGTATCCCCATTGCAAATTATGTTTAGTTTTGGTTTTAGATACTTTTTATGATATTAAAAAAGCTTCTTCTGCGCTTATACTTAGCAAGGTTTAGTATTTTTGTTTTTAGTATAAAAGAATGCTAAAATTGGTCAGAGGCTTTTTTAGCTTGTATTGAAATGATTGTGTGGTTTTAGATGCTTGGGTTTTTCATACATTTAATTATATTGTTTTCGTATTGTTGAACATCTTTGCATCTCTGATATAAATCCTTTGTGGTCATAATGAATGTTTTCTTAGATGAATCACTAAAGTCTGATAAGATTTTGTTTAAAATATGAGTCAGTATATATTAGTGACATTAGGTTATAGTTTTTGTTCTGTGTTTTGTCCTTCCCTGGTTTAGTTAGTAGGTTTATATTTGTCTCATTGCAAGATTCTAATAGGGTGCTTTCTTTTCCAGTTTTTGAGAATAATTTGTAGAGTACTGGTACTAATGGTTCCTGAAAAATTTGATAGAATTCTTCTGTGAATTCTTTAGGACCAGGTTTTCTAAACCCTTTGATATTTCTTTTATAGCTAGATCTTTTTCCTTTTTGAGAATGGATTAAGATCTCTATCTGACCTTCTTATAGTATGAATATTTTATTCTTTGAAAGTGTTCCTCTGTTTCCTCTTTTTCTCCATTTTGTTAGCATATAGTTGTGCATAATATGCTCTTATCATTTTTATTTATCAGCATTCATGTGGAGATGTGCAGTAGGTACTTGGTAATATACTGGAGTTCAGGGGAAAGATTAGGACTAGATACGTAGATTTGGAAGTCGTCAGAATAGAGATGACAGTTGAACCAGTGGGTACTGTTGTAATTACTAAGGGAAAATATGTAGAGAGGGAAGAAAAGAGAACCTAGGACAGAAACTTGGGGGAGGCCTACCTGTGTCTTGTGGATGAAAAAAGGAGTTTCAGAAGAAACAATCAGAAAGAAAACCAATAGGGTAGAAAGAGAACCAGTAAAGAGCCAAGGGAGGAGAGAATGTCCAGGAAGGAAGGATAAGTGGTGGATCAGACAGATTGTGCATTTATTGAGCGCTTGCTGTGTGTGATCATCTCTGCCTCAGGAGGCAGGTGGTATGCTTCACCAGTCTTCTGGAATCATGATTGGTTATTACATGATCAAAGTTGTTGGTTTTTATGGTGTTGTTATCGTACAAATTGTTCTACTGATTTATAATGCCAGTGCAGTGCCCACAGCAGCCACTGTGCATATGCTTGTATATTTCCAAGGTAAATTCGCAAAATATTAACTCTCTTCCTCAAAGACAAAACCGAGACATTTATTCAAACACAAAAAGCCAAATCCATCAAGGTAACAACAAAATCTATATACATTATCAGTGCAGGCGGTATGGCCATCCCCAGGCCTTCTTTATGTTAGGCCTTTTCCCCAAACAAGCTCCCTTAGGCAAAGTCACTGCCTCTCTCACTTAGGCTAGCTACTCAGCTCTGTTCTGCCTGCTCTCTCCCTCAGCTCTGCTCTTCCAGGGCCAACCTTTTGGCAAGCTCCTCCCCCCATTGGCTCCATGTGACTCAGACTGTGGACTGGATCAGAGCTCAACACAGGTCATATGGACCTGTTAGGGGGCAGGGAATATCTGCAAATTCCCTACATGAGTACATGATTCTGCTCACTTTACATCAGTTAATGTGCCTTCTCTTGTTTCTTTGAAACTGTTTCGTTCATCATTTCTTACAGGATAGTAGTGTTCTATTATATTTGTTTACCATAATTTGTTCAGCATTTCCCTAATTGAGGGGTATTCTTTCGGTTTCCAGTTCTTTGCTACTTCAAAAAGAGCTACAATTTTTTAAAAACTACGAGTTGTTTTCCTATTTCTTTAATCTGTTTTGTCTATAGATCTAGTAGTAGTATCATTAGGTTAAAAACTATGCGTAGTTTAATAAATTTGGGGCAGAATTCCAAATTGCTTTTCAGAGTGGCTAGACCCAAGTCAAAACTTCACCAATTAATTAAATATTAATTAAATTAATTAATTAGATATTAATATGCCTTTTTTCCCTTCAGCTCCTTCAGAATTTCTCGGTGTTTTTTTATGTCAGCTTTGTCAGTCTGAGTATGGGATGAAACCTAAGAGATGCTTTAATTAGCCTTTCTCTAATATTAATTGTTATCTGATTCAAGGCAGTTATGTGGCACAGTCAGTTAAACAGTGGGCCCACAGTCCAGAAGACCTGAGTTCAGACCCATGCTCAGACATGCTCACTAGCTGAACGTGGGCATATTAACCTCTCTGCCTCAGTGTCCTCAGCTTTAAATGAAGATAATGATAACACCTGCCTCTTGGTGGAGGATCAGATGAGATCTTGTCAAGCACTTACTACAGTGCCTGGCACATAGTAGGTGCTGAATAATCATCTATTTCATTTTTTATTAGTTATTTTGAGCATTTTTTCATAGGCTTGTAATAGCTTGAATTTCTTCCTTTGTAAAATGGCTCCTTACAAATTTGAAATCAGTTTCTTACTTCTCTTGAAAATGAGACTTTTGTCAGAGGAACTTAACTGCAAAGAATTTTTTTCCTAGATACCTGTTCCTTATTTTTTTTCCTGAACCTGAATTGGCCTTGTTTATGTAAAAATTTTTAAAATTTTCTGTAACCGAAACTGTCCATTTTATCTTCTCTGATCCTTCCTGTTCTTTGTTTTGAAATGAACTGATCTCCTAAATAGATATGAAAGGTTGTTTCTCCCTTTCATCTGTTAATTTGTTTATTAACATCTTTAAAATGTTATTAACCAGTTTATATTCTAGATCTGTATTGCCATTGGCTACCAAATCTCTCAGCTTGGTAAATAAGTCTTAAAAGTGTTTGCTGACCAAGGTGTTTTTTAGATTCATTTGGGCTCTTTGTCATATCCATTAAGCCTAAGTTGGAAATCATTGTAAAATGATATTTAATGCCCTTTCTTTCATGCAGTTTTTTGGCAACAGTTAATCAAATATTTATTAAGCACCTACACTGTGACAGGTGCTGGGAATACAGGCAAAAATGAAAGTTCCTACCCTAAAGGAACTTTCTATCAGGAGAGAGAATCATTTTATGAGAGACAATATCTGTGTATAAATATATATATATATATATATATATATGGAGAGAAAACATGTATGTTTAAGTGTACATAAAATATATGCACAGCAATTTACAGGATGGGGGTACTTGCATCTTGTTGCAGGGAGGGGATCAGGAAAGGCTTCATGTGGAAGATGATCTTTAATCTGTTTTGAAAGAAAAAAGGGATTCAAAAACTACTGGTGAGTGTAGGGAGTGCATTCAAGGTATGGGAACAGCCACTGAAAGGCATGGATTTGGGAGATAGAAATGCAGTATATGAGGAACAGCCAAGAAGGCCGCTAGTCTGGTTGAACTCAAGAGTGTAGGAAAGGAAAGCAATGTGTAATAATAGCAAAACTAGAAAAGAGTATATTGGGGTCAGGTTGGGAAGAACTTTAAAATTCAACAGAGAAATTTATATTTGATAACTAGAGAAAATAGAGAACCATCTATAGGGGGTCACATGGTGAGACTGATGGTTTAGAAAAAAACCATTTTAGCACCTGTGTGGAGGATGGATTGCAGTGGAGAAAGAATTGAGGAACAATAGCTTGTTTAAATGGGTCAGGTCAGACCAGAGTTATTTTCATTTCATGCTATATCTTTCTTTTCTTTTATCCTTTTATTTAACTGCATTGGTTTTTAGCTTTGCCCTAACAAAACGATGGTCTTATTATTGTACACAGACCTAACTACTACTAAAATGATGCCCACATCAGTAACTAGTACTTTCCTATCAACATTTATTACTTGTGTGATGTTGAGGAAATCACTTTATCTTACTGGGGCCTCATTTTCTTTATCTGTAAAATGAGGGGGTGGATTAGCTAGGTCCTGAGGACTCCTTCAATTCTTATCTATGATGCTAAGATAAAATAAATTTCATTTTTATTGTTATTTGGGGTTTGATGCATATAGCTTCCAGACTCTCTCTTCATGATCTGTAAACAAAATGTTTCTGTGTGTTCTACATACCTTGACCCTTTTTTTATTCTTTTCCAACATTTTTGCCATACTCCCCTGTACCAACCTGTGCTTTGATGTAACTGAATACTCTATATTGTATATTGGAGATTTTATTATTTATTTTTAACTTTTTATTTTTAAGCTTTGAATTCTGAATTCCCTCCCTCAAGCCCCTCCTCCATCCATTGATAAGGTAAAAAATGTGATATCAATTTTTCATATGAAATTTTGCAAAATATATTTCCATATTAGCCATGTTATCCCACCCAAAAGCAAGGAAAATAAAGTGTAAAGATCAGTCTGCACTCATACTTCATTGGTACTTTCTCTGGAAGGAGATAACATTTTTCATCATAAATCCTTTGGAAAATTGTCTTGGATCATTGTATTGATCAAAGTAGCTAAGTCATGGTTGATCATTGTACAAGATTGCTGTTAGTAGGTACAGCGTTCTTCAGGTTCTATTTACTTTAATTCATTCATAGAAATCTTCTCAGGTTTTTCTGAAACCCTCCTACTATTATTTCTTATGGCACAATCATCACATCACAATCATATATCACCATTTATTCAGCCATTCCCCCAGTTAATGGGCATCCCTTCAGTTTCTAATTCTTTGCCACCCCAAAAAGAGCTACTTTTGATATTTTTGTGCATGTACTCCTTTTTTTTTTCTTTAATCTTTTTGGGATACAAACATAGTAGTAGTATTAGTGGATCAAAGAGTATGAACCATTTTATAACCCTTTGGGCATAGATCCAAATTGCTCTGCAGAATGGCTGGATCAGTTCACAAAACTCCACCAGCAGTGCATTAATTAGTGTCCCAGTTTTTCCACATTCCCTTCAACATTTCTTCATCTTGTTTTTGTTTTTGATATGCTCAATTATGCTGATAGTTTTCCTAATATTGAACCAGGCCTGTGTTTTTGGTCATGGTGTATGTTGTGGCATGATATGTTGTTGCTTTAATCTTCTTGCTAGGGTTTTATTTAAATTTTTTTGCATCAGTATTCATTAGGGAAATTGGTTTGTAGTGTTCTTTCTTTGTTTTTATTCTTCCTGATACCTTTAGGTATTAGCAAGATACTTGTGGAATTTGGTAGCACTCCTTCTTTGCTTATTTGGAATTAATTATGTTCTTTAAATATTTGGTAAAAGTCACTTGTGAATCCATTTGGTACTGAGGCTTTTTTCTTAGAGTGCTCATTTATGGCTTGTTCAATTTCATTTTCTAAGATGGGGTTATTTAAGTATTTTGTTAATCTGGGCACTTTATAGTTTTGTAACTATCTATTTAGGTTGTCAAATTTATTGTCGTATAATTGGGCAGAATAGCTCCTAATAATCACTTTAATTTCATCTTCATGTGCACTCACCCTTTTCATTTTTGATACTGGTAATTTGGTTTTCAGTTTTTAAGCAACTAAACAGTAGTTTATCTATTTTATTAGTTTTTTCATAAAATCAGCTCCTAATTGTATTTATTTATTCAATGTGTTGAGTTGTGGGGTTTTTTTTACTTTCAGTTTTATTAATCTCTCCTTTGATTTTTCAGGATTTGCAGTTTGGTGTTTAATTGGGAGTTTTTAATTTGTTCTTTTTCCAGGTTATTATTTGTTCTTTCTATATTTTACTGGTATGTTTGGAGGTATAAATTTTCCCCTGAGTACTACTTTGGCTGCATCCCACAGATTTTGCTGTGTTTTCTTGTTGTTGTCATATTTAATTAAATTATTTATTGGTTTGCTAGGTAGGTGATTCTTGTAATTCTGGCTCCTTTGCCTTCCATAACATTATATTCCAAGCCCTCTGCTCATTTAATATGAAAACTGCTTACATCTTGTGTGATCCTGACTATGGTTCCACAATATTTTAATTGTTTCTTTCTGATTACTTGAAGTATTTTCTCCTTGACGTGAGAGCTCTGGAATTTGGCTATAATATTCCTGGGAGCTTTCATTCTGGCATCTCTTTCAGGAGGTGATCATTGTATTCTTTCCATTTCTATTTTACCTTCTGGTTCTAGGATATCAGAGTAGTTGTTTGGTTGTTGGTTATTTTGTTGTTTTTTTTTTTTAATAATTCCTTGAAATGTGATGTCCAGGTTCTTTTTTTGATCATGACTTTAAGGTAGTCTAATAATTCTTAAATGATCTCTACTTAGTTTGTTTTCAAGGCCACTTGTTTTTGGAATGAGGTATTTTTCATTTTCTTTTTCTTCATTGCTTTGACTTTTGCTTCATTGTTTCTTGATGTCTCATGAAGTCATCAGCTTCCACTTCTCAATTCTAATTATTAAAGAATTATTTTCTTCAGTGAGCTTTTGTACCTTCTTTTCCATTTGGCCAGTTATACTTTCCTCAGTATGTTTGTGCCTCTTTTACCAAATTGTTGACTCTCTTTTCATAATTTTCTTCAATCATTGTCATATCTTTTCCCAGTTTTTCCTCTATCACTCTTATTTGATTTTTAAAATCCTTTTTGAACTCTTCTAGGAATTCTTGTTGGATTTGTTTCTTTTTTTTTTTTTTGAGGCTTTGCTTGTAGCTCTTTTGACCTCATTGTCTTCTTCTGAGTTTGTGTTTCAGAAAGGAATAGGAGAAATGATAGGTTTTAGCTGTGTTAATAATTGTTCGAGACACACTGATTATGTGACTCTGGGCAAGTCACTTAACTCCTCTGTCTTTCTATTTCCTTATTTGTAAAATATGGGTATTATACTCAACAGGAAGCTAGCTGGAGCTCAGTGCATAGAATACTGGACTCAGGAAGACCTAGGTTCAGATCCAGCCAGAGATATTTATTAGCTATGTGACCCTAAGCAAGTAACTTAACCTCTATTTTCCCATCTCTTCAACTGTAAAATGAGAATCGTACTAGCACCTACTTCCCAGGATTGTTGTAATAAATGAACTAATATTTGTACAAGAGCCTAGTATAGTGCCTAGCCTGTAGTAGGTGCCATGTAAATACTTATTCTCTCCATGGCCTCCAAGGTTCCTTTCTACTCTAACTCTGCTCTATTTTTGATATTTACTAATGACATTTAGTTCTCATTCCTGTGATTAGATGTTACCCTTTTTTACTTTTTAAAAATATTCCCTGAGTACATGAGTTCCAAGATCAATTTTTTTCAGAAGTATATTAAACCACACCTTTTGCAACAGGGTATTTTTTCTTCCCTGAAATGCCAAAAACGTCTCCACCAATGATTCTCTAGAATTCCTTGTAAAACAAAAAAGTTGGTGGAACAAAGCTTTGTCTTCATAAACATCAAAATATTATCAGTTTTAGTCTATAGAACCGTCGTAATAATATGCTAATAAAATACCATGTTCACCTAAGTTGAAAATCCCACTTTTTTTTTTTAAAGGAAACTGTAGTTTATGAAAGATGAAGCTTTCAGCTTCTCAATATCTATTCTCAGATTTAATTGTTTTTTCTCTGCAAGTTTTTTTTTATTTTTACATTCTAAATTTATTTATTTTAAGTTTTCAACAGTCGTTTCCACAAAATTTTGAGTTCCAAATTTTCCCCCATCTCTCCCCTCCCCCCAACCCAAAGTGCCAAGCATTCTAATTACCCCTACCACCAATCTGCCCTCCCTTCTAATATCCCTCCCTTCCCTTATCCCCATCTTCTCTTTTGTCCTGTAGGGCAAGATAAATTTCTATACCCCATTACCTGTATTTCTTGTTTCCCATTTGTATGCAAGAACAATACAGTTGTTCCTAAAATTTTGAGTTCCACCTTCTCCTCCTTCCTCCCTCCACACCCGTCCCCGTTAGGAAGGCAAGCAATTCAATATAGGCCATATCTGTGTAGTTTTGCAAATGACTTCCATAATAGTCATGTTATGTAAGACTAACTGTATTTCCCTCCACGCTATCCTGCCCCCCATTTCTTCTATTCTCTCTTTTGACCTTGTCCCTGCCCAAGAGTGTTGACTTCTAATTGCTCCCTCCTTCTATTTCCCCCCTTCCCTCATCCCCCCCACCCTACCCCCCACCCTTCTCCTCCACTTTCCTATATTGTAAGATAGGTTTTCATACCAAAAATGAGTGTGCATTTTATTCC
>CM053771.1:275350143-275417072 GCA_028658325.1 Potorous gilbertii | reverse complement strand
GGACAGGATCAAAAGAGAGAATAAAAGCAATGGGGGGCAGGATAGGATGGAGAGAAATAGAGTTAGTCTTACACAACATGACTATTATGGAAGTCATTTGCAAAACTACACAGATATGGCCTATATTGAATTGCCTGACTTCCCAAAGGGATTGGGTGGGGAGGGAGGGATGGGGAGAAGTTGGAAGTCAAAGTTTTAGGAACAACTGTTGAGTATTGTTCTTGCTACTAGGAAATAAGAAATACAGTAATGGGGAATAGAAATATCTGGCCCTACAGGACAAAAGAGAAGATGGGGACAAGAGAAGGGAGGGATGATAGAAGAGAGGGCAAATTGATAATAGGGGAGATTAGAATGCTGGGTGTATTGGGGTGGAGGGAAGAGGACAAATGGGGAGAAAATTTGGAACCCAAAATTTTGTGAAAATGAATGTAAAAAGTTAATTAAACTTTTTAAAAAGTTAAAAAAAAAACTGGGAAAGGAAGAGAGTGAGGTCAAACTAGGAATAGTGTCCTGGAAAAGCACTGAAGGATGGAAATCTTGGTTAGGGGAAAACTTGGGTTTAGGGAGAGTAAACTCTAGGGAGATATTGAATAATAGGAAGTATCAAATAATCAGACAAGTAATTTCAGAATCTTTTTATCATGAAAATTTCTCAATGATATGGGGAATGGCATAATCACATATATGATAATTCCTATGTGTACACAGCTGATACATAATGAAATTTTAAGTCATATAAGTTGACATACTGAAAGAACAGGTTGTTTGGAGGAGCAGCAACATAAATATATATATATATGTATGTATGTATGTATGTATATATGCATTAAAATCCCCTAGTATAAGGCTAGAGGTTGATGTGGTATGGAGAGGATGATGGTAAGCCAAGTGATTAATTCTTTGAAAAAGAATGACCTTGTAGCCGGAAGATAAATGCTATAAGAATCTGGATAGAGTAATATATTTGAATGGAATGAACTTCAAAGGAAAAGAGTTTAGACTTGATTCAGTAGGCAAGATCCATAAGAGAACATAATATAGCATCCTACAGAATTCATTGGAGGAAAGTGAGGCTGTAGAAAGAAATAACAGCTTGCAGATAATTGTAGTAATCCAGAGTTGAAGTGATGCTATATACTGAATAATGATAAAGGCATAAGAAACACTGCAAAAAAAGAAAGAGTTGTCAAGATATTGGGACCATTTGAATCAAAAACACTGAAGCAGTGTGTAGTGTCTTTGATTTTGTCATTGTGTAACTTGAGAAGTAAAGGACAAAGAAGAATTACAAGTTGCTTTAGCTCTCCTAGTATGAAAATATATTTGCTCTTAATTATTTCTCACTTGTTTTTCATTTTTTTGTTTTATTCCAGGTTACCCACTCACTCATGGAAAAATGGAACATTCCCACCCTTGGAGAATTCAACTCTCACAGCATTTAGAGCTTACTCTAAGTCATCTAGCTTCCATTTTAACGTCATAGAACTTGAAGAACTGAAACAAGATATTATGTTTTTTAAAACAACCAACTTGAGAATGACTTTGTGAATTACCATGACATAAACTGTCTTGTCCAGAAAGGTTGAGACAAACAATGTATGCTATGCCCAGGACTAGTAGTGTCTTCTGCAATGTGACTTTTCATTCAAATTCACGTGTGCACTAGCTACTGTATTTTGTCAGTATATCTCAGAGTCAAGTTTTGTTTCCTTTTGCAGAAAAAGAAACCCACTGCCCAATATTAGCAAGTTATTACTAAAATCTGAATGTCAAAATGTACACAGCCTAGGTGAAGAAACTAGGGCATCTAAAAGTTGAACCAGAATCTTGTGAATTCAGAACTCCACTAAGTGGATTTTATGTTATGGCAGCAGCCTACAGGCTTGTGGTTAGCACTGTGAACTATTACAACAGTGTTGTCATAGATCAGCGTTTTCAGCAGGCTGTACATTATTGCACTGGAACTTGCCAGACCTTCAGACATGGAATTGACTGTATTGTGGTACATCATAGTGTTTGTGCAGAGCTCTTGCATATCCCTGTCTCTAGTGTCAAAAATGCAGCACATGCTCCTCTATTTCTACATGATGAAAATGGTTTTTCCTTGGCCGAGAGTGAAGAAAACCATCAAGTCCTCCCTGGTATACCTAAAGTCAAGAAGGTATCTGTGGTGCAAAGCACCTGCAACCTGAAAGACATTGCAGGAGAAGCAATCAATTTTGCCAGTGGAAAAATCAAGGAATTTTCCCTTGAAAAACTCAAGAACTCTAACCATGTGACTTACAGAAAGGGAAGAAAAGTTAAGAGTGACTCATTTAATAGGCGGTCAGTTGATTTTGACTTGATCTTTGGTCATTATGGCAATGATGGAACTTATCCATCCTTTGGTTTACTCCGGAGTTCCTCACTTGAGGAAAAACCTGTGTCCCATAATAATTCACTTGAAACAAACATGGCTTCTCTTTTTCTCCAAAATTTGTCTGAGGAGAATCTTATTACCCAGATATTGGAAAAGCATAAGTTGGATAGCCCTTCTTCTGGTACAGATATTAAGATGTGCTTGGATATCCTGCTCAAGTGCTCTGAGGACTTGAAAAAATGCACAGACATCATAAAGCAATGCATAAAGAAGAAATCAGGGAGTAGTATCAGTGATGGAAGTGGTCATGATTCATTTTCAAACTCTGAAACTATCTATATGAATGTAATGACCCGATTGGCTTCCTATCTTAAAAAGATACCATTTGAATTCTTGCATCCTGGACATACTGAGAATACAGATTTGACTGAATTTATTAGTAATTTACCAAATTTACAACCAGCTCCCTTCTCCCCAATATTTGGCACTGAACAGCCCCCTAAATATGAGGATGTTGTCCAGTTAGCACCAGAAACAAGGCAGTTCCATTCAGTTGGATTTCAAGAAGACAAACATGATAGTATTAAAACTGGAACAATTACATCTCTCCAGACTAACTCCGCAAAAGGTCCTTCAAATTCCTTACGAAGTTTAGAGCTAAATGACCCCAAAACAATGGAAACTGTTCAACATAAACCACAGATTTTGACTATGCATCCTCTAGAAGGTGTTTCTTCTACTGACTTTTTGGAAACTCTTTATATTGAGGAAGAGTCAGATGGGAGGAAAGTGTTTGATAAGGAAAAAAGAACTGAGAGCAGCTTTAATAAGGAATGTTTAGAAATGAACAAAGCTAAATCAGAATTTATAGACCATAATAACAGCTTTGCAAAATCTCCTACCTTAGTACAAGCTGAAACTCTTGGCAAGATCTTTGAAAAAACAACATTTGTTTTACCGAAGGAGGACCCTACACCCAAAGTCACTAAAGTTGAAGAGAGAGACCACATAAGTGTTATGAAATCTAACAATCAGGAAGAGATAGATAAGCTATTATTGGACTTGGAGTGTTTCTCACAGAGAATGGAGAACACACTAGGGGAGTCTTTTGCCAAGAGTTGTGACACTAAATCTTTAAACAACCATAATCCTTTGGTTGGGCAGACAACTTTGGATCTTGAGCCCAAATCTAATGACTCTTTACCCTTAGAAAAATCTCCTTCTTCCTGTTTGACAAGAATTATTGAAACCAATGGGCATAAAATAGAGGAAGAGGATCGTGCTCTCTTGCTGCGAATCCTAGAAAGCATTGAGGACTTTGCTCAAGAACTAGTTGAATGCAAATCAGACAGAGGAAGCTTATCACAAGAAAAGGAAATGATGCAAATTTTGCAGGAAACTTTGACAACTTCCTCCCAGGCTCGATCATCAGTATGTCAAAATCATACAAGTGATAAAACCAAAGATAGTACTGCAGTGGTTTTGATTCAACAGAGCCCTGAGATAATCAAGGTAAGACCAACAATTTTATGTCTTGAAGTTTCACCAAAGTAATCCTTGTAAAATAAATACACATGAAAAAAATGTCTTAGTTGACTATGTTAGTGTTGTTTCTACTGTGAAAATACCTGTGTTAGAATAGTAATAGTTTCACTGACTTCAGCCAGTCAACCAAATATTGGTGTTCATTTTGCAATATTGTGCAAGGCTCTCCAGATCATGCAAAAGAAGTATAAGACATGGTGCCTCCCTTTGGGGAGTTAATAATCTAACATGCACAAAGCAATTAGAGAAAACTGTCTTGCTGAATAACATAGTCTTGACTTGTAAGAAGTCCCATTTAAACAAGTGTCTGATTAATCCCTGAAAATGAATAATAGGTCATTTCTTATTGAGAGAAGAGAAGGGAGACAGCAAGTATTTTTCACCACAAAAAAAAAAACAAAACAAAACAAACCTTTTTTTTTTTTTAGTGAGTCTTACCATTCTTTATATTGTTAACCCATGGAGTATTTAATACTAGTTATCAAGTGTATGCCTAACCTGGCCAACTAGTGTATCTTTTTGAGCCATGAGAAAGTAGAAAAAATTAGGTGCTGCGAAGAAAATATGTTCTAAAGTAAAATTTAGAATTCAAGTATTTTTTTACATGAAGATAATGGTCATCATTCAAAGCATTTAGTAATTAACTGTAAACTTATTTCTTATGAAAATTTTGTTTCGTTTAGTATGTCATGAAGGAAATGCAACATTAAATGTCATATTTTTAAAAGGTAAAATAGCTAATAAGAGTTATTCATGAGATAGACAAAGCTGACAATTGGCCACCATTAATGGTACATAATATGTATTAGTAAGAATTCTTGCCCAAGGGTCTTTATAAACCAGATAATAAGTAAATGTCAGTTGTGTATTATGAAAGAGAGGAAAATGGTAAATAATCTAAGAAGATCGAGAGGATATGAGAATCTCGATGTCGTTTCTAAGATCAAAAGAGCAAACTTTTGGTAAGGTATAGTAACATAGTCTCCTGTTTAGAGGACTTAGTAGTTTTCTGGAATGTCACTACAAATATAATATATAAAAAATTTGAAACATCAGAGTGTTGAGTAGCAAAAGAAACACATATCCTGGAAAGTCTTGGCTTTTAGTTTAGAAGTCCTTAATTATTCCTTCCCCTAGCCAAATTATCCCCTGCATTAATATTCTGCTCTACCAGATCCGCTTTCTTCATACCGTTGGTCTGATATCCTCCATTTCTAACTCAGTAATAAAACTGAAAGAAACCTTAGATGTTTTCACATTACTGTCAACTCCTAGAACTTCTTTAACACGTAAAATCTAGTTTCTTTTCCATGTGATCTTCATTAGCTCTTTGAAGACAGCAGTCCTCTTTCCACTAAATTTTTTTTCCAAGCTAACAATCCTCAATTCTTTACACCATTCCTCTTGACAGAGCCAGCAAAATTTATCACATACCTCCTTGAAACCCACTTTCTCCCTAACACTTTCCCCACTTACACAAGCAGGTACTTGAGATTCCCTCTCAATAGACATTGACAGGGAAAGGGTAAGGATATGGTGTACAATGAAGGGGAACTTCTCTGGATAGACACTAGTTTTTTCAGTGTTGTTCCAAAAACAAGATACACAAACCTAAACGAAATACTTTAGATGTGGCCTAACAGAGTAAAGTAAAATTTTACCATTTGTTTCTTCTTGATGAGAGAAAATAGGAACAAAATAGAAGTTGTATTTATTTTTTTACTCACTATCATTTAGTGTTATTTAGTCCACTCTCCCTTTGATTTCCAGAACAGTGGACCTATCCTCTCCTTATTCTTTTTCTTGTGCCTAAAATAGCTTCTTTTTTTTTTATTTTGTTCTTCTTCAAATTATTCAGAACTTTAGGTTTCCTGATTTCCTAAAGAAGCCTGTGCTGCTCTTTTGATTTGGCCTCATTTGTATGTATATATAGATATAGATATATATATATCTATATCTATATATACATATATATATATACACACATATATATATCTTCATACATGTGTGTTTATATGTATATGTACTTATGTGCATGTATACATATATATCTTCCATCTTTTGTACATTTTCTTTTTAAATTTGAGCTTAAATGAATTTATTTTTGCTATTTTGTTCTCTTTAGATGTTCCTTTGTTTAGTCTAATCTCCAGTCTTTCATTCCTTGCCAAAATACAAGCCTAAATTACCCCCACCATAAGCCTTCACTCCTAAACATATGCTACTAAATTCCAGTCAATTCAGTTATACAACTGTGCCAAGAGATCCCTCCACAAAGTTATGTTATCTAATCTCAACTGGACCCTCAGGCAGTGTGACAATCCTTTTAGTATTTGCCTAATTGACTGTAATGTTCTCCACAACTGCTGGAAACCTCCCATTCTTTCCTCAAGCTTCCAACACCATCTCCTTTCTCATTCCTTGAAGCAAAAGATGTTAACTCCTGGGCTCCTAGTTCTCCCTTACTCTGTACCTCAAAACTCCTCTACATCATCCCCCAGTCTCTTCTCCTTTATTCTCTCCTTGATAAAGCAGCCTCTTCACTGGTGCCCTTAATCTTACCTCTCCCTACTGCTCCAGGAGTTTGCCCCTCAATCATTTACTCATTCTCTCGATCATATTCCATCTCTGTTTATCCATTGCTTTCTTCCATGATTTTTATAAACATCCCCAGTTCCCCATCCTTAAAATACCATTATCTAATGTCACTATCCCTTCTAGCTATTATTGCATATGTTTCTTCCCTTTAACCCTTAAACCCTTAGAAAAAACCTATACACACTTACCTCCATTCCCTTTTCTTTCACTCACTTTTCACACTTTTCAGCATTACTTCTGACACTACCATTCAATCAAAATTGCTCCATTCAAGATAGCCACTGATCTCTTAATTACTAAATCTAATAATCTGTCCTCTATCGTCATCCATGACTTCTCCATATTCTTTGATATGAGCACCCTCTTCTCCTTGATACTCTCTTCTCCCTTAGTTTTCATGATACTCTTCAAGGAGTTCCCCTCCCAGACTGATTTTTTTTTTGAGTAAGTAAAAGAGACCATTCTTTACCATATTTCTTACCTAACTTTAATCACTGCATGGATGTTGCCTCAGAAACTGAGACCTGGGAAAGACCTTAATTTAAAAAGGCCAACATCTCCCACTGCATCTGGAGCCATTTCCAGTTGTCCTGATCTATATTTTGCACTGGACCCAGATGGCTCTGGAGGAAAGAGTGAGTCTAGTGACTTTGCACAGCCCTGCTTTTCTTAAATCCAGTTCACTTGTAAGTCAATACATCACCTTCCTGATGTGTCATTGATCCTCTTTGAGAACAAAGGACACCACCACCACCACTTCCTGGTTATTCCTTTCCTTATGTGACCTTTCCTTCTCAGTCTGCTTTATTGAATGATCCATGTCCCACCCTTTAACACTAGGTAGCCCACTAAACTCCATCCTGTTTTCTGTTCTTATATTTCACCATATCCTGTGTCAGCGATCTTATCCACTCCAGTGGATTCAGTTGTAATCTATTTGTAGATTACTCACAACCTTATATATGCAAACCCTAACTTCTCCTGAATTCTAGTTCTACATTATCTACTGCATGCTGGACTTCTGTACCTGAATATCCCATAGGCATAGCAAACCAACTTGTCTCATACATGTTGTATTATCTTTCCCCCATTACACTTATCCCTTCTCTGTATTTCCCCATTTCCATTGATGTTACTTCCTTCTAGCCCCCCAAGTTCATAGCCCCAATCATCCACTCTTCGTTATCCCCTCTTCTCTCATCCCCTGTAGAGAGTCAAACTTAACTGAGGACAGTTAATGTTCAAGATTGGAGTGACATGAAACACTCATCAATTACCTGACAGTTATAGAAAGAAAACTTACTTAGGCATAGAAAAGTTATTCAGCAAGGATAGGTTCAGGTAGACATAGCCCCTTTATTTCCATAGAAAAACCTGTTTGCTCAGAACACTTTTGACTTTCATGACAGTGGCACATCTGTCAGGTATGAATAGTGCTGCCTCCTTATGGACAGGCCTTTTTATGCCACCAGTGACTGAGATTTTGTGTCAGTAGTTTGAGCCCTTGTTCCTTGGACCAACCAACCAATAGGACATTGGCCTTACACATTTTAAGGGAAAACTGGCCCAACCCACATTATCGAAACTCTAGCATATGTTACTCCTACCCCACCTTCATCACTTCCAAAAAGTTTCCAAGTCTTATAATTTCTTGCTTTATAATATCTTTATAATATCTCTGACAGCTGTCTCGTTTCTCATAGGCCTACCACCCTAGTTCAAGCCCTTAACATTTTCCATTTACTATAGTGGATAAAGGACTGAGTATGGAATCAGGAAGATTTTTGTTTGAATCTTGCCTCAGTAGTATTAATATAGCAAGAATTTTGCTTTTATGACAATAGTGACTATGGAGTTTTGATTCTTTACATTTTTAGAATTGTTTATGATCAAGAAGAGGCTTAGATATTTTATATTCATAAAATCAAAATAGAATACATAATATGGTGATCATTTTAAAGAGTTTTCAGAAGTTTTGAACTTTTAAATGTTTCATCATGTAATATTTTTTAAAATCTCAGATCCTGTTTTAACCGATTTGAAGACATATAAATTCATAGTATATCCCTATATGTATATATATATATATATAGATAGATAGATAGATATATTTAATCACCATTTTAGTCATTGTTTCAACAAGCACTTAAGTACTTACTATGTGTCAGGCACTGTGCAAAGTATTGAGATACAAAGAAATGCAGATAACAAAACATACACATGTGCACATGCACAGGCACAACACACACACACACTCACACACCAGTCTCTGCCCTCAAGAAGTTCATAATTTCATGGAGGACACAATAGGCTAGTAACAATGTATATATAAGCTATGTACAGTGTAAATGGAAGGTGATCTCAGAGTTAGTTTGTTAAATGAATTCCTTTTTTCATTCCATTACTCCAATTCTTTAACTACCCACCCTTTTCCTTTTTGTCATCATATTGGCTTGAAAACCCCAGAATGAGGTATGAGTACATTAGGAATATTCAAAAAGACTTTAAAAAACATGTAGTTGATGTTCAATTATAAAATGAAAAAGTAGCAAAAAAAAAAACCAAACCAAAAACAATTCACATTAAATCCTTTACAAAGCAGTTTGGTAGAGAAAGTTTTGCTTTTTTCGTCACAAATTCTCTAATCAATTTAGAGATATTTGTTTCCTTTTTCCCAAATAAGAAATAGAACTTGTTTTAAAATTAAAGCCTGTAATTTGTAAAATAATTAATGTTTAATGAAATAATACATGTCAAAAGCAAGAAAATAGTAAAGGCATCTTATACTTTTCATCTTATGTAAGATTGAAAGGCACATTTGTTACAGCAGGGACTGTTTTGTATAGATTTTCACCTCATTTAAGCTGTAGTTTAACAAGTTAACATTGTCAAAGAAGTTGATATATTTAGGTATAGTTGTAATGTTTCTAACTTTAGCACTTTTGGTAGTGGGTGCTTTCCTTCCCAGAATGCTCTATGCCCACAACATGTGCAAGTCAGTTTGTCTTAAAGCTACCAGGAGCAAAGGTTCTGTTGCTGGATGTATTTCTAGCTTGAAAATTATGAGAAGGCACTGGAATCCACAACCTTACTTTGAGACTCATTTCATTGTTGGTGCAGGTGTGGAAACTGTGACCTCAAGAAGTTAGGAGACCATTATGTCCGAATATTATTTCAATGGGATCCAAGAAACAATTTCTTCGTTACAAGACGCATAACTTTTTGCCTATAAACATATATATCATCAAGATTAAACCTGATCATCTTAAGGATTGTCCTGGACAGTGACTCAGTAAACTTGTTTTTCAAAGATGATGATCAAGGAAACCTCTCTTCGAAGGGACCCGGATTTGAGGGGAGAGTTAGCTTTTCTTGCAAAGGGCTGTGATTTTGTTCTTCCGTCACGCTTTAAGAAGAGGCTAAAGATATTTCAGCAGGCACAGGTTTGCAACTTGTGTTCTTTTTTATTCTCCTATTTATATAACTAATAAAACTACATTGATTGAATTAAATTCTAAAGTATTCCTATAATCCACTTGTATCTTGATATTAGATCACGGAATTCAACTCTGTCCTCTCTTCAGTTGTCTATTTGCAGAATGCTATTTGTAGCTAGATACCAACATGTTTAAAAATAGATCTCCCTGACCTGGAGTACAGTACTCACACTTTTCATCTGTAAAAATTGGAAACTGTTTTTAGAGATAAATCCAACTTCATAAGTAATTAGTTTTATAGTTAAAGTGCATTGAATTTTTGTCGAGAAAACATTTTCAGATGATTAGCATTCTAGTGTTTAAAAGTTTTATTTGTATTTGAATTAATGGTCTGCAGTTTGGTTACAATAATCACAAATGTTTTTAATACTTTGAAGGCAGGAAAGTTAGTTTTTTTCACTTGAAACTGAAGAAGTGAGTAAATACATATGTTTGTATGCACATGCATATTCACATGTGTACCTTGTACATGCATACACATAAAGAGCATTATTGCATGTAATAGAATTTCTGTCATTGGTAAGAGAAGTGCTGGAATTATTTCTGATGATGGTAGCTCAGTTTATACAGTCCATGCATGCTTAGCTCCATATGGCCCAGTGTCAAAACAAGATCAAACAAGGACTAAAGATAGAGATAAAAGCTTTTCTCACAGTAAATGTTATTGATTGTCAGAGAGAGCCAAATCAGTTGACTGTAATATGATTTGATACATAAAATCTAATAGTTCAGAGAAGGAAATATTAGCATCAGCATTTTCTCATAGAGCTTCTGTTCACAACACATGAAATCCTCTGGTTTCTTTGGAATACAATATGGAAACGCTGAAATCAAAGCGGCATTTTAATGAATTTTTTTATGTCCATGTGTTTATAGTTAAAATAAAACAGAGAAATGAAACTTAGATATATCAGACCAAGAAAAGCAAACTTTATACCTGGTCTTTTGTTATTTGACAGCATACATGTTATTAGCAGTGTTCCTATGTTTGAATGGAACCACTTTTTTCAAAGTAAGCAAACCAGGTAATTTAAAATAAGGAAGGCATATCATAATAGGTTTTAATTATAGAAATATGTACGATGGGCCACTTGTATCGAATTAGTTTATTTTAAACTCTTTATTCCTCAGTAAATTCTCTATGGAATACTTTTGTCCCATCATAGGCACATTCGTGCCTATTTGTGCCATGTTACTTTGTTTTTTAAAAATAAGCAGCTAGATTTTTCTCTCCTCTTAAGCATTAACAGCAGCTCCACTGAGTTGGAAATGAACAGAATTTGGAGACTAATCAGTCAATAGATATTTATTAAGTGCCCACTATGTGTTGGGGATATAAATAGATAAGTTGGGTAGACCTTCCCTAAAGAAATTAGCACTCTACTAGTCTAACAGACATTAAAGGTGAAAAAGTAATCAGTAAATAAGTAATTCACTAGAAAAGTCATTAACAAGGGAATTAACAAATATGTATGTGGCTATGAATGGATTTATATTTAGACTCATCAAGGAAAGCAGGATAAATTGCTGTCATGAAGTTAGAGGGAACAGAAAAGGCTTCCTCAGAAACATGACACCCGAGCCGAGCCTTGAAGGAAACTTGGAATTCTAGAGAGAAAGTGGTTTCCAGGCATGTGGACAGCTTGTGTGAAAACATGGAAGTGGGAGGTGGAAAGCTGAGTAAGGGAAGTAGGTCACAACTATGCTCTTCAAAGGTATTATTATACATTGAAATGATTTTTTTTAATTCCATTTCTATTTTCAAGAATTACTGTTGAGTCATGGGTCTACATTACAAGTTTTCTAATAACATGGTCATCTCCTTAGGTTGCCTGACTATGCCATCACTGATTCCTCCACCCAACATATAAATTGTGCCTAATTTTGTGCTATCTCTCCCCCCAAGATGGAAAAGTTAACATGGAAGTAGCTTATTAAGCAAGCACAAAGAAGAAAAGCTTTCTCCCCATATTCCCAGACTGGTTCAGGCCGGTTTTAGACATGGTCCCCTTTATCAAGAACTTTGTGGTTTTCTCTCTGTTGATTGGTTGGCCCTCCTGCAGTTTACTAGCTTTCTTGTCATCTGACTTATTTTCAGCTACTCTGAAGAAACTTCACTCCTTGCTGCTGTCTCTCACACCTGGTATATGATAGGAGCTTAATAAATGTTAGTTGATTGAATGCCTTCTTACCCAATTTTTGGTTATTTCTAATTGTTAGGAAGTTTTTCTTTAAATCGAGCCCAAATCCTCCTCTTTACAGCTTTCATTTATTGTTCCTAATTCTGCCCTCTAACACTAAGCAAGACTAGTCTAATTCCTCTTCTGTCTTATAAATCTTAACTATTTAGACTTCAGACATGTGCCCCTGTGGCTTGTCTTCTCCAAATGAAATATCTCCAGTATCTTCGGTTAATCTTAATATTGCATTATTGCAAGGCCCTTCATCATCCAGGCTGCCCACCTCTTTATGTTACCTTTCTTAGCAATGCTCAAATAAAATGTGGTTTCCAGAATTGAGCACAATACTCTAGATAAACTCAGATCAGAGCACAGTCAGTCATCTCTTTATTCCTGGAAGTTATGCCTTTCTTAATGCATCCAAAGATATCATGAGCTCTTTTGAATGTCATATCATTCTATTAATTCCTATTGTGTTTGCAGTGTACTGAAATTCCCAGATATTTTTCAGATAAACTATTGTCTAACAATGACTACCCATCTTATATTTGGGAAGTTGTCTACTTCATTTCTATTCAATTTCATCTCATCCAGTTCAGGCAATATTCTAAGTTGGTAAGATTTTTTCAGATCCTGGCCATATCATTCTTTGTGTCATCTATCCCTACAGTTGTGTGACATCTACAAATGTGATAACATTTAGGCCCACATACAAGCCATTAAGGTATAGAACCAACCTCAGTTCTCTGGGTACTCCAGAAGAAACATTCTTCCAAGTGTACATCAAAATATTGAATACTTTGAGTCCAGCTGTTCAGTCAATTCTGATTCCCTCTGATTGCATTGCCATCTAATGCTTCTGACACTATGGGTCACCATCCCATATGGGGTTGTGAAAAATTTGGCAACAGTAAAAGACTTCTGAACATGTAATGACCAAAAATTAATTAAAATAATTAATCTGAGGTGTGTCTGGCAGCACTAGACCCTCTTGCAACTTCACAGCAGCCTTGATACTGAACACAAACCATATGAACTTTGACTGCGCATGCTCTCAGGCCACACAATGCCACTGTTGTCAAAATGTGAAAAGGAATCATGAGTGGAAAAAGTTTAAGACACCCTGATCTAGCCCACATCTTTTCCACAAGAATAACATGAGAGATTATATCAGGTTCTTTGCAGAATTCTAAGTAAACTGTATCTACAGTGTGCTACAAGTTTAGTAGTTTAGTTTTGTCGGGGGAGGGGGAAGAGGAGTCAGAAAGGTTAGTCTGGAATAACCTATTCTTTATGAATCTGTGCTGGTTCTTTAAGTTCACAACTTTTCTTCATATTTTACCAGTTATTCTTGAATTTTGATAGGATCAGAGTCAAGCCTCCTGCCTTTGAAAATCACTACAACTTTACCCTTCTTACAATTTTTGTGGTAGTTCTTATTTTACATGTTTTGGCAGGGAAGGAAAAGTCACTAAGCATTTATATCTACCAATTCTTTCAGTATTAAGTATATAGTTCATCTGGGTTAAGGGATTTGAACTTATCAAGGACAACTGGAATACTCTGTTATTATCTCCTTATCTATTTTGGGTATCAACTTTGTATCACCCATTTTAATTTTCTCCTTTTTAGATCAAAAGTCAGAAAACAGAAGCAAAATAAGAATTAAGTAGAATTCTTCTGTTTGCAGCCAACATCTAGGGGTAATTTCCTTTTGTGTCCGCATTAATCTCTTTATGTGCCTTCCCCTTTTTCCTCCTCTTCAAACCTGTATCATTAAAATTTTATTTTTGTCATCTTTCTCTCCTTCCTATACTGACTTCCTTTGTAGAATTTTTGGTCATAAGAGCCTACCTAGTCTTCCCCTGAAATCTTTGAAATCTGCTTATCCCAAATCTAGGTTACTTATCAAATTATACTAAATTTCTATCTGGAGGGAATGTTCCTTTCTTCTTCAAAGATACCATCATTTTTATACCCCATGTTCCTCCATGTTGATGAGAATCAGATCTGGAATCGAATTTGCCCTTATTGCCCTTACTTTCTGAAAGCATAGATGTGTTGACTGCTCTGCTTTTGCCCATGAGTACTCCAAAATGTGTATGGAAAATTTAAGTTTTCCATTACTACTACCATCATGCTTCTCTGTCAGGCTTTTCATCTGTTTCCTGAATTCCTCATTTATTTTATTCATCTGCTCATGTAGTATATTACATACTACAATGATAAAATAGCTTTTGTATAAGTAATTCCCCCTTCACCTTTTTGGGTCCCTGATTTCCCCCCCATGAGTGTGCCTTCTTAATAAAATAATGCAACCCTGTTCCCTCCTCTTTACCTGTCCTGTTTCATTTGAATAAATTTGAATACCTATCCAGAGCAGGGGGCTCAAGGCCACATGTGACCTTTTGGGTTCTCAAGTGCAGCCCTTTGACCCAAGTCAAGACCCTGATCCAGAGCCATATTCCAACATTAATGAGACCTGTAAGGCCCAATCTGCCCCTTTCCATTAGGGTTTCTAGTTCATCCAGTTTATTAGCCATACTTTTTGCACTTATGAATAGACATTTGAGGATACGAGTTTTATTGTTGACTATTTTCTTGGATTTTTGTCTCCTGTGAGCTGTGAGGTGTCTCAGCTGCTATCATTCCTCTACATTTAGCTGTTCTCTGTGGTCTGTAGTTTAGGCGAACTTTCTCCCTCCCATTGATATTTTCCATTTAAAGCCCTTCTGGATTAGATTCATACATAAGACACTATTCTTATCAAACGTTGTTGAATATATTCCATCCTTGGTTAGGACCTTCTCATTCCTGTATTTTATAATCTATGTGCCAGATAGCCAGGTTTCATTCTCAGAGATCACATTTTTAGGCAGCTGTTCACTTCCCAGATTTCCTATTCTCTTCTATGTCTCTTGAATTCACTAGACAAAAGTGCCTAGAGGGGTGAGGGGGGGAACAAATTGGTGTCTTTATGGTCTTCTCTTTTTGAAAATACTTTCTATATTCCTTATGACTTTGTGAATCTTCAGAAAGGAGATAGATGGTAGAAGAGCCTTTAGAGCTTCTCTGTCTTGGGTAAATGCCCCAAGAAGAAAACCATCTTATTTATTGTCATCAGGTTGACAGATAGCTGCCTTAGTTCCCTCTCTGCAATTCACCAACCACCACTACACCCTTATGCCTCCTCTGACCTTTACACAATAAACTTTAACAGTACCTGTGTATCTTTTTTATCACTCCTTGGAGAACAAGCTCCAGCATTCTCAGAGTATAATAATAGCAAAGGAAAGAACTTTAATTTAGACAATTCAGTGAATACGAAGCAAAAGTTGTAAGAAAGTCTAGCAGTAGTTTCAGACATGGACCTTGTAATTTAAAGTAACTTAGGCTAAGAAAATATCGCTTCATTGGATTCTGTCCCTTTGGTAATTTTGAACGTTAGAAATGCCTTATAAATACTAATGAAGAGGGCAGATTGGTGATATGGGTAATTAGAATGTCCAGTGTATTGGGGAGGGGGGAGGGGACAAATGGGGAGAAAATTTTGGAACCCAAAATCTTGTGAAAATGAATGTAAAAAGTTAAATAAATTTAAAAAGAAAAAAAAAGAAAAAAAATACTAATAAAAAAAATCTGCAGGAGTTTTAAAAAGCACAAGTTTATCGTAAATATAACAATGATAAAATGATTTATTCATGACCATATTAATTTGTTTAGCATGTGTAAACATTTCCTAAAACACATCTCACTGCTCCTGTGAAAAGGTGAAGTTCTACAGTACAATGTGTCCACCAGCTTTTTACAGTGATGTTCATGCACAACTTCCTAACTCAAGTGAAATGTCTTTAAAAAAACAACATATATTTTTGAATCAGCATTCATATGTTGTGTTCATGTTGTCATTTCAGGTTCAGAATAAGCAAGAAAAGAAACTTGGAACACCCCTTGTACCTGCCCCAAGTGTTGGCAGCAGTCCCCGACCTCTCTCTCCTCTTCATGTGAATAATGTTGCTGGCAATGTGCCATTATCTGTAAACATTCCACGATTCTACTTCCCTAAAGGACTTCCAGATGCATGTGCAAACCATGAACAGACCATAAACAGAATTGAAATGGCCTTCATGGAGGTTGAAGATCAGAAAGCAGATATTTACGAAATGGGGAAAATTGCAAAGGTAATATAATTACTAAGTCATTTTTATTTACCCTTTCTCTTTAGGCCTTTTAATTTGCCTTCTCCAGTGAAGGTCCCTTCCCCTCTGTGCATAAACCACGTTCTTTCTTGAAATAATCTCCGATTGACCAGAGCATCCTGTCTAGCCGTTACCAACTCATTCTCAAATAAGTATACCCTTTTTTATGCCCATTACATTCCTTTTCTCATTATTTAATATAATTTATCTTCCAAAACCACCATTTTATTGAAACTACATTCTTAGAGGTCTTCAGTGACTTCGTAATCACCAGTTCTAATGACTTTTTCTTGTCCCTCATTCTCCTTGACCTTTCTGCAGGATTTGACAGTTTTGACCTCTCTTCTTTGATATTTAAGATGTTATATTGCTGTGATTCTCTTCCTACCTCTCCAACTGTTCTTTCTTTTCTCATATCTTTTTCTGCTACTCTCTTTTAACTGTAGATGTTTCCTAGATTTCACTAATCAGTCTGTATTTTTTTCTCTTTATACTCCATTAGGGATCCTGTTCATTCTCATGATCATAAGCAGTTGTTTTGTTATTCAGTTATTCAGACATGTCCGACTCTTCATGACACACCAGTACTGTCCATGGTTTTTCTTGGCAAAGATACCGGAGTGGTTTGCCATTTCCTTCTTCAGTGAAGTGAGACAAACAGAGTTAAGTGACTTGCTCAGGGTCACACAACGTAGTGTGTGGGGCCAGATTTGAACTCAGTTCTTCCTGACTCCAGGCCCAGCACTCCATCCACTGAGCCACCTAACTGCCTCCATTATTGCCGTTATTGAAAAGATTGTTAAATCTTTCAAGCTCTAACCACCATTCTGCCTCAGTTCAGCAGCTCTGTTGAATATTTTGAGTGTCTCACTGTCACCTCAGACTTCTAGAATCAAACTCATCTTCCTCCTAAAACTAACTTTTCCTCTAAAGTTCCCTATTTCTCTGAATTTTCTAAGCTGCCTAAAATCAGTGTTAGAATAATCTTTCATTCCTACATCTTCCTTTAATAGTCATTTCCAATCAAAGAGTTTTACTGATTCTTATATGCAGTATTTTCCCTAAAAGTTATTTGTTGATATACTAATTAATAAAGGAATCAGCAAATAATTCTGAAATATTACATTTTAAATTGCTCTAGGGGCCAGTGAAAAAGATAAAAATTGCATCATCCTCTGACTTAAATGCTTAACTACATAAAAATGGATAAAACTTGAAGACAAACTAAACTTCAGATAAAAAACACATAGCACATATTCACCTCAGTAAAGTTAAAATTATATGGGCCTGCTCACTTCTATAAAAAATTGCTGATGGGAAAAGCTAAGGGGAAGAGAGATGAAGAAAACGGAAAGGAGGGAGAGAGGAGGAGGGTAGAGCAACTTTGCAGCATGGTCAAAGGAAGGAGAATCTGCATCTGCTTGTTTAGACATGTACGCTTCCCTCCTTGTTCTGGGTTTCCTTTTAGTCTGAAAGTTGAAACGTACAATTCACCAGCAAATATGTGACTCTTGACAAGTTTGTCACTTTGCTTTCTTTTCCCACTGACATTGCCCTAGAATCATAGAATTTAAGTATGGAAAAGAATCAATCAATCAAAGAACCCTATAACATCCGGTACATCCTTTTTGTTTTACCGACAAAGGAACTGGGACTCAGCAAAACTCAAGCATTTATTCAACTTTCTATGGTTATTAGTGGGAGATTCAAAACTAGAACATAGGTCCCCTACACTGAATTTAGTGTTCTTCCTACGGAATCACACTGCGTCCATTTTGGGAACTTGCCGCTAACTTCCAGGATTATTATAGCCTCCTAACTGTTCTCCTTGCCTGTAGTCTCTCTTCCCTTCAATTTGCCAGATTAAACTTCCTAAAACACTAGTTTCATTTCATGCATTCTTGCTTAAAACTCTCCCATAATGACCTATTGCATATAGGAGAAAATCTAAACTTTTCTTCCAGACATTCAAGACATCCCTCACAGCCCAACCAAATTCTGCCCCTCCTCTCCTTCTGTGAAGCCTTCCCTGACTAGTCCAGGACACAACAATTCCCATTTTATCACCTGTAGTATTCATTTGATAGTCAAGTTATTTCACTTTTCTGTTAACAAACAACTTATCTCCTCCACTATACTGTAACCTTTTTTTAGGGTTAAAATAATATCTTACATAAAACTGGGAAGGTTGGTTAACAGTTGTACGGAAAAAATCAACGTTCAAAGTAATCATGACTAGCTACAACCAGTAAGATGAAATTTAATAGGAGTTAATTTGGAGGTATGCATTCAGTCCAAAAAGGTAGTGCAAAAAGTACATGGGGAAACGGGATTTAATAGCTGTTCATTTGGAGAGAAAAAAAAAACTTGGTGATTTTAGTTTACTAGCGGTTCCATATGACTCAGTAGTGTGATAAGTTTGCTAAAAAATGAAAATAATAAAATCTTTGTCTTTATAATAAAAATGTAGTATTCTGCTTAAGGGAGGAAATAGTTTTACTTTACTCTTCACTGCCCAGAGGATCACATCTGGAGTAATGTGAATGAATTCATTCAGTATTTATTTTTTTTAATATATACTTTATTTAGTTTCAGTTCTTAACATTCACTTCCACAAAAATTTGAATTCAAAATTTTCTCCCAATCTTTCCCCACCCGCTACCCCAAGACAGCATGCACCCCATTCCCTTTCTTCCAGTCTGTCCTCCCTTCTATTACCCACCCTTCTTCTATCCGCTTCCCCTGTGTTTTCCTATAGGGCAAAATAGATTTCTATACTCCATTGCCTTTATAGCTTAATTTCCAGTTGCACGCTAAAACAATTTTTAGCACACATTCTTAAAGCTTTGAGTTCCATACCTCTCCCTCCCTTCCCACCCACCCTCATTGAGAAAATAAGCAATTCATTATAGATCATATATGTGTAACAATGCAAAGCTCTTCCATAATATTTATGTTGTAAAAGACCAACCACATTTCGCTCTGTCCTATCCTGCCCTTCATTTATTCCATTCTCTCTCTTGACCTGTCCTCCCACAATAGTGTTTGCTTCTGATTATGCCTTTCCCCAATTTGCTGTCCCTTCTGTTATCTTCCCTCTCCTGTGCCCTTCCCCCTTGCCTTCCTGCATGGTAAAATAGATTTCCATATCCAACTGAGTGTGTGTTCTTCACTCCTTAAGCCAAATCCCAGAAGAGTAACGCTCAGTTATTTCCTTTCATCCTCCCCCTCTCCCCCTCCATTGTAAAAGCTCTTTCTTCCTTGTTTTATGTAAGATGATTTGCTACATTCTACCTCTCCCTTTTTCTTATTCCTAGTACATTCCATTCAACAGTAAATTTTTATTTTTTTTCAAGTATTCTCCCTTCATATTCAGTTCACCCTATGCCCTCTATCTATGTATATCTGTATATATAGATATGGATTTAGATAGATATCTAGATAGAGATAGATAGAAATAGATAGATATATACACATACACACATATACCCATATACATACTTACACATATATAATATATACATACTCATACACACACACATATGTATATATGAATATGTATACTGAAAAAGGTCTCATGAGTTACAAATAACATCTTTCCACATAAGAATGTAAACAGTTCAACTTTAATGAGTTCCTCAAGGCTCCTCTTTCCTGTTTACCTTTTTATGTTTCTCTTGATTTTTGCATTTGAAAGTCAGATTTTTCTATTCAACTCTGGTTTTTTCAACAAGAATGCTTGGAAATCCTCTGTTTCACTGAAATTCCATTTTTTTCCCCTGAGGTATTATACTCAGTTTTGCTGGGTAGGTGATTCCTGGTTATAATTCTAGCTCCTTTTCCCAATGGAATGTCGTATTCCAAGCCCTTTGATCCTTTAGTGTAGAAGCTGCTAAATCCTGTGTTATCTTGATTATATTTCCACAATACTTGAATTGTTTCTTTCTGGCTGCCTGTAATATTTTCTCTTTGACCTAGGAACTCTGGAATTTGACTGCACTATTCCCAGGAGTTTTCCTTTTGGGATCTCTTTCAGGAAGTGATTGGTGAATTTTTTCCATTTCTGTTTTACCCTCTGGTTCCAGAATATCAGGACAGTTTTCCTTGTAATTTCTTGAAAGATGATGTCTAAGCTCTTTTTTTGATCATGGTTTTCAGGTAGACCAGTATTTTCTAAATTACCTCTCCTGGATCTATTTTCTAGGTCAGTTGTTTTTCCAGTGAGATATTTCCCATTGTCTTCTGTTTTTTCATTCTTTTGGTTTTGTTTTGTAATTTCTTGGTTTCTCATAAAGTCATTAGCTTTCATCTGCTCCATTCTAATTTTTAAAGAACTATCTTCTTTAGTGAGCTTTTGAAATTCCTTTTCCATTTGGCACATTCTCCTTTTTAAAGCATTCTTCTCATTGGCTTTTTGTACCTCTTTTGCCATTTGGGTTAGTCTATTTTTAAAAGTGTTATTTTCTACAGCATTTTTTTGGGTCTCCTTTAGCAAGCTATTGACTCACTTTTCATGGTTTTCTTGCATCACTCTCATTTTTCTTCCCAATTTTTCCTCCACCTCTCTTACTTGATTTTCAAAATCCTTTTTGAGCTCTTCCGTAGCCTGAGACCATTGCATATTTTTTTTGGAGGTTTTGGATGTAGAATCCTTGACTTGTATGTATGTCTTCCTCTGATGATATGCTTTGTTCTTCCTCATCTGGAGGATAGAAGAAAATATCTGTCCTCCAAGAAAGTAACCCTCTATAGTCTTATTTTTTTCCCTTTTTGGGGCATTTTTCCCAGCCATGTCAAGTGGAGGGTATACTCTAGGGACCTGTAAGTTCTCAGTTCCTCCAAGGTGGCACAATCAAGGGAGAGGAGTTTACTCCTCTCCTGGCCTGGGAACAACCACAAGCATTTTTGTCTGCCCAGGATCTGCAAGTAGGGTTCTCTCTCCACAGCCACAACCAGCTCCACCAAGCCAGTGCTCCTTCTCAATCCAGGACTACCACTCAGGACTGAGACTCAGATCAGCAGCTCAATTCCCCCAGAGTCTTTAGGCTGAGGGCTCCAAAAGTGGATGCTGCTGCTGCAGTGGCTGCTTCCACCCTGGGGCCAGGGTTAGGGCCAGACCACACTTCCCTTTCACCCGGGTGAAAGAGCTTTCTTACTGATCTTTGAAGCTGTTTCTGGCATTTGTGGGTTAAGAAGTCTGCTGCTACCCATGATTCTGAGGCCTGAAGCCTACTCCAGGCCTGTCCCTGCTATGAGGGCAAGGCTGGGCTGTGCTCTGCTTTGAGCCCTGCTTTGAGCCCAGTGCAATAGACATTTCCTGTCAGGCTTCCAGGCTGTCTTGGGCTAGAAATCTCTTTCACTTTGTTGTTTTGTGACTTCTGCTGCTTTAGAATTTTAGAGTCATTCTTTACAAATATTTTACGGGTTACAGAGGTAAAACTAGAGCAGGTCTGTCTTTCTGCTCCATCATCTTGGCTCTGCCCCTTCTTCAGCATTTATTAAGCACTTACCATGTGCAAGCACTTTGCTGAGTACTGAAAATAAAGTCAAAAAGAGAGTCCCTGCCCTTGAAGGCCTTACACTCAAATAAGAGGAGACAACCACACATGGCGGGTAATGACCAGCGAGGGAAGAAGTCACAGGGATGCTGAGTGGAGGCCTAAGAGAATTTGAACATTATACCCTTTCCAGAAGTAATATTATGTTGATTTGATTATTGATCGGACCAAGAATGCATAGTTGGTGCTGGTTAAATGTAGTGAACGTTCAGTAATCAAATGCTCAGCCTTAGGGTAAAAAACTGGAGATCCAGCATGGGATTCCGGAACAGAGTCGCAGCATGATGTGGCAAGAAAATGGATGTCAGTGACAGGGGCTGGCTACATATAATGACTTTTCATCAATCAGTGTGGGCTCCAGGGCAGAAGTCAAGACCAATTTGGATATAGGACAGCAGCAATGTGGTAGGAAAATGGCATGCTCAGATGGCTGGGGCTCACTATCTATAGAGCAAATTCTTTAGTTAGACTAGTGCATGGCAGCTAGGTGGTACAGTGCATATAGTGCCAGGCCTTAAGTCAGGAAGACTCCTCTTCCTGAGTTCAAATCTGGCCTCAGACATTTACTAGCTGTGTGACCCTGGGCAAGTCATTTAACCATGTTTGCCTCAGTTTTCTCATTTAACCCTTTTGGCCTCAGTTTTCAGTTGGAGCAGGAAGTGGCAAACTACTCAAGAAAACCCCAAATGGGATTTTCATGGTCATGGTCATGAAGAGTCAGACATGACTGGAATGATTGAATACCACCTACATTTCCAGTCTTCTTAGACCTTACATGCATCACCTACTCTTGAGATCCAGTGACACTGGCCTCCTTCACATCCTCAAACAAGATGCCAGATTCCATGCTTTTCACTGGCTGTCCACTTTGCCTGGAATGTTCTCCCTCCTCATCTGTGCTCTCTGGCTTCCTTCAAGTCCCAGCTAAAATCATACCTTCTAAGAGAAGCCTTTTCTGATCACCCTTAATTCATGTGACTGAAAATATGCTAAACTGAAGAATATCATTTTTGGACATGTTTCCTTTTTTTTCAAAACAAAAAATATTTCTATATATGTATAAATCATTCACATAAAAATTCAAAACAAAGTCAAGTGCAAGTCATGTCATTATTTCTCTGATGGCATGGTCTTAGGCAACGAAGGGCAACTACATACACACACACATGCACACATGGAGATGAAAAAGTATATATAAGGATTAGTAGTTACTAATAATTTCTTTAGAACCTGCTTTGGTAGTAGCTCCATAGATCTGGAGCCTAAAGGAACATGAGAGACCATCTAGTCTTTCCCCTTCAGTTTGTTTGTGGTGTGGAGGAGGGGGAAGAGGGGGTATTTACAAATATGGCAATTGAAAGCAATAACCTGGGGTAAGCAATAATAATCCAGGCCCTCTGACTCTAGAACCGGCACTCTATCTATTGTCCCAGGCTGCCTCCTGGTCTATAGTGATGAAGTCGTGTGGGACCGAGAGGTCATCTAGATCAGGGTTTCTTATACTTTTTCCACTTGCAACCCCTTCAGGGCTTCTTAAACTGTGGATCATGACCCCGGATGAGGTTGCAACCCACTTTAAGAAACGCTGATAAACTCCTTTATTGAATTTCTTTTTTTTTTTTTTTTGTATATTTGGTCTGGTCCAGTTGCAAACCCTCATATTCTATATCTACTTGAAAAAATTGCTACCAATTAAGTTCCATTATTTTCTGTCATTCAGGTTTTATCTTTTTTGTCTTTAATTTTCTCTGATTGATCAGATTTATTCAAATTTCAGGGGAAGCTTTCTTTGTATTCATTTCTCTTTTACCACTTTCCATTGTTTTATCAAGCACTATTGACCATAATCTTCCATTATTCTCCTCTATAAAATTTTCCAGATAAATTTATATTCTATTATGTTGTACATGGATACTGTGCCTCTCCTCTTGTCAGGGAGTCAAGTGTTTAGTGATTGAGGCTCTTTGGGACCTTCTGGTTTTTTGTCTTTGCCTTATTTGTCTAATAAGACTAATTTCTTACTCAGTATTCTAATAAACTTGTGATTTCATTGTTGTATTACTCACTTTGGTGGTACAGACCCCAATTTATCCATACTTTCTGATCCTGTGCAATTCTTATTCATGTTCTTTGAAAAAATCTTCTGTTGGCAATTTACCTAGTGTGCTGGGAGGCTTTCTTCTAGATCTCCTGACATTGTGTGGTGCCATCAGTCAACAAGTATTTAATTAAGTATCTGCTCTATGCTAGGTACTGTGCTAGGCACTGGGGTTGCAAATACAAAAATTAAAACAGTCCTTCCCCTTAAAGAACTTACATCAGGGACTTCACTATTTACATAAATATATATATACAAAATTAAAACAAGGTATATGGGGGGTGGACAGTAACAGGGCCAATCCAGAAATTGCTTAAACAAAGGTTTGAAGGAAATCAGGGATTCTGAAAGATAGAAGTAATGTGGGAATAAATTGCAGGCATGGAATGGGGAACAAAGTAAAAATGCATGGAGAAAGGACATAGAGTGTTGTATGTGAGGAGTAACAAGAAGGCCAATCTGGCCAGATATGATAATAGTATATTTTAATATTATAAAGGTAAGTTGAGACTAGGCTGTGAAGAATTTTAAAAACTAAATGGAGGAGCTGAGAGGTCTTAGAGGCCATAGGGAGACATTGGTGTTTATTGCATAGAAGACAGGCAAGGCTAGACTTGAATGTAGGAAAATTGCTTTGAGAGCTTTGTGAAGGATGAACCAGAGACAGAGAGATGAGACAAGACTGGAGACAAGAAGACCAATTAGGATGTTTAAAACTTAAAAGTACATAGAAATCAAATTATTCTCAGCAATATAGAGTCAGTCAAAAAGAAAATGATAAATAAGTGGTAAAATTAAAGATAAATAGTTCTCATCTGACAGTTTCCATTTTGATTGGGAAAGTAAATGGGGGGGGAGGGGCGGGAAGCCATTGTAAGAAATAACAATATATATATAATAATAGTAGATAATTTATATAGTGCTTGCTCTGTGCTGGCACACAAGTTAGGGATTCTTTCCTTTTAACTGGACTAGTAATTTCATTGGTATGAGGCTCTCCCAGCAGTGAAATTCCTTCTACCAGTGCATATCATGTACAAAATCTGCCTGTGAAGCAAAGATGAAGCTACTTGTTACATCGCAAGTATGAGTCAGAGGCAAGATTTGAATACAGGTCTTCCTGACTCCCACACCCAGATCTCTATGCACTATATTAATCTGCACTATTCCCTTATGGAGATTATACTGTAAATAACACAACTAACAACATTTCTGCTGATTCTGATGACTAACCACAGACTCAAAATGGGAAATGACCAGTTAACCTGAGCATGCTGATAGCTATCTTGGATCACCAGAAGCTCTAGTACAATGGTTATAATACAGAGAGCCATGAGGAATGAAATCCAGTAAATAGAAGTGTATCAGAAATCCTGGATATCCAAAAGCCCAAAGGCTATGGATGTAAGGCTATATATGGACAAAGAACAACCTTTAACATCAGTCACTGATCTTTTTTGGCAGTCTGGTGAAGTCTATGGATGCCCTTCTCAGAAGTTTTTAAATGAATAAAATAAAATGTGTAGGACCACAGAGGAAGCCAGTTATGTTGAAATACAGTTATCAGTATATTTTAAAACCAAAGTTCATCAACCCCAAGTTCAGAATTCTTGAATTCCAGATCATAAAAATTACAGTTAAAATGAGACCTTCAGGGCCTTACAGCTACTTTTCTTTAATTTTATGGTAGAGGTGAAACTAATTTTCCCCATATTGTTTGATATCAGTAAAGAATCTTGTACTTGGAGAACATGAAGAAATCTTGAAATTTCCACTCTGATTCCCAATATCTTGAAGTCTTGAATTGGTCATCCTGATGAGAGATTCTGTTTTTTATCCACTATTTACCTCACATTGCTTTTATCTTGTTTCTCGTATTCTGAGCACTTTTCATGTGATCTTAGCTGACTTTGAGCACTTTTCATATGATCTTAGTTCTATCCTATCTACCTAGAACCTATCTACCAAGAACACCTGATATCTGATTATGTTTACCTTTGGTTGGAAGCTAAAAAGGAAAGCCTCTTGTCAAAAGCCATACATAAGCTCAGAGTAAATCTGATTTATCATATCTCCATAATGAACAACTTTCTTATATAGTTCTTATCACATGAATCAGACAGTAATGGCAGGTTTTAATTTCTAGGATAAATGACAGATACAGTCTTTATATATTAATAAGGTGTGGTACTCTAGACAGTTCCAGATTTCAAAGTGTGTTTTACATGAAACTATGAGTATACAAAATGGTCCAGTCTTGGAAGCTGACTGTATTTCTCTGCTGTGAGCTAGAGGTAGTTGTCAGTGATAGAAAATAAATTAGTATTTTTTTCTGTCTCAGAAAGAAACAAGTACTTGGTATGGCCAGGGGGAATTACCTTTCTTTTAAGAAGGAGATGGGGCAGTGAAAAAAAAAAGAGATGACAGAAGGGAATTCTGGGGAGAAAGAAATGGATACTCTTCCCTTTAGGGGCTGTTGTTATATTTATCAGTCATATCTGATTCTTTGTGACCCCATTTAGGGTTTTCTTGGCAAATGTGGTATGCCATTTATTTTATCAACTCATTTTACAAATGAGGAAATCGAGGCAAACAGGGTTAAGCAATTTGTTCAGTTACTAAGTGCCTGAGACCAGATTTGAACTCAGGAAGATGAGTCTTACCGACAGTTGCAGCATTCTATCCACCGCACCTACTCGTTGCCTAGAATCTCTTTCTACAGAGGATCATAGTTCCCTTTGGGGGAGTATATCTGAAATGTAATTTCTTTTCACTTCTTAGTAGTCCTCATGATCTTGAAATATAGAGTTTCTTATTTGTGATGGCTTCTAATTTGCTAATTTGATTTATGTGCTAGTATTACACTTTCACTTTTGATCATTTATATAAATTGTAGTACTTTTAAGAAACCCAAAACTGTTCCTTTCAGCCTGAGCTTTTCTGGCTTTTTCTTCTATCTTGGTCTTAGTGGGGGGAACAAAACAGGCAAAGGATGAAGAGAGGTGCAGATAACAGAAAACATGTAATTACAAACTGTTTAGGAAAAGGGATGACTGACTTTATTTCTCTGCTAGGGTGAGGAGAGGACAGGCAGCAATAGGAAATGAGACTTGCTGTTTCTTTTTCTTCTTTCAAAGAAGGGGGCTTATATATTGGACTTTAGTTAGATGAAGCTGCTAAAGGCTAGAGGCTAACCAAGAAAGGGAAAGGACGGTTCCGAAAAAGAAACTGAGGAGGTAAAAGAAGTATTTCCTTTTTGTTTATAAAATTGGTGGTTTATATGTCTAACAAAATTTTCCCTCTCTAATGAGTTCTCATGTTTACTACCTAAAATCTAAGGTTATAGTAACTGAGTGTCCTTAGTTTCATTTTTCCTAGTACTCTTCTGCCCATAGGCACAGTTGTGCTAAAAAACCCATAAAGGACTTTTCTTTTTCCCTTCATCTGCTTACTGACTCTCTGTTTGTGTTTTCAGGCATGTGGCTGCCCTTTCTATTGGAAAGCTCCCATGTTCAGTGCCGCAGGGGGCGAAAGGACGGGATTTGTATCTGTACATTCATTCATAGCCATGTGGCGAAAGTAAGTATGTGGGAACAGTTGGTCTCTTTTTGACAATTTCCTTTCTTTTGCACACTCAAATGCATATTACCCAACCATATTCTTCTGCGATTTTAGTGCTTTCCCAGGGCGGCTAGGTGGCACAGTGGATAGAGTGCCAGGCCTAAAGTCAGGAAGATTCATCTTCCTAAATTCAAATAGCATCTCAGACGCTAGGTGTGATACCTGTTTGCCTCAGTTTCCTCATTTGTAAAATGAGCTGGGGAAGGAAATAGCAAACCACTGCATGGCGTCTTTTCCAAGAAAACCGAATGGGATCCCAACAAGTTAGACACAACTGAAATGACTGAACAGCAACAAAAAAGGAATCTTTTCCCATGTAATCCTCTTTCTTTCAGTCTGTAAGGATAATAATGAATGTTTCTGTGGCGTGCGCTTGGCAGAGTGCCCTCCTGACAACAGACTGTGAGTCGGTGGTACAGGGTTTGCTGTTCCCATTTTACAGATCAGGAGTATGATGCTGAGTTAAGTTGGCATGCCCATGGCCCGGAGAGGCTTGTGCAAGATCAGAGAACTAGGCAGTGTCAAGGTGAGACTGGGAACCAGCTTTCTTCTGACTCCACAGCCGGCACGCTTTTCACTTCACCATGTCATTTCAGATCCATAGGGCTACCTATTTAATAACTAATAATTTCCTGATTTTTACTTTTAAACATATGCCCATATATTGAGACATGTTTGACCAATAATATCAAATAGAATGAAGACTCCTTTCAGTAAGGGGAATGCTGAGAAAATATCCCCTGAGGAGAAAAAAAAATGCCTCATTATCTAGGAATAAATCTTGTTGCTATAATAAGTATTTTAATTAAGTTCTAATCTGGATAACTAGAAATACTACTTTGTTGATACAGTTGTAGATTTCGTTATCTTGACCCTCCCAGATCTCTTATTATTTAATTTGTCTTTAAATGAAGATTTACTTCGTCCTTTTCTCCTCCTTTCCTATTTTGACTTATTTGTATGTTAATTCATTCAACAAATATGTATTGAGTGTCCACAATATGCTAAATATGGAGAATGTAAATCTTATAGATCACAGGATTGTTTTCAGAGGTGTAAGGGACCTCAGAGTCTATGCAGTCCACCTTGTACCTGAAAAGAATCCCTGCTACAGTATATCTGACAAGTTGACTTGGAGCCTTGATTAAAGACTTCTAGTGAGGATAAATCTCTTTCCTATTGAGGCACACCATTCCACATTAAAAAAGTTTATTCAAGCCCTTTCACAAGCCAGATATTACACAGACTCTAATGCCTTTTAAACTGGAGAGTAACTAACACAAGGGAACATAAAGTCATTGCAAGGAAAAGTGCTATGAGAAATTTGAGGTGGGAAAGATCACTTTCTTTTGGGGAGGGACAAGGGGGAAGTAAAGAAGTGTCAGGGAATGCTTCATGGACAAAGTGGGTCATGAATGAAGAAAGGGCCCTCAACAGATTGAGATGGGGATAGAGGGACTGCATTCCAGGAATGGGAAATAAGCAGAGGGATTAAGATGGAAGAAGATATAACAGAAACAGCCAATAGAATTCCAAGTTGACTAGAAATATTATGAAATAATAATAAAGAGATATAACTGAATGGGTAGGTTAGGAACAGATTATAGAAGATCTTGAATGTCAAGATCAACCATAAATGCTTTTTTCAGTAAGCTTTGGAAAACCACTCTCTTTTTTGAAAGGTAGAGAGTGGGGAGGAGCAAAGGCTTGGCATGTTTGAGTGATGCCATGGAATAGGAGATGGAAGACAGAAAAAGCTGGATATGAGTCTTTTACAGTGGGCTGGGTGAGGATTTCCTGACACAATGGCCACTGGAACAGGAAACAGACCTCCCAGCTCTCATAAAACTACCTACTCCACCAAAATTCTGAAGTGTTCACCAGGTTGAATAATAATCAAGAAATCCAAAGAAAAGTTTCAGTAAGTGATTTCTGCCATCTATTCAAGAATTGCACCAAAAGTTAACCAAAAGCACAAGGGCAGTAGGAAAGGGGCCATGGTCAGCAAAGCCAACGCAGGATTGCCCTTTAGACCAAGGCTTCTTAAACTTTTTCCACTGATGACCCATTCAGCAGTTCTTCTGATCTGGACAGATCAGAAACAAACCAGAGACATAGGTAAACTGCAAGTCTTTACGGATAGAAGCAATGACTGAGCTTTTTCCAAAAGGACTTCTCTTAGAAAGCTCCATGGTGGGGGGACCTTGAAACCCAGGGAGGCACAGCAAGAAGCATCCAGCTTGGTGCCACAGTGCCCAAAACATTCCAAGCTGAGGTACCTAACATCGTGGTCTTGAGATGCCGGAGAAAGCTCTGAAGATCCCAGCACCCTGAACCTCAAAGCTCCAGAGGGCCCAAACCCTGGTGGAAAGTAGAAGTCAACATAAGAACCCAGAGATCCGAGGGCTAGACTGTATCACCCAAAAATGCAGCAGGGATCAGAACCTGGCCCTATCCCAGGAACAAAAACTGTATAAAAATGAGTAAATCAAAAAAAGCGTTGTCCATTATTTTAAAAAAGGGTTGCAAATATAGTGCCATAATAACTAAAAACAGAGATGCAAAGAGAAAGATCTTTCCACAAAGACTGCTTGAATATCTAGAAGAAATGAAACAAGGAAAACTTAAATAAGAACTCTGGAGGAAAGAATTAGGAGAATAAGTAGTTTAGAAGTGATAAACCCTACAGCCTCACCCAAGTAACGCATTCCCTGAAAACTAGACTAGAACCAACAGAATTTAGTGATTCCTGAAGCAGCAAAAAAAATATTAAAGTCAGAAAACTTAAAAAATATCAATATGTCTATATATTACACATAATATACAATGATTTCAAAAACAACTGACTTCAGAAACAGATCAAAGAATTAACCCCCCCCCATAGATAAGCCATCAAAGAATATGAACAAAAGAAAAATTACAAACTCTTCACAATCATGTGAAAGAATGTTCCAAATCATGAATAATAAGAGAAATGTAAATCAGAACAACCCCAGGGCTTCATACTCTGCAAGTAGGCAAAGGTGACAAAAACCGGACATAGTCACTGCTGGAAGCCTGGGAAGACAGGCACCCTGGTGTGCACTCTTGGTGGAGCTGTGAATCAGTGCAGCAGTTTTGGAAAGCACTTTGGAATTAGGCCAATGAAGTGACCAAAATAAACCTGTCTTTTGATTCCAAGACTCCATTACTCAGCCCTGAAGGAGGGCATCGATAAGAAGAAAGTCCCTCCATATACCAGAATATTGACAGTTGTATTTTGTGTGATAGCAGATATCTGGAAACAAATAGATGCCCCTTGATAGTGAAATGGCTAATGTAATTGTGATTGTTCAGTCACATCTTACTCTTCATGACCCCATTTGGAGTTTTCTTGGCAAATATACTGGAGTGTTTCAACATTTCCTTCTCCATCTCATTTTACAGATGAAGAAACTGAGGCAAAAAGGATTAAGTAACTTGCCCAGGGTCACATAGCTAGTAATTGTGTAAAGCTGAATTTAAACTCAGGGAAATGAGTCTTCCTGACATCAGACCCAGCCTTCTATCCACCGCACTGCCTCGTTGCCCCCATAACCGATTGTGGTACATGAATCTACTGAAATAGTACTGTTCTGTATGTAATGAATATGGAGAAGATATGTAAGAACTGATACAGAGTGAAGAAAGCAGAACCATAATGACAACCACAATGTGAATGGCAAGACTGACCACAAAATATCGAAAGTCAGTGTTGAAAAATTAGAAGGATCAAATAGGACTTTAAAGAAGATACGTGAAGACATAGCCTTCCCCACCCTTTGACAGAGGTACAAAGTCCACCATTATTGTACATGACATATATTTCCAGCCTTTTCTAATGTATTAGTTAAGCTGATTGTTTTCCTTCTCCTTTTGTTGTCTTTTAAAGAGGCCATTTGTTATATAGGATGGCTTTCTGAGAGGAGTAAAAAAAACAATACTGGGAGAAATTATGGTGATGTAAAAAGACATCAATAAAAACATATTTTTTTGAAAAAAAGAATCTTTGGAGTCCCTGATTCAAAATACTGTTGTTTATTGTTGAAAAAACAATAAAAGTATAGATGCTGTTGTTCAGGAAATCAGGAATGAAAACTATCCAGATCTATTAAGACCGGAGGGTAAATTAAGATGGAATACACCAATCACTTCTTGAAAGGGATTCCAAAAGGGAAAGTCCAGGAGTGCCACAGCCAAAATCCAGACCTTTCACATCAAGGAACAAACACTGCAAGCATCCAGAAAGGAGTTCATGGAATCAGTCAGGCTCACACAAGACTTGGCAGGGTCTGTGATAAACAAGAGAAAACCTTGGAATACAATATCCCAAAAGGCAAAGATAGAGACTTACAACCAAGAATAACTTTCCTTTCAAAGTTTAGTATAATCCTATGGAGGGGAGGGGATGGACCTTTACTGGAATATAGTGCTTTCAAGTATTTCTGATGAAAAGAACAGAGCTGAGAAGAAACTTTGAAATATAAAAATAAGAGGCCAGAAAAATAAATTTAGTTGAGCAATTGAAAGTGAATAAACATTTATTCAACACTTACTGTGTGCCAGACACTGTGCTAAGACCTGGACATGATGCTGATTGGGAGGAGCTGTATGATGGATGCTCTCACATTCTAATAAGAGGAGAAGAAACAGTTGTCTTTTCCAAATTTGAATGTCTTCATAGGTTTTTGAGGAAGTTAAATAAGAAAAAACAGAAGTCCAGAGAGTGGGTTGGCTCTGTGCTGAGGGCTTGAAGAGAAACAAGAGAAAGGAGGGTTTTAAAAAATAAAGAAAAAAGGAATATACCAGTATAGAAAGGAAGAGGGGAGTGAAAGCATGGTAGAGGAGAGTTCAGGTGAAATGTATCAATACAGCACAGGGAGAGAAGTTAACAGGACTGTTCACAGTAAAGGAAAACAATGGTAGACAACGGGTATAGGTCTTAGTGTGCGACCTCCTTGATTTGTTCCAGACGTGGAAGCAAGCAATGGATCTTTGTACTCTATTCAAAGACACAGAGTATTTCAGGACTCAAACTTACATAGAATTTTAGGTAACCAGCCAGCTGGCACCAATAAAAATACTACCCTGTTATCCATAAGAGAAGGTATTCATATAGTTGGGACCAGTAAAATAAGGTTATAAATTGCCTAGGATTAAAGAATGAGGGGCAGGGGAAGTAACCTTAACTCTCTAACTGTCCTAAGCAAGAGGCTTTTGAGATAGAATGGTTAAGCCCGATCTATGAGTTTATTAGCCTTGGCATACATGCATCCTGGACTGCTGATCCCTAACTAAACTAATCAGTTTTCACCATTTTACAGTTAGCAGTTGTGATTCCCCCTCAAACAAAAGGCCATTGTAAAACTTATTAAAATGTATACAAGAAAATATAGAGAGAATTTCAAAAGGAAGTGCAGACAAGTAGGACAGTTATAAATATAATCTGTAGAATTAATTATATATTTTTAGGCGAGTGTTGTAAAATGGATATTCGCAGTTTCATATAGAATTCTCTCTTCAGGGCCTGAAGCAGGCTAATTGCTATATAGAAGAAATGAGGAGATATAAGGAAAACAAGATGCAGAGGTAAAAATCAATTGGATTTAGTTTCTTATTGACCCAATCCTCTACATCCTACAAATCTGAAGAAAACTAGGAGATTACAAGATTAGTCCTTGCTAACTAGGAGAGTGATGGTGTTATCAGTAATAACAGAGGAGTGAGAAGAAGATGTAGGTATCAGGGAACAAAATTATAAATTGTGCTTTAGACAGATTTGATGTGAAGTATCAGAAAGCCATTCACGTAGAGGTATCTAGCCACTAGTTAGAATTATTGGAAAAATGGAGCTCTAAACTCCTTTGAGGAAGAATTGTTTAATCCAGTATATTTTTATTCCCAACACATGGCACATAGTAAGCACTTAATACTTATTGATTAATTTATTGGACCTCTGAGGGAAAGAGTCATTGACATAAAGGTGAAGTGAATGAGTGAGATTACAAGGAGAGATAATGTAGAAAAAGTAAATAAATTTAAGGACATAGGTCCATTCTCACCTCACTGAATCCCTGAAAGTCCAGACATCCTAATTGAATTAGTCCAAAGTAAACTAGGTGTTAATAAGGGCTTAGGCAGTTTCAAAGGATCATTGGGGTTTGGGATCATCAGTTAAAGAAAGTGTACACTGTACAACAAATACCTTGTGTCTGTTTAAAGATCAAGTTTTTTATTCTTTAAGTTACATTATAAAAACAGCAAACTAGTTTATAGTTCTGCTCATTGGAGTGGAAAATGTATGCAAATTTGGGAGCTGAGAATTCCAGGCTTAAGAGAAAAAACTGCTCTTGGGAGCAGGAAAAGCCTCCATCTCTTTCTTCTCCCTTGACCATATTACCAGATGGACTGTAATAGCAGGAAACTGCATCTAGCTGGGACTAAAGAGAGATATGCTGAGGACAAAAAGGTCTCCCCAAAGAAGGCAACTGAGTATCCAGAGATAAAATTTACCAAACCATAATTTTGTGAACTTTAAAAAGTTGGAAGAACTGGATCTCCTCTTGATAGCAATGTCTGCCAAAGCTGTTGTTGACCTAAGCCATAGTAGCATTCCCCAGAGAAGCAGTGGTTGATGGCAGTATCTGTTTCCAGAGCTGAGAGACTCACCAGGGATCAACCAAGTAAATGAAAGAAAGGCAGTTTTCAGATTCTGAAAGTCACTAAGCCTCCAGTAGAGAAATACACATAAAGTGAGGATTCCACAAAGAAAGGAAAAGATTTCTAGTAGCTATCTAAATTGCCCTTAGGCACACAGGTTCTCTGGCCCTGTGCCTTACTACTGTTTTACCATAATTTTGAGCCCACTCTTCCCAGGGATCTTATGTATACCAGGGGAGAGTGTACCCCTGATTTGGGGTGATTTTTTTGTTGTAATAGTTGTCTGTTACAATCTACTTGGTAAATACTCTTTGTAATTTAGGAAGCGGACTGGTTGGGGCCCATTAGTGACAGTATTAGAAAATCCTGTGGCTCTCAGGATTGTAACTAGAACCCTAAGAAGAGTAGTAGTTAGCTCCCCTTTGGGAATTTAGCTGCAGTGTGAGTTGTAGAAGTAGCCCTAAAGGGGCTACATGGAAAAGAGGACCAAGGTTAGAATCTTGAGAGAAACCAGCTAATCAGAGGGAGAAGCCGCAGGGACATAGGGTGTGAAAAATAGTCCAGAAATAAAATGAGCTTGCAGGATGAAGAGGTTTATACGGCATGGTAGACAGTTAGAAATGCCACTTGAAGCGCAATCCCCAAATAAATCCTAAGAATCCTTACGGATACTAAAACTGTATCATCGAATCATAATTTTCTAATTGGAAAACAGCTCATAGGTGAGATATTCCGACTTTTACCAAATGAAGGTAAAATGATATAATGCTTATAAAAGTGCTTTGAAACCTTTAATATGTCATGTTTTGTTATTATTAACGTTAATACTACATAGTTGCAGCCTAAAAATAACATGAAATAACTACCCTAGACTGTGCTTTGAAAAGTACTAGCTAACCTTCATTCTTAGTAATTAGGAGAGGATAAACAATAATTACACATATTTTCCAGGTTTTACATTGTGTTCCTGAAAAAAACATGTTAAAAAAAGTGAATGACAACAAAGTGTAACAAGTCTCTTATAAAGGCCGCTTGCTTCCCCACTTCTTAGTTGTGAAACAGACCTGGCTGTTTGTCCAGCTTAGAAAGGTGTACATCACAAAAAAAAAAAAAATCACACTCATAAAGTTGAAAGGGAACCTACAGGTCATTTACTCCAAACTGTACCTTAAGAATAATCCCGCATACAGTATCCCAGCCATAGATTACTTCCAGGTTCTACTTGAACACATATAATTATGGGGAAGGGAACACACTACTGCCTCCTGAATCAGCCCATTTTTATTTTTATAGAACTTTTACTAGAAAGTGTTTGCATCAAGCTTAAATTTCCTCTTTGCAACTTTAGTCCACTGTTCCCAGCTCTAACCCTTCTTCCAACATAACAGCCTTTAAATATTTGAAGACAGCTATCATGCCAGCCCCACACCTTCTCTGTTCTAGGCTATCCATCTTCTGTTCCTTCAGCCTATCTGATGGGTTCGAGCCTCCTACCATCCAGATCATCATTCTCAGGATACAATCTAGTTAGCCAGTATTTTTCCTAAAAATGAGTTTGGTAGAATTAAACACAATTCTTTAGGAAAAAAAGGAGAATGTAATGAGATTATCATTTCCCTTATTCTAGATGGTATGATTCTATTAATCCAGGAAGGGAGGAAGGAAACAAGCATTTATTAAGCATTTGATATGTGCCAGGCAGTGTGGTAAGTATTTTACAAATATATTATATCACTTAATCTTCACAACAACCCTAAGAAGTAGTTGCTATTGGTGTGCCCATTTTACAGTTGAGGAAACTGAAGTAGACAGAAGTTAAGTGATCTGCCCAGGGTCATACAGTCTGAGGGTGAATTTGAACTTGGGTTTTCTTTCTTCAGGACTCTGCCCCTGAGCTATCTAGCTGCCTCCAATACAGGTTAAGATGAAAATAGTTATGTTGTTTTGTTTTGGTTTTACCTACCATGTTATACCACTGATATACACTGAACTTGCATTACAATAAAAACTATTATTTTCATATGATCTGTTTTCCCATTATGCTTTCACAGCTAACTTTTTTAACCCAACTGTAGAATTGGACATTATCCATATAATATGTTCTGCTCATGTTTGTCATTACATATGTCATAGTCAGAATGCTTTTTTTTTTTAAGCCTTTGTGTTTCCTTAAGCATTTATCATCAGCCGTAGTCTCTAGTGACCTTTAGGACGACTGCCACGGAGCGCTACCACACTTTTCTATTCATCCTGTTGTATGTCCTTGTTTTTTTCTGATTTACTTTCCTTTTCAAAGTCTTAGTTATTTCCTGTGAATCCATATTGATCTTTTAGACCATATTCTTTTTCCTCCTCTTAGGAATTGTGTTTCAGTCATGAAAAAAATTTCATTTCTCTTGCACTAATTTCTCCTGTAGAATAAACTGTGGGAACCTACTTATCCTTTCTCCGGACTCTGTAATGTGTTCTCCTAAAATATGAAGTGCTTATTATACAAAATTCAGCCTTCCCTTCCATATCAATCACAGACTTTTAGGTAGAGTGGCCATTTCCTCCTAATGTTCCTACTATTTCTACTTGGACTGCTGTTTTACTGGGGTAGGAGGCAAATAAAAGTAGCTGAACCAGAGGTAACAGCTCATTTCAGCTTTCATGTGTGTGAGATTACCCAGGACCTCTTCCTGACTCCACCAGACCTTCAGAAAGAGGGACAAAAAGCTAGCTCACCTAGCACAACTGGTGTAGGCATCTGGCTTATCTAATCACCACCTTCATCACTGGAGATAATGGAGGAAATAAGCCGTGAAATCTGACCAGAAAATATCCATGAACATATATCCACATACCAAAGTAGTGATACAGAGAAGGGAGACCTGCAGCCTTCCAGCCCCTCTCACATCTAACACTCAAGTCTTTCTCATAGCAAGTAGTTTGTATGCTCACTGGCTTTACAGCCGTATCCAGACTCTCTCGGCACCAGGACTGGTCTCTAAATCCAACACCCTTTACTGCACACAGGCCATTTACCTACTTCCTGGCATCCTTATACTCCCTTCCCGGCTGCTACCATGGTAGTGGGAGCTGTGAAAGGACTCTTCCCACACAAACAGTAGCACTTGTAAGCATTTCCCCCTCCTGTCCCTCCAGTCTTCCAGTCTCCCAACACCGTGATGTTCTTACCTTACATGTTTCTCCCTTGTTTGCTTCGTGATCCGTGATATTCTTCCTAAATTCTGAGTTAGTCTTATTTGTTTTTAGATTCTTCCTTCAGCCCAGACCTGGTCCTTGGTTTAATTTCATTACTTGTATATTCTCTCAATACTGATGCCTACTGTGAACCTGACAGTTGATAAAATCTTGTTCCTCTGTACTTCTTTCAGTTCAGCTGTCAGTGTCAAGTCACGTAGGACAGGTGAGTTTCAACCAGGTTTCAAGCCCCTTAATTTTAGCGACTCAAATCTCTTGAAATTTAAAATACTCTTACAGTCTCCAGGTGAAGAGTCAGTAAATGAGGAAAAAGCAAGGCGAAGACACAGCCACTGCATTTAAGTACATAGTAGGAATCACAAATGATCCCATAATGGTGATAGGAAGGGAAATACTGGTATTACCACAGTATTGGAAAGCTGATAGTGAATCTCTAACAAACAGGTTAACTTGAGCTTAACAAAAGGTGTTCTTTTGTCTGTAGAAAATGCTTTGTTGGAACAAGAATTATATTAGACTATAATGCCATAGTACCTATCCAGTTTCAGATAAGTAAACGCTGTACTATGATTGGTTTGTTAAAATATTTTATCTCAATTTTAAAGGGGCAAACAAAAGTCATTAGGAGCATAAAAATAGAAGTCATTTTCACTTAATGTGACTGGAGAAATGCTTATAAAATTACGTAGAGGGAATCTTTCTCCTAGTTAGGTTTTTTTAATAATTTTAAGAAAATCTGGAGAAAGCCTTTTTCTACACACTTTTCTAACTCTGACAGGTTGCCTGATATTATTGTTTACTGCTTCTACTGTAATCACTGTTATTATTTTAACACCCCCTAGTGGTAGAACACAGCTTTTTAAATACCTCTGAATAAATAACTAGAGTTCTTTAATGGGAGGAGGAGTATGCCTATTTTTGGAAGACAAACAGCTAAACAGGTTTAAGTTACCAAACAAACTATCCTTTGGGGATTCGTGCATTTGCTTTTATAAAACTGCACCCTTTGCATAAAGTGTTTTGTGCTACAAGTACAGTAAATTACAGTAAAGCCTTAATTAAAATACAAACAACTATGGCAAATAATAAAATAGAATTAAAATATCATGTATATAAACATTTAGGCTTGCCTAATAGGTTTCCTATCATCCTAAGTAATACTGATAAATAGGAAATTTCTCAAAGTAAAAGAAGATATTCTAGTTCTTAATAGTTTGGCATCAGGAAAACTTCATTTTCTATCTTTTTGATGATTTTAAGATGAGCAGCCCAAGAACTCTTACCCTTTTCTTGTATCTCCTAACTTCCAGCCCTATATATTTCAATTATATCTTCCTTAGAGTTAAGAAATTTTATGGTGAGGGACAGTTGTGTCACATCTCACCATTAGAATTCTTACGGTGTATGCTTCTAGCAGAGTCTTTCTCCCATGTAGCTATGCTAATTCCTTCATAGGGCCATACTAAGGCTCAAATGAGATAATGTATTTAAAATATTTTGCAAACCTTAAAGCACTATATAAATATTAGATACTATAATTATATTAGTTTATCAGTTAACGTTAAATTAAAGTGATTATGAAAGAGGCATAGGAACTGAAGTCAGGTGACCCTAGCCATGTTACTTATTGTGTGACTATAGGCAAGTAATTTTATCACACAGAACCCAGATTATTTAATTATTAAGTGGAGATTAAAATATTTATACTACCTAATTTCCAGGATTGATTTTAGGAAAGAACTTTATAAACCTTGAAGCATTATGTGAAAGTATGAGCTAATTTTATTACCGTCATGTGGCAGCCAGGTGGCCCAGCGGATAGGGCGCTGGGCCTGGGGTTAGGAAGACCGGAGTTCAAATCTGGCCTCATATATTTACTAGTTGTGTGACCCTGGGAGAATCATTTAACCCTCTTTGCCTTAGTTTCCTCATCCGTAAAATGAGCTGGAAAAGGAAATGGCAAACCACTTCAATATCTTGGCCAAGAAAACCCCAACTGAGGTCACAAAGAGTCAGACACAACTGAACAACATTTTTATTATTATAATATATTGCTGACGTGTGTGTATTCACACATACACACACATTTATCGTCCCTCAAGCTCCCTAACCTCAGAATTCATTAGACTCCTTAAATCTCATAACCTTCTCCTTTAGTCTACCTCAGCCATGTGTAGAGATGGTCACACGCTAGATCTCAACATTACCCATAGGTGTTTCACTTCACTTATTTAAAACTGACATTGCTCTGTAACCTCTTAGATTCCATCTCTCCTGATACCGTCATCCATTCCTAATCCTCACTGAGACCTCTAACCCTTCTACCTCACCCCTTGTTTTCTAAGGCAATTTATCCTTATTCTTTAATTACCTTCCCCCTCTCCAGTTTTGATCCTATAGTTAACCAACTTAACTCTATACTGTTCTCTATTCTGGAACCTCTTTCCAATTATCCTATCCCTAACTCATCTTTTAAGAAACCTTAGGCTTGAATTTCATCCACTTCCACTCCTCTTATGCTACCTGATAGAACTGGAGTAAGTCCTGCGGTTATGCTACATACATTAAATTCATGTTATCCAACTTCACCTGGTTCCCAAAATAAGCAAGTCCTGTTGTTGTTCTTTAATTGCTTCCCCATCTGAATCCCCACAAAAGCTCCTCAAGCCTCTTGTCCATCCCTTGTCCCTGCTTCTCAGCCAAGGACCTCAACTGTTAACTCCCCTGAAAAAACAGAAGCCATGAGTTTCTTTTCATCTCAAAACCCCTTGACTTTGTTGTCTGTGCTCTTTTATTCTTCCTCTCCCACCCCAGCCTCTGGCATTAAGGTTGGCCCCTCCTTGCCAAGATCAGTTGGTTTACATATATTCTTAATCTGATCCCTTCTATCTTTTGCAGATTACAATTTCAGTTGTCCCTTTTCTTTGTGGAATCTTCAACTTCGGTTTCTCTACTGGTACTTTCTACGGCCTTCAGACATTCCCAAGTCTCCTCCAAACTTAAAAAAAAAACCTCACCAGATCCCACAATACCCTTAGGTGGGAACCATCTGCCTTCCTCTTTCCTTTCTCAGTTTAACTTCTACACTGGATAGCTCCGCTCCCTCCCCTCTCACTCCTCAACTCTGCATTCTGGTTTCCTCTTCATTCAGCTGAAATTGCATTCTCTGAAGTTAGCATTAGTCTCCTAACTGCCAAGTCTTAGGGATCTTTGCTCGGTCTTCATCCTTACCCTGTCTGCTCCATTTGACTCTCCTCCTAGATGCTGTCTTTTGTTTCGTATTTCATGGCACTGCTTTCTCCTGCCTGTCTAAATTCTTCCACTCAGTCTCCTAACTGGTTCATCATCCCTGTTATGTCCCCTAAGATTGAGTGTTCTCCGCAGCTCTGTTCTAGGGCCATGATGTGCAGTAGCCAGCTAGTGAGAACCAGTTGTTAAATTTGCAGTGGGAGAATTTACACCTCCGAAATCAGCAACAACTACAAGTCAATGCTTGATTTATTGTTTTGTTGATTATCTAGACTTAAAGTGATAGAGAAAATATTAATAATGCTATTTACATTTAAAGGTATGCCTCAGGCACATATTTTCCCTCAGAACCAGTAGTTAAGTATTTGCCAGCATGACCCTGACTAGGGCCCCTTCTTAGTCCTTCATCATCTTTCATCGATTTAATTATAATCTCACTGAAGGCGACTCTAAAATCTATATACACCTAGACCTAGTCTGTCCCTTAATCTTTTTCCCTAGTCACTAATTGCCTATTAAACATTTCAAAATTTATTTTCCAAAGGCATTTCAAACCTAAACATAACTCCAAATCACCTTCCTCTCTATGGAAATGTATCTGATCAGTAAAGCAGCATGTGACTCATTAGGTTTTGGAGCATGCAAAGTCTGAAAGGTCTTGACTTCATGTCAGGGGGTCTTTTTATACTTTCAGGTAACCACAGAAGCTGTGTCATTTGGGGCAGAGGCCTGATGAATTTGAGTCAAGGAATGCACAACCTGAACCTTTTTCTCCTGGGCCAGTCAAGTCCCAGGGACATCTTTTTCACCTTTTAGGGAAATATTTGCATGAGAGAAGGGGTTGGATGTTGCTCCCATCCTTCCTCACCCCCACTTCATAGAATTCCTCTCTTCCTTTAAGGCACAGCTCAAACTCTACCCTCCACATGAAGCCTTTCCTGATCCTACTGCTAGTGCCTTGCTTCACTAACTACCTTATATTTAAATGCTTTATATTTATCTCTTGGTATTTATTCTACACACACTCATGTTATTTTTGTCTTCCTCTCTGTTATTTGTATCTCCACTACCTAACACAAAGTAGGCACATAATACCTGTTGATTGATTCATTAAATTCTGTGATCTTCTGATGTATGAAGATCACAGGGAATGAGGGGGAATCAAGGGAATGAAGATCTTGCTGCCAGCAAGGACAAATGGAATTTTTCTGTTAACTGCGCAGAATATTCAGTGTTTGTGTTCCAACCATGGTCAAGTCATAACTGCATCTGCACAAAGTTCAAGTTGGTCTCTCTCCAAGAAGGTAAGAGGGCTTGAGGAGTCTAGGTCCTCAGGAAGGATGGAATTTTCCCTTAAAAATGGGAAAAACTTTAAGGTAATTTTTAAAAGAAGAAAAATATTTTTGAAGAGAGGCAAACAAGAATCCTAGCTTGTGTCAGGATGTTGAAAGATTTAGAGGAGAGAAATCAGGCCCATCAAAAATTTGGAGTCAGGTAATAGTAGGAGGTTCTTTTGGGAAGTACCATTGTTGTTGTTCTGAGACCATGCATATGTGGCAGATATAATGGACTAGTCTAACTACTGGTGGCTTCTCCTACGTTGTAGTTCTTTGAAATTATGGTTCACTACTTGTCGCCTCTAAATTCCCCGAGAAGCTGCTGCTTCATCTTCCTCATTTTACACCATTCTGCTGCTGCTGCTGCTCTGCCCCACCTCTCCATACTGGACCTCCAGGGCCCGTACCTGGTAGGATCTTGCTGAACTACTCAGTTGACCACTCTGAGGCCATGCTTCTTCACTGTGGCCATTTTACACCGTTCTGCTGCTGCTGCTCGGCCCCCACCCCCCCCATACTGGACCTCCAGGGCCCAGACCTAGCAGGATCTTGCTGAACCACTCAGTTGACCACTCTGAGACCATGCTTCTTCACTGTGGCCGTTTTCCACCCTGACTACATGCCTAGACTGCCCCACTTTTTTTTACCTCTTGTTCCTGAAATTATAGTAAATCATCAGTACCCTTGCGTCTGGAAAGGCTGTGTTAATCACCTACCCTATTGTCACTTACCATCCCTGTGACTTTCTTAACCAAAACACCCTTTCCTTATGATTATTCCCCTATATTGTATCGTATCCTCCATTAGATTTTTAAAATAATTTTTAATTTATCTGTTGTTTTAATACTGACTAAATTTCCCTATGTACCCCTCCCAGAAAACTATCCCATATAACAAATAATTTTTAGAGGAGAAAAAAATTAACAAAATCAATCAATACCTTTTTAAAATCTACAGTATAAATGATCCACATCCATGGACAACCAACCTCTGCAAAGGAGTGGGAGAAGATGTCTCTCATATCTCTTCCATGGAGGCAACGTATTCTTTGTAGTTTTGAGACTCATTTTTATCATTTTGTGATTCCATTTATGTTGTTGTGATTATTATATATAATGTTTTCTTGTCTCCATCTCACTTTACATCAGTTCATATAAGTCCACATATCTTTGTTTTCATTATGCTCATCATTTCTTTTTAAATGACAAGGACATTTGCAATCATTCAGTAAGTATTTATTAAGGCCTGGTATGTGGCAGACACTATGTTAGGAGCTGGGGATATAAATACCAGGAAGGCAACAATCCATATTGCCAAGGAGTTTGTATTGTTAACAAGGGAGACAGAGACAACAATTATATATAAAAATATATATATTTAAACTTTATAAATATGTAGAAAATAGTTTAGGAGAAAGGTCAGTAACAGCTAAGGGAACCAAGAAAGTGTTTATGCAGAAAAATGGTGCTTTAGCTTTGCTTTAAAGGAAGAGAGGGACTCAATGAGAAGAAGTTGAGAAGGGATTGAAATCCAGTCATGAAGAATAGCTAGTGCAAAGGTATGGAGATTGAAGATGGAGTGTCATGTTTGAAAAACAGAGAAGACCAGTTTAGATGCTAAGTGTGGGCATGATAATATTGTCCAATGAGTCTGGAAAGATTAAATTGTTAGATTGTATAGAGCTTTAAAAGCTAGCCAGAGGAGTTGATAATTTATCCTAGAGGTAATAGGGTACCATTGGAGTTGAGTGCATTGAGTCACATGGTTGGATCTTGTTTAAGCAAAATTACTTTGGCAGCAATGAGTAAGATGAACTGGAGTCAAGAAGATACCTTAGGCAGGGAGACCAACCAGGAGGTGGTTGCAATTCTCATCAATGTATAACTAACACTTTAGCATAGTGTTTTTAATAAATACTTTTTCATTGATTCATGAGATTTCTTATATAGAAGAAGGATCTTGTCCATATAAAGAAGAATTTGCATGGGCTTCAAGAAATGGAATCATAGATCCATAGGTAATATTGAAAGAGGGTCAAAGGAAGAAGAGACAAGTAGTACTGTTTCGTTCCTGCCTAGCTAAGGGTATCAATCAATTAGCATTTATGAAATATCTAGTATATGACAGATGCCTAAGCAGCTGTTAAAGAATTGACATTCATAATCAAAGGCTGATGTCTTCCTGAGCCATTTAACTGGATATAACAGAGAGCTTCCCAAGATTTGTCAAACATGATGATTCATGTGGAGAAAAATGCAAGAAGGTACCTCGAATTAATTGCTAAGGAATATGAAGCGCTAAACAAGAAATGAAAGATGACAAGGACCTGTTCTTATACAAGTGATACTTTCATAACTGCCACCACCTGAAGGCTCAGTGACTTGGATAGAGAAAAGGTTGATCTGGGAAGCAGCAAATACTTAGTTAAAAAAAAAATAACTTCTTGGCCTTTTAAGTAAAATTAATTCATGAAGATGATATCTGAGCCTGGGATTTGTATTTCTGAGTATGTCCAAAATATATTTGCCTAGATTCTAAAAAATATGATTGGGATCATAAAATGAAATGAAAAGTAGAGAGAAAACTATGTGTAGCTATCAAACTTAAATCCTATAGAGAATAATTAACTTCAAAATTGAAAGAAAATCAGCAGTAGTGATACCCAGTAATTAAGAGGAAACAAAAACCAAGAAAAAAAAGAACAAGAAAATACAACTTACATTGTCTCTACACTACTACACTGAAGGTATCTACTGTCAAAAATAGCATGTGGAAAATGGGTCAAGAAAATAAATAATTTAATAATCACCAACCTCCCTGAAAATTACGACCAAACCAAAAAACAAGAAAAGAAAAAACCATAAAGGAAAACTGTCCAGTTCTGTTATAACCAGAGGGCAAAGTGAAAATAGAAAGAATACACAGATCACTTCCTGAAAGAAACCCCAAAATGAAAATAGTCAGGAGTATTTTTATAGCCAAATTCCCTAGTTTCTAAATTAATGAAAATAATGCAAGCACCTGGAAAGAAAGAGTTTAGGCACCCAGCATTAGTAGTCACGATCACATGAGGCTTCACAGCAACTATATAAAGAAGAGGAAATCTCTTCATTGGTAAAATAGATAAACCATTAGCAAATCTAATTATTAAAGGAGGAAAATCAAAAAAAAATGAAAAAGGAGAATTTGCAACAAATGAATAAATAAAGGAAATCTTCAAAAACCATATCCCTAAAACCTGAAAATTAAATGGATATAAAAATACAAATTAACACTACTAATAGACCAAGAAATAAAAAATGTAAATAACCAAATTTCAAAAAAAGGAATTGAGCTCCTAAAGAAAAGAAATCCCAGGACTAGATGGATTTACAAGTGAATTTTATCCAACATTCCAAAAATAATTCTAGCATTATCTAAATTGCTTGCAAAAGCAAGGAAAGAAGAGGTAAGAGATCCTAGCAAACTCCTTCTATAAGAAAAATATAATCCTAAAGCAAAGGTGAGAAAACCAGACCAATATTTCTAATAAATAAGAATGTGAAAGTACTGTTTAAATTTTTAGCAAAGCAGCCACAAGCATATTTAAAAAGATTGAACACCGTGACCAAATTGGATTTATGCAATGAATCCAGGTTCATTAGGAAAACTGTAATTATACTAGACCATTTTAATAACAAAAGCAAAATAACAAAATATAATATTTCTCTATATTAAAAGTCTTTTAAAAGCATAAGAATAAACAAATTGTTCCTATACATACATATGTATGTGTCTATGCATGCCTCCGTTGCCTTTGGATCATTCTCAGATCCTTTGAAGATGTTCTGTGATCTGTTGTCATACAGCAGCAATTGAAGAATAAGAGTTTAAAAGATTTTTTTCAGGGAGCACATTGAAATTGTTGAAAGCACTGTACCATCTACCAAATGCAGTCCAACTCAGTCTTTATCTGTACAGTTCTGAGCCTGTTGTCCATCTGCAATGTTTATCCATGTTTTGTATCATAATAGACTACCCGGTAGAGTGTCTACATGACCACCTATTACAGTTTAAACAGTAGACGTGTTTTAGCCTTTGGTTTTTACTGTTTGGGTTAGTAGGCTGAACTCTCGAGAAATTGTGGATTTTATTAAAGAGGATCTGTATTGTTTTAGAGGTTATCTTTTTTCTAATATCAATATATGTGTATGTGTATAAAAAGTTCTAGTGGCAAACTGAGTCTCACGTCTGAGGACCAACTTCCTAAGAACAAAAGGTTCTTCTCTCCTAGGTTAACTATTATGATTATAATTTCTTTGATTATGGCAACCTATGAAGCAACAAAAATTTTTTTAATTGCTTCCTCATATTTCTATAATAAAATGGTGGTGCAGTATCAGAAAAAGGAGTAGTGAGTGTTAAGAAACACCTAGATTTTAAACAGTTTATCAACATTAACTGTAGGCATTCTAGTCTTTCTCTAGTGAGTCAATGGTTCAGTTGATATGCTTTTAGAAGAACTAAACCATATCAGTATTTATATCCTTGTGATAAATTAAGACAAGGAAATTGTGATTTAGTGGAAGGATAGCTTGCAAACTCTCCTTGAGGAAAAGGATTTAACCAAGTTGATTCCATCGAAATGTCCAGTAGCAACAAGCAATATCACTTCATAGGTTGGTTAGTTATCTCATCTTTCATTGCTCATGATGAATTTATAGGGATAGAATCAGGAAGACCTTCCTCAAAAATTTGACTGTGCAGTCCTGGACAAATCACTTAACTGCCCTGGGCTTCATTTTCTTCAGCTATAAAACAATAATAATATTAATAACTAATATGACTGAGTTGAACTCAATGACCTTAAAGGTTCCCTTGAGCTCTAAATCTATGACTGATTTTTTTAAGATAGATTTAAGTTATTTGGAGAAATGCTAAAGGTCTTTCCAATAAGATTAGGAATGTTCAATGCTGGTCTTATTATTTGTTGTTGTTAAGTCATTTTCGGCCATCTCCAACTCAGCAATCCCATTTGGGGTTTTCTTGGCAAAGATATTGTAGTGGTTTGCCATTTCCTTCTCCAGCTCATAAGGAAACTGAGTTAAAGGAAGGTTAAGTAACTTGCCCAGGGTCACAGAACTGGTAAGAGTCTGAGGCCACTTTTGAACTCACCTCTTCCTGATTATAGGCCTGGTGCTCTACCTGCTGTACCACCTAGTTGCTCATCATTATTTGACATAGTTCCAAAGGAAAAAATATTATTTGACATAGTTCTAAAAAATTACATCCATGTCAATAGAAAAAGAAAGTTAGGGAGTAAGTATAAGTAAAAGGACACAAAAGTCTCTACTTCTTAAAGATTGCTATGTGTGAAATGAGGTAAACTGAGGAAACAAGTGTGATCAATACAATTTATTTGGAAGGCAAACAACTGTAAAAACAGATCAGTTCCAAGGCCCCTCAGTTGGCAAAGGTCCATGAAGAGAAAATTATGAGGGTTTTAATAGTAAGGCATAGTTACTATTTTTAGGCTTTATATTTTTAGATTTAGGGACTTTCCAGTGCTTGAGCATGGTGATTGGTTGCATCCACCTGCATCCTACAAGTCAGTTAGAGATATAATAATAACTGATTTCCTTGAAATAGCATGATTTATGGAAAAAAATAAAACTTAGCTCAGGGAAACTATAGTAGTTATGCAAAATGTCAGTGATAAATACAAAATGAAATTAATTTAGTTCTCTCAATAAGCTAGTTCTATAAGGTTTTTAACATGTGTATGATCAACAGAGTGTACTAGTGTGATCCTCTCTGGGGCTATCTTGGAACAGGCTTTAACAAAGAAGTTAATGCAGAGTCTAAAAAGAATTATTAAGATTGGGGTGGAGCCAAAATGGCGGAGTAGAAAGACAAACATATGCTAGTTCTTACCCCACAGCCCATAAAATACCTGTAAAGAAGAACTCTCAACAAATTCTAGAGCAGCAGAAGCCACAGAAAAACAGAGTGAAAGAGATTTCTATCCCAAAGTGACCTGAAAGACCAACGGAAAAGGTCTGTCATGCACAAGAGGTGGAGCAGAGTCCAGCCCTGCCTTGGCCATGCAGCACCAAAAGGAGCAAATCCGAATAGGCTTCAGGGACAGAATCTCCAGCTGCAGCACAGATCCTTCAACCCACAGGAACCAAAGGTCAGTGAGAGGAGCTTTTTGACTGGCCGAGAAGGAAGCAGGTTGTTCCCATAACTTGGGCCTCCTCAGGTGGTAGCAGTAGAGGCAGCAGCAGACAGGGGTTCCCAAAGCAGTCAGTAGCCTGCATCCATTGTTGAAGGTTTCCTCGTAAAATCCCGGAGGGAGATTCATCTGAATCTCAGCCCCCAGTACTGGCTTGGTAGAACTGGAGGTGAGGTGGTTGTGGAGAGGAAACTCAGAAGTCAAGTAACTGGCTGGGAAAATGCCCAAAAAAGGGAAAAAAATAAGACCATAGAAGGTGACTTTCTTGGGGATCAGGTGTCTCCCCGCCATCCTTTCAGATGAGGAAGATCAAGGCATACTGTCAGAGGAAATCAAGGCCTCTGCCTCCAGGATCTCCAAAGGGAACTTAAACTGGCCTCAGGCAATAGAAGACATTAAAAAAACAAGTTAGCAGATGACTAAAAGAGAACCAAAAAAATGCTGAGGAAAGTAACAGCTTTAAAAAGAGGCTAACTCAGTTGGAAAAAGAGGTCCAAAAAGCCAATGAGGAGATGGAGGTTTTAAAAAGGAGAATTAGCCAAATGGAGGAGAAGGTTCAAAAGCTCACTGAATGAAATAATTCATTGAAAGAGAGAATTGAATTCAGGGAAATGAATGACTATGAGTTAAACCAAGCAGTTAGTAAACAAAACCAAAAATTTGAAAAAATAGAAGATAATGTGAAATATCTCATTGGAAAAACAACTGACCTGGAAAATAGATCCAGGAGAAACAACTTAAAAATTATGGAACTGCCTGAAAGCCATGATCAAAAGAGCCTAGACATTATCTTCCATGAAATTATCAAGGAAAACTCCCCTGATGTTATAGAATCAGAGGGCAAAATAAATATTGAAATCATTCACCAATCACCTCCTGAAAGAAACCCAAATGGAGAAACTCCTAGGAATATTGTGGCCAAATTTCAGAGTTCCCAGATCAAGGAGAAAATACTGCAAGCAGCAAGAAGGAAACAATTTGAGTATTGTGGAAATACAATCAGGATAACACAGGATCTGGCAGCTTCAACATTACGGGAACAAAGGGCTTGGAATGGGATATTTCAGAGGTCAAAGGAATTGGGATTGAAACCAAGAATCACCTACCCAGCAAATCTAAGTATAATACTTCAAGGGAATAAATGGTCATTCAATGATATAAATGACTTTCAGTCATCCATATTGAGGGAAAGACCAGATCTGTATAGAAAATTTGACTTCCTAAGACAAGAATCAAGAGAAGCATGAAAAGGTAAACAGGAAAAAAAAGTCATAAAAGACTCTCTAAAGCTGAACTGTTTACATTACTACATGGAAAGAAAGTATTTATAACTCTTGAATTTTTTCTCAGTATTTGGGTAGATGGAGAGATTGTACATACATACACACACACACATACATACACATACACATATATATAGAGAGAGTACAGGGTGTGTTGAATCAGAAGAGGTGATATCCACACACAAAAAAAAATAAAATAAAAATTAAGGGGTGAAGGAAAAAAATACGGGGAAGAGAAAGGGAGAAATGGAATAGGGCAGGCTATAACTCATAAAAGAGATAAGAAAAATCTTGTTCAATAGAGGAAAAAAGGGAGAAAGGGGGAGGGGAAAAATGAAGCTACTCTCTCCACATGTAGCTGAAGGAGGGAATAACATGCTCACTAAATTTGATATGAAAATTTATATCACATCACAGGAAAGTAGGAGAGGAGGTGACAAGTGGGATGAGGGGAATGTTAGAAGGGAGGGCAAATGGGAGAAGGGAGTCACTAGAAATAAACACTTTTGGGGAGGGACAAGGTCAATTGTGGGGGAAAAAATAAGGGGAGATAGAGTAGGATAGAGGGCAATATAATTAGTATTACACAACATAATTATTATGGAAGTCTTTTGCAAAACAACACATATTTAGTCTGTACTGAATTGCTTGCCTTATCAGTGGGACTGGGGAGGGAGTGGGGAGGGAGAGAAGTTGGAATTCAAAGTATTAGAAACGACTGTTGAGAATTTTCATTGCATATAATCAGGAAATAAGAAATACAGGGAAAGGGGTATAGAAATTTATCTTGCCCCACAAGAAAAGAGAGAAGATGGGGATAAGGGAAGGATGGGTTGTGATAGAAGGGAGGGTACATTGAGGGAAGGAGTAATCAGAATGCAAGATATTAGGAAGCAGGGGGAGGGGAGTGGCGGGGAGAAAAATTGGGCATGTTACAAAGTGAGGTAAAAGCAGTTAGTATTAAAACAATTGACTGAATTAATTACTGAGAATAAATCAATGACATCTTTAGTTTGGGGAAAAGAATTTTAGTCTAAATTTCCTAGAGGAGGGTTACCTTGGGTAAAATTTGGCATTGATGGAAAAGTTAAGGTTTTAATGGTAAATTTGATTTTATGATTACTATTTAATCAGGAACTAGAACATGTATAGAAAAACATGTAAGCCACTTAAGACTTACCTCAAAAGATGTTCTTTAGCCAATGTGAAATTATAGTCATATTTGAAACCTGGTTACTGGAACTTGCCATTTTTAGAAGCTATGGGTCTGTTAAGTGACTATTCTTCTGAGTCTGACTCCAGGTATGGATAACAAGAAAGGCAATCTGAGCCTCCAATCCATGATGCCAGTAAGCCTGTGAGGTGCTGGTATGAACTGCAAAAGGTGATCTCATGAAAATGGTAAGAGAGTGGCTGTTTAGCCTGGTCTGAAATAGGATTCTCCTGATTCAGTTTCCCCACTGACACCTGGCAGAATTTAAACCTGACTGAATGCAAGTGGACAATCTAATCCTGCCTGGAATTGACATGAAGTTGGGGAGATAGCGTGTCCCTGCAATGTCCCTACTCTTGGTGGCAATTTCTTATAGTCAAAAGGTTTGTAAGCTTAATACCAGATCTGTTAAATTATAGATTATTGGTAGGGGAACATTCGAGGTTGAGTCTAAAATTAAGCTATTAGGCATAGGACTTTAGACCAACAACAATAAGTTAGGGTCATTTAATTCTTAGTAATACTTTGGAGACAATTAGGTCAAGAGTTTGTGAAGTTAGCAACATAAATATTATTTGTGTCTCAGTTGGTTAATGTTAAAAAAAAATTCTTTTGTGGTCCATATTGTAAATGCTTTAAAAAGAAGTATCACCTGACCAAAAGTTTGAATTGTTTTATGTGTTACAAACTGTGTTAAAAATGAAAACTAAAATTTAAAAAAAAAAAAAAGAAAATCATTGAAAAAAGCCCAGAAGAGGAAGAAATCAGGCTTTTGCAAATCATATTTAAAAGCAAACCACATCTTTATAGTTGCAGTTGTTTAAAAAGCACACTGAATACAAAATCAGACTCTGATTATTTCAAGACTCAACAAATTCAACAGAGTAAAATGCAAAGGTCCTACTCCAATGAAGTCTATCTTCCTTGCATCTGTTAAAATCGTTCACATCTCATCAAAAGATGCAATGCTAGGAACAACTTTGAAAACCCTCTGTTTTTTAATTAATTAATTAATTAAAAAAATAAAATAACAAGAATTATTAAGGCAGAGGTCAGTAAGGGCCAGTTTACCAAGAGTGGCCAACATGACATTTCCCTACAGCCAGGTGTACCTAGAAGGGGGATTGCACCAGAAGTTGCCTAGGGGAGGTAGTTGTGCTTTCGTTATAACTTTGGATTTTATGAAAGTTTGTTACAATTCCTCCTGATCAACTAATGTAGGAACAACAAGATTGATTAGTCATAGCACATACTCTTCCTTTTGAGGCGATGAGGATGTCTAGAACCATGCAATTTTATAAGATCACTTGGGCTAAAAAATCTACCTTGCTTTGGAGGGAGAAGATGAATTCATTTGTGGCCTGTTTTTTAATCTTGAGGGAGAAATTTCTAGCTGCCTGTTCTATTGCAGCAATCCTTAAAGGAGCTTTATTCCATTTCCATGTTTTTTTACAGGATTTGGAATTGAAGCTATATCACTATTAGAGTTTCTTCTCTTTTTTGGCACCTATGCCACCTTTCACCCAGGTTTCTAGTAGACTTTTTCTCTACTAGTGCTATGGTATGATAAAAAACTGAAACTGGTGGGGCCAAGTAGGCAATTCCACAGATACCAAACTACTTGGGTAGAGAGGAGTAAACTTTACCATTACAAATTAAAAATTGGACTAGGGTCACCAGACGCCTTAAACTTCAGAGAGGGAAATTTTATTTTCATCATAGGATTTTGCCAAGAACTGTCATATTTTATAATGTCAGTCCTGGACTTTATCCAACTGAACCCGACTTCCATAATAATTATGTTGTGTAATACTAATTATATTGCCCTCTGTCCTACTCTATTCCCCCTTATTTTTTCCCCCGCAATTGACCTTGTCCCTCCCCAAAAGTGTTTATTTCTAGTGACTCCCTTCTCCCATTTGCCCTCCCTTCTAACATTCCCCTCATCCCACTTGTCACCTCCTCTCCTACTTTCCTGTGGTGTGATATAAATTTTCATATCAAATTTAGTGAGCATGTTATTCCCTCCTTCAGCTACATGTGGAGAGAGTAGCTTCATTTTTCCCCTCCCCCTTTCTCCCTTTTTTCCTCTGTTGAACAAGATTTTTCTTATCTCTTTTATGAGTTATAGCCTGCCCTATTCCATTTCTCCCTTTCTCTTCCCCGTATTTTCCTCCTTCACCCCTTAGTTGGATATGTAAGTTTGAATAGGGAAATAGGTTTATAATCTTTATTATCATTATAAAGAATGGCTTTTTCACAGGTAAATAGATCCTTTTTAATAATATTAGGGAAAGGAACTATATTAATGCAGTTGTCTGTTACCTAAATATAGAGTAGTACTACTTGCTCCTTTTTTTCCCAGAGAAATGGAAACTCAAGAGGGGAGTAACAACTTTTAACAAGATGACCCTAACTTTAATAATACCATGAGATCCTTGAATTTAAAAGTGATTTGGCTTTTCCTGAGTGGGATAAAGGAAATTACTTTTCTGCATCCTTTTGTCAGTAGTGTTAAGCTTACAAATGACTGAAGCAAAAGGCACCCTTTAAAACTGTAAGGATATCAGAGAGATAAAAGTCTTCTAGCTGGGGAAGGGTTTTCTGTTCAGTAATGGAAAAAACTTCCCATGGATCAAGATTTCTTTGTTGGATATGATGACAAACCCAACCTCCATGAGGTCCAGTTGCTTGAGAATGTTACCACTTCCTCATGGAGATTACTAAGTTTTTTCCCAATCCTCCTGTGTGGAGAGGACAGGAGAGTAATGGGGTGACAAGTGAGCCAAAGGAAAACAAAGCAAAAATGTGGAACAGTTTGGGGGCAGGTTTCATGTGAGAACAGTGTGTCCAAGAGTCCTTTTCATCCATCTTGTTTACTGTCAGAGTCGTCAGTAGTTCTTGGAACAGGTCCTCCAAAGCAGATTGAGTTTCACTGGTAATTCATGATTTAGACTTTATCTCCAGGATGAAAGATATGTACTGAAAAGTTCAAAGGCACAGTCTGTATCACAACTCCAGTGTCATGGAATTCTCTCAACCTAGTTTGTAGTTCATGTATATAAAAAGTAACAGAAGTATTTCCTCCCAATATAAGTGTATGTACTGGGAGAAAAGATCTTGCTTTGACTGGGATGGGGGTTGGGGCAGTCAGGAGCAGGGCAGGTGCTAAAAAGCATTTCAAAAGGAGATAAATGTAATTCCCCCTTGATCTACTGAAGCCAAAGGAAGAACATTACGCCACTTTAGATGGATTTCAGTACACAGCTTTCCAGTCATGGTTTTAAACTCCTTATTCATACGTTCAACTTGACCCGAGCATAAAATTGTGGGACCACTCATAGGCAGGAGTAAACCTAGAATAGGACAGAATTGGTGAAGTGGGTTCCTCTTTCAGAACCAGCCCCTTCAGCAGGCCAGGGGGCTGAAACAGGGAATAGTTTCTTTCAGAAACATCTTTACAACAAATCCAGACATGCCCCTAGAGCTAAGAAAGGCCTTTACCCATTGAGTTGATTAACAATAACAAGGCAGACTTTAATAGTGGCTAGACCTAGGCATGCAGGTGAAATCAATCTTCAAATACTCAAAAGGTATATAAACTAGGGGGTATCCTCTGTAGGCAGTGGTACCGCAAACATGCTGATTAAATGTCTGTCAAGTAGGACAGCTATGGGGATGATGCCAGGGATCACCCTCCTCACAGTTTCCAATTCCTTGTGTATCAAAATTGACCCCCTTTATGAACAAACACATACCTCCAGGGCAGGGGCAAGTTGCCTTCCATAGTCACTCACACCCCATCTACCTGTTTGGCACAGAAATGCTTCTTCCATCTTAGAGTTTCAGAAATATTGTAAGACAGAGAGGTCAGCATTACCAGAAGGACAAAAGTCCTCTAAGAGTAGAAAGTTTTGCAGCTGTGTTAGCATGGTTATTGCCTCTTGAAGCAGGATTGGTTCCACTGGCATAGGCAGGACAATGGGCAGTGGCCAGGGCTTCAGGAAATCTCAGGGCAGATACGAATCTTTGATGAAATACACATTCTCAGTGATCTTGCCATCTGAAGTCAGGAAACTCCTTTGTTAGCAAAAACATTCCAACAGTGTGATAGATCCCAAATGCATACTCTGAGTTGGTGTAAATCAGGGCACTTTTTCCATTGGCAAAATGACATGCCAGGGTGAGAGCCACAAGCTCAGAAGTTTGGGCACTGAGGTTAGAGGACAGAGAGGCTGTCCAAATGGTGTCATGATCAGAGACTGCAGCAGCAGCAGTATAACAAATACCTTCTCATAAAAGAAGACCAGTCAGTATACAAAATATAATCAAGGGGATCACCTCAAGATTTCCCAGTCATGCCCACCCATGCATCTGGAAAATTGGAAAGCAATGTATCTGGATTGAAAATGGCACATGGCTTGAGAGTGATTTTCTTTTACCCAGTAAGGTCAGCTCATAATTAGCAGGTCTCTCTGGTCAGAAAAGGCTTGAGTTCATTGGTGAAGTAAGAGGACCTTAACTGCACTGCTAAAGGGGCTCCCAGAGCTAGACTGCAAGCCTTCTCAACCAGAAGGGTGGTGCTGAGCGGAATAATAAGCTACTTGTCATGAAACAGGCCCGCATATTTGGGTCAAGATACCAGAAGCCACCCTCCCCCGCTTCATATATAAAGAATAGTAAAGGGTTTACTATAATAAAAGAGTCCCATTATAGGAGAGAACAACAAAGTCTTCTTGAGATCTGCAGGAGTGGAAAGATATTTATGGTCAACTTTCAAAGGTTCTGGAACAGTCTTTAGAGGAAATAAGGAGTTTAATGATGTTACCATAGGATGGGATCCACTGTAGACAGTATCCAGCTGCATGAGGGTAACATGTAAGTTTTTCTTATTTCTCTAACAGATGACTTCTGTAGAGCCTGTGCATCCCTAGGGGAAAAAGGCAAGCATTAGCAGATAGATTGAAACCAAGATATTCTACTTGAGTGAGATATACCATTGAACTTCTGACTTAAAGACTTTGTATCCTCTTTGATGGAGTTTAAAAATAAGATGATGGCTGTCTTCCTGACAAATCTAGGCATTCAGAACCACAAGTAAGAGATTATCAATATATTAGATCAGAGAGGAGTCTTGAAAGTGATGGAAGTTAAGTCCTGCTGTAAGATTTAAGAAAATAGCATAGGGCTTTCTATATATTCTTGAGGTAAATGCCGTCATGTCCATTTTAGGAAGGCAATCAAGTAATAAATGTCTGAGTGAATGGGGATGCTTAAAAAAAGAGCAAAGACCTGTCATAGTAAAACAAGGAACCTCACTGGGAATTGAGAAAATGATGGACATCATGAGATACCTAGGTATAACATAAGCATTAACTTCACATAAATCCTGTACAAAGTGATAAAACAAGTTTGCCATCTGAACATGGCTTAGATGTTTGAATAAGGAGGATAGGAGTATTAGAAGAGGATTTACATTGAAAAGTAATTCCTTGATCCCTCACACTCAGTAATGGGTGAAATACCTTTGATGGATTCCCTGGACAAAGAATATCGGGAAATTAATGGTGGAGGGGGGCCTCCTTTAGTCTTGAATGGTAACTGAAACAGCAAATTTTAACAATCCTATATTTGAGGATGAAGAAATCCACAGAATCCCTGAACTCTCATCATGGGTCTCTTGGGCATTCTGAACTCAAAAACAGGGAGTCCTTCGGGATTTGAAAGAACTGAGATCCATTATGGGAGCAGGAAATGGTGGCCTTGACTTTACAGAAGAAATCCCCAACAGATTTACAGGAGATTTGGTCATGAAGAGGAGGAGTATTCAATAGAGAACTCCCAGATATCATGCAGTGAAACAGCTTTGGAACACTGAGTTTTTCCTGAGGCTCATTCAGCAGTGAGGTACAATTAGAATCTGGTCTGCTCATCAAAACTGAATTAGAAACTCTGGCATCTAGTAAATAATCAGATTGCGTCACCAAATTTAAAAGTGACATGGGGTTCACCAGTGTGGGGAGAGGCACGGACCAGGATGACTGGGACAAGGACATCAGAATGAGAGAAAACCAAAGAGTCCCCTTCAAGATCCATGGGCTCTCCTTCTCCCCTTCACCTTTATACAGATGGATTCCCCTGAGCATTTCTAGGCCTATTTTATTTTTATTCTTGTGGTCTCATTTTTTTCCTTTGTACATTTTCAGGCAATTTGACCATTCTTGTTGCAGTAAAAACATTCAGGAGACTCATGAGTTCCTCACACAGGCTGTGCAGGGGCAAGGATAGCAGTTTGGCCCTTCGGCTCAGATTTCACTTTCTCTTTTCTTTCATAAATCAGTGCTTTTAAGGTCACCTATAAGCTTCTCATATTATCCCAGGCAACTCTTATAAAAATACTTTTAAATTTCTGACTGAAATTGACTGACAAACTATTTGGTGTACTACTAATGCAGACAGAGTTGGTAGAGTTGTGAACTGATGCAGCCATTCTGGAGAAAATTTGGAATTCTACCCAAAGGACTATAAAACTGCCTACTCTGAGCAAGCAATACCACTACTAGGTCTGTATCCCCACAGGGATAAAAGGAAAAGAACCCATATGTACAAAAATATTTATGGTAACTTTTTTGGTGGAGGAAAGCATTAGAAACTGAGATGTCCATCTTTTGGGGAACATTGTACATCACAACAGCAGTATTGTAATGGTCAGCGATGAAGGACTTAGCTGCTCTTATAAATACAGTGATCCGAGAAAATTCCAAAGGACTCAGGATGAAAAAGGTAATTACCCACAGAAATAAATGATTAACTATGAGTGCAAATGGGTCCATACCTTTTTTCACTTTATTTTACTTGCCTTTTTTTTTCCTTTTGAAACATGACTAATATAGAAATATTTTGTGTTGCATCACATGAATGAGTATTATATTGTTTGCTGTCTCAGTGAGTGAGGAAAGAATTAGTTATGGACAGGGAAGAGCTCTTGATTAAATAAGCAATAAAAAAGATCACAAGAGATAAAATGGACAACTCTAGTTATATAAAATTGAAAATGTTTTGTACAAATTAAGTTATGTCATTAAAGTTTTAGTGTAAATAGTTTTAAGGAGAAACTTATTTGATAAAGTTCTAATATTTGAGATTTATCAATTATTCATTCAGTAAATATTAAGTACCTGTTATATGCTAGGCACTGTGCTAAGCTCTGGAGAATACAAAAAGGCAAAAAATAAAAAGACCCTGCCCTCAAGGTGCTTACAATCTAATGGGGAAAACAACATACAAACAAATATATACAAAGCAATCTATAGACCAGATAAATAGAAAATAATTGAGAGGCAAAGTATTAGAATTAAGACAAATTGGGGAAAACTTCTTGTAGAAGATAGTAAAATCCCACCTGGGACTCAAAGGAATCCATAAAAGTCAGTTGTCGGAGAAGAGCAAGGAGAGTGTTCCAAGTATGGAACAACCAGAAAAAATGCTCAGAACCACGAGATGAAATGTCTGGTTCATGGAATAGCCAAGAGGCCAGGGCCGCTGGATCAAAGAGTATGTTTTTAGGAAATATGATGTAAGGAGAAGACTAGAAAGGTAGGAGGGGCCTAGGTTATGAATGGCTTTGAATGCCAAACAGAGTATTTTGTATTTAAGTCTGGAGATAATAGGAAGTCACTAAAGGTTTTTGAGTAGGAAAGTGATATAATCAGACCTATGATTTAGAAATATTTCTTTAGTGGATAAATAGAAGATGTAGGAGTGCAGAGACACTTGAGACAGGCAGACCTACCAGCAACCTATTGCAGGAATGAGCTGATGAGGGCTCACACTAGAGTGGTGACAGTGTTAGGGGAGAGAAGGGAGCATATTTGAGAGATGCTGCAAAGGTGAAATCCCATGAGACAAAATGGACAACTTTGATTATATAAAATCAGACTTTAGCAAGAGATTGGATAATGGGGGTGGGGGGAAGGTGACAGTGAGGACTGCAGAATAACTCTTAGGTTGTGAGCCTGAGGGCCTGGGAGGATGGTGTTACTTTCTACAGCAGTAGGGAAGGAGGGTGGGGAGGAGATGAGGTGGAAGGGTTTGGGGAAATAGGAGTTCTGTTTTGGACATAGGGAGTTTAAGATGTCTACTGCACAAACAGTTCAAGGTGACTCAGAGGCATTTGGAGATGCAGGATTGGAAGTCAGCTTCAGATAGAGTAGATATATGTTTGAATCATCAGTATAAAAAAGGTACTTAAATCCATAGGAGCTGATGAGATACTTAAGGAATTGATTCAAACGTAAGAGCTAGAGCAATTCCCCAATAATTACTGGGAAGATGATACATAATCAGGCCATTTTTTTTAAAAGGCAAATTATGCTTCAAATCACAAATAGTAAGAGAAATGAAAATTAAAGCAAAGCTCAAGTTCTACCTCATACTCATGATATGGGGGGAAAGTGATTTTAAGTAAAATGGCAATTGTGTAAAAGATTATGGAAAAATAAGCATACTTTTGGTTGAGCTGTGATTTGTTCCAAGCATCTTGAAACATAATTTGTAACTATACACTGAAAGTCAATAAACTATGAATATCCTTTTGACTCAGCAATACCACTACTAGGCTTAAACACTAAAGAGAGGAAAAAAGAGGGAAAGGAACTAATGTACAAAAAAATATTTTTCAGCATCATTTTTGTTATACCAAAGATCTGGAAACAGAGTGGGGAAAGGCTGGACAAATTATGACCTCTGAATGTAGTGTAATATTGTTGTTTCCTAAGAAATGACAAAAGTGAGAAATCTAGAAAGACTTATATGAACTGATGAAGATTGGAGTGAGCAGAACCAGTAAAAAAAAAAATCCCATAACTTCAACATTGAAAAAGAAATTACACACTTGAGAGCACAGGAAACAACTATGTCTCCAGGAGACCAGTGACAAATCATCTTTATGAAGAAGTTACGGTTTAAAGGTACAGAGTGAGACATACTTTCCAGATACTGACAATATGTGGATCTGTTTTGTTTGACCATACTTACTTGTTACAAGGTAGTGTTTATCCTTTTCTGGATCACTGCTTTGTTGTGGTAGAGGGACTTGTGTAGCTCAGTGAAACTATGAGCTAGGCCATGCAGGGTTACCCAGGACAGGTCATAGAGGAAAGTTCTGACAAAAGATGGTCCACAGGAGAAGGAAATGCAAACCACTCCGTTATCTTTGCCAAGAAAACTCCATGGATAGTACAGTTATCCTTTCCACATCACAACTTTCACCATCTCAATTGTTGGCATAAGAAATTACTGTCGTTATTTCATATTTTTTAAATTTCTTTTTAAACAGTATTTTTATTTAACATTGACTTAATGTAGCCTATGACCAAATACTTAAGCCAAATTTTACAATAAGGTACTGTAAACACCCCATAAAAGCAAAAGAAAAATTCAGATTTCTTCTCTAATACAAAGGGAGGGCCAGAAGACTTTACACAGATTTTCCAGATTGCAGGGACACTGTTCCACTAAACCCTGCAATCTGGAAGGGGTAACTATTAAAGATAAAACATTGGAAGATGAGCCCTTCCAGTCAGAAGGGTCTGGCATATTATGGTCCATGAGATCACGAATCAGACATGATTGAAGGACTAAACAGCAACATGTGGACTAGTATTGATAATGTAAAAAAAAAGAAAAAGAAAAAAATGAGATTTACAAAATACACAGAAGAGAACAGAGAGAAGTTCAGAGATGGACAAGCAGGACAATAGTATGATTATGTTCTTTAAAAAACTACTAATAATTGATTCACAGTTTCACATAGAGTTCTCTTTCTCTTCTTTGTATAAGGAAATGATGCTTGTTGTCCATCAAGTTCATAATTTCTTTTTTTTAAAGGATGATTTCAAGGTTTTGCTCCTGCGTTACAATAATGCCAAAAATAGAGATAAGTCTAGGAGGACTCCTGTTTATAGAAAAGATAATATTTGTATTTCAGTGTGTTAAGATCAAGGTAGCAGGAACACTTAAAAAGACGAGTGATTTCATCATTTCATCATCTGTTGGCACAAATTATAATCCTTCCAGAGTCTTTAGGAGTTACAGTGAAAATTCAGAAAATACAGGGAAAAAAATCACCGAGAGTTCAGATTAGACCTTTTCTCAGCAACAGAAGCTGTAGTCAAAAGGCTCACACTATGTTTACAGGACTGTCCAGAGTTTGCACTTTGAGAAGCCAGTGCCACCCCTGTTCACTTTACTGTAATAAGGTATTAGCCTACACTAGAAATAGACATCTAGTTGAAAACATCCAGCAGTTAGGTGGAGATTCATTGTTGTTGGCTCACAAGAGAAATTAGTCCTGGAGATGTAAATACCAAATCTTAACACCAATAAGCCTCTGCCTATCCTAAGCTTGAATGTGTTAACATAAGAAAACAAGACATATGCAGAGTTTCTTATATAGACCTAATGCTCTCTTTGACCTTTTTGCTACTGACATGTTCATTTATTTCTGCTTGTTAGCACTGAAGATCTAGCTCCAGGGGCAGGCCTTACTTAAGGAGTCAAGTGTTGCTGTTGTATGAACAGTTACGAGAGATCCTTTCTATTTTGCCTACTTATTTCAGTTGTCAGTATAACAAAAACCCAAAAAAGTTTTCCATCCAAATAATAATAACATAGCATACATACACGTATTTGGTGTTTCTTCCAACTGGATTGCTGCAAGCTCCTCAAGGATAGGAAGGTTTTTGGTTTCTTTGTGTCCTCAGCACTTAGTATAAGACTATGATCATTGATTGACTGGCTTTTGAAATGAATGGTCCACAAGCTTTTACTAAAATTACTGTCAAAAGCCTTGTCAGCAGGTGAACTTAACGACCTACATTGTTCTTTTTCAGGTTACTGTATAACTGCCATGATGATGCATCCAAGTTTGTCTATCTTCTAGCAAAGCCCAACTGCACTTGTCTGGAACAAGAGGATTTTATTCCTTTACTTCAGGTACTTTTTGTTTGCTCATGAAAATGGTTTCCATTTCTATAGAAAGGTGGTTAAAAAATAACTACAAAATATATATAGTAAATCCCTGCTTCACCACCTGCAGTCATATGAAGCACTTTCAACAACCAGATGTTAAGCAAAAAAAAAAAAATTTAGAATGGCCAAATAACTCTCACAAAATCTATATACTTAACTCATTAGTTCATTCTTAAGGGACCTATGTGCTTTTACTCTTTTTTTATACACATTTCTAACAACCTTAATATTTTGGAACAGCAAATTGAAAGCATAAGGCAAAGAGGTGGAGAGATTGATAGCTTGTAAACTCCTTTTGCCCAGCTAGTAAAGTAGCTTTTCAGTGACTCTAAAAGGCCTCTGTTCCAGATAGTGCATACTGAAAACTCAGCCCTGAAAATAATCAGATTTCTGTCATCTGTAAAAATGAAGGGAAGCAGTAATAGATAATCTTGAACAGAAAATTGTCATTTACATTTGACTTTGAAATGGTGTGCTAGACACAATATGTCCTCTCCTGCACAGGCTATCTCCCAGGCCTGTATTTCACTGTCCTCATTTCCACTTTTTTGAAAACCATAACCACCTTCAAGGCTTATCTTCCCCCTACCTTTTCTTAATCTTTGCATCTGCCTCTCCCCTACCAAAAAAGAAAAAAAATTTTTTTTGTATTTACTTTTCATGTCTAAGCAAAGCTCTTTTGGCCAGGCTGGACTAACTTCCATAAAGATTGTAGGAGCTGTATTTCTGTCAGGCTGAAAAGAGAGAACTGTTATCATGGGTTCAGAACTAGGGAGCAAAGCTTCTGGTGCAACAGGACTTTAAAGGACTTTCTGGGGAGAGATAAGAGGAAAGTTTTCTATCTACTTGTTACTGTGCATTCATGCCATCTCTCCTGCTGTTACTCGGAAGAGAATTCTTTAAACTCCAGCTCTACCAGAAGATCTATCCTCCTGTCCTGATCCCATCGTAATAGTTCTCTTTTTAACTTGACAAAAATACAACTCCTAGAGTCCTTAACAACATATGCCATCTCAGAAGGAGTTAGTCCAACCTCACTAGAGAACTGTTCCACAAACATCTTGGTTCGTTCAGAGATCTGTACTCTTACTTTATACACATTTTTCACGATCTTGATTTTTTTACTATCACCCCTACCACAGGTTAGAAGCCGCGTATAAAGGTGAAGTAGATGGTGGGAATAAGAAAGTAAACATGTCTTATCAGTTTTTGATGTGTTAACAATCTTCACTGAGGACCGTAGGAATCAGTTCAAAAATCAAAGCCATGGCTTGAGATAAGAAAGATAATGTGAGCCGAGTCTGTTTTTTGCTCCCCTTTGATAGTAGCTAATTCACAGAATCTGACACATACAGATGTCTGAGCTTAGTTATTCTTTCAGGATTTCTTAGTGTGTGTAAAGGTTAGGGAGGATAACTATTACAGTTGATTTGTTCCTGACTTCATCTTTAAGTGATTCTGCAAAGGTCTGAAAGAGAGTGTGGTGTAATGGAAAGAATGCTGGACACAGAGTCAGAAAAACCAGGACTGGAATCCTGCCTCAGACAGTGATTAGCCTAACTTAATGTCTCTAGGCTGTTTCCTCAGGTAGGGGCTGGATCTGATAGCTGCTAAGGTCCATTCCCAATCCAAGTCTAGGTACCGTGATCCTGTAATATATGGTTCTGTGACCTAGCCTTTGCTCCATAAAACATGAAAATCATATTTAGATCTTGAAAATGCTACTGACCAGTAAAAAATCAACTAGCAACTTAGATTTCTAAATGATGGGAGGAGGAGGAAGACTTTTTTTTTACACATTTTGCTTGGCTTGATCTTTTTAGGATGTAGTGGATACGCACCCTGGCCTCACGTTCCTTAAGGATGCTCCAGAATTTCATTCCCGCTATATCACCACGGTAGGTTGGCTTCTCAATTTTTTAATATTATCAACCAATAATTCAGTCTTTAAGATCCTTATAAAAAGGGTAATAAATGTAAATGTTTTAAGTGGGAAGAAAGTATAGCATATGATTAAATTTATCATTTACTTTATCTCTGTTACCATTTTAAAATCTTCCCAGTGCTTGAAAAGTGTTCCATCTACAGTGTGAAACTATTACCAATAAAAATGAGAAATCTCACCCAAAATTGCCAGTGGATAATCTTAACCGGTTTTTGCCCATCTTTGAGGTAGATCTCATGTTGTTCCCTAAATATTGATACTTCACAGAACTTGGGCATTGCTAAACAGGAAAGAAGAAATTATTCAGCCCGCCTGTCCAGAAAATGTTCTGACCAAGTCACATAACATCTTCTCTATGAAGGTTTTTCTGAGCCTCCAAGCCAGAAGTGATCTCTCTTTCCCCGTCATCTCCCATGGTATTTCCTGTATACTTCTCCTAGGCACTTATGTTTTATTTTTATTATATTTGTCATTTGTGTACATATATTATCCCCAATAAGCTTCTTAAGAACAAGGTCTTATTCACTTTTATATCACCAGTGTTTAGAACAATGTCTTGCACCTAGTAAATGCTTCAGAAATATTGGTTGTGTTTCATTTAATTACTAAATGTTAGAGCAGAAAATGTTAGTAGGGGTGAGTGCCATCCAAGGTAAGGTTACTAATCATGCAGAAATGCATATTCAGTACTTCATAGCACATTCATGGCACGCTTTTCACTTTCAGATACATTCATTTTTTAACGAATTAAGCATCGTCTATTTACTGATGAAGACAGAAATGATCCCCATCCCCAGTTTAGCAAAATGATAAAATATATAAACGGGTAACAATCATTCAGTCTCAATTACAAATGAAGGTAAATCGGCATCAAGTTCAGAAACAAAATAGGTGCCCTCTGAGGACAGAGCTGAGAAAGACACGTGACTTCAGTCCTGTTTTGCAGACCACATTTGCCCAGATGGAAAAAGTCTTGATCTCCCTGCCAATCAATCTCCTTAGGCTTGAAAAATGCACTTGCCTCCCTCGTTAATTAGGTAGACTATACTTGAGCTATCTGAACTAAGTGTTATAAATTAGCTTTTCTTCTTTTTGTATGCACACTTCTCTTCTTTTCCATATATATATATAAAACTATATCTGAGCCAAGAATGCTTTTCTTTTATTTCTCTAGAAAATTTTAGGCATGCCCTAAATGGATTTGATCCAATTCTACCTGATATAGAAATCATTTCTATCATGTCCCTGAAAAATCGTTATCGAGCCTCTGCTAAAATATTTTCTAGAGAAAAGAGACTACTACTTCACCCAAAAAAAAAAATCCATTCCACTGTTAAGCAGTTCTAGATGTTAAAAGGCTCTTTCTTTTATTGAGTCAAAGTCAGCCTCCCTATGACTACCACCCACTAGGCCTAAGTAGCTCTGCCCTCCATAGAAACAAAAAGCAAATGTATTCATTTTTCTTCTCCTCACATCTTCAGATATTTCCACACAGCTCTGAGTTTTCTCTTTAGTCTTCTCTGCAAGCTAGACCTCCACAGGCCTCCACTTAGCTCCCTGTTCTTATAGACTTTCCTGTGCAGACACATTTGTTTATTTAGAGGCTTCCCTTTTCCTTTCTCATTGAGGTTATTCAGCATTGTATAACCAAAATTGTATATATATTTTTAGTCTTATTCCTCTCGAGCTTTAACCCTTTTAAGAGTCTAACTTATCTTTTTTTCTGAAGTTTTGAAATCTGTTTTTCCAAACATCTGTTAGCTATATGCTATATAACTCTAAGAATGTTATTTTTTTTCTTCTCTTCTACTTTTCCAAGTACTTGTACTTTACCCACCTTATTGACACTAGTTTCTTTCCTCCTCTCAGAATCTTTTTTCTTTCTAGTACCTTCCTAGATTTTTTTACCGTTCTAAGAACCATTTTATGTCTCTAATAAGCCCTTTTACCCATTTCCTCCAGCAAGAAGGTCAGCTTGCATTTAGATAAAACTATAAATGAAAAAATTTTTTTTAGATGAAAACCACAAATATAGTATATGGCTGTTAGATGTGGCAGAAGTCTCTTTATTTCCTGGTTTACTAGGTTTTTCTAAGCCTGTTCACCAGTTGTTTTTTTTTTTTTACTATCACAAGAACTCTTGGGAAGGGTCTCTAAAAGCCTGTCTCCCTGCCATCCCTCGAGCTACTACTACTATCCCCTCTCACATGCTTCTAATAGAAGTCATTATTTAGGGGGAGGAGCCAAGATGGCGGAGTAGAAAGACACACTTATGCGAGCTCCAAAACCACAACCTATAAAATATCTGTAAAGAAGAACTCCTAACAAATTCTGGACTGGTGGAAGCCACAGAACAACAGAGTGGAGGAGATTTCTGTTCCAGAAAGACCTGAAAAACCCTCACGAAAGGACAGTCACACACGGGACCAGAGCGGAGCTCAGACCTACCTTGGCTGCACAGCCCCAGGAGGGGCGGATCTGGGCAGGCTTCAGGGACGGAATCTTCAGTGGCCGTGGGGGTCCCTCTACCCACAGATGCACAGGTCAGTGAGAGAGACTTCTGGGCTGTCCGAGAGGGGAGCAGGGTGTCTCCATAACTCAGGTCCCCTCAGGAGGCAACAGCAGAGGCAGTGGTGGCCAGAGGCTCCCAGAGCAGGCAGGAGCTAAGCAGGAGCTCCATTACAGAAGGTCTCTGTGTAAACCCCCTGAGGGAACTGAGCCTGGGAGGCGGCCCTGCCCCGACCTGAGAACCTGATTTAATCTTACCCTGAATAGCAGCCCCGACCACAGCTGGAAGCCCTGAGGCTGGGGAGCAGCATTTGAATCTCAGACCCCAAGCACTAGCTGGGCAGATCTGGGCTGGAGTGGAGAGAAATCTCAGAAGTCAAGTAACTGGCTGGGAAAATGCCCAGAAAAGGGGAAAAATATAAGACCATAGAAGATTACTTTCTTGGTAAACAGATGTTTCCTCCCTTCCTTTCTGATGAGGAAGAACAATGCTTACCATCAGGGAAAGAAATAGGAGTCAAGGCCTCTGTATCCCAAACATCTCAAGTAGATATCCAATGGGCTCAGGCCATGGAAGAACTCAAAAAGGATTTTGAAAATCAAGTT
>CM053771.1:275273867-275349643 GCA_028658325.1 Potorous gilbertii | reverse complement strand
GAGGGCAGATTGGTGATATGGGTAATTAGAATGCTCAGTGTATTGGGGAGGGGACAAATGGGAAGAAAATTTGGAACCCAAAATTTTGTGAAAATGAATGTAAAAAGTTAAATAAATAAATTTATTTTTAAAAAAAATAAGAAGTCATCATTTAGCAGCTGTGGTTAGTACAGCATCCAGAAGTAATATCTCACTATGTGCCACTTAATCTTTTCCCTCAGGCATGGTGTACTCCTGTTTTCAATAGATTCTGTTTTTTATATTAGTAAAAGATTTTTTTACAGAGTTTTTATTTTATTCATTAATCAGAGGAGAGTTATCTAAAATGTCACCTAAAAGAAAAAATCTAGAATAAACAGAAAATCATTAATAAAAACAAAATTGAGAATTTCCTTTTCTGAATTCCCAGTGAACTGCCAAATGAAAATATTATTTAGACAAGGCATTCTTGGGATACAGAAATACAAAAATATACTTTGTTCAAAAGGAATAAAGGAGGGAGGTAATAGTCCTGAATGTCAAGAAGAGAAGCAGCTGTATAGAAATATGTGATTCTGAGTCTGAAAGCATAATAGAGAGTTTTTGTGTTAAGAATACAAAGGATAATGGAAGTACTGTGATTTCAGAAAGATACTATAGACCACCCAGCTCTACAGAGGATATAGATGGTGTTAACTGTGGTACAGTTTACAAAATGGACATAGAGGCAAACTATAGCAATGATGGGACATTTCAACCATCTCCTTGAAGTTACTTCTCTTAAAAACAACCTCTGAAAAATTCTTGACTTACTGCAGTTTCACCTCTCAAGATATAGAAGCAATAGATAAATTGCTGTTCTGGATTGCATTCTAATCAAGAGAGAAGAAACAGTGAGTGGTGTAAAAGCGATGAAACTCTTGAGGAGGAGGGAAGGTTGGGAGAATGCCCACATCATTTTGAAATTCATAGTAGGAAAGAAAAATTCTTCATAGTCAAACATGTTTTAGATGTTAAAATAGACTTCAGAGGTCCAATATTCAGTAGGAATATTGGAGTCCCTTGCTATAAAAGAAGGAGTTGTGGGGAAGAAAGATGGTACTGAACTTGCCAAGAAAAGAGAGACAGTGATTTGGGGTATACAGCCAGCCACCATCGTTTGTATTAGGTAGAACGTTTTTTTGAGTTCAAATGAGGAGAGGCTGCTGAGTGATGGAAGCAAAGGGAGACTCCGGAAATACGTCCAAGGCTGTGAGAAAAGGTATAACCAATGCTGAAAAGAGTGACTAAGGAAGCATTGTTGCCTCAGGGAAACCAAGTCTCAGTAAGAACTGGTATATGATCATGAAGTACAGAATGTGAGTGCCCTGGTAAATGAATGAAGTACAGGTGAGATGGAATTCATAGGACTTGAGGTATTTAAAAAACAGTTAGTTCCCTCAATAAAATATAAAAGTAACAGGATAGACTAATGATCAGGATCCAATAATATGTTGCTTAGAGAAAACATATACTAGAAAAATCTAAATATGAAAGATAAAATCCTGGCCTAAACTTTACCATGTCACTGCCAAATGATGACGTCAAAAGTGTCTAAATTAAAACCCAAAACTATTAAGTCTGATCAAGAAGGATGTTGTATTACATACTAAAAGTTTCTATAAACAGTCTTTGTTATATTCTTCAGTAGGTTTGTGATCTAATTCTTGTGGCCATTGTCTTTCACCAAATAGGTCTAAACCTGTGTATGCCTTCTTATTCTGGCCAAGTCTTCATTATGTCGGATAGTCCCAGGAGGGTTCACCCGACATGCTTGGGGCCTCCTTTTAAATCTCTTGGCTACCAACCAAGTCCATGGACCACCCAGTTATTATTCCTCACTCTTTTTGTATGACTGGTCCACCTCCTTTTCCAGCTGTACATTTCACAGGTACTTCTTACACCATTTCTCCTTTATAATTCTTCATCAGTACCATTCTTCAGTTTACCATGCACTCACCAGATATCTCTAAATTACTCTTTAGGTGACCTGCAGTTTTGATCCCTTAGAGATTGTAATATTCTATAGTCATCCCAGTGAACATAGCACTAGGCCTATGCCATGGGCGACAGGCATCCACAGAGTACTTCAGCGATCGGTAAGAAGAAAGACCCGGGGCAGGCAGGAAAGCAAGAGAGCAATCCGTTTATTCAGCTGAGGGTCAGAGTATTTAAGGGCTGTAACCACAGACACGTGCAGGCTTAACCCATTCCATTGCTTCACCATCCCATGACTCACCCACGTTCTTGTACCCAAAGCAAGTAACGAAGCTTCACCTGCTCCTGAAGCTAGTTCCTGAGTTCCCAGGCCCAGATGCAACTTTCTGCAAGAATGTCAGTATCTGCAAGAATATCAGGTTATCAAGTTCCAGGGTCATGGAGAGCTTTTGCCAGGGTTTGTTTAGCACAAGTCCAACGGGAACAGACTTCGCCTCAGCTGTGGCCTTGATCATGGGACTTGCACTCCTCTTAGCCCTCTACAGGCCTAGAATCTGGACCTGAGTTCAGATCCAGCCTCAGACCCTTACCAGTGATTCTAGGCAAGTCATTTAATTTCGGTCATCCTTCCTTCACTCATCTTTAAAGTGAGATAATGATAGCACCTCCCTCCCAAGGCTGTTACGGGGATCAAATGAGGTAATCATTGTAAAGTGCTTGGCACAGAGTGAATAGTATATAAATGTTAGCTATTAATAACAATTATATAGAAAGAGCTTTGCGAACTTTAAAGCACTATTTAAATGCTAGCTATCAATTCTTATTTGATGCCATATAGCATCATTAAAAATAATAATAACTAGTGTTAAAAATAAAGTAGGGAGAAGCATAGAGTAATTAAAAAAACTAAACCATTTTCCAAATTCCATCCAACTTAACTTTTTCTTATTCAATTCTAGACCTAATTCATTGTTCAGCTGCAATAGCTGACCAAGATTCACTGTAGATGCTGACAGTCCAGCTTTATGGGTTGTATGTCCAGCTGCATATTATAGTCTAGGTGGGCTCTTGATTTTTTTTCATGCCATGGATCCTTTTGCCAATCCGGGGAGGTATATGCCCTCTTCTTGAAATAAAATTTTATAAGGTCAAATTAAAATACATAGGATTACAAAGGAAACCAATTACATTGAAATACAATTATCACAGTATTTTTTAAAAAGAAAACAAGTCCACAGGAGTCCAAGAACACATGGAAACAAGAGATGTTCATCCACTTATTTTTTCCTCTGTGAATAGCTAGGTCAAACTCTTTTGAGTACCTACAAATCTCATTTAGGAAGTTCTGCGTTATTCCAGGACTCTTTGCTATTAGTAAATGTTAGCCAGAAAACCTACCTTTTATACAGAACTCTTCAAAATATTTAGACTCTGTGCCTTCATTACAGTGGCAAACACTTTCAGCAAAAATATACATCCCTCTTTTATGCTTCAGTTAATAATCAAGGTTTTTATTTCTTTTGTTACATTTTCCAAGGAAGCATGTATGATTGAACATATACCTTGGAGACCTTTATGGTGGCATTTTACATTAAGGAATCAAAGGCTTTTTTATGATCAGCAGACAATATGCAAAATAAAATCTATATATTTTGTGTACTGTGTAGTCACCTGTATGACTATAAAAATGTGGTCTGTTATACAATATTGTTTACAAAAGCATACCCTCTCCCTTCTTACAGCTTCATCAAGGATATCCTCAGTATATGGGTAGATTATTTTCATAAAGATTTAACAGAAAAATAAAAGTAGATATGTTATTCAGTCTTCACTAATATTTTTACTGATATTTTTCTGGATTTTCATTTGCCATTAAAAAAAACAACAAAAAGGCCTAGAAGCCACAAATCCTTGATCTCCTATCCAAGTAGAGAGTTATAGTGGGCAAGCACCATAGCAATTTAGAATATTTGTAAATCTTACAAAGCATTGTAGGAAAAAATTATAAACATCATCTGCTTCTAAAACAGTGAAAGAAGCTATTGAAAATAATCATGCTTAAAGAAAGCTTCTGGAAAGACCCAACTAAGTAGTCATCCCAAAATAAAGGATGAAACTGGAAAGACTACAGCAATAAGCAAATGAAAAATGGAAATGATCATAGACACTTTCAACAAAACTTTTTCACCATAAAAGTTTGAGGAACTACTGTAGTGGGAATTTCATATCACAGTCCCAGATATGGTACACAAAGAAGAAGAAATTGTATTTTAAGGTGGGGAAAAATAGCTGAACTCTAGCCCAAGTAGAAACAGAAGAGATCAACATAGTTTTGCAGGAAGGTAGCTGGAAAAAAGTGAGACACCTAAGGTGTGGGGGAAAATATCTCATTTTTATTTTTACCCAAAGTTTAGTGACTGAAAAAATACAGATAACCTCCAACCTATGTGCTTATTTTCCCATCTCTCTCTGATTTTTATGAGAATCTACATAAACAGTAAGAGCATCTTCCTTTGATGAAAACATGAAAAGGAAATATAGACTTTCGCAAACAGTTTTCTACAACAGACTAAACTAATTAACTAAAAACTGTCCAGAATGCAAGATCCTACTGTGCTTAATGTTTATTGGCTATCCCCACAAAAAAAAAACCATTCAATTTAATAGAACAAAATTGCCACTTAAATGCTCTTCCTCAACATTGTGTTGTATATATGTAGGTGTATGTATGTATTCATTTAAGTGTATATTGTTAAAATTATATAAGATTCCTTGAAAGATATAAGATGGCTATTTGTATTCAACAGCCCTGTAACTGTTAATATTAAGCAAGGCATAAAACAGGGGTTAAAAAAATTTGCTATTATCTTTACGATGTCCAGTATTTGACCCAAATTCTCTTGTTCACCGATGATATTCTTACTCAAATATTGCTGAGCCTCCTAAATAAAATACATGATCACTTAAGAGTTTGATCTGATTTGTCCATACAGGAAAAGCAAGTAGATAAAGAAAGCCTACTATCCTTTCTGTGATGGGTAATTGGATAGACAATCCATAAAGCAGATGTATGAGTGCATATAGTTTGGACAGACATTGCCATTATGTAATTAAGTGATCCCATAATTGAGCAGGAGGAAAAAGTAGGTTGGATTGCATTTGGTATAACGAACAGTGCTTTTAATAAACTCAGGCTTTTTTCTGAAACAAATGTCCATCTTTCCAACTTCAACATATTTCTGGTTATATAGCATTGTTGTGAATCACAGATTTCCACAGTTTCTAAAGAATTAATGTTGCGAGTCACGCAGAGAATAATGGAGAAGTGTTTGGTGAAAAGGCTGCAATATTTTACAGATGAGGAATTACACAGAAATATCATCAAAAACGTCACAAGGGGAAATGCATGATGAGATGTTATAACGGAAATGAATGATGAGGGAGAGAGAGGTGGATTGATCACATAGTAAGAGTGAGGGGTAACTAATTGACAGTTTGAATACTTTATCAATATCTGTGCATTGACAATAGATCAAGAAACCCCTCCCCCTACCATATTTGGTACACCCCTGTAGAGGATTTATTTGAGGAAGTGAACATGAATTTCACAAAACTGGCAGACATAGTTGGATTTTTTATCTTCACTGGGGAAAGCAGTACCCACACAGATGAGATCATTGATATTTGGTGCTCTTTGGTTATTGATTTACATTAGTTAAAGTTTTATATAGGAAATATGTACAGGTTGTATCAATAGGTATTCTTTTATCCATTTCCCATTTCTGACATCTCCAGCTTGTTTAAATTATATTAGAGTGCCTCAGTCACGTGTCATATTGTCTTCTCATTCTTAGTTTTCCTTGTTTTGACATTGTACAATGTATTCCAAAAGTCCTAAAGCAGTATTAAGCTTTACTAGCTTTTAATAGCTTAAAACTGCCCTATAATTTGGGGGGTACCTTGTATTTGAACTTTGTTTTGTGGGATTATACCATCTCCTCTAAGCAATTGAATTTTACCTCCTCCTTATTCCATTCCTATCTAAAAACAGGACCTCCCATGATACCACAATGACCTGAGGAGAAGATTTGTATATTAGACCTTTGGCTACTAGGATAAAAATCATGGCACCCAATCAAATATTGAACCAATTAAATTTCAGTTCTTTTCCTTGCAATTGTTAAGGCACTATTTCTATTGAGTCAGAAGGGAATCGAGTTGATTAAGTAGATAACAATTTTGCTCTAGACAAAATTGAGGCAAGTGTGGTGTCTTCCCACCTTCTTTATACCCTCCTTGTACAAATACAACCTCTGATAACCCTCTTCTGAATCAATGCTTTATCCTCAAATTCCTGTCTAGTATTTTATATCTGCTGATTCCGAATAAGATTTGATTATAACTCCAGTGTTGCTTGGGATCATGATAAAGACTAGGCCTGTGATTTTGTTACTAGAATGAATCATGGATGAGAAAATGTTCAGAACCAGTGTAGGTTAGCAACTTACCTGCAATTTATAATCTTAGAGAGCTGCCTAGAGCACTAAGGGGTTAAGTGACTTGCTCAGGGTCAGATAGCCAGGATGTGTCAGAGGCAGGACTTGAATCCAGTTTTTCCTGAACTAGCTGTCTACTGCATCATGCTACCTTCCATTGCTTAAAATGTTTAATTCTTATTAGAGAGTCCACATTTTCACGTAAAGGTGAACTGAAGACCAGAAACCTTCAAAATCCAAAAGCAATAAAACACAATAGCTGAATAATGCCCCCTTCATCTAGACTGCCACCTACTAATAAGTTAACTCATCTTCCTCCCTACATTCACAACTCAGGTATGTAATACATGAATGACAGATAGTCTAGGGCATTTATTCATGTAGTAACATGGGAAAGATAGTATTGATTCTTTATCCCTTCATTAATATGTGTGATAGAAATATGTAATTTTGGAAGAGAGGGATCTATACAAAAGTATCATATTTAATATGACTAGAAATCACTTTGGAAAAATTAATTTACTAAAACATTCAGTTGGGTTAATTCTTAGGACAGCCTTTAATGTTTAAACATATATTTAATATTATCTTGCCTTCATTTTTGAATACAGGTTATTCAGAGAATATTCTACACAGTCAACCGATCCTGGACTGGCAAAATCACTTTGACAGAACTAAGGAAAAGCAACTTTTTGCAAGTATGTCAATGACTTATTTTCAGATTTAAAGAGCACTTTATATAATAGCATATCTTCTTAGAAGTTTTTTGTGTAATAGAAGATTCATTTCGATGCACGCTCCTCTAGGCCTATCTCGAGATAAATGCATCAAAATCTTTTTTGAGAAAGGATAAAGTACGTATTATTGCTAGGGCATTTTAACAAAGGAACCATAGGGTTAGAGTAATGCCCACTTACTGTAGTCTGTCAGTGAATGGCCTTGCTTATTGCCTATAAATAGTGTTGATAACTCCCTGAAAATCGAAAACATAAGGGGATTATTCATACTATAGTAAAAAGGAAAATGGAACATATTATTGTAAATAAATATGCTAAATTAATCTTATACTGTAGTACGAACATAGCTTAACATAATTTTATTCATTTCTGCATCTATAACAGATGTAACACATCATAATCAGAAGTCTATGGTACACCCACATAAATATCTTTGTTTACACAATGTAAAATCAGCATCACTATAATTAATTGAGTATTCACAAATCATGTTGCTATTTTACTAAATGTTATAAAATTCAAAGGTATGTAGGGACAAGGGGAGGCACTAATTGAGACTTGAAGAAACCAATCCATCAAGTATCCTATTAATAATTGAACTAAGAAAAATACATTTATTACTAAAATTTATGTACAGAAATATGGAAACATGCTTTTAGTATCTACAGCTGACGTTGGACTAAAGGCAATTACATTCTCCTTTACCTTAAGGAAAGTGTTTTGAAGGATATGCTTTGATAGAGATATAGCCTCATCAATGTTGATAATCCCTCAAACAACACAGATTATCCCTCCATACCTCATGTTGTATGCCTCTTGTCCATAATTTTTCATAAAGCTTCTACAAGGGATCCTCCTAACATGGTCTTTCCCCTAGATGTATTGACATTATAGCTCATGATTACCTATGGTATAAAAAGGTTGTCCTTTAGTTATCTCTAGTTAGCACTGTGTGACCATCTCACCTCTTTTCTAGCCAGAAACATCTCTGATAGTATCCTTTGTAATAATTCTCTGACATAGTTCTTTGTTGATAAGTTGCATCTTAACACACAATCCACTGTATGTCTCTCCATTGTCTTTTTTGGTGACTGTAATATTACATGATTAACCACCCATACTGCATCATCAGAAATATATTGATGTTAAAAAGACTGGGCCTTTGATTAGAGTCATTGAAAACACTGCTCTCTTTTTCCTGTTATGTTCTCAGTTCATTGTCTAGCTTCAAAATTTATACAAAATGCTACCTCTATGATCTGTCTATTCAGATATGTAGAATGGTAAGGACTGTAGCCATTCTCATTTGTGCAGAAGGTTAGGCTGAACTCTTTTGAGTAATTATGAATCCCATTTAGCAGTTTCTGGATTTAATAAAATCAGCTCAGTGTCATTTGCAAGTAGGAGCATCTGAAGGACCTCATCCTCTACAGTGAGTTCCTCTTCAATGTATACTCTGCCCTCTACATCTTCATAACAATAGCTAACTCCTTTGGTGAATGTGTATCTCCCAATTTTATTGCTATAACTATTACTTGATATTAATAATTTGAGGATCATCAGAAGTATTTTTACGGATTAGACTTGAAAAGACCACAGATGGACAAAAGTAGAAAAGATCTGTCAAAAATTTTATAGCAAACTCTTCTTCATCTGTGACAGTGGAGCCACCAATCAGCATCCACACGGCATCTGTCTCCACCTGTGTTTCCTAATTATTCTGAATAATGTCTTTACATAGTAGTCAGGCCAGTCTCAGAATCATAAAATCTCCTATATAGGAGGGACCTCAAAAGCCATCAGTCCAACAGATACATGAAAAAATCTTTACAATATCACTGACATTCAGCATTAGGTTAAAACTTGTGTTTAAAGTGAAGATTATTGTACAGTCAGATACGACAGAAGTAAGGAATTCAGAGAAATATGGAAAGATCTGGGGAGAGGATTCTGGGAAGATGGCAGAGTAGATCAGAAAATACCAAACTCTACAGATTTCCCCCACAAACAAGATAAAATCATGCCTTAGGTCAGATATAGAGGGGTTGGGACAGAACAGTAGCCCTCCTGGGATAATCACAGAAGATCCAAAGAAAAGTCCCAGGAACAAGATTAGGTTCCTCTGAAGAGTATACACCTCTAGGCTGAAATAGCAAATGGCAAGCCTTGGGGCTAACTGGGTCGGGAGATAGCCTCAGCCCTCATCATAGGAACTTTCACTTCCCAGACAGTGTTGGGAGTCAGGCATCCGAGCTGGAAGGATTGAAAGAACCTCTGCTAATAAGGAACACCAGAGCCATCTCTGTTGCCAAGACCTGGCCCTGGGCAAGAAGAAACCAGCACACACCTGGTGAGTGTAGAAGCATTGGGGCAGGAAGCTGCTGGCTGTGGGCCACTTACAAGAGGGTGGAGTTCTTGATTCTGGTTCCAAGCTAGAGGGGAGAACTGAAGGAAGACCTGAGGGGAGAACTGAAGGAAGACCTAAGACCAGAGGTACCATTCCCCAGGACTAGAGGTGATTACAAAAAATTAGCTGTTATAAATTTTTTTTTAAATGAGCAGGCAAAGGAGAAAGAATCCAACTGTAAAAAGTTACTGTGGGAATAGAGAAGACTGGGGTTTGTCTTCAGAGGAGGATACTAAAGCAAAAAACCGTCTCCTACACCAAAGAGTAACATCAAATGGTCACCTGCCCAAAAAAAGAACTCATAGAAGAACTTTAAAAATACAATGAGAGAGATGGAGGAAATTTTTCTTAAAATACAAGAACAATCCAATAAAAAAAGATTTTGAAAAGAAAGTCAACCAATTAGAAAAGGAGATCCAGAATCTTAAGGAAGAAAGTGACTCCTTGAAAATTAGAATTGGGCAAGGGGAAGCCAGTAAAGCTATAAAAGACTAAGAAATAATACAACAAAATATAAAAAATGCAAAAATAGAAGAGAATGTGAAACATCTTACAAGAAAAAGAGCTGATCTGGAGAACAGATTGAACAGATCAAGAAGAGATAACACAAGAATAATCAGACTACTTGAAAACTGCAATCAACAAAAGAATCTTGATACAGTAATACAAGAAATGATTAAAGAAAACTGTCCTGAAGTGTTAGAACAAGAGGGGAAAGTAGAAATAGAAAATTCCACCAGGAAAATAGTAATTTCCAAAACCCCCAGCTCAAGGATAAAATATTATGAGCAACAAGAAGAAAAAAATTAAAGTATGACAGTGCCATAATTAGAATTCATACAGTAGCCACACTGAAAAACCACAGGTCTTGGACCACTATATATCAAAGAGCAAAAGAACTGGGGTTGTGGCTGAAAGTATCATACCCAGCATAGTTAAGCATAATCCTGAATGGAAAAAAAAATGGACATTTAAGGAATTGTCAGACTTTCAGATTTTGTTTACAAAAATAAAAACTGAACTAAATAGAAGATTTTACATATAAGAACCAAGAGAAATATAAGATATGTATCAAACCTACCTCCCAGAATTGTTATGAAGATCTTACAAGACAACACGTGTAAAGTACTTTGCAAATGTTAAAAGCCCTAGATAAATGCTAACTACTATCATTATTTGACAAAAAACTATCGGGAAAAATGTAAAGCAGTATGAGAGAAATTAGATATTAAAAAGTATATATCTCACACCATATACCAAGATAAATCCCAAATGGGTACATGACTTAAATTTAAAGTGTGACCTTGCAAAGAGATTAGAGGAGTAAGGAAGATCTCTCTCCATTCAAATGTCTAAATAGGGAAAGAGTTCATGACCAAATAATAGAGAGGATCACAGAAGATAAAATGAATGATTTCAGTTTCTTATAATTAAATAGTTTTTACACAGATAAAACCAGTGCAGGTAAAATTAAGAGATGCAGATAAATGGGAAAAATAAACTTTTCAATGGGTTTCTCTGATAAAGGTTTTACTTCTCAGGTACAGAAGGAACAGATTCAAATTTTTAAGAATAATAGCTGAGACTTCTGGTTCATATGGGCAAAAAATATGGACGACTAGACATTTTCTCTGATCCCCATTATCTTTCAAACCTCTTTAAAATGGAAATTATACATCAAAGATAAAACAACTTCAGCTGTACCCAGAATTCAGAAGAAGATAAAAAAAAAACCACCAAATTTATGCCCACTCATGCTGAAGTTATTTAGCACCCCTCCCATACTACCAGCAACAGGGCTACACTAGAGGAACCAAACACCGGATACAGGTTTACAACACACTCATCCCCAGACCCCTTTCATTCTTTCCATTGCTTTAGAGACCCCAGCTGTAAGCTGCAGAAGTTTGCCTTGGCCATGACAGATAGCCAACAGAGCTGCAGCAGGAACAAAAACCTTGTGGAAGCTGCAGCCCTATAGCACCAGTGCTGTAAAACTCTTAGGCTGCCAGTGCCAAGGCAGACAACCCCATAGCACCAACACAGCAAAGCTCTGAACAGCTGGTGCAAGGAAGGGCAGTCCTCTGGAGTCAGTCTGGCAGCTCTCTGAACTGCTAGTGCTGGGTCAGAGAACTAAGGAACACAGGGAGCAGGACAGGACAGCAGGAAACAGACACAGGAGGTAGGATGGGGCAGAGAGTGTGTAGCACTCCACAGAACCTGAGGGAAAGAGCACAGCATCCAGCTGAGGGCAGTTCTACTACAATTTAGACAAAACATTAGGCTTGTGAACTATCAGTTACCCAACATAAGAGAAAACTAAAATGCTTTGAGATCCAGCCCCTAAGTAAACCACCATCAGAAGGGAACAGTCAGAAAATGAGTAAGAAAAATCCCGGGGGTAGAAGGGAACTGAAATTACCAAAGATTTCAGGAAGGAGAAAACTCAAAGACCTTGAACATAACCAGATAAATCAACAAGGAAATCATTAACAATAGAAGGAAATATGACCATCAGCTCTACTATATTAATTCAGGTAATATTGCAAAACAAAGGAAAATGATCCAAAACTTGATGAAAGCAAGAATTCTGTAGAATGAAAGGGAGAGCATAGAACCACAGTATACTGTTGATGAATGGATCAAAACAGAAATGAAAATTATGAAAGCAGAATTTATGACTTGTGCATGGCAAAGAATAATCAGCAAAATAGAAAAACTGGAATCTGAGATGGCGAGTCTCAACAAAGAATTGAAAGGTAAGGATAGATTGGGAATGCAAATGCATAGGATTGAAGGACAACCTAGAAGAAGCAAGTCAAAAAAAATCCCTTTTCATCCCTTTTAAATCAGAGACTCCGTTACTTGGCTTGTACTCCAAGGAAGTCATTGCTAAGAAGGAAGTCCCTATATACACCAAAATATTTATAGCAGCACTTTTTGTGGTAGCTAAGAATTGGAAACAAGGTAGATGTCCACCAACTGTGGGTGATAGCCAAAGTGTGGTACATGAACGTAATGAAATATTACTGTTATGAGAAATGATGCACAGTAACAGCAACACTGCGTAATGACCAACTTTGTCAGAGGTGGCTCTTCTCAGCAACGCAAGGATCTTAAAAAAAACTCTAAAAGACTCATGATGGAAAATGCCATCCATATCCAGGGAAAGAGCCAATGGAAGCAGACCATTTGTGGTCTTTTTTTGTTGTTTCTTCTTTCTCATGATTTCTCCCATTGGTTCTAATCCTTCTTTACAACATGGCTAGTGTAAAAATATGTTTACTATGAATGTATATGTAGAGCGTATATCAGATTGCATGCCATCTTGGGGAGGGGTCAAGGGAGAAAACTTAGAACTCAAAATCTTGTGGAAGTGAATGTTGAAAGCTAAAAATAAATAAATGAAAATTTAAAATAAAAAAAATTTTTCAATGATATATGTGATGAGTATATGGAAATATGTATATGAACTGCTGCAGAGTGAAATAAGTAGAGACAAAGAAAATAATATACATAGTAATGACAACAATGTAAATGAAAAGACAACTGAACACACACACAAATCCAGACACCAATTTTGATAAGAGCAAGGTCCACCCCCTTCTTCCTCATTCTACTCTACTTCTTTCACCCTTTCTTTTCTTTCCTCCTTTAAAGCCATCAGAAGAAAACAATTCAACCCTGGGACTTCTCTTTTTCTTATTTAACTCCCCAAATACCCCTTGAAGAACATTTGTTTTTTCTCCCTTTATTAGAATGTTAGTACTACATCATCATATAATTCCTTTCAGTTGCTCAAATAAATTCCCTGTTCCAGGTTTCTCTGGTCTCTCATATTTGTATTTCAAAGTTCCTATTGAGTTCTGATATTTTTGTCAGAAATACTTGCGTAACGGGGATATGGTGCATGTCCAGAGTACCTCACGTGGCATGTCCTGGAGGACACCATGTGGAGACAGTGAAGGAGCCACTTCTGGGAGACTCATAAAAACACGTAAGGAAAGTACCTTGAAGGGACAGACTGTGGAATATGCATAAACATTCTGTAATTGATTCTGATCAGCTACCGTTGTGATAAAGAGGAGGCTTTTTGGCTGTGGAACCATTCCAAAAAAAAGCATGTCATTTTTTTTCCTTCTCATAATTTTTTCTAGGTATTTATATAGTCCTCATGGAAAATCCATTTTTTCTTGGAGTCTCTAGTGTTATGGAGTTATTCTTTCCTTCTAGGTTGAATTTTTAGGTAGCTCTGGATTTACAGTAATTTTTTGTAGTTGCCAATGCCTTCTTTAGTTTACTTGTTATCTCCCAATCTTAGTACTTAAATTGATACTTTGTATCAATTGTAGGGCAAGATTCTATCCTAAGTCTTGAGAGAGATGGTTGATTCTATTTGGTCTTGACATAGGTGGCCACCTGAGTTCCTTTGCTGAGCTTCACCTCCCAGGGTTAGGCCTCCTTCTATCTCTGAGGTTCAGAGTGCTTGATTTTTAGGGCTAGGTGTAAGGAGCCTTGGGGCCCCTGGGCCAGAAGTGTCCCAATCCCAGCACTGAAGCACAGTACTAGTTGCTGTTCTGGATGGCTTCCAATATTCAAAGCATCAGTTTCTGACTTCCCCTGAGTCTTTCTTATATGAATCTTCCCTTCATAAGTTCCCTCCTGATACAGAGCCTTGGAGTTTCCAAGCTGTCACTGGGTTGCTTTTCTCAAGACTGCTGTCTCATTTGCCTGGAATGGCAGTGACTTTTCTGTCAATCCTTTTTTCCATTGCCAGTGAATTTCTGACTGATCTTTTTGTGCATTTCTGTCATTAAGTTACTTACTATATTTTCTCATTGAATTTCTTGATGAGTACTCAGTCTGGTGCTATTTTTAGGTTTCTGCTGGAGAAGATATTGTGGTACCTGGGCTTCCTGCCTCCATTCAGATAGCCATCTTCCCTGATCCATCTTATTAGATGTGACATGATGTTATAATTTATCAGAATTCAATTCAGTATACATTTATTAAGCACCTAGTGTGAGCCCAGTGCTATGCAAGGTGTTGCAGCTACAAGGACAAAAAAAACAAAACATCCCCTGTTCTCAAGTGTCTTTTATTCTCCAGGGTGGAAACAATTTATACATAGATAAGTAAATACAAAATGTATGCAAAGAAAATAAAAACTAATCAGAGGAAGGACTGAGAGATCTAATCACAGAATTTGAGAGCTGGGAGGAACAACAGCTGTCTAGTCCAGACCTCAGCGAAAGGACTTCCCAGTCTAGTATCTGGCACATGGTTGTCTGGCCTCTACTTGCAGACCTCCAGCAAAGGGGGATCTGCTACCTCTTGATGTAGCCTGTTCTATTTGCTAACACTTTTGATTGTTAAGAGCTTTTCCTGATATCAAATCTAAATTTGCCTTCTTGCAACGTTCCCTCATTACTCCTAGGACCAGGCTGAACAAATCTAATCCCTCTGACACATAATCTTTCAGATAATTAAAGACAGCTATCGTATCCCTCCCGAGTTGCCTCGTACGTTATTCCTTCAGTTCTCATTCGGCATAAAATCAAGGCCCTTCATCACCCTGGTTGTCCTCCCATGGACACTTCAGCTTACTAATGTCCTTTTAAACCATCATTTCCAAGACCAAACATAATACTGCAGATGAGGCCTGATCAAGGCAAAAAGAGTACCGTTCCCTATTCCTAGAAGCTGTGCCCCTCCTAATGCAGCCCAAGGTGACATGAGCTTTGTTAGCTGCTATACCATAAGGTTCAGTTCTATTGCCTATAATCCATTAAAGTTCCCTAGAGCCATATTCATACTTCTCTGACAAAGATCCCATCTCACCCCTTAAAAAGGTCACAGGTTCCTTAGTAGAAAAACCCTTAAAATGGAGACCAGCCAGACCAAACACTCCTGAAACAGGTCTTCTCTCTAAGAAAAATTAGACTTTTCCCAGCTAACAAATGGAAGGTCCCCCTCCTCCCTCCCTCCCCACCTCACACTCTGTCTCTCACACACACATACACATCCCTTTAGCAGCCATGATCCTCTCAACATGTAAGGTCATGCAATTCTTATCCACATGTACTATCATTCTACATAGATTCTGCAGGAAGCACTGATTGAGCACTGGAATCAAACCTGGACTTCAGATAAGCACTACTCAGGTTTAGGGAGTGCACAGCCTTTTCTAAGGAAGGGAGTGTTCAGGTTATGGGGAGCAGGAACTGCAAAAGTTCCCAAAGAAAAAAGCTTCAAGATCCCAATCACAAAATCAACATCATCCTTGTCTGCACTTTCCAGGTCCATCTAGCCCTCGTGTCCTGTTTGCTCTGAAAATATGTATCATCTGTCTGAGGTGACTTCTCATTTTGTAGACTGCTATACATGTCCAGACCTGGAGATAGGGCAAAACAAGGCCAACCAGGTGGCATAGTGATAAGAGTGCCAAGCCTGGAATCAAGTCTCATCTTCCTGAGTTCAAATCTGGCCTCAGACACTTATGAGCTGTGTGACCCTGGGCAAGTCACTTAAACCTGGTTTGCCTCAGTTTCCTTATCTGTAAAATAAGCTGGAGAAGGAAATGGCAAACCACTCCAGTATCTTTGCAAAGAAAATCCCAAATGAGGTCATGAAGAGTCAGAAACAGTTGAACAGAAGGGGTGAACCAGTGAGCAAGGCTGGTCTTCTCCCAGCTATCCTTCACAATCAGGCCTGAATGTATTTCTCTGACTGTGTCATTTTTCTACTCAAGAAACTCTCGTGTCTACATTGGTGATGCAGAATCAGAAAGTTTGGCATAGTGTTCCCTTCCCTCTCACGTAATGACTTCATTTGACATATAAATACTCCTGTGGGCTCTGAAAAGCAATATCACAATGAAAGGGGTCTGTTTTGGATCCTGAACATGTTCCTCTCTTTTAGCTTATAATTTGCTGAGAACAAGATCTGTGTTATTTTTCACTTTTGTATCCTCTAAACCTAAAAAAAAAAGTCCTTAGCACATAGTAAATGCTTATACACAACCGGTGCAAAATTTGTTAAATTTGCTATTTTCTCAATCTTCTTCATAAAGATACCAAATTAAATCAAATTGTAATATCACTTACCTCACAGGGTTATTGAGAGGATCAAAGCAAGGGAATGTATGTACAACCTTTTGCAAACCTTCAAATGTTATGTAAATGTGAATTAGTGTAACATCGCTATAATTTTAAAAAATTGTCACAATGTCTTCAGGCTTTTCCTGTATTGACTAAAGCTTCTACTTCATGATTTTATAATAAATTTCTCCTTCTGTTCATATAATTTCAGACATTAGCCCTTTTGGAAGAAGAAGAAGACATAAATCAAATCACAGATTATTTCTCCTATGAACACTTCTATGTCATTTACTGTAAATTCTGGGAACTAGACAGTGATCATGATCTCTACATCAACCAAACTGATCTCTCTAGGTATAATGACCAGGGTAAGTTGTTGTACTAATCTGTTCTGTATTGATCACAATTTAGTTCATGTACTGCCAGAACAGGCACAGAATTATTGGTTCTAAAGATGAAGATTGGTTAATAAAACCTCACACATTCCATTGGTTGGAACATCCATTTCTTCATGGAAAAATCTAATGAATTGACTATTTTAGAATAAAAAAGCTTCAAGTTTAAAGAGGTGAGATTATTTTGCTCATTGTTTTTTTTTTTAATGTGCTGATTTTATTGGGGAGAGGGCTTCATCACTCTCACTTTCCAATGATGCTATTTCCATGGAATCCTACCTTGTAATAGGGAAACATTTAAGAAACAAACCTACCAGTGAAGCATTTCTAACAGCATATGCAGCAATCTACCTCCTCTTTATTGAGAGGAGGGAATTATGCTTCATCAGACCTCTGGAGCTGGTCGTTGTGTTATCTTGAATTCTACTGTCATTTAATGTTCTTTAAAATGTTTTATTGAAGCTTTTTAAAATATCATTGTTGCTCCTGGTATCCTCTCATCTCCTAGTGGAAACCTCTACTGTTACAAAAGGAAAAAAAATGTATAATTAAGCGAAATAATCCAAAACATTGGCCATGTCTGACATGTCTTAACATACCTAGAGTCTGCTAAGGAGAGAGATGTTCCATCTTAAGTCCTCTCCAGTTAAAGTTGATCATTGCATTGAAGAGAGTTCTGATATCTTTTGTAGTGTTACTGTTTGTTTACTTCCCATCACTGTGTACATGCTTTCTTTGTTCTATATTGGTTCATACCTGTCTCTCCGAGGCTCTCTGAGTTCCGGTGCCACAGTAATGAGCCATTACACACAGCACAGTTTGTTAAACTGTTCCATAATTTATGACACCTACGTTGTTTCTAGTTTTCTTTATTCCTGTTTCTATGAATATTGTAGTGGACAGGAGAATTTCCTCCCTTGTCTCTGATCTCCTCATAGTATGTGACCAGCAGAGAATGATGTTGAATCAGAGGGTAACATTTTGGTCACTTTTTCATTGTGATTCCAGATTGTTTTCCAAAATGGTGTGACCAGTTTACAGTTCTACCAATCAGTACTCTAGTGTGTCTATCTTCCCATGGTTACTCTAACAGTGATTATTTATGTCTTTTATTATCATTGCTAATTTGAGGTGTTTTAGTGAAACTTCAGAGTTATTTTCATTTGCATTCATCTTATTAGTGATTTGCAGCATTTTTTCCTGTCTTTTGCCAGTTTATATTTCTTCTTTTGAAAATTGTTTACAGCAATTTACACAGTAACAGCAATATTGTAAAGATAATCAACTGTGAAAGACTTAGTAACTGATCGATATAGTGATCCATTACACTTCCAAAGGATTCATAATGAAAAATGCTGTCCCCATTCAGAAAGAGAACTGATGCACTCAGGATATAGATTTAAGAATAATTTTTCTTCTTTCTTTTTCTTATTGTTGTTGGGTTTGGGGGATTTTTCATGGTTTTTGTTTTGTTTTTCCAGAACATGGTTAATGCAGAAATTATTTCTCCATGTCTTCATATTTGTAGTGCATTTTATCTTCCCTTCTCAATAAATGGGAGAGGCATAGGGAAGGGAGAAATCTGGAAATGAAAAGAAAAAGAAAAATGAAAATTGTTCACAGTAATTGACCACTTATGTGTTGAAAGAATAGCATTTCATCTTGGGTCAATTCCTTTTATAGTTTAGATTTTTTTCCCCTTAATTTTATGGGCACTAAAACTGTTAATTTTTTTAATTGAAATTGACGATTTTCTTTTACAATCTCAAGTCCTTACTTAGTTAAAAATTCTCCCTCTTAATCATAGATCTAAAAGATACTTTATCTCATCTCTCATTTTTTATGGTATCTTTTATTTAATTGGGGCTTATTATGGCATCGTATATTGTAAATTTATGACCTAAGTCTGTTTTCTGCCAAACTACTTTGAAGTCTTCCTAGCAGTTCTCCCACCTCCCCTAATAGTTCATACATTTCAGTTTACCAGACACCAAACTCTGCTCTATTGAACTGTCTTTCATTGGGAACAAAGTGAATACGAACTGAATTAGACTCTTATATTTAATGGTCTGCGGAGCATGCTTCATAGTTCATCAGTCATCCTGGTATCTTGTTCAACAAAATTATAAAGCCATAGTCACCAAAACTAGGATATCCTGACGTACGAACGTGGAGATCATTTGGAACAAACCAGCTAAACAAGAAGCAGACACAACTGAAATAGCCCAATGTTTGATAGATTACATTGAGAATAAATTACTAGGAAACAGGACAAGAGCCACCATGTAAACTTAAAAACTGTTGGGCAGAAATTTGGTTTAGGCACCAGCTTATAACTCATACCAATGCAAAACATTTCCATATGACCCAGAGTGCAAAAGAAAATGCAGACCAGAAAACCCAAAGACTAGTAAGATAAAGAAGTGTACTTCATTCTACATTCATCAGTTCTTTCTCTGGAGGTAGATAGCATTTCTCGTCATAAGTCCTTCAGAATTGCTCTTGGATCATTGTATTGCTGAGAATATCTAAGCCATTCACAGTTATCTGTTATTATGTTGTTATGTACAATGTTCTCCTGGTTCTGCTCATTTAACTTTACAGGAATTCATGTAAGTCTTCTCAGGTTTTTCTTGAAAGCATCTTGCTTGTCATTTCTTATAGTATACAATATTCCATTCTAATCATATACCACAATTTGTTCAGCCATTCCCCAATTGATGGGCATCCCCTCAGTTTCCAATTCCTTGCCACCACAAAAAGAGCTGCTAAAAATATTTTTGTATATGTATAGGTCGATTTCCTTTTTTTAAATCTCTTTGGGATATGAATTATGCTATTTTATAGCCCTTTGGGCATAGCCCAAATTGCTTTCCAGAATGTTTCAGTCAGTTCACAATGCCACCAATAGTGCATTAGTGTTCCTGTTTTTCCACATCTCCAACATTTGTCATTTTCTCTTTCTGACATATTATATAATCTTATAGGTATGAGGTGGTACTTCAGAATTGTTCATCCATAGTGGTTTGGAGCATTTTTATATGACTGAACACAGCTTTCATTTCTTTTTTCTGAAAACTGCCTGTTCACATACTTCGACCATCTACCAATTGGAGAATGACTCATATTCTTATAAATTTGGCTCTATTCTCTATATATTTGAGAAATGAGACCTTTATCAGAGAAACTTGCCATAAAGATTTTTTTCCTAGCTTCATGGTTCTTTTCTAATTTTGGTTGCATTGGGGTTTTTGGTACAAAACCTTTTTTTTTATATTTGATATAATCAAAATTATCCATTTTTATTCTGTAATGCTCTCTACTTCTTTTTTGGTCATAAATTCTTCCCTTATCCATCCCTTAATAAATAGGATCTTAACAAATAATTTCATCCCTAATATTTTGTGATAGTTATGTCTGAATCATGTACTCATTTTGTCCTTATCTCAGTATATGGTATGATATGTTGGTTTGTAATTTGTAGTTACGTCCTTTTTTTTTCAGTTGTATCCAACTCTTTGAGACCCCATTTGGGGTTTTCTTGGCAAAGATACTGAAGTGGTTTACCATTTCCTTCTCCAGCTCGTTTGACAGATGAGGAAACTGAGGAAAACAGGGTTAAATGACTTGACCAGGGTCACATAGCTAGTAAGTGTCTGAGGCTAGATTTGAACTCAACTTTTCCCTACTTCAGGTCTAGCACTCTAACTACCTTGCCACCTAGCTGCCTATAACTTGCTCTTATTTGAGTAGTATCTGATTCTTGATGGCCCCATTTGGGGTTTTTTGGCAAAGATACTGGTGTTTCCTTCTCCAACTCATTTTACAAATTAGGAAACTGCCTATACTTAGTTTCTGCCAAACTGGTTTACAGTTTTCCCAGCAATTTTTATCAGATAGTGATTTTTTTGTCCCAAAATCTTGGATCTTTGGGTTCTCAAACACTAGATTACTATAGTCATTTATTACTATGTATTGTGTACCTAATCTATTCCACTAATCTTCCACTCTACTACTTAGCCAGAACCAGATTAATCCATTTTAATTATTACTGCCTTATAATATATTTTGAGGTCTGGTACAGCTAAACTACCTTCCTTCACATTTTTTTATTGCTTCCCTTTATAAAACCTTTTGTTCTTCTGGTTAAATTTTGTTAGTTTTTTCTAGCTTTATAATTTTTCAGTAGTTTGATTGCCATGGCTCTGAGTAAGTAACTCAATTTAGGTAGGATTGTCATTTATATTGATTTGACCTGCCCAAGAGCAATTAATATTTTTCCAGTTGTCTAGATATTACTTTATTTATGTAAAAAGTGTTCATATAGTATTTGAGTTTGCCTTAGCAGGTAGATTTCTAAGTATTTTGTATTATCTATAGTTATTTTAAATGGAATTTCTCTTTCTGCCTCTTCCTGCTGGACTTTGTTGGTAACATATAGAAATACTAATGATTTTTGTGGGTTTATTTTATATTCTGCAACTTTGCTGAAGTTGTTAAGTATTTCAACTAGCTTTTTAGTTGATTGTCTAGATTTTCTAAGTATACCATCATATCATTTGTAAAGAATTACAATGTCGTTTCTTCATTGAGTGTTCAATACTTTCAGTTTCTTTTTCTTCTCTTATTTCTCTAGCTTGCATTTCTAGAATAATATTAAATAATGATGATAATAGGCATCCTTACTTCAACTCCGTTCTAATTGAAAAGGTCTCTAACTTAGCCTCATTACAGATAATGCTTGATGATGGTTTTAAATAGAAACTACTTACCATTTAAATGAAAACTTCATTTATTCCTATGTTTTCCAGTGTTTTTAACAGGGAGAAATATTTTATTTTGCCAAGATCTTTTTCAGCATCTATTGAAATACTCATTTTTTGTTGGTTTTTTATTGATCTTTTTAACTACACTGATAGTTTTCCTGATATTGAACTAGCCCTTCATTCCTGATATAACTCCCATTTGGTCATAATATATGATTTTTGTGCTGTAATCTCCTCACTAGTATTTTATTTTAAATTTTTGTATCAATATTCATTAGGGAAATTGATCTGTGGTTTTCTTTCTAGGTATCAACACCATTTGCATTATAAAAGGAATTTGTTAGGACTTCTTCTTTGCCTATTTTCCCAAATAATTTATATAGTATTAGAATTAATTTTTCTTTAAATGTTTGGTAGAATTCACTTGTGAATCCTTCTGGTCCTGGAAATTTTTTCTTATGAAGTTTGTTGATTGATGGCTTGTTCAATTTCTTTTTCTCAGAATTATTCAAGTAGTCTGTTTCCTTTTCTATTAATATGAGCAGTTTATATTTTTGTAGATATTCATCCATTTCACTTATATTGTCAGATTTATTGGCATACATTTGGGCAAAATAGCTCCTAATACTTGCTTTAAATTCACCTTCATTGGTAGTGAATTCACCCTTTTTATTACTGATACTGACAATTTCTCTTTTTCTAATGAAATTACCCATGGTTTATCTATGTTATAGTTTGGTTGTTTTTTTTATATATATAAGACCAGCACCTGCTTTTATTTCAGTGGTTTTTTTACTTTCAGTTTTATTAATCAGTCCTTTGATTTTCAGGATTTTTGACTTGTTCTGTTTCTGATTTTTCTTAGTTGAATGCTCATCTTATTAATCTGATCTTTCTCTATTTTATTGATGTAAGCTAATAGAGAAATAAATTTCCCCTAAGTACTGCTCTGGCTACATTCCATAAATTTGGGTATGTTGTCTCATGTTGCCATTATCTTTACTCAGACTTTTGTTTCTGTGATTTATTCTTGGACCCACTCATTCTTTAGGTCAGATTATTTAGTTTCCAATTCATTTTTGGTTTATGTTTCCATAGCCCTTCATTGAATGTAATTTTTATTGCATTATGATCTGAAAATGATTCATTTAATATTTCTTCTCTACATTTGATTGGAAGGTTTTTATGTCATAATACATGGTCAGTTTTTGTGAAGGCACTCTGTACAGCTGAGAAAAAGGTATACTCTTTTCTATTTCCATTCAGTTTTTTCAAGAATTCTATCATATCTAACTTCTCTAAAACTCTGTTCATCTCCTTAGCTTATTTGCTTTGTGGTTAGATTTATGTAGTTCTGAGATATGAAAGTTGAGGTCCCCACTAGCACAATTTCATGGTCTATTTCCTCCTGTAACTCATTTAATTTTTTCCTTTAAGAAACTGGATGTTTTGCCATTTGGTAAATATATGCTTATCATTATTTCATTGTCTGTCGTACCTTTTAGCAAAATGTAATTTCCTTGGTTTTCTCTTTTAATTTAATCTGTTTTGGCTGTTGCTTTGTCTGAGATCATGATTGCTATCCCTTCTCTTTCTTACCACAGCTGAAGCATAATAGATTCTGCTCCAGCCCCTTATTTTTACTCTGTTTGTGTCTCTCTGTTTCAAGTGTGTTTCTTGTAAAAAAAAAACATATTGTTGGAGTCTGTTTTTGATCCATTCTATTTGCTTCCATTTTATGGGTGAGTTCACCCTATTCACACTTACAGTTAGGATTATTAACTGTGTATTACCCTCCATCCTATTTTTCCTCTGTTTATCCTTCTCTCAGTTTTTTACCCTGTTTCTCAAAAGTCAGTTTTCCCTTTGTCCATTGCCTTCCTTAATCCACTCTCCCTTCTATCAGTCCCCCTACTCTTCCTCTTCTCCCCTCCTACTTCCCTGCAGTGTAAAACACATTTCTGTATCCAGTTGAGTGTGTATGTTATTCCCTGTTTGAGCCAGTTCTAATGAGAGTAAGATTCAAGCTTAGCCTACCACCACTGCCCATCTTCCCCTTCATTGTAAAAATTCTTCCTCTCACACCTCTTGTATGTGAAATAATTTCCCCATTCTTCCTCTGCCTTCTTCTTCTCCCAGTACATTCTTCTTTTTTACCTCTTAATTTTATTTTTTTAATCATCGCATCATAGTCATCTCACACTTGTGCCCTCTGTGATAGCTCTACTTCTTCTGACTGCCCTAATAATTTGTTACAGTTATCATCATCCCATATAGGAATGTAAACAGTTTAACCTTCTTTATGATTTCTCTTTCATGTTAACTTTTTGTGCTTTTCTTGAGTCTTGTATTTCAGATTTTCTATTCAATTCTGGTCTTTTCATCAGGAGTACTTAAAAGTTCTCTATTTCATTTAATATCACTTTTTCCCCCTGAAAGATTATACTCAGTTTTGCTTGCCTATTGGTTGTAGTCCTAGTTCCTATGCCTTCTGGAATAACATATTCTAAGCCCTCCAGTACTTTAACATGGGAAGTGCTAAATCTTGTGTGATCTGACGGTGGCTTCACAGTATTTTAATTGTTTCTTTCTGACTGTTTGCAGTATTTTCTCCTTGACCTGGGAGTCCTGGAATTTGGCTTTAATATTCCTGAGAGTTCTCATTTGGGTATCTCTTTCAGGAGGTGATCAGTAGAGTCCTTCAGTTTCTATTTTAACTTCTAGTTCTATGATATTGGAGCAGTTTTTCCTGAAAAATTATGTCTAAGCTCTTCTTGATGATGGCTTTCAAGGAGTCCAGTAATTCTTAAATTATCTCTTCTCAGTCTGTTTTCCAAATCAGTTGTTTTTCCAACGAAATATTTCACTTTTTCTTCTATTTTTTCATTCTTTTGATTTTGTTGACCACTTGACTCTTAGTCCCGTAGTTAAACCACCTAACACTTAGCTCCTTAGTTCCCTCATCTGTACAGTGGGGATAATAGTAACAGCTACCTCATGAGGTCATTGAGATCAAATGCAATAACGTAAATATAAAGCACGATATAAATGTCAGCTCTCCTCACCATCATCATCGTCATCACCATCGTTGTTATCACTGTCAGTTTCATTCCCTTTTTCACAGTACCCATCAAGGAGTCAGCTGCAAAATGAACTCAGTTCTGTGGGGCCAACTATATAAAACTATCCACTTCAGCTATCTAAAAAGAGACAGAGGCTTTCAAGGGCAAAGACTCTGTAATATTTCCAAGCTGATTTTATTCTACAACTGATAAAAACTCAACATTTCCCCCATTAGACCACACCCTTGTTAACAGTTGTTCTAATGAGTCATTAACTTGCTCTAAACTTCTGTAGCCTCCCAAGTTCTTTGGTGGTAAAAACCTACTATTCCATCCACTTCTCAGAATTTAGCATCCCAAGAGGTACTAGCAGGGTACCTCAGAAGCTTTCTTCCTATTGCTACTGTTTCCAAACCTTATCCTCACTTGCTCTTATTATCCTTCCTAGTAACTCCAATCCTAATAGGGTTTAATTAATTCTTTGGGGGAACCTCTGGTTCAGAGATCTTGCTTCTCAGCTATAATCTGTATAAGTTATTGTATGTATTATCAGTACCTATTCCTATGAACTTTACCCTTTTCACTTGTGCTGTTACTAAATTCAAGGCACAGGCTTTAAAAATCAAATCATTTACCTCTAGACCATTATCAAACAAGGAAGGACAGTTTGTTTTCATTTTCCTTATAATGGCAATCCACTATTAAAACCATTAATTAGATTTAAGGAGTATTTAGTTTTGCCATTTTTTTTACTTTCCCTCTTAGTGTCCTTAAGCATCTAATCAAGCTAACCCTACAGGTTGAATGAGATCTTACATCCTGTCCCAGAAAGAGAGTTCCCCCCATATCCCCAGCAAGGCTCCAGTCACAGGGTTCTTCTGGGGTCTTACACCTCACGGTTTAGTGGACCATGCCTCCCATTCTTCCTCACATCCTTGCCCCACATCAACAATGAATTTAACCACAAAACCTTTATAAACAAAAACAACAGATGTTCAGGACTGGACAAGTGAAGTGCTTCAGGCTTGAAATTGGAATATAAGGAGGGACTCTTGGACCATAAAATGTAACAAAAATAACTTGTGATGAGATTTTAAAAGATGTAGTTCTTAATTAAATTCAAATAAAATGCTACTCCCTGTCCCCATATTCCCTTTGCATTTACTACAAGATGCAACACTGAATCAGAAAGGTATCCCCTGCAGGACAACTGGAATTTCCCTAAATCTTTCAGGGAACTAATTGCCCTTATATTCCCTCTTAACTCCAGTCCATCCTAGACATTGCTGTCAAAGTAATTTTCCGATCATGTGATTTACCCAACTCCAGTGATTTCTTATTGCCTCTAGGATAAAATAGGCAGTATTCTGTCTAGCTTTTAGAGCTCTATGGTGCAGTGAATAGATTGCCGGTCCTGGAGTCAGGAAGACTTGAGTTCAAATGTTGTCTCAGACTCATAACAACTGTGTGACCCTGAGCAAGCCATTTAACCCTGTTTGCCTCAATTTCTTCATCTGTTAAATGAGCTGTTGAAGGAAATGGCAAACCACTTCCATATCCTTGCCAAGAAAAACTCAGATAGGGTCACAGAGAGTAAGACCCACTGAACAAAAATAAAACAAGCTGCCTTTCCACCTGTACCAGATGTGCTCCAACACATTCTGATACAGCCAAAATGGGTGTTATTTATGTTCCATACTCTCAGAAACTTATTCTCCATGGAGTGTCTCTGCCTCTGCAACTGACCTTGCTTAGAATACATTCACTCCTTACCTCTACCTCACTGAGTCCTTCTCTTCCTTTAAGATGCAGCACTCTATTTTGTATGAAGCCTTTCCTAATCCCTGCAATTACCAGTGTCCTCCCTCCCAGACTATCTTGTTTTTAGCTACTTTGTATATGTTTATTAAACTTATCTTTTGACTGTACATTTTTATATGTATTTATTGTCTTTTCTCATTAGAATGTAAGTTCATTGCAAGCACAGATTATTTCATTCTTTGTACTTTTTCTCAATATCTGCCACATAATAAGTTCTTAATACATTTTGGTTGCTTGAAAGGCTGGACTTATCTAAGAGGTAAAGAAGCCAAACCAGTAATTCAGACCCTATTCCCCCAGTCAACCATGACCCAAGGACAAACTCCTTCCCCCCTTGAAGGGAAATAAGTCAAGTAGATATGCCTACCACGTCTGGCTAAGAGGAGAGTTCTTAAACAAGGGAGGAACAGAGAAGATCGTAATAGACAAATAGCTCATTTTGGTTACATAAAATCAAAAGGCTGTTGCACTAATAAAATTAATGAATGTGGAATGAAAAGAGAAATTGTAGGATGAAAGAGATATTTGTATTAGTCATTGTTGTTAAATGTGATGTGGCAACTGACATAAATGCATGACATCAAGAGCCATTTTCTGATAGACATGAGATCAGAGGATCTAGGCAAATAGGTTTCAAAAAAAACATAAGACTATCCATGGCCATTTGAAAACATTACAAATCACTTATAGTCAAAGAAATAATTAGTTAATTTTGCCTTATTAACATGGAATTTGGCAAAAGTGATCAAAATTAGTCAATGTTAAATGTATGTATTAATTCAGTAGGAATATGCAATTTAAAAAACATAAACATGAATTCAGAGAAACATAGGAAAATTTGTGTAAGCTGATGCAGAATGAAATAAATAAAACAAAAAAATGTGATGACCAAAGCTATATAAATAAAAAGATCAGTTCAAGGAAGCCAAACTCTTGAGTGATTTGAAAAGTCAGTAATCTCCAAGAACAGATAATGAGACATACCTTCCTTCTCACAGCAGAAAGACAGGAGACTACTTAGAATGTTTGTCAGATGAAGTTACTAAATAAGTATTTTTTACTTGTTTTTCATTGTTATAAAGGTACAGTTCAATTGAGTGTGTAAAATAAAGGAACCTCCAGAAATGATTGTGGTATAAAGACAAAAGACATTGATAAATTTTTTTAAAATCAGCGATAAACCAGGAATTTCAGAGGGCACAGTGTAAAGAAAGTACAAAGGAGTCCAGGAACTGAATAAAAATGATACTGAGCTGAAAGAAGATGAGCATTTGAAAAGGGAGGAAAGGGTTTTGGTGGTGGTGTTTTTTTCACCTATGCAGAAATAAACTCAAGACATGAAGCAGATTTACAATTTGAATTGTACAAGGGCTGAATCAAATATCACCTGACCTGGAATTCTTCAGGCATAGAGTAGGTGAACACTTCATAGAAATGTCATGGAGGGGATTCTTGGTCAGGTGTGGATTGAACCACATGCCTTGGAGATCCCTTTCAAGTCTCTGATGCTAAGAGAAAACAAGAAACTGGTAACAGGAAAATCTAGAATGATAAAATGCCAAATCCATAAGCAATTCTGTATTTCTTAATCATGATTTGATTGAAATCCAGTACTTGTCCAGAGCTTTTTTTAATATGTGAGAAAATCTAATGAACCTGATAATAGTCTGGACATCCAGATTTGTCAGCTTCTACCCCTGCCTTCTTAGAAGTCAAAATAACTTGTCTGTATTTAACTAAAGTTCCCTATAAAATGCCTTCACTGAATTAAAATTTAATGTCATAATTATTGCTTTTATAAAGGGTTGATTAGAGAACTCTTCACTGAATAACATTTCTGTAGCTTTTAACTGGTCTGAAAATATTGTTCACAATAGGCATCATATAATCCAGGTGTGTGCCAGCACACTCAGCTCACACTCTCTGTTTATCTATATGGATTTTTGGTTTTTCATATTTTATTTTTCTAATTTATTTTACTGCATTTTATATTCTGAACTGTCTCTCTCCCCCCTCCTCCCACGCTAGAGAAGGCTGCCTTTGATACAGATATGGATTGTATATTTGTGTGTGTGTAAAAATCATATTATGTATACTTCTCCTTATTGGTTCTTTCTCTGCAGATGGATAGCATCTTCCATCCTAGCTGCTTTGTAATTGATTTGAATATTTATAATATTCAGAATAATTTAGTCAAGCTACTGATGCAGCGTTTTCTTGGTTCTGCTTCTTTCCCTCATCACTGGTTAATGCAAGTCTTTCCTTGTTTTTCTGAAATTATCCAAGTCATCACTTCTTACAGAACAGTAGTATTCCATCACAGTCATATCTCACAACTTGTTCAGCCATTCCCCAGTGGATAGGCATCCCCTCAATTTCCAGTTCTTTGCCACCACAAAGAGAGCTGCTGTAAATATTTTAGAACATAGAGGTTCTTTTCCTTTTTCCCTGGTCACCTTGGGAAACAGATTTAATAATAATATTGCTGGGTCAAAGGGTATGCACAGTTTAATAACTCTTTGGACATGATTCCAGCTTGTTCTCCAAAATGGTAGGATCAATTCGCAGTTCCACCAGCACTGTATTGGTGTCCCAATTTTTCCATATCCCCTCTAACATATGTCATTTCCCCCTTCTATCATTTTAGTCAGTCCCTTAAGTATGAGATGATATCTCAAAGTTGTTTTAATGTGCATTTCTCTAATTCAACAGTGATTTAAAGCATGTTTTCATATGACTGCATATATCTCTTTGATTTCTGCTTTGAAAAACTGCCTGTTTATAACCTTTGAACATTTATCAGTTGAGGAATGACTGATGTTCCTATAAATTTTACAAAGTTCTCTATTTGATATAAGATCTTTATCCAAGAAACTGTGTATAAAAATCTTCTTTTCATTTTCTGCCTTCTTTCTAATCTTGGCTACGTTGGTTTCATTTGTACAAAAGCTTTTTTAATATCATCAAAGCCATCCATTTTATATCTCACAATATTCTATCTCTTGTCTATTCATAAGTTCTTCTCTTATTCATAAGTCTGATAGGTAGTATGTTCCATATTCTTCTAAGTTACTTAGGATGTCTCCCTTTATATCTAGAACCTAGATTTCACCTTGTCTTGGTAATTAGTGTAAAATTGCTCCGTACTCAATTTCTGCCAAATTGCTTTCCAGTTTTCCCAATAATTTTTACCAAACAATGAATCGTTATACCAGAAGTTTTCATCTTTATCTTGGTCAAACGCAAGGTGACCATAATCATTTACTGCTGTGCCCTGCATGTCTACTCTATTCAACTGATCCACCTTTCTTTTTCTTAGCCAGTACCAGATAGTTTTGATAATTACTGTTTTCTAATATAGTTTAAATTCTGGTACTGCTAAATAGCCTTCCTTTACTTTTTTTTCATTAATTCCTTTGATATTCTTGACCTTTTGCTCACCCAAATTTTGTTAATTTTTCTGGCTCAATGAAATATTTTGGGGTACTTTAATTGGGATGGCATTAAATAAGATTAGTTGAGGTAGAATTGTCATTTTTATTATATTCCATAGGCCTTTAAATGTTTGTCCAAGGATCCATGCTATAAATTCCTGCCAAAGTTTAATTCCGAGAAAAATAATATTTCTGATGTGTGCTTTCAGTTATTGAAGAGAAAAAATTAGTCACATATCTTTCCCATAGCAATCAAAAAACCTAGAACTGAATTTATTGTGCATGTATTGCCTATCTATTCAGTTATGAAACCTGAATGCCTCTATTCCTTCTCTCTTTAGATGGCCTCCTGGTTTGTCTTTAAATACTTTAACTTACATTGTTTTAATGTTGTATCAAGTACTTTAGTAAACAGGTAGGGTGAAAATCCTGTGTAAATATACTGCCTTTTTTTTTATTAATTTGTGACTAGTGATATTTCAAGAAGGAATTTTAGTGAAAGATATTTCATCTAATTGTACATAGTAAAGAATGAGAAAACACCATTCTTTTTATCAGTGATTATTAGATGCCAGAGTTAATAATTAGGTGTTAGACAAGTTCCTTAACATAAATATTGGCATATATCCTAATATTAGTGCAATCACAGTACACACATCCCTGCCTTCTTAAGTCTACCCAATTTTCCATCATTATGTTTTGATCTTCAAATAAAGATCTTTGATTAGAAGTTGAACCTGGAGTCCTAAGAGAGAATGGACTTGTAGCTCTAATCATGTTCTCATTAAGGCTGGTTATCAGGTTTTAACTTGAAACCTTTACCAGTAAAAGAGAAGTGCTACAGTTTCCCTACCATGCTTCCATAATCTGCAACTTGGTAGCAAGATGAAAATAGATCTGTAAAGGTGTGGACCATAAAGAATACATTTCTGATTTTGTTCTTCAATCATTTTTCAGCATCATCAAATAGGATTATTGAAAGAATATTTTCTGGAGCAGTGACAAGGTAAGACAATGCATTCACAAATTGTTGTTGACTGAACCATAAGTTTGAGAAAGAATAAAGTGGCAACAGTCAGAACTGCAACAGCTATTTAAGAGACACAGTGTTGTGTTATGAGAGAATGTATCCCACTTCTTCTCTATCAGTATTTTCCAAGATAAAATATTGGACTACATTTCTTTAGATTTCTTTAAACAATGTTATGTAATAAATAAAAAAGTTTATGGGGAAGTTTTCATTATTCTTAATGTTGAGTCTGTTTGCTCTCTCTATTTCATTCTCTACCTGACTTACTTTATTTGTGCTACATCTGAAATTAAAGAATTTTAAAAATTTACTAAAGAAAAAGCATTATTTAAAAAGATAACTGTTAATTATGCAGCAAGGACCTCATTATAACAGGGTTCATTATATAACTATGACTCAATTCATGTCCAAAAAATTATCATAAAAAGCTAATGAAAACAGGTATCCTATAATTTATGTTTTAGTTCAGTCATCAGTAGTTGACAAGCATTTATTATGTGTCTGCTCTGTGCCAGCTAGCGTAGTAGGGCCCAGGAATACAAAGTTGAAACAGTCCCTGCCCTCAGGCTTACATTGTATGAGAGTGTTGTATAGGGGAAAAGCAGTGTGTGTTCATAACGCAATATAGAAACATGTTCAAAATAAAAACAAGATTATTGGTTAGGGGAATCAAAAAAGGCTTCCTATAGAAGGTAAACTTCACGTTTAAGGAAACTAGATTTCTAAGAGGCAGTGGTGACAAGGAAATACTTTCCAGGACTAGGAGGCAGCTATTGAAGAGGCATCTGGGTGATGTTGTGCCACGTATTGAGAACCAAAAAGGCCAGTTTGACTCTACACATAAACTTACATAATATGGAATAAGACTAGAAAAGTAGATTGGGGCCAAGCTATGTCTTTCAGTGCCAAACACAAGAGTTTATGAATGATAGAGGTCATAAAGACTTGCTGTTCAGTCATTTTCTGTTGTTTCTGATTCTCCATGACCCCATTTGGGGTTATCTTTGCAAAGATACTGAAGTTATCTGCCATTTCCTTCTCCAACTCATTTTACCAATGTGGAAACTGAGGCAAATGATTAAATTAAACTTTCCCAGGGTCACGCAGCTAGTAATGGTTTGAAGGCAGATTTGAACTTAGGAAGACAAGTCTTCTTGACTCCAGGCCCAACACTCTATCCACTATGCCACCTAGCTCCCCTCACTCCCTCCCAAACCTTGTAGTTAATTGTTTTAAATATATTTCTATTTAACTTTATACCTAGGCTATATTTTTTTCAATCAATAAACAAGCGTTTATTAAGCAACTACTATATACTTGTACTAGGAACTGGGAATACAAAGACTATAATGAAATAGTCCCCAACCTCGAGAGGCTTCCATTCTGGGCTGTGTATATTTTCACAAACATTTATTGTCTCTCCCACTAGAATGTAAACTTGCTATGAGAAGAAAATGTTTATTTTTACTTCTCTCTCTAGTGCCTAGCATAGTACATGCTTTATACTTGTTGATAGACAGAAACGAAGGTTGGATGTGTAGACTCAATGATCTTTAGCATAAAGATGAGAATTAAACCCATGTAAGCTGATGTTCGTTTAGAGGATGAAGGGGAAAGGATACACAGCTAAGGTTTATGATATGAATGATAATTCATCAAAGAAGACTGAGGAGTGAACTAGAGAACATTGCCATGAAAAGCCATGAAAGAGACAGTAGCCAGGAGAGAGAGTTCTGCTGCATACGAAAGTAAAAGGAGCTTATCTCAAAGGGGTCATCAAAATAATTGTTACTTATTGTCTGTTCTTAGTTATCTTTGTGGCTTCCTTATCAATCTACTCTTAAAGAGCCTTTTCCTTTTTGGACACTCTAGAACCATTGCTCTTGAACTTCACAACCTCCGAAGGACATGGGAGTCTGCTTGACTACAGTGGTCTAATCTTCCGTTTGGAAGCAGTGATGGTCAGCTTCTTTTTAAGTCAAATCACTATAATATTTTTCATAGATAATCTTTGTTAACAAAGGAACACTAGGTAAGAAAGTGTGAAGGGATAAGTACTGACCCAAACCCATTTCTCAAATTCAGTTTTAAAAAAATTATTCACAGAATCCAAGCTAAAGCTATTGTGGTCATTTTCCCCACTTATACCTGACCAAGAATTCCTTCTACAGCATGGTTGACGAGTGACCATCCAGCTTCCATTTAAAATATTCAGTGAGAGAGAGCCACATTGTTTTGAGGTAGCCCATTCTCACATGGACAGCTTTGTTAAATATCCTTGTAACCTATGGTCCAGGGCCCCCAAGCCTGCACTCATATGAACCAGCTCCAATCCTAAGGGTTCACTTCAAAGTCATTTTCTTTCTTTGTACTTTCTTTCCTTCTTTTCAAAGTACCAAATGCCTATTGAGTAAAGCAGCCTTTATCTCACCCTATAGGAAATGCAGAATAAAGAAGAGGGAAGAAGGAAAGAAAGAAATAGTAGTCCATTCTGCATACCATTTTAGCTCTAAAATGAAGACTAGTTTTTCCTCAGAATTTAACATATTCAAATGCCCACAGATAGTAATCATAACTGTGAATGGAATGAACTCTCCCATAAAATGGAAGCACATAGCAGAATGGATTAAAAACTATAATCCTCTAATACAAAAAACACATTTGAAGCAGAGGAATATGCACAGAGTAAAGGTAAAAAGCTGGAGTAAAATATATTATGCTTCAGCTGAAATAGAAAAAGCAGAGATAGCAATCCTGATCTCAGACAAAGCAAAAGCAAAAAATAGATCTAATTAAAAGAGATCCTGCTAAAAGGTGCCATAGATAATGAAGCAATATCATTACTAACCATATATGCACCAAGTAGTATAGCATCCAAATTCTTTTTTATATACTTTTATTTATTTTTAGATTTCAACTTTCATTTCCACAAAATTTTGAGTTCCAATTTTTCTCCTCATCTCTCCCCTCCCCTTATCCCATAACACTTCGCATTCTGATTATCCCTTCCCTCAATGTGCCCTCCCTTCTATCACATCCCACCCTTCCCTTATCCCCATCTTCTCTCTTTTCTTGAAGGGCAAGATAGATTTCTATACCTGATTATCTATATTTCTTATTTCCCAGTTATATGCAATAATAATTCTCAACATTCATTTCTAATACTTTGAATTCCAACTCCCTCCCCAGCTATCCCCACTGAGAAGGCAAGCAATTCAATACAGACTATATATGTATGGTTTTGCACAAGACTTCCATAATAGCCATGTTGTGTAAGACTAACTATTTTTCCCTCCATCCTACCCTGTTCCCCATTTATTCTATTCTCTTATTTGACCTTGCCCCTTCCCCAAAGTGTTTATTTCTAATTACTCCTTTCTCCTATTTGCCCTCCCTTATATCATCTCCCTCACCCCACTTATCTCCTCCCCAACTTTCCTGTAGTGTAAGCTAGATTTTCATACCAAATTGAGTGAGCATTTTATTCCTTCCTTAAGCCATACGTGACAAGAGTAAGCCTCACATTTCCCCTCTAACCTCCTCTCTTATCTCCTTTATGAGTGAGTTTGCCCCATTCCATTTCTCTCTTTCTCCTCCCAATATATTCCAATCTCACCCTTTAATTTTATTTTTTATAGATATTTCTTCTGATTCAACTCAATCTGTGCTCTGTGTGTGTATGTGTATGTATATGTGTATGTATAATCCCTCCACCTACCCAAATACTGAGAAAAGTCTCAAGAGTTACAAATACCATCTTTCCATGTAGGAATGCAAACAGTTCAGCTTTAGAAAGTCCCTTATGATTTCTCTTTCCTGTTCACCTTTTCATGCTTCTCTTGATTCTTGTGCTGGAAAGTCAAATTTTCTCTTCAGTTCCGGTCTTTTCATCAAGAATGTTTGAAAGTCTTCCATATCATTGAATGACCATTTATTCCCTTGAAGTATTATACTCAGTTTTGCTGGGTAGATGATTCTTGGTTTTAATCCCAGTTCCTTGACTTCTGGAACATCCTATTCCAAGCCCTTCGATCCCTTAATGTAGAAGCTGCCAGATCCTGTATCATTCTGATTGTATTTCCACAGTACTCAAATTGCTTCTTTCTAGCTGCCTGCAATATTTTCTCCTTGACCTGGGAACTCTGAAATTTGGCCATAATATTCCTAGGAGTTTTCTCTTTTCGGGTCTCTTCCAGGAGGTGATCGGTGGATTCTTTCAATGTTTATTTTACCCTCTAGAATATCAGGGCAGTTTTCCTTGATAATTTCATGAAAGATAATGTCTAGGCTCTTTTTTTGATCATGGCTTTCATGTAGTCCCATAATTTTAAATTGTCTCTCCTGGATCTGTTTTCCAGGTCAGTTGTTTTTCCAATAAGATATTTCACATTCCTTTGATTTTGTTTTGTAACTTCTTGGTTTATCATATAATCATTAGCTTCCTTGAACTCCATTCTTATTTTTAAAGAACTATTTTCTTTTGAACCTCCTTTTCCATTAGGCTAATTCTACTTTCTAAAGCCTTCTTCTCCTTACTGGCTTTTTGGACTTCTTTTTCCAATTGAGTTAGCCTGTTTTTAAAGGTGTTATTTTCCTCAGTATTTGCGGGGGGGGGGGGGGAATCTCCTTTAGCAAGCTGCTGACTTGCTTTTCAAGCTCTTTCATGGCCTGGGCCCATTGTATATTCATTTTGGAAGTACTGGATGTAGAAGCCTTGACTTGCTCTGACAGTGTGCTTTGTTCTTCCTCATCTGAAAGGATGGAAGGAGACACCTATTCACCAAGAAAGTTAACCTTCTATGGTCTTATTTTTTTTTCCCTTTTTTGGGCATTTTCCCAGCCAGTTACTTGATTTCTGAATCCTTTGTTAAGAGGGTCCTAGTGCTCCTGCTCACCCCAGAACCATGTGCAAGGCTGAGATTCAGATTAGCTGCTCAATTACCCCAGGGGCTTTATGCCCAGTGCTCCAACAATGAAACAGTGGACACAGGGTGCTGCCTGCCTGTCGGGGCCTCCAGAAGTCTGTGAAGCCCAGCCTTCACCACTGCCTTGAGTCAGGGCCAGGGGTCGACTTTGCTCCCTTCTTGCTCAGGTTGAAAAAGCCCTCTCACTGATCTTCAGCACCTATGGGTTGAGGGATCTGCGAACCACTACTGTTTTGGCAATTTCATCCCCAAAGCCTGCTCTGGTCCTGCTCCTCCCAGAGTTACATGGCCAAGGTTGGGCTGGGCTCTGTGTCCAGTACAACAGACCTTTCCTGTCTACTTTCCAGGTTACTCTGGCCTGGAAATATCCACTCCATCTTTCTTTGGCTTCTGCTGCTCTAGTATTTGTTGTGAATCTTTCTTTACAGGTATTTTATAGGCTGTGGGCTGTATGTACATCTTTCCCCTCTGCCATCTTGGCTCCGCCTTAGCATCCAAATTCTTAGAGGAGAAGTTAAGGTAGTTACAGGAAGAAATAGACAACAAAACTATACTAGTGGGGGGACCTCAACCTCACCCTCTCACAATTAGATGAATCTAACCACAAAATAAACAAGAAAGAAGTTAAGGAGGTGGATAAAATTTTAGAAAAGTTAGATATGGCAGACCTTTGGAGAAAATTGAATGGGGATAGAAAGGATGATACCTTTTTCTTGGCACCCCATGGCACCTACACAAAACTTGACCATGTGTTAGGGCATAAAAATCCCACCATACAATGCAGAAAGGCAGAAATATTAAATGCGTCCTTATCTGATCATGATGCAATAAAAATTACATGTAATAAAGGGCCATGGAAAGACAGACTAAAATTAATTAGAAACTAAATAATCCTAAGAATGAGTTAGGTCAGAAAAAAAATTGTAAAACAATGAATAACTTCATCCAAGAGAATGACAATAATGAGACAACATACCAAAACTTACAGTATGCAGCAAAAGTCATTCTTAGGGGAAAGGTTTATATCTTTCTGTACTTACAGGTATAAAAGAGAAAAAGAAAAGGTCAGTGAATCGGGCATACAACTGAAAAAAGCTAGAAAAAGAACAAATTAAAAGTCCCCAATTAAATACCAGATTAGAAATTCTGAAAACTAAAGGAAAGATTAATAAAATTGTAATTAAGAAAACTATTGAACTAATAAATAAAACTAAAAACTGGTTTTAAGAAAAAAAACAATAAAATAGATAAACCTTTGGTTAATTTGAATATTTATAAATGCCTATGAGTTTTAATTTCTCAGTCTTAGCAAATAGGTTAAGCCACTCATTGGAACATTAACTTAAAGTATATCCGTTTTGCTAATTTAAATGTTCCTGAAACAAAATTACAAACCTTCAACAGAAAAATGTTACTGCGACCTCTGCCTGTCATTCCACTGAATTTATCCAAGATACTGCCCTGAAAATTTCACTTACATATCTTTTTTAGGGGGAATGTTGTGCAAAAAGAGGGAAGAATGAGCTATGCAGATTTTGTATGGTTTCTGATCTCTGAAGAAGATAAAAGAAATCTGACAAGGTATGATTTCTAAGTTACCTTTCTGTGCTACCTTATTGTGCTTAACACAGTTTGGGAGTTGAAGCATGCTGAATCACTGTATTTTGAAGTTACTTCAAAGAGAAACAATCTATGGCAACATGGATATGACATAATTTTATAGTATTTGACTTCTTATCATAATAAGAAACTAATCAAAAATATTTCTACAGAGACCATTCACTTGCATAGGCAACAGGTGTGAAGGAATGAAAAAGCATTTGTAAAGTAGTTACTTTGTGCTAAGTACTTTGCTAAGGCTACCAATTCTTACCTTCAAGGAACTTGTAGTAAGAGGAAACAACACACAACAGAATAGTGGGATGGGATTTGGGTGGGATGGTTTGGTTTGGAATGTCGGGGGGAAGGTGATAGGGAACTGTTAATTGGCATGCTCTTTAAATTAGCAATGTCAGTTATGGTTCCAGATCCGGAAAGGGGTAGGAGGATTGTTAGGAGATGGCAAAATTTAGTAGGTACAGAGGTGGGCAACAAGGATAGCCCAAGGCAATGGTTCAGGTGGATTGTGAATCATAGCTGGGACTAGCTAGACAGAGGAGGTCACCAATCAGGCCCCAGGGTAAGAGATCCAAAACTGAGGATGGTACCTGAGAAGGTATAGCTTCAGGCAGGGAAGATGGTGAAATCTAGTGGCCCAGAGGTAGTACAAATGACAAAAAAATGGCTAGACTGGAAACCGAGTAATGTATAATGCAGATTTTATTTCTTTTACAATGTATATAAATCCTGGTTTTGTATATATTATATAAAAACACAATATAATTTTAAATATCTTTAAAAACAATATCCTGTAAAAGATTAGAGGACACCATTATTCTATGAAAGTAGACCTTTTCCTGTACAAAAACGTTTATTAATTACTCTTATATTTATTATTCCCAACAAGAAATGAGGCAAGAGCTTTAAAACATTTGTGCTTCCAAATTTGAAATAGGAATTTAAATCTTTTAAATAAAACTGGATAATATATTTCATAATTTTGTATTTTTAATAGTTGTATATTCACAATGTTAAAACATTTTAATTCACTTTTTAGAAAAGCTAAATTAAGTTACTTTTTGCTTATATGACTCTCAGTTGTTTTTCCCATAAAACATTGCCCTTTACTTGAAAATTCCCAGTCCTTGCATTATAGTTTTTTAAAACTGTATATATAGATAAGTAAAGATAGCAATTTTTAAATCTAATAGTATATGTTGGAAGCCTTTATTTTTAACATAGGACAATTTGCTCATATCACAAGACAAAATGGTATGATTAACTGTGTGTGCAGAAATACAAATAAATTAATAAAGGACACTGAATACTTCAGAAACTGGTGCAATAAAGTAGTATATTTTATATTGTTTCTTTATTTATTAGCATTGAATATTGGTTCCGCTGTATGGATTTGGATGGGGATGGTGTGCTCTCCATGTATGAACTTGAATATTTCTATGAAGAACAGTGTGAAAGAATGGAAGCCATGGGGATTGAACCATTGCCATTCCATGACTTGCTCTGCCAGATGCTTGACCTGGTGAAGCCAGAACTTGATGGTAATACCAATTTATTGTATACCCTGTTCGTTTACAGTTCAGTAGTAGACGTTTATACAATCTTTCAAAGTCTCAAAATGCTTAACATATATTATTGCATTTAAGCTTTGCAACAGTCCTAAAAGGTAGATAAGACAAATTGTTCGCAGATGAGGAAACTGGGGCTCAGAAAAGATCCTGGCTTTAGATTTATGTGCAATTAAAGCAAAGATACAAATTCATGTCTTGTGATTTTGAACCCGTTGTTCTTTCTACTACTCCAAACTTTACAGAATACATATGTTGAGTGGTATAACCCAAAATGACCCTAAGTTGTTTAACTCCTCAAATTCTTCCTTAAAGTATAAGTCTATTGAGTGCAGAGGTCTTTCATGTATTCTTTACCAAAGTTAGCATTTCTAATATAATGTAAACTAAACCATTTATAATAAACCTTTTGTTGGAAAAATGGATTTTATAATAACAAAACATGTACATGTTGTTTTTAAACTGGACAAAATTTATTTTACTTCATAAACTTTTGATGAAATTACCGACTTTGCTCTTTATGCAGGTAAAATAACTCTCAGAGACCTGAAGAGATGCAGAATGGCTCATATCTTTTATGACACCTTCTTTAATCTAGAGAAATACCTGGACCATGAACAGAGAGATCCCTTTGCAGTGCAAAAGGTATCATTTTAATTTAATATTATTGCATCCAGCAATAAATGATATAAGATCATAGGTTTTTAAAATATACGTATAATAAATTTAACATATTAGTTTCCAAACTATCCTGAGAAGCCTCTTCTTAAAAGAAGCAGAATATCATATGTCATATCATATAGCATATTGACACATAGATTGAAGGCATGCATAAAGCATTTGGTCAGATAAGTGGAGGTGGAAGATCCAAGTAAAATATCTCTCATGACAGCAAGCCCACCTGTGTTTAAGTTAACCTATAAACAAGTTGCTTCAAAAAACGGTTTGGAAAAAATGCCTCTCACAGTGTTTTGTTATTCACATCTCTAGGCTTATCCAAGAACTCTAGAACTTACAGTCCATCTAGTCAACAACTCATCATACAGAAATTGAAACTAGGGGAAATAACTTGTCTGTGATCACATAACTGATAATTGACAAAGGCACAAAACTAGACACTCATTCAAAATTCTTTCCACTACACCATGTAGCTTAAAAAAAAATCAGTACCACGAGTGTCACAGAATTCTGAGGTCTTTCAGACAAGTTTTACACTCTGTACATTTTGTACCTTCAGGAAGTCTAAAAAAATAGCATATTAACCTGGAAATTGGTTTTGATGCCCAGATGATGAGCGTCCTCCATGACTGAAAAGAATTATGAAAAAATAATTTGAGTCAAGTTGAGTCAAGCACATTAAAGTACCACATTAGTACATCATTGTAGCATGGAGGTAACCCTGGATTTTTAAAAGGTGTACAGTGGAATGCATTCTTTGGCAGTTTCTACCACAATAGAAAAGGTTTGAGTGTGAACCCATGACAGAATGTGTCTACTATCTCAGGAAAAGCTATTGATGAAGTACAGAGAAGCTCATCATCAGATGGCTGGCCACCAAAGAGGATGTTTTGGGCTTTTTGGTCATAGCAATCCATGAAATTCAAAATGCAAAATAAAAAGTTCTTTATAACCTCCTTACACAGTGGCAGGGTAATAGAAAAGGGGAAAGAGGGTGCTAAGAATTAGTTTTTAGAATCCATGCAAATATGCAACCTTTGTCCAACAATCAACAAACTTACATATCCTGAAGGAAGAGAACCACGTCCTTAATATATATCCTTGTAATAAATGAAACTAGAAGACATAAAAATGTTGGAAGGACATGGAAAGGCGGCTAAAAGATTCTCATCAAAAATTCAAATAAAAGAGTTGTCAGTTGGTTTTGTTCTGTACTCAAATAGAACAAAATGATCATTTGATGAAACACTTGCTCATCTCACCTTATAGTATTCACAATGATTATAAAGAAACTGAAGCAAACTGCTTATGAATATAAGAAAGCCCATGTATGAACATTCATTGCAAAGGTTGGAGAGCTTGAGAAATTCTGTGAAGAATCTTTCAAACTTAGTTGTCAGAGTAAGTATTAAATTAACAAAAGGACTAAAGATAAGACAACATACGTAATTAGAGCATTACCAGTCCAAGTTATTAAAACAGCTTGGTTATATGAACAAACAGAATTGCAAACTATCAACAACTACATGAAAGAAGGCTCCAATTCACTAGTAAGATAAATACAAAGTAAGATAACCTAGAGAATTTTCTTTTATTATGAAGTTATCATTCACAAATATATTTCAAATAAAAATATTTCAAACAAATATGTTTCAGTATACGAGAAAGAACAAGGGGTTTGTGTTAGACCCTATGAATTTTTGTGTACAGTTGGTTTTTTAAGGATCACGCTGGATATTATTCTTCTGTTAATATACCCTAAAATCACATTAGTTTTTTTGTCACCTGTCATTTTTCACATTGCTAAAATTCCCATAAGCCGTTTTGACATGAACTATCGATTAGGCACATCTCAACCTGTACAATAGTTGGGTTGTTTTGGGGGGAGAGGGGAGTTTGAACCCCAGATGTAGTATTTTCCATTTATTAAATAGAATCTTACCAGATTTACCTCATTGTTCCAATCTGTCATCCATTGTCATAATTATCCTCACTTCCCAGTTTCATGCAGTCTGCATAATTGATAAGAATGCTATTTTATTCGTATCTTTATTCAAGTGAATTAAACAACCCTTCAGCACTACCTAACTAGACTTCTACCGCACCCACAATTCTCCATCTTTACTTTGGTAAACTTGATCTCTCTGAAGCAGCTATTTCCCTCCAACAGTACAGTCACCACATCATTCATTTTCATCAAGTACCACTGACTACACAATATTACCAAGTTAATGGAACTAAGAGGAATTACTGGAGAGAACTAACTAAGCCTAAAAGAAAGACATGTAGTGCCCCAAGATCTAGTTATACCAGTAAGATATTTTTATAATGAAAATATTTGTACAAAAGTCTAGAGAAATGCTTTGTGCAAATCCAAGCAAAACTGGATTAAAGGTGATTAAAAATCTTTGTTTAGTCAAAATAATTCCTTCAGAGAACAATTCAGTACTTTGATGGATCCATGATTTCACTCTCTCCAAAGATGTGAATTACAGTCTATCGAAGCTTTCTCATCCTTGGAGATTCCTACAAACGTCCTCCCATAAATTTTTCACAGAGGATCGAAACCAGCAGCAGAAGAGGAACCTTCTTCTATGTCTCTCCACTTTGCATAGATCTATGTAGTTCACAAGTTATCCATAGGTTATATCCCTCGCTCTTCTATATGGCCAATTCCATTTCCGTTTACACTTTTCTGATAGCATCTCCATCATTATTCTTCTGCACAGTTCTTCACTGCCAATATTTTGAAGCCTACTTTCATCTATCATGTCCCTTTCCATTACTCTTTGAGTGACCTGCATCATTAAGCCTTTGGAGGCTTTGGTTTTCTATGAGATTTAGCTATGAAGCATTACTAGAAATATACTGATATTTTAAAAGATGAGATTTGTTTCAGGAGGGATCCTGGAGTCATTAAAAATAACTCTCTTATCTACTCTTTAACCTATGTAGCTGTTGAGGTGCAAACTACCTTCACAGCTAACATTTTGCTCATTTATTTGGTGAACATAAAGTAAGATTATTGCTGGTTTAACAAAAGTCATCCTTCTTACTTCACCATTGCATGCCCAGCATTTCAGCATTAAGCCTTCCAAAGTACAAATAATCCTAGAGTTTTGCAAGTGTTGAGTAACTTCCAGTGGTTTTGAGAATTTAATTACAAGGAGATGTTGCAGTTGGTAAGAAGCACAACACACTTCTGCTGTCATGGTTTAGTGAGTATTTTTATCCTTTTTCCGATCTCTGTGTTTGTGTAATCCATTGTCCAGTTTGGCTTCCTCTCAGCTGAGGACCATGAGGACAACAAATCAGGAGGTGGGATGGAGGACTCATTTTTCTGATGTCAGAATGTGCCTGATGTACACATGTTGAAGTGAAACATTTTTCAGTTAGATAATTGTTCACTCTAAAAGACATTACCTTCCAATACATATCTTAGTTTTCATCATGAATGCTTTGTCCAAAACTTACTTCATTTCTTTTATCTCTTCTTTTTAATTAGGATGTTGAGAATGACAGCCCTGAACCTTCTGATTGGGACAGATATGCTGCTGAGGAATATGAAATTCTTGTGGCAGAGGAATCTGCCAATGAGCAGTTACAAGAAGGGTAGGTGGGATTCTCCCTATAGTTCAGAATTTTTTCAACTGTTTCTCAAAGTGTGACCTCATGACAACTCCTACATTCCTATGGCCTTCTAGAGAGGCACGGCATGCAGAATGTTTGGAGAGGCTGTCTGAACGGCAAGGAAGTTGGTAGTGAAACCAAGTCAAGAAGCATTTATTCAGCATCTCCTCTGTGAAGCATTCTTAGAAACCCAACCAGAATCTGAGGCTCCCCCCAATACTAACATTAAGAATTCCTTTCCCCTGAGGCTTATACTAATCTTCTGTCCATACTAAATAAATTTTGCCACAGATATTATGATCTTAGATTTATGTGGCAGCAAAGAATATTCACCCTTCTCTGCTCTAATTAGGCTTTATGACTCTATCAGAACAACAACATAAATACTTTGAAATCTCCATTGTACCATTAACAAATTCCCTGTGCGTTTAGACCTAAAAGTATTATTATGTTAAGGTCTTCTTCCTAACATTACCTTCCTTCTACTATGTCTCTGTCTTCTTTGTACAGTCATATTTGCATGTTGTCTCCCCTTTTAGACTATGAACTCTTTGAATGCAGGAACCATTTTTATTTTTGCCTTTCTTTGCGTCTCCAGCATTTAGCATAGTGCCTAATAAGTAAGCCCTTAATAAATGCCTGTGGCCTTGAATTACTCTAATACTTAATTCTTTCAGGCAGTCAGCACTACATAATTTGTTTTATCTTACCTGAACTAGGATCTCACTGCTACATAGCAATCCTTTTATTTTTTCCTGATTAATTCTTTATACATTACCCATAGTAGTCCTTCCACTATCTCCTTCTGGATGCTCCCTCCCTTGGTCTGTCCTAGACCATCTTTTCTATATTCTCTTTCTTAGTGATGCTGTCAGTTCTCATGGGTTCATCTCCATGTGTGTGCACGTATATGTGTGCCCTGGAGTCAGGAAAACCTAAGTTCAGATATGACCTAGGACACTAGCTGTATGATCCTGGGCAAGTCTCTTAACCCTGCTTGCCTTGGTTTCCTCATCTGTAAAATGAGCTGGAGTAGGAAATGGCAAAAACACTCCTGCATCTTTGTCAAGAAAACCCTAAATGGGATCACGAAGATTTGAACAGAACTGAAATGACTGAACAATATATACATATGTATGTGTGTATACCCCCAATAATTTTGCAGGCATCTAGTCCCAGATCACCAAATGTGTGCTAGATAACTTCACCTGGATATTGCCTAAATACTTCAAACTCAACATTACCAAAATGGAACTCATGATCTCATCCCCCGAATCTACTTCTTCCAATTTCCTTATTTCTATTAAGGGCACAGTCACTCATCCTTCTGGTCATCACCCTCCGTGACATCTCTGATTCCTCCCTCTTCCTCATGCTACATATCGATTCAGTTGACAACCTTATCAATTCTTTCTCCACAACATAATCTGTCCTCTTCTCGCTACTAAGTCACCACCCTAATATACTTTTCACCTTTATTTTTGTAAAAGCCTATGTAGTTTTCTGTCTTCTAGACTCTCCCTTTCCCATTGCTTCCTCCACATAGCTGACAAATTGATATTCTTAAAACATAAGTCTGACTATTTCAACCCTTGTTCAAGAGGTTCCCAAGGGCCCCATATTGTCTGTAGGCTAAAATATGACTGCTTCTATTTGGCACATAAAGATTACCACAATCTACCTCCTTTCCATCTTTCCAGACTTTTCACATTCTTCCCCAATTCACTGTACATACCAAACAAACTGACATACATGCTTTCACCCAAACTTACCGTTTCATCTTCCATCTCCATGTCTTTGCTCAGGCTGTCTCCCATGTCAGAAATGTACTTTCTCCTTCTCTTTACCTCCTAGAATCTTTAGCTACCTTAATGTCTCAGTTCAGTGCTACTTCATAGAGGAAACCTTTCCTGATTCTCCTAGTTGTCAGTGTATGTCAACAAGTATTTATTAATCATCTACTTCCTATATGCCAGATACTGTGCTAAGGATACATACACAAAGAATGAAGCAATCCCTACTTACACTGTAGTTTACATTCTAATGGGGGAAACAACAAATAGGCATAAAAATATTTAACCTAAATATAAAGTCAAAAAATGCAAATGCATAAATTAATATTAAATACAGTAAATTGTTGTAAAATATATAAAGTCAAAACTTCAGTATACAGAGTAAATAAACAAATGGATATGAAAATATATAATCCAAATATCAAATCAAAATGCAAATATATATACAAAGTAGCTAAATATGGATATAAATATATATAAATATGAAATCAAAAATGCAAATTTATACATAGTAGTTAAATACAAGGTAGAGAGAACACTGCCAGATGAAATAATTGAGAAAGGTTTAATGCAGAAGATAGCACTTGGGGTATTTCTTAAAATTTACAAAGAAAAGGACTCTGAGGTGGAGATAAGAGAACTTATTCCAGTCGTGAGAAAAAATGGGAGATGGAGTGTTATGTGTAAGGAACAGAAAGAAGGCCAGTTTGGTTGAATTACAGCAGGGAAATAATATCTAATGAGGCTTGAAAGATAGTTTTTAAAAAAAGCTAAACGGAAGTTTACGTTTTATCCTAGATGCAAAAGGAAGTCACTGGAGTTGGTTAAGTAACAGTCATGGCACAACTGCGTCTAAGGACAGTTACTTTGGTAGCAATGTGTAGGGTAGGTTGGAGCAAAAAAAGATTTTTGACCAGTTAGGAGATTGTTGCAATTATCTAGGCAAGAGGTGATGAGGGCCTACATTAATGTAGTAGATGTATGAGTGGACAGAAGAGGACATCTTGGATGCAAGATACATTGTAGAGGTGGAAACAGCAAGATTTAGAAACAGATTAGATTTTGGATGGGAAAGTGTAAGAAGTTCAGAAAAATTCTTAAGACTACAAATTTGAAACATGAATGATGATGGTGTCTTTGAGAGAAATAGGGAAGCTTGAAAGGTTTAGGGATAAAGATAATGAATTCCGTTTTAAACATGTTGAGTTTAAGATATTTGAAATGTCCAATAGGCAAATGATGAGGCAGGACTGAAGTTCAGGGCACAGACTGGTGCTGGATATATATCTGGAAATTGTTTAGATGGAAGATGATGGTAAAACCTTTGAGAGCTGAAATTACCACAAGAGAGAACAGAGGTTCTTAACTTTTTTGTGCATCACAGTCTCTTCTGAGAATATTTTTAAGAATTATAAATAAAATCAATGGAATCGAAATATAATTATCAAAATACTTCTTAAAAACAAATTCATGAACTCAGGAAACCCTAGTAGAGAGGAATAAGAGAAGTCTCTGGATAGAATGTTGAGGAATACCCACCATTGTTGGGGGAGGAATGATGTTGATGATGAGCTTCAACAGAGGCTTACAACGGATGGTGAAATAGGTAGAAAGTATACCAGGGTGAGGCACAGCCAAGATGGCAGAGAAAAGCAGGGACTTGCTTCAGCTCTTCCCCAAATCTCTCCAAATACCTTTAAAAAATGACTCTGGGGTGGAGCCAAGAGGGCAGAGTAGAAGGACGCCTATAGTCTAGCGCTTCCCCCCACAGCCCACAAAATACCTATAAAAAATGACTCTCAACAAATGCTAAAGCAGCAGAAGCCATAGAACAACAGAGTGAAAGAAATTTCCAGCCCAAAGGTAACCTGGAAGGCCGAAAGGAAAGTTATATCCTACTGGACACTGAGTGGAGCAGAGCCCAGCCCTGGCCGCACAGCACTGGGAGGAACAGGACCTGAACAGACCTCCAGGGTAGAATTTCTAGCAGGGAGGGTTCCACATCCCTCAACCCACAAGTGACAAAGAAAGCTTCAAAGGTCAATATGGGAGGGCTTTCCTAACTGGGCAAGAAGATAACAGGATTTGCACAGCAGCAGCAGGTGGCAGTCAGCTACATGAAAGCAGCCTGGGTCCATTGCCTAGGGAGCTCAGCTTAAAACCTCAGGCAGAACTGAGTAGCTGATCTGAACCTAAGCCCTCAGTGGCAGCCCTGCCCCCACCCAAAGCCCCTGGAGGAGTGGAGCAGCTAATCTGAATCTCAGCCTTGTACTAGGGAGAGGAGAAGCACTAGGAACCTCCTCTTGACAAAGGATTCAGAAGTCAAGTTACTGGCTGGGAAAATGCCCAAAAAAGGGAAAAAAATAAGACCATAGAAGGTTACTTCCTTGGTGACCAGGTATCTCCTTCCATCCTTTCAGATGAGGAAGAATGAGGCATACTGTCAGAGGAAGGCAAGGCCTCTACCTCCAATACCTCCAAAATGAATATGAAATGGTTCAAGTCATAGAAGAGCTTGAAAAGCAAGTCAGCAACGTGCTAAAGGAGAACCAAAAAAAAAAAAATGCTGAGGAAAATAACATCTTTAAAAATAGGTTAACTCAGTTGGAAAAACAGGTTCAAAAATCCAGTGAGGAGAAGGAGGCTTTAGAAAGCAGAATTAGCCTAATGGAAAAGGAGGTTCAAAAACTCACTGAAGAAAATAGTTCTTTAAAAATAAGAGTGGAGTTCAAGGAAGCTGATGACCATATGATAAACCAAGAATTTGCAAATAAAAAAAAAAAAAACAAAGGAATGAAAAAATGGAAGATAATGTGAAATAGCTCATTGGAAAAACAACTGACCTGGAAAATAGATCCAGGAGAGACAATTTAAAAATTATGGGACTACCTGAAAGCCATGATCAAAAAAAAGAGCCTAGACATTATCTTTCTTGAAATGATCAAGGAAAACTGCCCTGATATTCTAGAGAGCAAAATAAATATTGAAAGAATCCACCGATCACCTCCTGGAAGAGACCCAAAAAGAGAAAACTCCTAGGAATATTGTGGCCAAATTTCAGAGTTCCCAGGTCAAGGAGAAAATGTTGCAGGCAGCTAGAAAGAAGCAATTTGAGTACTGTGGAAATACAATCAGAATGATACAGGATCTGGCAGCTTCTACATTAAGGGATCGAAGGGCTTGGAATAGGATGTTCCAGAAGTTAAGGAACTGGAATTAAAACCAAGAATCACCTACCCAGCAAAACTGAGTATAATACTTCAAGGGAATAAATGGTCATTCAATGATATGGAAGACTTTCAAACATTCTTGATGAAAAGACCGGAACTGAAGAGAAAATTTGACTTTCCAACACAAGAATCAAGAGAAGCATGAAAAGGTAAGGAAAGAAAAATCATAAGGGACTTTCTAAAGCTGAACTGTTTGCATTCCTACATGGAAAGATGGTATTTGTAACTCTTGAGACTTTTCTCAGTATTTGGGTAGTTGGAGGGATTGTTCACACACACACACACTTATAGACAGAGAATGCAATTTGAGTTGAGTCAGAAGAGATGATATCCCTAAAAAAATAAAATAAAATAAAAATTAAGGGGCAAGGGGGGAAAATACTGGGAAGAGAAAGGGAGAAATGGAATGGGCAGGCTATAATTCATGAAAGCAATGAGAAAAATCTTGTTCAATGGAGGAGAAAAGGGAGAAGGTGAGGGGAGGGAAGTGAAGCTTACTTTCTTCACATACGGCTTAAGAAGGGAATAACATGCTCACTATATTTGGTATGAAAATCTGTCTTACGCTACAGAAAAGTAGGGGAGGAGGGGACAAGTGGGGTGAGGAAGATGACAGAAGGGAGGGCAAATGAGAAGGAAGTAACCAGAAGTAAACACTTTTGGGAAGGGCCAAGGTCAAATGAGAGAGTAAAAAAAGGGGGACAGGGTAGAATGGAGGGCAGTATAGTTAGTCTTACACGACATGACTATCATGGAAGTCTTCTGCAGAACGACACACACACAGCCTGTACTGAACTGCCTGCCTTCTCAGTGGGGGTGGGGAGGGGGGAGGGAGAGAAGGTGGGATTCAAAATACAAGAAACAAATGCTGAGCATTATTATTGCACACAACTGGGAGATAAGAAACACAGGGAATGGGGTGTAGACATCTATCTTACCCTACAAAGAAAGGGAGAAGATGGGGATAAGGGAAGGGCGGGGTGTGACAGAAGGGAGGGTACATTGGGGGAAGGGGTAATCAGAATGCAAGGTATTATGGGGTAGGAGGGAGGGGAAGTGGGGAGAAAAATTGACACTCAAAATTTTGTGGAAATGAATGTCAAAATCTAAAAATAAATAATAATTAAAAAAATAAATATTGCAAAACATTTTTGCAATAAAAGAGACCATACAAATGTCAACTCTTATATCTTCTGAAAATCAGATCTTTATGAAAAAAGAAAGGATATTTAGGACTTTGTAATTTTTGTGGAGGTCCTCGCCTCTGGTTTTGTGTTTGTTTTTTTAATGATTTCTTATTATCTCCTATAACCCAAAATACACTGATATAAGGATAGACACTGGTTCTCCAGTCATAGGACCTGGGCTCAGATTTCACCTCTGATGTGATTATAATTCTGGGAACCTTTAGAAGTTTTATTCCATGGATTATTATTCCCTTCTACTCACTTAAAGACATTTTAGATTTAGTATTATGTCATCCTTAAGATTTCAGGTTTTGGGGAGAAGAGGTTAGAGAAAAGGAAGATTAAAATTATTTTACTAATTTAAAAAAAATGACTAACAAATTCTAGAGCAGCAGAACCCACAAAAAGACAGAGTGAAACAAATTTCCAGCCCAAGACTACCTGGATGGTCAATGGGAAAGGTCTGATGCACCAGGCTATGAGAGGAGCACAGTTCGATGTGGACCACTCTAGCACAGATCAGGCCCCAACAAACCTGGAGCAGGCCTCAGGACTGAATCACTGGCAGCTGCAGAGGTTTTCAGACTTCTCAACACACAAATGCCAAAGACAACTTAGGAGGTCAGTGAGAAAGTTCTGTCAGACCTGCATGAGAGAGGAGCACAGACCAGCCCAGCCCCAGGGCAGCAGCCAAACAGCTGATCAGAAGGATATTACAGGGATCTCTTTACTGGCACTGATGCAGAATTCTTCTGCTTTCCCCCATACTTGGACCTGGGTCACAGTCCTGGGGTGAGGAGCACAGGCATAGCAGAGTTTGTGGCGATAGTGAAGAGGGAACCCTCCTCACAGTTCCAGGGCAGAAAAGAGTGCTTGTGGTCACTCACAGACCAGAGCACAAGCCAGGAGAGGAATAAACATCTCTCCTTAGATCATACCATCTTAGAAGAACTAAAAACTTACAGGTCCCTAGAAGTATCTTTCAAATAGCTGCACAAAACCCCTGAAGCTTGGGACAGTATGCCCTCCACGCTGGAAGCAGACCCCATAATTCTTTAACAGAGGGTTAAAAAGTCAAGTAATTGGCTAGGAAAATGAGCGAACAGTGGAAAAAACTCAGACAACAGAATCTTACTTTGGTGACAAGGAATATCAGAGCTACACTCAGAAGACAACAAAGCCAAAGCTCCTACATCCAAAATTTCCAGAAATCTCAGGCCATGAAGAGCTCAAAAAGAATTTTGAAAATCAAGTAAGAGAAGTAGAGCAAAAATTGGGAAGAGAAATGAGAGTGATACAAGTGATACAATCATGAAAAAATAGTCAACAGTTTGGTAAAGGAGACACACAAAAAAAAAATACTGAAGAAAATAGACTGACCCAAATGGCAAAAGAGGTCCAAAAAGCCAATGAGGAGAAGAATATCTTTAAAAGCAGAATTGGTCAAATGGAAGAGGAGATCCAAAAATTCACCTGAAAACCATGATCAGAAAAAGAGCCTAGACATCATCTATCAAGAAATTATCAAGGAAAATTGCCCTGATATTCAATAACCAGAGGGTAAAATAGAAATGGAAAGAATCCACTGATCACCTCCTGAAAGAGATCCCAAAAGGAAAACACTTAGGAATGTTGTAGCCAAATTCCAGAGTTCCCAGGTCAAGGAGAAAATATTGCAAGCAGCCAGAAGGAAACAATTCAAAGATTATGTAACCACAATCAGGATAAAACAAGATTTAGCAGCTTCTGCATTAAGGGACTGGAAGATTTGGAATATGATCTTCCAGAGATCAGAGGAGCTAGGATTAAAACCAAGAATCAACTGCCCAGCAAAACCGAATGTAATCAATGAAGGGAGTAAATTAACATTCAGTGACATAGATGAATTTTAATACTTTCTTGAGAAGCTAGAGCTAAATAGAAAAGTTGACTTTCAAATTCAAGACTCAGAGAAGCATGAATAGGTAAACAGGAAAGAGAAATCATAAGGAATTTATTAAAGTTGAACTGTTTACATTCATGTATGGAAAGATACTTATAACTCATGAGACCTTTCTCATTATTAGGGTAGTTGGAGGGAATATATATGTAGACAGAGGGCACAGAGTTGAGTTGAATATGAAGGCATGATACCTAAAAAATAGAATTAAGAGGTGAGAGAGAGAAATGTACTAGGAGGAGAAAGGGCGAGGTAGAATGAGGTAAATTTTCTCATTAAAAAAGGCAAGAAAAAGCTTTTGCAGTGGAGGGGAAGAGGTGGGAGGTGAAAGGGGAGGAGTGAACCTACTTTCATTGGATTTTGGCTTAAGGAGAGAATAACATACACACTTAATTGCGTATGGAAATCTATCTTACCCTACAGGAAAGTAAGGGAGAAAAGAGATGAGGGGAGAGGGGGTAGTAGAAGTGAGGGCAGATTGGCAGAGGGGGTTATCAGAAGCAAATACTTTTGAGGAGGAACAGGGTCAAAGGAGAGAATAGAATAAATGGGGGCGGGATAGGATGAAGGGAAATATAGTTAGTCTTTTACAACATGACTATTATGGAAGTGTTTTACATGTTGAAAACTAAAATAAAGAAATTGAAAAAAAAAGTAATTGGGTGAAAAAAAAGTAAACCAGAAGACAGTGGTGTCCCAGAAATTCAGAGAGTGATCAGCAGTGTCCAGTGCAGCAGAAAGATCAAGAAGAAGGAGGCCTGAGAAAAGACCATCAAATGTGACAATTGAGTTGGTAAGTTGAAGAGTGCACTTTCAAGGGAGTGATGAGTTGGGAAGTCTGATTACAAAGGACTGAAAAAAGGAAAAGAAGTGGAAGCAATAAGTGGAGACAGTTTTTTCAAGGAGTTTAGCTGAAAAGGGGAGTAAAGATAGGACAATAATATGAGGGGGTGATATCTAATTCCCTCCAATGTAATATAAACTCCTTGCCGGCAGGCATTGTTTTATTTCTGTATTCTCAGGGTTTTGCACATAGTACATGCTCAATAAATGCTTGTTTCATTGAATTGACTCTAATATGACTACTTCTTCAAACAGTGGATTATTTAACCCATTCACACCTTCTTACCCTGTCTTCTTCTCTCATCTCTTCTCTCTGTCCTCCCATCATTCTCTGTAGAGAGTCTACCCAATATGTAGACATTCCTGTAAATTCTTAACATTGCATGACTCCCAAGGGAACACAGGGCTATCTGTGGTTACCTCTTTCCTACCTAACTCTTTTTATGGTCTTATTCTTCTTTATTGGGATCTTTTATAAAGCTTTTCTTCATTGGTAATTTGATGCAACCTACTCATAACGATTGTAGATCTTTCCATTTGGACTTGTTAAATATTAAACAAACGCTGGGATTAATTCAATTTTAACATATAACTTAGTGATCCACTTCCAGTTTTCTGAAGCAAAATTGTAACAAAATATTTACATAATTTTACTTTCAAGTAAAGTACATAAGAATAGGTGTGTTTATCCCAAGTTGGGAAACTAAGGTACAAAGAATCTGATTTTCCAAAAAGTCAATAGGGAAGCTAGAATTTAAAATTGGGCATTTTAATTTTCCCCTTAAGTAAAATAACATTTTTAATGAAATTGTATTTTGACTAGAACTAGAAAAGATCTTTGAGATGAAATGTATAATTCTTTGATTCTAGTTCAGGGAGCTAGGCCACTAACGTCCCCAAAAGATAAGAATTTAAATATTTAGGATTATTTTTCAAAGTTAGATATTTCTTTCTCATTACTGTTTTCAAATTTCATTAGTATTGATAGATGAATGATCCTTAATTAAATTGATAGCTATTCCACTAACAGACTGTCTGCTCTATTTTGAGTCAAATACTAAAAACTCATTTTTCACATATTCTTTCCTCTTAGTGATAACAAACTGTCCACTAAAAGGTTACCCTGGATTCAAAGATACCATTTCCAGAGTGTAATTAAAACATGAAAATACATTTTACATAGTGAGGTAATGGATAAAGAATATGCCTTCCACTCATTGTGTGTTACGGTGTATTTGAGAAAGAAACATCTATTTTTTTAAGATAGTGTCCAAAGATACATGGTATTCTGGAAAAAGCCACATTTTGTCAAATACAAGCTGAAGTGTGAGATAAAATCAAGAATGAAAACATTTAATAATAGCACATGAGATATGACCCAGCAATTGCACTATTAGATATGTACCAGTAGAGGCCAGGAAGCAGAGTTCCCATAAAACACCACCTTTCATTGGTAGTATAAAGTTCAGAAACTAACTAGAGGCATGGACAAACAAACTGTAGGATCCAAAGGTAGCAAATATAATGTACAATCAATACAGAGAAATATGAGATTTGCATAAAACAGTTCAGAAATTAGCAGAACAAAAGGTGCCAGTGACTACAAAACTATAGATAAAAATATAACTGAAAACTGAAATCTGAATAATCAGAAAAAAAAACAGTAACAAGTCAATGAAACTTGCCCCCCTCTTTTAAGCAGAGAAAGGGGCCCTTCAGGGGCAGGATAGGTTGTTGCTGTCCAACAGTATCAGCGTCAACTGTTTTTGCTTGTTTTTATTTCAAAGGGAGGAATGAATTTCATGCACCCGTGACATAGAAACCAAAGGCATCAATAGAACCTTCTTAAAAACAACAGATCAGAGATTCCATTAGATATAGTAACAAGGTGGTAGATGCTATAATTTTGATGAAAAAAACAGAAGCTATGATTTTTCTCACTAGAGGATAAACAAGTTGGTTGGAGCCCCAGGGTCCTGTAATGATTGAACATCGTACTCAGTTCAGGAGAAGGATAGAAGCAAAAAATAGGGATAACAATAAACATTTATTTAGATATCAGTGCTCAGGAGCTATGCTAAATGCTCATTTTTTAAAATGAAGTCTTATCTCATTTGATCTAAAAACCCTGGGAGGTAAGTGCTGTTATTATCCCTATTTTACAGATCAAGAAACTGAGGTAGATTAAGTGACTTGTCCAGGGTCACACAGCTAATAAGTATCTGAAGCCAGATTTGAACTCAGGTCTTCCTGCTTCCACAACTTGTCATCCAAATACATGACAGCTAGGAGTATAGATGACAAGGAGTTCTCTCTGGGCATCAGCATTAGTAGATAACTCCTATTCAGACCCTTCAGCCAAACTAAACTCACACATGGGTCCACCCTATAGCCTGATCCCAAGATGTCAGAGGTTGAAACACACTAGATCATCTTCACCTGGAATACTTTGCCCTATATCTCAGTCCTAAGCAGCACAAGCCCTATACTATTTCTAGCATGCTGAACTTTTGATAGGAATTCCACAGGGTCTCACAGTTTAATGTAATCACAAATGTCCCCTGAAAATGAGAACATCTTCACTTGCCTCACATGAGATGGTCCTTCTTCTTGCCCCCCAAAAAAATCCTTCTACATACTGAAATAGCATTCATTCTATCCCGACTTCTCTAGTAGATTGCTGCCTTTATCATCCGTACTCTCTCACTTATCCTTATCTGTGGGCTGCTTCCCTACTTCCTACATCCATCTATGTTTTCTCCATCCTCAAAAACCCCTCACTTGATCCATTCATCCCTGCTAGTTATTATATCTATTTCAGTTCTTTTTTGTGGCTAAACTTCTCGTGAAGACCATCTACAATAGGTGCTTCCATCTCCTTTCTTCTTATTTCTTTGCTTTTTACAGTATGGCTTCTGACCTCATGCAACCAAAACTTACTAAGTCTCTTAAAATGGCCTTTTCTCAATCCTCATCCTTCTTGATTCAACCTCTTCATAGCCTTTGACACTGTTTATCACGAGGTTCTCATCCAGCCTGTCAGACTATCCCTTCTTAATCTCCTTTACTGATCCTGGTGACATAGATGGGCGTGCCTCAGCACTTTGTCCTGGGCCCATCTTCTCTTCCCAAATTGTTTCATTTAATTATTTAATCACCATGGATTCAATTATCTCTGCTTATGCTGATTCATAGTTCTGTTTACCTAGCCCTGACTTCTCTGACCTCCAACCTCACATCTCCAACTAAAAATGTCCAGTCAACATCTTAAACACATGTTCAAAACTGAACTCATATTTTCTCCTAAGCCCTTCCTCCCCAACTTCTCTATTACTATAGAGGGTACCATCCTGCTAATCCCTCAAGCTCATATCCTCAGTCACCACCACCACCCCATCCAATCTGTTGCCAAGGCCTGTTAAATTTCACCTTTGCAACATCTCTTGAATACATACCTTTCTCTTCTGATACTGCCCCAGCTCTGGTGCAGGCCTTCATCACTTCACACCTGGGTTAGTATAGTAGCCTGCTTGTAGGTCTGCCTGCCACAAGGCTTTCTGTACTCCAGCCCATCCTCCATTCAGTTGCCAAAGTGATCTTCCAGGTCTGACTATGTCACCCCACATTCAGTAAACTCAAAGGACAGCCTGTCACCTACAGGATCAAATACAAAATGCCCTGACACTAAAAGCCCTTCATTATCTGTTAGCACCACCCACACCAACCTTTCCAATCTTCTTATACTCCTCCCCCTTGTCTTCCATGAAGTGTTCAATTCAGTGATACTGACCTCTTTTGCTATTCTCATATAAGACACTCTGGGCATTTTCACTGGCTGTCCTCCATCCCTGGAATGCTTTCCCCTCCTCCTCTCCATCACCTGGCTCTCCTAGCTTCCTTTGTACCACAACTAAAATTCCACCTTCTGCAGGAAGCCTTTCCTAATCTCACTTAATTTTAGTGCCTTCCTTCTATTGATTATTCTCAACTTTTCCTGTACGTAGCTTACTTATAATAGTTGTTTGTATGTTGCCTCAAGGTTCCATTAGACTGGGATCTTTTGCTGTTTTTGTTTTAGTATAATCAGGTGCCTCTGATTGAATCTTGCCTATATCATCCAAGAGTCTTTACTAGGAGCAAAGTACAAAAGCAAATTTCTTTAACTAAAAACAGTATACGTATTGTATCATTAATGTGATTAAAGATCTTCCCCATCAATTAATGGGCCTGGGAAGATTTGTAGGAAGCCTCACAATTTTTGTTAACGAGGCATTGGTTCTCAAGACTTGTGATGCCCTCTGGCTCTAAAAAAAGTTACAAATACTCTGAGGGTAAGGTTTTACTTTGGGGCTTACTGACTGGAAGTGTTTGTTTGGCCAGATGCGATTCTGGGAAACCACTAGGAGCCCCCTGACTTTGAAAACCCAGATGTTGCTGCTTGCCTTTCTAGTAACTATGGTCAGATAGTTGGACCTGTCTGTTGATCTATGATGTATGTATTGTTTATGTATTGACTATGGTCAGACTATGATCTTTGATTTCTCTGTAGTTCCTCTGAAGTTCAGGCTGCTGACTTTTTCCCCTGAACTAGATGAATAATATATGTGCATGATTAAAGGAGATTGTTAACCCTTCAAAAGTTGCCTTCCCTTGTAGAAAAGCAGATCAAAGAACCTGTGATAGCAAGCCCCTGTTGTTTTTGTTGGAGTGCTTACTGATACATGCATGTAGATGACCTGAAACCATGCAAAATGTTTAACATTTTTTGCCCCTTTTCCAGAATTCTGTCCTAGACAAGCAGAATTGAGCCTAAGACAGAAGACCATTTTGTATTTTTGTTTCACAGGTTAAGTGATCGACAACTGATGATAAGCTTAATAAGTCTAAATCCTCAAAAAGCAGACACCATCTGTTGCAAGTTTTCCATCATGGTAGAACCTGCTAGAGCTTAAGTTCTTGGAGGCAAGGCCAGCAGAAATTAAGAGTCACCTCCACTCCACCATAAGCAATGGAGGACTTCTGTGGATAGGTTAATTTTTTAAATTTAGATTGAAAATAATCAGTTTTCCGGAACATTTTGTAGTTTTCAGAATGCTTTTGTGTATACATTTCATCTGGAAGTTTATAACAGACCAGCTAAAATAGATGTCACAAAACTTAGCCTGTTGAAGGTCTAAAGGGTTCTCTGTAGAAGTCTTATTGACTATTTTACTCACATGAAATGAGCAACTCACCTTTCACCTCTGATTAGAATTGCTCATACTGGCTAAAATAGGGGAGCTGTTACTCATTAAGGAAAACCACAAGACATAAGAACTCCATAGACTAGTGTGTCTGGATGACAGGATCAGGAGACAGAGGCTCACTTTCTGAAAAAAACCACAGTAAAGGCATATGATGGCTAATCGAGGGAGGTATTTCTTGCTTTGTTGTTGGGCAAGAGCACTCTGAAAAAGGAGACAGCAGCCTGATCTGTATGTCTTGGTCATTGGTATTGCACAACCACAGAATATTGACTCCATGTAAATGTGAGTTGACAACATGGGGCCAGAGGTCGGTGGACCTTTGCAACCAGATTTTAGTACCAACACTAAGAAGTTTTACTTCCTGCTATATGTATTTTGCCAGCTAATTACTTGCACACCGGTGTATGTATGATGATATTATAGGAGAGTATACCTATTGTTTTTTTATGGAGGTGAGGACTAAGATTCTATTGCCTATTTATTTTGTACTGATTTATTTGTGACTTCTACATGGTCTACGTAGGAATACAGTATGTATTCATGGGGGTTTTTCCAGAGTTGAGTGAAACCCTGGTTCCATATAACTGTAAAAAATCTTGATCCTCTAGTTTCCAAACCATCAAATAGAAACAAATGTAGGCACACACTGATAGAACAAGAAGTAACAGCTAATGAGCATTGAATGAAAAGATAGAAAATCAAAGTTCCATTTCCTAAATGTTATTAATATTCAATTTAGATTAATTGAAATTTGTTCCTTTTCATAAATTATATAAAGGTGAAATTAAGCTCATCCTGTGTCTGAGTTAGTAAAAATTCAGAATTAGGAGTTATTAGGTGATGTGTTACCATATTATCCTAGTATTTGATATCCCAATTATTGCATCTTTCTTATGAAGTTGAAAGAAAAAACACGTAATAGAAAATGATCCTACTTGACACCACTGATCTCTGGTAAAAACTGCATAAACTACATTAGGTTACACCCATTTTTGGTTATAGGAGGTTACATTCTCATTCTTATACTAGCCACAGTACAAATCTTATGAAAAAGGAAAAAATTGTGTCTAATCAGATGCAAAATCCTCTCAATTCATTTCTCCAGTAATACCCAGCCCCCACTCCTAGCTGCCCCCAAGCTTAGATCTTCCAAATTGGTCTCCCCATCCCCATTTTCCTCCCTTTCTCCAAACTGTACTTCCCAGAGCTGCCAAAACCACCTCCCTAAGACACAGAGCTGACCACGTTCGTACTATGCTTAAGGACCTCCAGGTAACACATGTACCTGACATTTATAGCTTCCAGTCTGACTTTAACCTACCATAGCCTTATTTCAGACTCATTCCAGCTAAATTGAATTCCTGGTTATTCCTTGATGTCTGCCTTTTTTCTGCCATTTCATGCTTTCTTCACCCTCTTCCTAGCTAGCACAGACTCTGTAATCTCTTTCCTAGAAAGTCAAATGCTAATTCTTCCAGGATGTGTTTCCTACTCCTAGGCAGGCAAGCCAGCCTCACAAAGGCACCCAAAGGAGACAAAAGGCAGCCCAAAATCAAACCACCAGCACTATTTGGCCTGTCTCTCCCCTCAGACTTTGAAGGAGACAGTCCAGGACCAAAAGCCCGAGTGTCTTGGGAATAGCAGTGCCCACCAAACCAGAAGACTTTGCAGTCCAGTGCTCAAAGCCATTGTTTAGGGGAAGCATTGCTATGGAAAGGGCCAGCTATTCCAAACAAACTGCCACACACAAAGCAGAAAAACCAGCCTAACCAAAAAGCAACTGTTTACTTAAATTCTGATGGAAACAACTGAGGACCCTGAACCCAAGAACATTTCAAATAGCAATACTTTCGGCCCAAAGCCATCATTCCTGGAAAACAACCCTTATAGAGGTGCATCCCAGCAAATGCTTTTGCAAGTGCTACAATAATAGCTATTCAAATCCCAGAAAAGAAAGTTCTTGCCAACAGAATCAAGTGTCACATAGATCCACATCAGAAACTGATGTCACTTTAGCAGTGGAAACTATGTTAGGGGCCTTATTGTCTGCTTTGTCACAGCAGCTTAAGTTTCCACATGTTGTTTTCCCTTTGACAGCAGGGGCTGCCTTACTTTTCTCTTTTGTATCCCCAGCACTTAGCAGTGTTCCTACCTACCTAGTAGTAATCCCTTGGTAAATATTTTGTTCATTTTGATCCCCAACAGTTAGAAAATCCCTTCCTTGGAAGAGCGGCTGTTCAGCCTGGGCTGAGGTAGGATTGTCCTGACTTAATTTCCCCACTGACACCTGGCAGACTTTAAGCCCGATTGAATGCACGTGGACAATCTAATCCTGCCTGGAATTGAAATGAAGTTGGGGAGATAGTGTATCCCTGCAATGTCCCTACTCTGAGTGGCAGTTTCCTCTAGTCGAAAGATTTGTAAGCTTAATACCAGATCTATTAAATTATAGATTATTGGTAGGGGAAAATCTGAGATTAAGTCTAAAATTAAGCTATTAGGCATAGGACTTTAGACCAACAATAAATTAGGGTCCTTTAATTCTTAGTAATATTGTGGAGACAATTAGGTCAAGAGCTTGTGAAGTTAGCAACATAAATATTATTTGTGTCTCGGTTAATGTTTAAAAAAAAATTCTTTTGTTCATATTTTAAATGCTTTAAAAATATCACCTGACCAAAAGTTTGAATTGTTTTATCTGTTATAAACTGTGTTAAAAACGACAAATAAAATTTTAAAAAATAATCCCTTCCTCCTCAGATGTTTCTTGGTGGTTTGACCTCTCCAATATACTTCTCAGACTCATTAGTGGTGTACCTACCTTTCTTCCTAAATTGTAAACTCCTTATTACCAGACAGGTTTTTTCATTTTATCACAGGCACCTAGGAAATGCCTTATACACATTAGTCTATTCTGCCTGTTCACTTTTAAATAAAATCAGCAACATGGTATTATAAAAAAATCATTGAACAAGTAAGCCAAGTTCAGGTTCCACTGCTACCTGCAAATTATGTAACTTTGAGAAAGTTACAATTGCCACCACTAGGTCTCTTTTCCTTTTCACAGCAAACTTCCAGGAAAAGATATTTATGCTTGCCCACTTTTTCACTGGCTTTCTTTCCAAATAACCCAAACTACTCTTCCAAGGTTTCTAATAATCTCTTATTACTAAACCCCAAAATTATTTCTCCATCCCCATTCTTCTTGATTCCTCTCATTCGAAACACTCTGTATTCCCTGGAATTTCCAATATTGTTCTTAGTTCTCCTCCTACTCAGACTGACCCATCTTGTTATATACTTTGTGGGCTCATCATCTATGCCTGGCCCCTTTTACATGGGTATTTGCCAGGGCTGTGTCCTAGACCCTTTCCTTGTACTTCTTTACATTCATTGATTATCAATTCCCTTAGATTCAACTATTATCTCTATTCAGATAACTCTGAAGTAGACATATTCAGCCCAGAGTTCCTGTCTTTCATCTTGCACTGCCTGAACATTTAAGCTTAGTGCTGGAGATACAAAGAAAGGCAAAAATAATCTCCCCCCCCTCAAATGGCTTATGTTCTCATGCCATTCTCAATGTGTAAAAAAACACATTAATAACTAGGCACATACAAAAGTATGGAAAGCAGGCAGGAAGATTAATGAGGAAAAAGGAATCCTTCAGAAGGTAGAGTTGATGGAGTCTTGAAGGAAGCAAAGAGATGAAGTGAAGAGACAGAACAAGATGAGGTGTTTGGGGGCCATGTTTGGGGGGAGATGTTAAGTATAATAAGATGGGAAGAGTAAGAATGGGCCAAGCTCTAAGTGCTAAACAAATTTAACAGGGAGTCACTGGAGTCAGAGACCAATTAGAAGGCCACTGAAGCAAGTTAAGTGACATAGTGAATAAAGTGTTGGACTTCGGAGTGAGGAAGATTTTAGTTCAAATCCTGATTCAGATACTAGCTATAAAATCTGTAAAATGGAAATTATAGTGCCTACCTCATAAAGTTGAGAAAATCAAATAATGTATATAAAATGCTTCACAAACCTTCAAATACTATATATAGATAGTAATTCAACCTCATATTGATCTTTTCACAAATAACACAGAAATGAAACTTTTATATGTAATGATCACAAACTAGGTATATATAAAATTAACTTGTATACAAACTATTATGTAAAGAGTTTCAGGAACTATCTTTCCAACTTTCTAGTCAGTTTATTAAGTGCATACTATACGCCAGGTACTGTGCTAAACGTTGGGAATGCAAAGAAAGGCCAAAACCAGATAAATTAGTGACAGTCTCAGAAGGAAAGCAGTAAGATTAAGGACTCGGAAAGTCTTCTTCCTTTGCACAGACTTTCAAATGCAAGCAGTGAATGAAGGCCTGAACCAAGACAATGGCTGTGTGAATAAAGAGAAGACAAAGTAAAGAGAAGACAAAGTACCTAAGAGATGTTGTAAAGGTAGAAACAGTATTGAGTAAGATAAGATTTGTTGGGGAAGATGAGGATGACACAAAGGCTCCTGAGCCTAGATGTCTGGAAGGATGATTGTGTCCTCAAAAAGTGTAGACATAGACTAAGATAAAAGAAAGTAAAATGACAAATGCTGGAGGGATTGTTGATAGAAAGATATATTGTCTGCATTCTGAAAAGTTCTTTGGAACTACACCTTAAAATTTACTAACCTGTTCGTACCTATAGACCCAACAATACCATAACTAGGTCTGTACTCCCAAAAAAAGATAAAAAAAAGGGGGATTGGGAAGGGATCCAGTATATACATAACTATAGCAATTCTTCTTCATGGTAGAAAAGATGTGGAAACTTAGGGAAAGAGATGCCCACCAGTCAGGGGAAATGGCTGAACAAATTATGAAATATGAATGTAATAGAATATTACTGTGGTGTAAGAAATGATGAAAAGGACAATTTAAGAAAAACCTTGGAAGACTTGTATAAACTGATACAGAGAGAAATAAGCAGAATCATGTGAACAATTAATACAATAACAATACTGTAAAGACAAAAAACTAGAAGACATAAGAACTCAGATCAATGTAATGACCAGCCACAACTCCAGAGGTCAGTGATAAAGAGGAGATATACTCAGGGTATACAGAATGAGATTTTTTTTTTTGGACATAAAGGCAAAAGTTTGCTTGACTGTGTATTTCAGTTACAAGGGTTTTCTTTTCTTCTCTACAACTGGGAGAAAAAAAAAAGAAAAAAGATTTATGTCAAATTTAGTTAGGAAGGGGTTAGGGTTTGGAGAAAAAGATGAGTTCTGTTTTAACATGTTGTTTGAGGTATTGAAAGGCAGTTGGTGGCGTGACTAGCATCTGAGAGAGAATAGGGCTAGATATACACATCTGGGAATCATCTCTGTAGAGATAATTGAATGCATGAGAGCTACTGAGCTTACCAAGTGAAATAGCATCAAGGGAAAAGAGCCCAAGACTGAGAGCCAGAGGCCATAATTACTAATTGTGACATGAAGAACCAGCAAAGGCAACTAAGAAGGAACAGTTAGGAGAAGCAAAAGAAACCCAGAGAGAAGGTAATCCTGTGTCAAATGCTACATAGGTCAAGAAGGATAGAGTGAGAAAAGGTTGTTAATTTGGCAATAAGAAATAATTGCTAACCTTGGAGGACAATTTCAGTCAGTAGAATCAGAAGTCAGACTGCAAGGGTTTGTTTCTAAGTGACTGAGAGGCACAGAGGTACATGTAGCTTGCTCTAGAAGTTTAGCCATTAACAGTTCAATAAACATTAAGGGCCTACACTGTGCTAAGTGTTGGGAAGAATTGGTGACTACTTAAAGATATAGGAAATAGAAGGATCGAGGAAGTTTGTTAAGGACCGGGGCAAGGGGAAAAAACATGGGCATGTCTGTAGGCTTCAGAGGAAAAAAGAGACTGAAGATTATTAGAGAGTAGGTCCTAATTCCAATGATAAAGGGATAGGATAATCAAGAGGTGAGGTTTATCAGGGTGTGGCAAAGGACTGAGGGCATAGGAGGGGAAAGAGTGTAACCAGTGCAGGATCAGTGGCTTGGAAAAAAAGTGAGGGGTGGTGGTACTGGAAAAGTCAGAGCAAGGATGAGTTAGAAGACATAAGAGTATAGAATGAATTAAAGTTATGATCAAAACTTGTCAACATGGTAATAAAATACTGCTGAGTAACAGAGGATATGACCATCATTCCATCCTCAACAGAGGATGACCATCCTCCTCCTAGGAGGAGGGCAGGAGTTGGGATGAGAGTGTATGTAAGGCAAGCACTGCATCCATTAAAAAAAAATGACTGCCACCAGGATCTGGATTAGCAGTTGGAGAGCACGTAGCATAAAGTATGTGCCTGGCACATAGCATAAATGCTTGACAGATTAACATTGCTACAAATCTTACTCCCTGTTTGCAATATAGGGCTAAAATCTGGTCTTCGGTTAATTAACTCTGGGGGTGTTTAACTTGGAGAAGAAAATAGGGGACATAGTAACTAAGCATTTGAAGAGTAACCCATGTATACAGGAATCAACATTTGTTCTACTTGGCTTAAAGGAGGGATAATAGGAGTAATAGAAATTGTTGTTTAAAAAAAAAAAAGGCAGATTTATTCTTGAGGAAAAGGAAAACTTGCAAAGAACAAGTGTCCATAAATGAAATGGGATGTCTCAGAAGGTAGTCGGGTATCCTCCTCACTGGCGATCCTCAAGAATAGGCTGGAAAACCACCTGTCAAGTATGTTGTGTAGAGGATTCTGTTCAGGTAGAGGTTGGGCTAGGTGGCCTTGGAGTTCCTTCCCAACTCAGTTTTTGTGGTTCTGTGGAAAGAAATCAGGGAAAAGAATCAAAGAAAGGCCCACATAGAGAAATTGGCTCAGTTACAAGAATCACCTGTCCAGTGCAAAGAAGAAAAGGCATGGTTGGGATCTGACATCTAAAATTAATATTTCAAGTGTTTGTTGAACTTTACAGACCCTCAACCACCTTCAGATTTATATTTAACTGTCCCTAGCTTGGGTCCCTTTCAGTAGTACCCTCACTGCACACTGTACTCTGGCACCACACCCATTTTGCTGTTTCCTATAGCAATACCCTAGCCTAAATCATCCCCTTCTTGAGACCTTCCTTTGCCACAAAACGTAGACAAAGTCACAAAAACCTACAGAATTGGTCTACTGGAAATTCAGGTTTTATTTCATTTCAACCCTTTCTAGCTAATTAGCATTTGTATTGATCTTTCATAGATTTCCCAATACTTCCTGCCACGGTACCCAGGAAAACTTCCTTACTCTTCTAGCCAGTTACATCACTTCTGGTATGACTGTATTCCAGGAACATCCAGCAGAACAGTATAATCATTTAAACAGATTTGTCTCATAAGCCATATGGTCATTCCTCTTTTCACATACTAACCACTCAGCTTGCATTCTAGCCGTCCACCTCCTTCCTCCTTCTGAGCATTCCACCAAGGTTTGTGGTTCCTCAGTCCTTTCTTTGTGTGTGTATATTCTCCTATGGGAATTCATTGCCTTCCACAGCTTTTGCACTAAGTCTCTATGCAGCTAAATTCTCCACTTGCTGCTTCACTTAAAATTTTTTGCGGGGCTGTTACTTTTAGATCTTTATCTCCAAATCCAGTTTCCTTTTTCAAGTTCATCTCCCAATTTATATTTAAATGTCTTACCATCACCCTAAACTCAGCATGATCTTTTCTATCCTTTCACGTCCTCTCCAGTCCTTCTTCCAAACAGTTGACCAACATGATATTCCTAAAACATGTACCAAACCCACTCAAAAACTTTTTTATGACTAGGATTAGAGACTCCAGGCTGTTCTGGCATCTGCCTTTCATTTATTATGCATGTTGTCTACCCCAGTGGAAAGTAAGTTTCTTGAAGGCAGGAACCATTTTTTTTATCCCTAGTACACATAACATTTAATATTAAAGCTAAAAACTAAACTCAAACTTTCTCCATTAAAAAAAAAGCCTTCAGTGCTGCAAAAAGTATCATTACATTCCCAATCACACAAGCTTAAGAAAAAATAAAAAACTTTGCCCCCATATCTTAGTGAATGATCACCAGGACCTTCTAATTATTGCTTCATAACCATTCCTGAAGAAATGTCCCTTTCTTCCTATTTCCATGGCCAGCATCCTAGGTCAGTTTCTTGATGCCTCACAAATGGGCTGGTCCCTAACTAGTCTTCCCTGCTGCATGACTCTATCCAGAGTAATGTATTTTTTAAAACACTCCATACATATCACCCTTCTGCTCAAAAACCTTCAATGGAACATTACCGCTAAAGGATGAAGTCACAACTCTTTAGCCTGACATTCAGTTTAAGCACAACCTTTCTTATCTCTTACTCATTCTCCAGCGTCCACTCTATATATCCTTACAATATATATTTCCACCTTTACATATGCACTAGTACTAGTTTTGTTTTGTGTTTAATGAAAGAAATTATCACTTTGACACCACTGAATATTGAGTATGAAAGGTCCCATTGTTACCACTAGGTGGCAGTAGTGATTACCTCCTCCCATTGCAAAAGCATTTAGTCTGACCACTAATTAGCATTCTTTCGTACACTCTTGACTACTAGTTCTTTAAAACTGATGATGTAGCCACTAACATATATCACTAGCCACTTTTTCTTACTGGCACTTTAGCTTTTGAGAAAATTAGAAATATCTACTCTACTGTTAAAATCCAGCCAGGGATGCGTATGGTAAAACACCCTCAGAAGGATAGCTTAGGGGTTTCTAACTCAGTGACCCCTAGGCAAGTCATTTAGGATTCTCTAGGCCTCCTTTCCTCACATTAAAAACAGGAATTACTTAACACCTATTTGAAGCACACAGTGCACAATTACACATACACATCATGAAACCAGAAGACTACATGTTCAAACTCTGGCTCTGTCACATAACCAACTAAGTGATCCAAGATAGTCTTTCAGAATCTTAGTTTCAACTCCTTATTTATTAAAAGCATGTGAATACTTTGTAAAGTAAAAACTATAAAAGTCATCAGAGAACAGGATCTGATGTGCATATTTTCCCACCAAATCTGCATTTTTATTTCATTATTTCACTATGATCCCCATACAAATTTAAAATAGAAGTTGTTTTTGTTCTTACAGGTCCTTTGAAGACTATGAAACGGATGAACCTGTTCCTCCCTCTGAACTTGGAAACAAAGGGGACAAAATAGTCATCTCAAGCCTTTCAGAGAAATGTGGAAAGATTCACTCAGTAGATGAAGAGTAGCTGCCAATCCCAGTGAAGCCAACACACATGTATCTTAAAGTTTATTTCCTCATGCAAAGGATAATTTGTATACTGCCATTTAAAATCTTTCATGTCTGTAAATGTACAATTGCACTGGATTAACTTAAAATGGTTTTGTGCAATAGGTCTGAATGTACATTCTAACTTGGGGCTTTTCCAATTTCCTTCATAGCTATCAATTTTCCTTAATGCTATATAATCCATGGAAAATGAACAGAATTTTCACATCACCACTAGAAAGATGTCAATCAGTTGCATGCCTTTAAGGCTGTTCTGCACATAAGTGCTCAAAAATATTAGGCAAATATCTCCTAGCTTCACTGTGTCCCTCTAAACATAAGAAGACATGTATGGTTCACTCACTAAAAAAAAAAAAAAAAGTCATGAAACGAAGGCATGAAAATTAAACCTGTGTGAAATGATTCAAATCTACTTGGCCCCTGGGTGTATATATATATATTGTTTAAATATTTCAAAGGGATTTCTTTTAGTTATGAACAGTACAAAGATTAGCTTACTCAGCCATTGTAGTTTTATAATAAGCCAAAAGGCTAAAGCTAACTTCATCCTCACATGTTATGAACTAACTAGTAGGAGTGACAATTCTTTTTTCAAGCTAGGTAAATTTCTTTCCCCCAGAGTCTGAATTGGAAGGGAGAAGTAAAAATCTTAACAGCACCTATGATTTCCAAAAAGGAAATGTTTACTTAAGATATGAACAAGTACAGGAGTCTTACTCCTTAATTGAGAGTAATCTCAATTTATACACCTAAAAACACAATTATGTCTGGAGAGAAAAATGGAATTGTTGAATTAGGACCTACCAAATTTCATTACCCAGAATTCCCTTGCCCATTGTTTGCTTCCCTGGAAAGAAAAAAACCTGATACATCAGGAAATTCACTCCTACTTTTTTTTACTTCCTTTCAATGTGAACAAACATTTTTAATCACTTATTTAAATTTCTAGGTTGAACTTTCATAGGAAAATGGAATAGAAACTTTAAATTCTTTTTATACAGAAAAGCACACCTGTCTGTCCTGCGTTAGTAGCTGAGAACGTTTCACAAGAAATGCTCCATGAAACCACAATGCCACCAAATTCTACAATACCTAGTTAACATTTTGTCTTCCTTCAAAGTAAATAATGGGTAATAAATAATGATGAAAACTTGGGTACACTTTAATAGAAAGTCACAGGAAATTCTTCTAAAGGTACTTTCTGCCAAAAGCATCTTTTGTTCCAAACTTTTTGCCAAAACTGCTAGTGGTAACCAAATTTAGTTCATTTTACCCACTCACTGCCCCCTCTTCTTGGTGAAGGGTCAAATGAACAATGAAATAAAAGCATAGGCAACAAGGAGAAAAAGAAGACCACTCAGGGAAATTCAGAAAATGTATCTATCATTCAACCTTTCAATAATCAACAATTCCTTATACTTACTTCAAGTGAGGATTCCAATTTCTTTAGTTGCTTTACCCTTCATTACTAGAAAGTGAACTTAAAGTTTAAAGGAATAATTACATTAACAAAAATTCTTACTTCTCCCAGAAATAACTCAAAAATAGAACTGACAAATCTGTACAAAATACAAACCTGTGGCAAACCAAAAACCCTAGGATTAAGGCTTCTTTTCCTGATACAAGTTGTAATTCTCATTTTTTTCCAGCAGAAGAAATCAACTGTTTTTGATCTTGCATGGTATGATAAAGGATAATACTGATTTCTCTAGAAATTAAAATGAATGTAGTATAGATAATCTGACATTCATAATGGCCTATACTGTTTCACTTAGACTCAGGAAAGAACAAAATTAAAAACTCAGTTCTGTATTTTAAAATAATACGAGCTAGGCTTGTTTTTTGCCTTCATTGGCCTATTTTGTTTGACCTTGCTTCTCTACTAAATTCCCCGTGCTTTTAATAAGTAATTTATAGGGAATTTTGCATTTTATTCCTTAAGTAAAAACACAACTGCCAATGCCATTAAAAATGACAAAACATTTTTTAAATTTAATTTTCAAAGTACCTACAATTTATAAAGCTCCCGAGCTATTTTTCAAATAAATGTACTCAATACCTGAGAGCTTATTTAACATAAAAAAAAGGAATCTGTAGTTTTGTTTGACTATCTGTTACAGAAATCATGCTGACAACATTCATGATCTAGCAACACCACATCACAATTCCCTAATACAGCTTAATGGATGATACTTTCAGTGTTATTTATTATGATCTTAATACTATGCAACACAAAATAAAATTCAATACCATAGCACACTAATTGCTATGAAACAGAAATAATTAAATACAATTTTATGGCTTTTTTCCATGCATCTTACCCCATTTCTTTGTATAATATTTGAGTAGTGTTTACAGTGGTTAAAGATATAATCAATTGAGTTGAGTGATTTGTGCAGACTTGGAAAATTTGTTGGGAGGGGGGGAATGGGAGGGGCGCATGGTTTTATCTTTGATTCACTTTATGTTTTTCCCCTTTTTGAAAACCAAATAAAGGTATATGCAAAGATGAATCTTGTTTATTACTAAAGTAATCCACAGAATATCTGAAATCAGAAGTAACTTTGAAGGTCATCTAAGTACAAAACCCCTGACAAGTGTTCTATTCAAACATCTACTAACGCGAACCCAATCACTACCCTACTTACTGGGCCATCCTGTTCCTCTTTGGGACAACTCTATGGCTTTTAACTTTCATCTAATGGTAATAACTCTGCCCCAATCTAGATCCAAACAAAACAAATCCTCTTCTATATGTCAGCCAATTGCAGCTATCATGTATTCACTGGCACTACCAGCTTTCATGTCATTTGCCAGCATGTTAAGCATATCATTCAAGCTGCTAATAAAAAGGGTGACCAAAAAAAGGGCTGGTAATCACATCTTAAGATATTCTATGAAAAGCTCCTTCAGTCTGATTTCCTTCCTTAATAACAGGTCTTCTGGATTTTAAATCCACCTAACTTCCATCTGGCTAACAATCTGTCTTGTCCACAAGCATATCATAAGATACTTTATCAAAATACCCTTGCTGAAATTTAGTTACAAGTTGTATTTATAGTATTCCCTGGGCCGAATTAAAAAGGAATGGAAGAAAAAGTCAGAATTGCAAGACTTGTACCTGATGAATTCATATTGGTATTTACTGATGACTATTCTTTTCCTTATGTGCTCACAAACCAGTATTTTAATAATCCATTTCAGAATTTTGCCAAGAATCAGACTCAGAACCTTACTAAACAATCCACTGTTTTCCCTCTTTTATAAAAGACTATTTCTTTGTTCACCAGTCTTGCAATCACACTCAACAATTTTATAAAATGCAGCAATCCTATCTGCAAATTATCATTTATGTCACTGAGCAAGTCTTACCTGTTCTTTGTGATATTAGGCTTAAAATATGTAAAATAGTTTTCACCCTTCCCCTCTATTTCCAGGTTAAAGCTCTTTTGGTCACATACATCTCCATTCAAATACATTCTTCCTGACCCTCAAAAAAATGTAGTACTCTCTTCTGGATCAAGTACTCATATTCCTGTAACTGCCCCAGAAATGTAAATAAATGCTATTTGCCCTGCAGACCACTTTTAATTTAGCAATGAAGTATATCCATATTTTAGGGGGAAAATTTTAAGTTTAGAATATGGCACCCTAGATATCAAATTCTCTTAAATCTACTTCAGAAGTTTTATGAATTTAGTTTTTAAAAGTACAAAGTGCTATACATTCAGTAATGTAATATTTTAAAACTATCAATTTCTAAATCTAATCCACTGTATTTTGGTTCTCTCTTCATGTGCAAAAACATGGAATATGCCTTCTTTCTACCTACTTGTTTTCCTAAAATCTACTTTTCTTCAAGTTTTAAGGAGATTATTTTACTACACAAAATTTCTTACCTCTTTTAAACTTATGACTCCTGCTAGCAAATCTACACAGGAATTTGAACTTAGGCTGTCCAGCAAGATAAACTACAAAAGTTCTAACACAAAGCATAAAAATAAAGGTTTGAGTTAATATTCTTCACAGAACATCAAAAAAGAGAGTTAAGATTTGACCTCGTAACTACGGCCGATAAAAGCAACTTAATTCTTCTGATCGTTTCAGATCTTCTTAGACAATTTCTGAAACAACTTGGCCCTCTTCAGCAGGTTATCTTCCGTTTAAGCCACTAGTCATCAGTCTTAAATATTTACAGGATGTAGAAAAACATAATGTAACCATTAAAAAAGAACAAGATGCAATCAAACTGTTGTTCCTAAAATTACAGATTAGAAAACATTGAGTGCATACCATCCCAAAGCCCTCAACATTCTACAACATGGAATTAGAAAACTAACATTTATTGATAGACTTAGGGCATAATACATATTTCAAAAAACGTGGCAGTGAGAATACCAGCATAAAAAAGGGAAATTTGTGTTAAAAACAACCTGAAATCATCATTTTCAACATTATACAACAATCAGAGATCTCACATACTCATGGTTTCCACATTTTCTAAATTGCCACCATTCCATGCAGCAATAAATAGGAAACTAAGGTAATCACATTAAAATTTGGGAAACAAACAGGTAACTCTGAATTTAGAGTTGTAACATCAGCTGCATTAAGAAAACTTAGGGGCCTTGCAAAAATATCCCAATTAGTCCATTTCTAGCATTTCCTTTGCAATAATCATATCTGGAATAAATAATAACTAATTTACATTTTAAGTTATAATCATCAACTCAAGGAAGTAGTTTCTATGATATGGCAATTTTTGGTCAACATAAAATTATTACAAATTTTAACCAATTACATTTTTCATAAGACATTGCAAACACATGACAAATAAAATTTTGGAAACTGGGGGTAGCAAATAAAGACAAGACGACTAAGAAGCATTTTCCACCATTTACTCTTGTTATCAAAAATAGTTCGACTCTTCTTGCAAAACAAAAACAAAATAGTACATACTGGACACATACATCACATTTTTCTTCCTATGGCTTTAGCCCCCCCACCCCACCGAAAAGAGACGAAAAAAACCCAACAACAAACAACAACAACAGAAACCACTCTACCTGACCACATTCACAGAAAATGACACCAGGGTACACTACGAAACAGAAGGAGGTGTCATCTGCTCTGTGTCCAAAGGCTTTCCCTCGTTTCTTGGACTAGGTGAGTAACCATCATTGTACATGCTGTGTGCCAAATCAAAACAGATCTTTAATGTTATGTCAGATCTCATGGGACATGGTGGACATAGCAGAAACTGGAAAATTTCTAGCAGTATTTTTCTCTACATGTGCTGTCCAAACAGCGACTTTTTCTTTTAAATCAGTAGGGCATTTCTTTACAATCTAGTCAGTCCTTGTTTTTGTTTGTGCTGTGCTCTTTGAAGCAACTGACTAGATTTCCCTTCAACAGAATGTTTTGTGATTCATCTGTCTCCCCAATAGAACAGGAAAGGGAAGAGGTGGATTTAAACTGAAACATATTTTGTGCTTTACATGCAAAAGAGCATTCTAAAGAAGATTCCCCTATTTTCAAACCTACCTAAAAAATACACAGGCTTCATATAAAGGTGTTTTTGTAAGTTTCTATAAAGAAGCCTTCATAACCAAATAGCACCTTTTTAACTAAGAGCCATATTCAAAATAATGTATGTTGCAAAAAACTGTTATAAAAACCAAAACTGAAGAAGTGGCCTATGGCAGTAATATAATGTGTAATAAATCTGGACAAGTTGTAGGGCATTATTCCAAAATTATTTTAAACAAATCCCAATTTCTAATTATTGGTTCATATATTTGTCACCTAGTATAGTCTAAATTCAATTGCCTTCAGAATAAAATGGCTCTTCTCCACTTCCTTACGTAGCCAATTAGAACACTGCTCAAAGTGAAGGAAGAACTCAAGATTTTTTTAAAACCAGAAATTAACCAGACTTAACTAATACAGGGGCTCAACTTAGAAGAGCTTATCGCTTATAGCATTAACAGCTTAATGTCTGAAGTCTACCGGACAATTTCAGTTCTTTCACTTAGACAGATTTCTTAAGCATTTCTAATGAGGGGCAAATTTTCTCTTTCATAATACTGATTTATGAATTGCTACTTACACCACGTAGCCAATTTTCATGATCAGAAATGGTATGTCAGCACAAAGGCTGGGCTGGATACAACAGGAGAAATCGATGGCTTTTTGGAAGCAACACAACCTCCCTCCCACCCACCCACCCCCAAAAAAACCAAGCTAATGGCTACTTTTCCACATAAAATTAGCACAATCTTGATGGACTGACTAGATACCACTTCCTTACATTTAATCAGAAACTTTGATTACGCACAAAGCATGACCAGAAACAATGAGGTTAATGTTATTTTCCTTGCCAAAGATCATTTTGTATAAATCAGTTGCATCAGCATTTGTTCTCAAACTATGAGGTTCTGTAAGAACTAAGGACATATAGTTGTAGGGTTACTCCTCCATTATCTGCAAACTATTTCCCCGACACTAACACATATAACTTAGCAATGAAAACACTTGATACAAGTGATCTATATGCAGGAGCTCCGGCAAGTTAAACCAACAGAACCATAGCTGCCTTAAAACTGTAGCTATTTCCCCAACAAAGTAGGGTGAGAAGACAGACTGACTTAACAGTCATATCTCATGTCTATAGCTTCATCCAAACTTTTATCATCATGTGTACTGGCAGCTAAAAACGTGGTTACTGGTGACCCTGTTACATTGATTACACTGGTGCTTGTGCTGGCGTTGCGCACAGCAATGCTGGTCACATTAATGCCCAAAGTAAGCCTGGTCTGCTCCAAGGCCTTTTCTGGCACTGCAAATGCCTCCAGCTTCTTCTCACCATTGGCCATATATGAGTTTTGGCAGCCACGACATATACAGTCCAAGCAGGCTTTGCGGTTAGAGTAGCAAGGGCAGCGTTGGCCTCGGCAGGTAAGAACACTTGGATTTTGAGTAGCACGCCCACACTTACAGCCTTTCTTCTCTTGTGGCTTTTTGTATACAGTCTTTGTAGGACTTCCCGGCATAACATTATTGCTAGGAATCTTTTCCTTTGTTGCTTTATCTTTTGTTTTCAGAAGACCTGGTTTGGCTTTAGGGTGAGCTTTTTTGGGTCCATGTTCCAAATTCTTTTTCATGCTTTTGTTAGATAAAAGTACAGTTTTGCTGATTTTTGGAGTAGTGCCTCCATTAGGAACAGTGGCTATAGGCTGAAGAGAGATTTTGCTCTCTCGTTTCACTGTTACAGGAGCTGATGCTCCCAGTGTTGGGCCCCGGATGATGCTAGAAATAGGAAGTGGCTGAACTTTCTCACTATCACTTTCCGACCTTGATCGTTTTCTATTTAACTTAGCGACCTTAGGTGTTGCTGCTGAACATGATATTCCATGAGGTGACGGATTGGTGGACATGAAAACATGGCTAAGAGGTTGGGAAGAGAGCTGCATAAAAGGTCCATTGGATACACTGGCTTCCAAGTTAGGCTGCAAATTAGAACAAACCACCTCTGTGTTTGAAACAGTTTCTAAGCTCCGGAGCACTTCCTCAACACTAAGTAATAAAGAGTCACCAGGTTTTATATCTTCACTGAAACTGCAAATATTGATGCCTGGACACAAGTCAGTAGAAACTGCATCACAGACAGGTGGCAAGCTATTAGATATATCTTCAGTTTTTATGTCAACTCCAGTGTTACATACATCAATTGTATTTGAATGTTCAGGTGAAGGAATATTTATACCAAACTTATCTATTGAAAGCCCATTACAGGTGGGCAATCCATTGATAACAGAACTGCTGATATCAATACTGAGTGTGCTTTCAGGTACAGGGGACAAACTAGTTTGAGGATCACTAGTAGGTTCTGAGGTTGAAGGTAAAGGGGAATGTGTCAAACACAAAGCAAAGGGTGAATCTGAGGGTTTTTCCATCTCCTCACAAAGTAAAGATCCATCTTTGAGCAACGCTAAAATATCAGCAGAGCAATCAACTGCTTCAATTATGTCCCGTGCCAACGTGGTTTGTGTGATATATTCACATAGTTTTTTGTAGCAGTTTACTAAGATGCTTAATTGTTTATTCTCCTCAAACTGTTCATAGTCCTTGCACCAGCTACATGACGGCTTCATCATCATTTTCTTGCCTTTACAAGTTTTGCAGACATAGTGTTGACATGTCGAATTGGTGGGAGCAATAGGATCTTGCAGCAAATTTCCTAGAAGAAAAAAGGAAAGGAAGAAGAGTTTACTATAACAAAATCTAAACTGGCAGGGACTGATCATGAACTGGAATTGAGATGAGTTTCCATTTACCTTGTCACATCTAAGATCACCTAAAGTTTACCAGACCAGGTGATAGTTAGAAAAAGGAACCTTACGGCGGAGCCAAGATGGCGGAGTAGAAAGACTCACCTATGCTAGGTCCGAACCCACAGCCCATAGATTTCCCGTAAAAAGAACTCCTGACAAATTCTGGAGCAGTGGAAGCCGCGCAGAAACATAGTGAAGAAGATTTGCGTTGCAGAGAGCCCTGAAGAACCGACCGCAAAGGTACCTGGAGGGGAGCGGAGTCCTGTC
>CM053771.1:275223523-275273367 GCA_028658325.1 Potorous gilbertii | reverse complement strand
AATAAAAAAAAAAAAAAAAAAAAAAAAAAAAAAAAAAAAAAAAAAAAAAAAAAAAAAAAAAAAGAAAAAGGAACCTTACTAGGAAATCAAAACAATACTCAACAATTGGGAAATGTCATATCAACAGAAACTATGTCAATAAGAAAATAAGGAAAAATACCATCCTACTTCCTTTATTTGAAGTAAAATATGCCTTTATTTGAAAACCACGATCTTTTTTGCTTATGTGGCTAAAAGCTTTATAGCTGAAGTATGACCCATCTTTTTGCCTCTTCTATACCCAAGGACCACTGAGGTAAAAGGTGAAGGTATCTGACAAACAGGAAGTAGATGAAATGGCTGAATAAATGTAATTGTGAGGGCTGTATTATGAATACTCTCTATAGAGAAAAACTGCAAAATTAAGTTCTCTACATCCCTAGCATCATTGAAATGAATGAAGAGGCAACTTTAGATTATCCTACATTACTTCACACTATATAGCTGGAGATTTAATCCACAAGAAGGGGTCAGGAAAACTTTGCTTAAGTGTGTGAGCAGAGTTTTTGTTCTTTTTCCACCAGAAAGCACTCAATATTCTGAGAATTATCATTACTGTTGAAATATGTGGAAAATCCAACAAGCAGACTACTCTTTAAAGACAATATTATTTGGATATTTAAATTCTGGTGTCTCTGCTTTTAAAAATTATTTTCTTAACCTTTTTAGGGTAAAAATCTTAAAGAGTAAGGAGTGTGCTACCTCCTCCTGCATTTTCATGATTCTATTATGTGATCTGACATAGTATGAAAAGAATTAACAATGTATTCGAACATAAAACCATATTTTATCAATACAATCAAGAAATGTATATAATAACATAAACCAAACCTATATACACAAGTTTATGGATTATTTTTATGTTATCTACCATTCTGGATGAGTTGCGTTTCAAAGGAGGAAGGGAAAAGGTAAGAAAGAAAGGAGAAGAGAAGATCTACTTTAAAAGACAGGAGTTAATTAATTTCAAGCCAATGTCTATCCATCCAGGAATGAAGAGCCAGGGACTATAGTCTCAATTTTATTCACCCAAATGATGATTTTTTAAAAAACTAAAGAGTTAAAATAGTGCTATTAAAGAGAACTGAGGTCAAATCTTTCAAAGACTATGGGCAAGAACCAACTATGATTACAATTCTGACACATAAAAGTACAGTAACTTGCCAACTTAGAAGTTACAAATGACAATGACCCACATATGTACCCTAATCATAGAAGCCTGTCTTGAGATATTTACCCTTTTAGAACTTAGAACAATTAGTCCTTAGGTAGAGAAGAGGCAAAAAGATGGTCCACAGTAAAGTTAGAAAGAATTTAGTCACTTAAGAAAGATCCTGGTTTTCAATTAAAGGCATGGGAAAGTTGGCAGTAATATATGATAGTGGGTATTTTGCCTCCAACAGGATGGCACATCCAGGAGTCAGAACAAAAGACATCTAGTGCATGTATGCCCCAGACTAACAAGTATTCTCATTACATCTTCTGTTTTGTTTTCCATCAACAAATTACAACTAGGCAATATTAACTGACTAGCCTATTAACTCCTTTAGGTTGAATGGATAATAGATGAAGTCAAGCAAGTGATCAAGTGCCTATAATTTAACAAGAATCCAGTATCTCAAAAGGGGTTTTCATGGAGTACAAAAATTATAAAAAGTCAGAAATGTCTAAAATAATTACATCTAACAATTACATAAATAACATATGAAAGAGAAAAACTAATGATCTTGAAAGAAAACATAATTATTTTTCTCTAAGATATACATATATGTACCATTATACATTTAATGACAATTTTCTGCTCAGAAACCTTCCCTAGCTGACTTCCAACTCTCTTAGCAAATAACTCTACCTAATGCTAGCCTAAGTCTGGCACTCAAGGCCTGTCACAACCTGATTTCAATCTACCTTTGTAGTTTTAACTCACATTTTTCTTCCTCATGTATTCTAGGGTCCAGGGAAACACTCTTTCCTGACTCTGTCCCTGTGCTAGAACCACTCCTTACACCTCAAATGAACACCCCCACCATCTCTTCTCTCTTACTCCTATTTATGTGAGTGTTGCTAATCTTCCTTTATCCTTCAAAGATTAATAGCCCCCTCTTCCATCCAGTATTCTCTGGTAAATTACTGAAGTGTCCATTCTCATAATGACTCCTAAATCTAGCTATCTAATTCTGCCCTTAAAAACTTAATCCTGTTCCTCAAACTACTTATAAACACCTCCACTTAAAATACAACACCGAAAATTAAGTTCACCATTTCCCAACCTTATGTGTCAATACTACAGCTACATCTAGTCAGTCTCCCTTCCTCATTTATTTTGCATACAGTGACCGACTAATTACTTAAACTATTTCATCTCATCACTCAACATTTCTAATGTAAAACAGTTACTTTTGGGACTGTGATTTTTCTAAAGTCACTTTACAATATAAACTCACCATAATCTTTCCCCATCATTATATCTTATTACTCCCAGACACAAATCCTTTTCTTAGTTAAGGTCAATCACCCTACATTTTCCCTGCAACCTTCATACCATCAAAATCATCTCCATAATTTTCTTTTTGTTGAAAAGTACTTAATTCCTATGAAAGTACCGGTAATTTCATGCCCAAGACAACCAATTTGTGAGTTTAGGGGTAGGAAAGCGGGAAGATAGGCACAGGTCTGCTATGCAACACTCATAGAGTGCCAGTGCAACAATATAGTCCTTTCTCCATGGGGTAGGTGGCTCTTTAACACAATTTAAGGTAACCTCTGTGTACCTTTAAGGTGAGTTTAAGGGTAACCTTAGGGAGCCTATTCTCAAAAAAGGAACAATTTTCCATTTTTTTCCTGGGTAAAGGAAAATGGGATTGGGAAGAAAACAAAATTCTAGTCTGAATTAAAAATTTGTCTTCAACTACCCTTCCATCTCCCTTTACCATTTTCCCAGCTCTTAGCATTACCATTTTTCTGAATCCAACTTCAGGCAGCTAGGTGGCACAACTGAATGCCAGTCCAGGAGTCAGGAAGACCTGAGTCCAAATCCAGCCTCAGATACTTACTAGCTATGTGTGAACCTTGGGCAAGTCACTTATCCCTGTCTGCCTCTGTTCTTCATCTACATAATGAGCTGGAAAAAGAAATGGCAAACCACTCCAGTACCTTCGCCAAGAAAACCTCAAATGTGGAGTCACAAAGAATCAGATACAACTTAACAACAAGTTCTAACTACAGTATATCATTCAGATATCCACATCCAGGAAGTTGCCAATGCATCAAAATCACCTTTTTTATGTTAAAATGGTAATTACACTATTCACAAAAGTGGGGTTGACATCTACAACTCACTCTCCTAGGCACATCTGTTAAAAAGATCAATATGTAGAACAAAATTTTCCCTTCATTAGCAAACAATATACGACAGGGTAAAAATTCTGACTGAAGTTCTTCAGCTATACTATGAAGTTCTTGAAAATAGTGATGCCTTATGTTTTTGAATTTCACAGGCATCCACATATGTAATTGATTATTGACAGACAGGCATCAAGGTATAGGAGAAAAACACTGGGCTGGTATCAGAAGACAGAAGTTTTGTTTTGCCAGTTTTTTAACTAGGTCACCTAATATGTCTTCAAGCCTCAGCTCAGTTTTTTCTTTTATAAAATAGGAATACGTGCACTACTTACTGACTCTACTGTGTTGGGGAATCAAGTAACATATTGTCCATAAAGTGTTTTATTACCATAAAGTGTTATTTTTTTATTACAAAGAATATGGCATAAATTTCACAATTCTAAGTACTAAGATCTTAGTTTTACATTTTGTTTTGGATTAATTTAGTGCCCAAAAATCTCTTATAAACCACATTTATAATGAAAAGAATACCAAGAGTTATATGATTATTTTCCCCAACTACTTTGGTGGTGCTTAAATCATTGCAAGACTTAAAAATAGGATTTTAACTCAATTAAGAATATACCCTTAAAGGGTAAAAATCTCAGAGTTCCTTGTTTAAATATTCATATCAGAATTGTATGAATTTGCAAAAAAATCGGAATCAACCCTAAATCAATCTAGATAATCAACATAAAATGTCTAACAACAGCAGTGTGGTTAAATAAATTATGCTATCATAAGAGTACAAAAACGCAATTAAAACAGACAAGTATGAGAAATACAAGGAAATCTGGAAAGGTATTTATTATGTAATACAAAACAAAAAAAAAGCAGAATCAGAAAAATTAAAGTATTTTCTACAATCACATAAAGAGGAAAAGAAAGAACACTAGTAATACTGTTGCCCAAAAAAGAAGCTCATTGAAGCATAATTTTAAATGCACAGAAGAAAACAGAAGGAAATTTTAAAAAGAACACCAAGCAGGGCAGATACAAAAGTAACATATTTTACGTAAATAAACGCATATATACTTTAAAGAAAGCCATGTGTATCAGAAATTTGTGACTTTACATATAACCTACTTTGCACACAGAAGTGTTCTTTTTTGAGGTTTGTCCAACTCAAAATTTAAAAAAAAAAAGTTATATTGAAAGGACAAGTTCCAAGTAATTTAGTTATTTTTGTACTGATTTCTTTAATAATAACAAATTACAGCAGGATTCTGAGGAAATCAAAAAATTCTAGTTACATACTTACAAAACATGCTGCCTGAGAAGACCGAATGATGAGAGTGGAAAGATTTGTTGTGCAAACCTGAATAGGCTACTTAGGTAGGAGAGCTTAGCACATCCACAGAATTAACTTTACCACCAATTCCTGGGTCTAAAAAATGTTTCTAGATACTTTAATACTAATTACAGCAAATGGCTTAATCATTTAAATTACAAGTTTTCTCACTGCTAGTTTTAAAATTTGATCATATTTGTTGAGTAACATTTATCAAAATGAGGGGGAAAAGGGAATGAGATTGGACAAAATCTTGATGCAAAATTAAGAGGGAAATAACTGAAGAATTACTATATTTTATGTAGTTACTAGCAAGTTCAGTTCATCCTGTTATTGAATGTTTAATTTTTAACAAAACATTCCATTAAAAAAAGAAAAAAACAAAAGAATCACCTCAGCACAAGCAAGTGAAAATTGAGACAAGGTGGTGGAATCTTCAGATTCATACAGACCTGGAGCTTCCCTCGTCTCTTTCTTCTGTGCCTCACTATTATAGCTAAGACACAGAAAGACAGATGCCATTGTACCTCTCACCTAGCAGCTCTGGCAAAGAAGAAATGAGGAAAATAATGGAACAAGATGAGAATTAAAGAAACAAACAGCACCTCCAAGTACTTTCATGTTAAAATAAGAAGGGAATATTAAGTTTAAAGTAACATTTTGAGAATCAGAAGATGAGAAGGAATATTCAAATATGTTTTGTGAATACTGGGGAGTAACATGGGAGGAAATGGTATAAAATGTAAAAAAAAAATTTTTACAGAAAAGGGAAACAAGAAGAAAAGATTATAAAAGTAAATCAAAATAAAGTCAAAATACATAAAAATAAAACAGAATACATCATTCTAACCAGATAAAAAGAATTCTAAAGTTACACAAAATTTATACCAATCTGCAGAATATCAAGACTACAAGGTGTTGCTGTTAAAATTCCATCTTTTACCAACAGGTGGTGTGGTATTTTACATATTATTAAACTTCCCTCACCATCTATTGTGAAATTCCTAATCTCCAAAATGAAAATTTTGCTATTTAAAACACATCCGCTTCAACCTAAGGAAAAGACTAGTTTTCATTTTTAAAATGTACAATATGTGTATGTGTGTATATGCATACACACAAAAATGTTTATGTATGTATACATACATGTATGTGTGTGAATGACTGATAATTTGCCCACTAACTTCCACAAACTTCCCTGAATTCTTAGTTGTTACACCTCAATTTTCTCTATAGTGAATATGAAACTTTACTCTATGAGATATTGATTGCTATTTACATATACTATTTCTACACTGATCTTAAGAGAAAATTTGTTTTTTTCATACAAACTCTTCACCTAAGTTCTCTGTCCGGCTCCATATACCTCCACACTGAGGGAAACAAATTTGTCCTACTTTTAACTCACTTCAGCACTCAAACTTAGGTTTAAAACATAGGTTATTTCAGTAATTAGATCTGACCTCTAATCTTGTGTAGTTACTCAATAAGCTACTTAATCTTTGATAATGTTTTTCATATTACAAATATATTGTATATCGATCTAGGTTTAGTTGAGGGGAAAAAAAACCTTCAAAATCCAGAAAACTAGTTCTAAAAAATAAAGCAAACTGTGAGCATTTCTTAATATCAATGTTAAGAGATTAAAAACTTTGGACAGTGATCACACCAGCTATTTTTCCTTTCTTTTTCCAGACTTTAACCAAATTTATTTAAATCATTACCACTCATTAAATCAAGTTACTTCACAAGGTTTAGCAAGAGGACAATTCCAAGTATGACAGCTAATTTTCTTTGGCACACATATAAGCTGTTACTGCTGTGCCAAAACTTGTCCCTTCTCCACTGCCTAGAATTGCTGACAAAAGCTTGTTGGAAGCTAACACATAGGAGCTCACTCTCTCCTGAATCAGTGGTTTCCCCAGTATCCCCATCAAATAGCAGTAACTTAACAAACTCTTTTTAAAAAGATTTTACACGTTTTTCCTGTGCACTTCTTGCTACACATTCCTTTACAGGGAAGAAAATAAGAGAAGAGATTAAGCCTTTAAACACTGCTTACTATGCACCCTGCCGCTGTGCCAAGTCCTTTTTTTTAAAAAAAGTCATATTTGATCCTTAACAACAACCCTGCTGTTATCCTCTTTTTACTAAAGTTGAGGAAAATGAAGCAAACAAAGGTCAGGGTCACAAAGTAAATGTCTGAGGCCAGATGTGAACTCACGCCCATGTTCTGTTTACTATGCCCACCAGGGTATAGCATAGGGTAGACTCCAATTTCCCTATTTACAATGTAAAAAGAAGTACAGGAAAGTATTTAGTCATCTAGATCTTCGCTGACCAGAAACATTCATTAATTAAAATTTCTTTTCTCATACTAAAGAGTCCAGATTTACACAGCAGAGTATAAGTCAAATAAGTCCACCTTGACTAATAATTTTACCTGCCTCTAACAATTACTCAAACATAACTGTAAGGCTGTCCCTATGTTCAAAGAGCTAATATGTAAGTAACTGAACATTTTAGCTTTTCCACAGAACCTAAGTACCATCTGGATTAGGGAAAGAGGCCTTTTTCCTCCTCAAAGCTCACATCTCAGCAACTGATAAGACAATCACTACAAAGTGTGTCTTGGGAAATAAAGGGAAAGGTGTTATCTGCTACACATTGGTGGTTGGCTGCTTTGTACTGCATAATTAATTACTAGGTTTCATCCTCTCTTTCATTCCATTAGAATGTTTTGTGTTCGCCCTTGTTCATGAAGAGGACCATGACACCAAGATGATGAAATGACTTGCAGCTGACTTTGATTTGAGTGAGGGAGGACTGTGATTACAAAGTCAACGGTGAATAAGGATTGTTTCCTGTTGTTTAATTCTTCGCATTTGTACCCCTAGAACCAAGTACAAAGTTTGACAAATAGCAGGTGCTAAAGATTGTGAGCATCTTGAAAGCAAGAACTGTGTTTTGCCTTTGCAGTCCAGGTACTCAGTCCAGTGTCTGGCACATAGTAGGTGCTTAATAAATGCTGACTGCTTAACAAAGAAATACTTGATTCCTTCTTCATACAGATATTCAATAATTTTAAATCTAATTCTCTGTTCTAGAAAAAAAAGGATATTAAATTTTCTAAAAGGATCCTTCAATGGCTATTGTAGCTAATGTTTTAAATCATAACAAGTGTTCAGTGATGTTTAGGAAAAACATCTGTCCTACTTCTTTGGCAAAAAAGCAGAGGAAAGTGGAGATGAGCATATTCATATACATAATATAGCCTTCTTCCCTTAAAAAAAAAAAAAACTAAGATCTATAGCTCACTCTAGTTACTGAATATCAGGTGACTAAAACTACAGAAGAATAAAGTCTGTGCTGTAGATTACTGGGCAATCTAGCTCCCTGCCTTTCTTCTTTATCATGATGAAATTATTTTACCCCCTTCCTACACACTGCAATCAGATTATTCTTTCCAAAACAGTATTTTGTAAATGTCATTCTCCTGCTCAAAAGTTTTTAATAACGACTTCAAACTCCTCATCTTGACATACCTACATACATACATACATACATACAGTCCTTAACAATCTGTGACCACACGCAATCTAGGAATGTTAGGAGTAAAGGGAAAGGATGTACAGATTTTCCCACAGTTTTCCCCACCAAAAAAAACCAGGAAAATTAGAAAAATATCTTAAATATTCCACCAATTTTTTCCCCTAAAATACGTGCAAGAGAACAAAGTAGATGCCCATTGACTGAGGAATGGTTAAAAAAAATAACTATAACGGAAATGTTACTCTACCCTAAGAAACAATGAATGTGAAGAATTCACACAACTACAAGAAGACATGAACATATGGAGAGTAGAAATATAAGAAACACCTGGAAAACAATATACTAAGCGATGCCACTGATGAAAAAAAATGATTTAAATTAAACTGAAAACTGTGTAATTAACAAGGATGGCCTAAAACAACAACAGAAAAAGGGGACATCCTTCCCTTCTTGAGAGGGAAGAAACTGCAAGTATGAAACATCAAATTATCTTCTCAGATTTAGCCAATGTTTTGGATAATTTTACTGAACTATACATAATCTGTCTTTTTGTTGTTGTTGTTACAAGGAATGGCTCACTACAGTAGGAAAGGGACAGGGTAAGGGGATTTATTAGTAAAAAGGGTTAAATAAAAACAAAAGACCAAGATGGAGGAAACATAAGCAACTATTTTTTTCCAGCATAAATCAGGAATAAGATTATTTAGCCAAAAGCTTTCATTCAATTAGAGAAGAAAGAAGCCCTAGACTTTATATTAATGAGAAATAGAAACCTGGCTCCCACTGCTTGGGGTGAATGGGACAGGGTTTATAGAGAAAAGAAAGAAGTAATCAACTCAGTTTCCATTTTTTCCTCCAAGGCAATAATCTTTAGAGATTGAAAAGTACAGAATAAAAGTGGTTAAAAGGGGATTGAAACTCCAAGATATGAGAACATGGGACTGTCTGAACGGAAGCAGACCACCCAGCTCTCACATACCTAACTCTTCCAGCAAAATCTGAAATTCACACCAGACTAAATAATGATCAAGAAATTCTATTAAAAAAACTGCTCAAAAATTCAGTAAAAAAAAAAAAAGTAAACAAATTGTAAACTTCAAGATTCCCCTAAAAGGAGAGACTAACTTTATAATAAACAGATTGTTTTTCCAGAAGGACTACATGAAAACCTAAAAACGTAAAGAGATAAAAAATGAAATACTAAAAGCACTGAAAGAACTGGAAGGAAAATAAATAGTTCAGAAAGAGAAAGTAGTAAATCTTACCAAAATATTAAAGTCCCTAAAAACTAGAAAAGATCAAAAAGAAATCAATGATTCCTGAGACTTCAAGAAATATTAGAATTAAAAAATTGAAAAAAAAAAAAAAGTAAAGAAAAAGCTCTCCATATGCACCAAAATATATTATAGCAGGACTTTTTGTGACAGCAAAGAACTGAAAACAAAGTAGAAACCTATCAACTGGGAAATGACTAAATAATTTGTGATACATGAATTTAATGTATTATTACCATACTCGTGTGATAAATACAGAAAAGCATGGAAAGATCTATATGAACGGATACAAGGTGAAGTAAACAGAGCCAAGAAAATAATATATGCAATAATTACAACAATGTAAAGAACCACAGGCTGAAATTCAAAAGTGAAAGAATTATTCATTTATAATCATTTTTAAAGTTATTAATATCAAGTAGCTATGAGAGGATATTCCAAACCCATCTCTTTGTGGATGGTGTTACACACTGCATGTTTTTAGATTTTTTTCAATGTGCTAAACAGTTTGGGGGGTTTTTTCCCTTCTCTTGAAAAAAGGCATCAATGTTATTTTATAAAGAACACCTCTCTGGGAAGGAAGTCTGGGATAACTATGATGTAAAACAGAAGACATCAAATGAAAACATTTTTAAAAGATTTTTTGTAAAGAAAAAAATAGGAAAAATACCTGATATCAAAAACAATTAACTTGAGAAACAGATCAAGATGTAATTTAAAAATCAATGAACTCCATGAAAACCGTAATTTTAGAAGAAAAAAGTCTACTCTATTTCAAGAAAGCATAAATAAAAATTGCCCAGATTAATATCAGAGGGGTTGTTGTTTGTCCTTAGTCCTTGAGGACTATGACATCAGGAAGGTGATGCCATGACTTGTGAGTGAATTGGATTTAAGTAAGGCAGAGCTGTGCAGAGTGACCAGCTTCACTTTCTCTTCCTGAGCAATTTGGGTCCAGTAGCAAGATAAGGATCAGGATAATGAAGAAAAAATTAGAAAAAGGAAAAAAAATCCATCAATTGGAGGCAGGAGGGAAGAATCTCCAAAAAGAAAAAAGTCCCAGTAACGTCATGGCCAAAAACCAAAGCTTTAATGTCAAAAACAATACTTTATGAATCTAAAAGGGGGTACAAGCAAATACCAAGGAACCACAGTCAGCATGCATTACAAGAGACTGAGCAGCTTCTACCAGACAATATTCCAAGAAGGAACAGAGAACAAGCAAGACAACCAATAATAATTTATCTTACAAAGCTGAGTGTGAGTATAATCTGAAAAGTGAAAATAATGAACCTTTCATGGAAAGAAGTACCTTTAAGCATCTCTGATGAAAGACCAGAGTTGAGGAAGAACTCTGAAATGCAAACCCAAGAGTCAAAAAGAAACCTAGAAAGATAAATGTATTTGAGCAATTTAAAATGCTCTACGATGAGGTATTTTCTAACATTCTAATGGTGGAGAATAAAGTTTCTCTTCAGAACCTTTAAATCTTCAAAGGGCACTGAAGGACTTAAAAAAGGGAAAACAGGATTTGGGGGTGGAATGGTTCTATTCTAAAGGCTTTAAGCATGCACTAGAGAAGGTAAAAGGAAGAAGACACTTGTACAGAGAGGAGGAAAGAAGAGAGTAGAACTTGCTATTTATCATAATATAATAATAAAGAGTACAAATTCAGAAGGAGTTGGGGGAAGCCAGCATCTCACTCACTCTTACCAGATGGGAGAAAGGAGAGTTAAATACACTCTGAAGAGGAGGGAGATTAAGAGGATAACACCACAAAGAGAGCAGCTATTGGGGGAAGAAAAACCTTCCAGATCCAGAAGGGGAGAAGGGAAGAATAAAAGAGAGGGAGGAGGAGGAGGAGGAGGAGTAATAAGGAGAAGGGTGGAACTGCAATCTAAAGGAATACCTATCAAACAGGAAATGGCCAAACTGTGGCAAACAGAAACAGAATGTTATTTTGGTGCAAGACAAAAGATACAACTTCTGAGAATCCTGACCAATATGAACTGATACAGAATAAAGTCAGCAGAACCGGAAGAACAATTTTACAAGCACAGTAATATTGTAAATGAAAATTTTTTTTTTCAAATTATGTCTCCAAAGGACCTAGAATAAAGTTTATTATCCATCTCCTAAAAGAGAGGTGAAGGACTCAAGGTACAGAAAGAAACATATATTTTTGGAGGTGGTAGGGTTTATTTTTTGGCTCTTGTTTCAAGGGTGATTCCCCCTCCTCTCCATTTTTAACAGGGTTGGAGGATATAGAAGTGTGGGTAGCAATAATGATATGCCAAAAAAAACGAGGTCCACTGAAATTTTTTTTTACGCCTTTCACGAAGAAAAGGCAATTCAGATGAAAAACTAGACAGATGTGGAATTATATACTTTTTTTAAAAAAAAACCCATAAAACAAATTCAGTTTCATATACTCTTTTTATATTCTTCTATATAGATGCAGATGCTCCTTTTTGGTGTTGAAGTTCAGAATAAAAAATATTTTAAACAAAAAAAAAAAGAAATCTAAGATAAAAGAGTCTCAGGTATCCAACTATGCTCAGTTAAGTTCTAGTTATCAGGCCCTGACAGACTACATCAACAAAATACATCTAACTACTGCTTACTGATATCCATGATTTCTAAAAAATCCTACAAAACAGGTACAAAAAGAAAAGGTACCCACAGTGGATTTTAGCACTGGATCCTGAGTCAGAAGACCTGAGTTTAGAAAAATTATGAAATCACAGAGTAAGAAGGGACCTCAAGGGGGTGTTTGTCTAACCCAGGCTGATAAAAGATTTTCTACATTTCTCAAGGAGTAGTTATTGAGATTGTAAAGTCTTTTTTCTTTTGAAAAGTTATCACTGGTAAGGAAGCACACTGCTTTAGGGTAACCGTAAGATATTCCCTGATATCAAACCTTAATCTAACTTTTTTTAACATCCATCCACTCTTTTGGATTCTGCCCTCTGAGGTAGAATAAATCCCTCTTTCCCTGAGGTAGCTCTCCATTATTTGCTGACAACCATCATGTCTCCCCACATTCCCTTTCCCTTCCTCCTTTTTTCCAAGCTATACTCAAATTCCAGTAGCCTTCTAGCTATCCCTCAATTTAATAAAGTCGTTCCTAAAATAAAATACCTAGAGCTGAATATGATACTCCATGTGATTTGACCAAAGAAGCCAAAATAGAAGACAAACATCTCACTTACTTGCAGTGATTTTTGATTTTTTTTTTGTCACCTACATTCTGATTCTTTTTAGATGGTGCTATTCCAAGGCAGTCTTATTACATATCTTTATCTATGAAGGAGCTTGGTACAGTGTTTAGATTGCAAAATAAACACTAAGTTTTTCTTTCTTTGATCCCCAGCCTAAAAAATGGTGAGATCAATTACTGGTCTTTCTGCACTACAAGTAACTGAAAAGGAAAAAAATATATAAATTACAAATAAACTTAAACCAGAGGTTACTAATTATAGCTCTCAAAATATTTTTAAACACATTAAATAAAACACATAGGACTACAAAGGAAACTTATTATACTAAAAAGGTTATCAATATATTTTCAAAAACAAGCTCACAAACCTTAGGTTAAAAACCTCCAATTAATAGAATTTCAAAGAATGCAAAAAAAGCACATAAAATGTCTTCCTGCATAATTTTTAAAATTTATCTTTCATGTATATTAAATAAAGAACAACACAGTCCAAATAACTCTAGCTCTATTTAGAATTCCTTTTGTACTACTATTATATCTGTAAAAACAAAGTTTGTCCTGCTAAAAACCAAACACTGCAATGACCCTGTATTACAAAAAAACTCAAATCACTTAGTTGAAGTAGATGATTCTTGAAGAAATATGAGAATGAGAAACATAACCAAGCTCTTGTAACAATACATTTGTCTTGAATTACTAAAAATGATGCACACTTTAACAAAGTTTATGACTTAAAACCATCACACCCATCTGCCTGATAGGCATTCTTTGAGTGTCTTTTACTGAGAGAATGTAAAGAAAATTTTGTTACTATTCAATCATGCTCAACTCTTTGTGACCCCATGTAGGGTTTTCTTTGCAAAGATCCTGGAGTGATTTGCCATGAGGAAATTGAGCTAACAGGGTTAGAGTCATACAGCTAGTGTCTGAGGTCAGATTTGAACTCAGAAAGATGAGTCTTCCTGACTCCAAGCCCAGCACCCTATCCCACTGTGCCACCTAGCTGTACTCTATCGAAGAATAAGATCATCTATATACAAGGAAGAACTAGGGTGCTTCTTAATTCTTCCTTGTATATTTATAAATAAGGGCAGAAGGGATCAGTGATATTAGAAACCACTTAAAAAAAAGAGAAGCACTGATGAAGAGAGCAGACACTGCAAAGTCTGTCAGCTTGTAAAATAGGAAATTCAGACACAATGGGCACTCTCACAGTCAAGTATTTGCTTTGCCAAAAGACAATGTAAAAAACACCAAAGCATCAGGAGAGATCACAGTGGACACCCACTGATTACTGCCACACATCCCACAACACATTTCTTTAAAAGGAGCATCAAGCTGCATTCTCATTAAAAAACAATTACAGAATTTGTATAAAAGGTAAAATCCAGTAAAAGCTATCTTTAAAAAGCAGCCAAGATCATCATAAAGACTCTGTCACACAACACATGAGATTTTAAAGTAATTATACTTTCCAATTTTTCAAATTCCAAAAGAATATTACCCCAAAATCTTATGCTAAAGATCTTGAAAAAACAAAAAGCATAAAAGGAATGCTATAATTGAAAGTGCCTTGAGTTAAACAGCAGAACTTCCTGAAGACTGAAACATAATTTTTCTCCGTATCTAATCACAAAGTAACCCTTTGTGTCAAATATTTCTTTGCAAACGATCCAGATTAAAACCCACCATTTCTGATGATTTTAGTATATCATCTACAGGACAGAAATAAAAGACTTTATTAAGAAGAGGGAAGAACTTTATCAGCAAAATGCAGCTATTCATCTCTTAAGAATTAAAGGCAAAAAAATGCCATTTTCCCTAAGAAAGGAAGAATTTTAGTGACTTCTTTACTTGTGGGATTCTTCTTAATGACTTTTGATATAAAAGTAGGTGATAAATAGAGAGGTACCTGTCCTAAAATGGACTGAAAGTGGGACACCCACCTATTTTTTTAAAAACTGCTATTACATTTGACTGGATTACAATACAAAGTTGGGAGATGTTGGAAAGATGCTTGCAGAACTATTCTAGGTGCTTGATTCAAAAAGAGTCTGAGATTCTGCCAATAATAAGCTTTTGGCAACATGATACCAAAGCCTTTACACAATATGCCCTCAAATTCCTTGCCTGATTCAGATTCCTGAACCTCTCATATGAGAGACACATTTAAGTTTTTGGAAATACCTACTCTTAGATATAAAGAAAATGCAAAACTATGTATCTAAACAAAATGTGCTAAAATTGAAAAAGCAGAAATTGCTGATGGTGACAGATCAAATAAAAAAATTACAACTTATGTCATATATTCAATGAATTTGAGAGGTTTTCTTCTCCAGTTCACATCTCTTAAAAATAAGTTTTCTACATTTAATACTGTGGTAAGCACCAAGTGCAAAAAGTATAATAATCTTTGTAAATGTCTTAAAACTAAAATTTTGTTTCATTTTTAACAAAAATTAAACCTATTTGAAAAGAGAAAATAGGACAAAAAGAGAAAAAGAAAAAAGTAACTAAAATCTGAGGTGTCTTTAGAGTACTTCACACAACTGGCAAATGAACAAATTTTTGTATATGAATGCAATGAAATATTAAAGCACTTGAAGAAAAGGAAAAAGATTAGAGAATCATGAACCGACACATGAACTAACACAGAATAAAAATGAGCAGAACCAGAAGAACAAGTTAGGAAAGGTCAACAGAATAAAGAAAAACAACTTTCAAAGACTAAAGATCTCCAGAGGACCTATAAAGCATGCTACTCACCTCCTAACAGAGAAGTGATAGACATAAGACACAAAAAGACATACATTTTTGAACTTAGTCACTGTGTAAATTCTATTGCTTGATTAGGCTCTTTTGCGAAAAGGATATTTTCTTTTATTGTAATGGGGGAGAAGGGAAAGGAGAAGAAAGTGAAGACCAGGGTTAGGAACAGTAATGTGGTTTTTTTTCTTTGTTTGTTTTAAAAGACAGTGCCATTAAATATTTCTTTTAAATGCACAAAAGAGAACAAGAGGAAGTTCAGAAAGTAATGTGTGGATTTGTTATTTCCTTTTTCAAAGAAATCAAGTGGTATTAAAGTGGAAGAAAAATGGTTTTACATATAATCCTATTTGTGCTCTGTCTGTATGCCAAATGGTCTTTTTTGACAAAATAAAAATGAAAGTAAAGTATAAATGTATAATTACCTGAATAATATACTTTTCAATTTTCTACCAAACGATGTCATATGTGCCTGATCAAAGTAACTTGAATTGGTTTCAGTTTCCTCGTTTTAAAAATTAGGTATCTGAACCATATTAGCTTATTTCTGTAGTTCCAAAGAGTTCTAAAATTAAGCCAATGACTGGAGCTGATAACAAGGGCTTTAATAAAGTTACATTATTTCAATTTTTTCCCCAAAATTCCTACTTTTTAAAAAGTATGATTATTCCCCCATGGCTTCATAAGTTCAAGAAATTTTACATTGCTTAAAATACCTTACCAATTTTATTTCCATGATTCTAAATGAACCCCCTGCTACACCTTATTTAGTCTACCTGTAGATCAGTGAATGAAATCTCTCCCACTGCACTGTCTACATTTATATAGTTCCACTGAGTACCATTTCTGCCAAGTTCAGCTTCAGTCCACCTCTTATGTGAGTGAGGTGTGGGAACCTTAATAATCTTTCGCATAGCATATACTGAACACTAACCATTTAGCATAAGCTGCTTTAATTGTTATTTATCATTTTAGATAGATATCACATCAGGCAGTAAGCTTCTTGAAGCTTAAAGTCACATATCAAGCTACTCAGCTTTCTAAGAGTTCCAGCAGAGAACTTTATGTAAAGGTATTATTAAATATCTGCAGCTGTTCATTATTGCTCAATTTGGGTATAAACTTTGTTAAGGCTTTTTTACTTTGTTCAACCTTCTAAGAAGGATGGTTTTTGGTCTTTAAAATAAAAATGTTAATATAACATACAGAAATAGAACAGTAGGCCTAGAGTCAGGAAGATGTCAGTTCAAATCAAAACTTAAGAGACTGTGTGACCCTGGGCAAGTCATTAGACTTGCGCAAATTACTTGACTTGTCTTTGCTTCAACTTCCTACAAATGGTGATAATCACATCTACCCTGCACCAGGATTGTTGTAAGGATAAAAAAGAGCTGATTATAAAATGCTTCTCTACTATATGCCCTGCACACGGCAGGTGTAAATAAAAGCCTACTGCCCACCTTTCCCTTCCCTCTACCAAAAAAAAAAAAAGGAACTACCAGGGGTTAACTTCATTCTTTTCACCTCACAAAAAAATAAAGTGTGTGAGGCTAGATTTGAATTCAGGTCTTCCTGATTCCAGGCCTAGCACTTTACTCACTAACTGCCTCTTGGTAAATTAGAGGGAAAGTGAAGAAAAAGGTGGGAAAAATTAACTCACGCTAAATGGGAACTACTCAAGCAGAAGACTACTGACAAAGGAAAGGGTGGGGAAAGCAAGCAACTTTCAATCCTTTCATCAGGCCTAGAAGAACACGCAAACACAACACAGGGAATAAGAGGGAAAGGAGAAAAAGAATAGGGAAGGAATAGAGGGTAAATTAAGAGTGGGAGTTAACTCTCACCAAACCAAACTCAATGTGGAGGGTGGATTTCAAAGACAAGTTCAAAAGGTGAGAATTATCAAGAAATTCTGTCTGAGTTCTGGACAGAAAAAAGAGTAGGAAGTCAAAAGCAGACTTCATCAAACCTAGACCACTGGTGCTAAACACACTCCTCCCTCCTACCAAATCTCTTCTTAGGAGAGCAGGAAAACAGTGATCAAAGAAATGAACAATCACGTACTCAAGAGGTTCACGATGAAACATGCTATTACCCACCTCCCAAAAGAGAATTAACAAACCTACAGTGCAGACTGAGAAATATAATTTTGAGGGACATATAAAAGAATTTGTTTGGTTTTTCTTTTGTTTCAACTGGAGGAAAGAGATGGGAAAATGGGGAGAAAAGATGGATCTATGTAATTGAAAAAAATAAAGTTTTAAAAAATAGAGTGTAGGCTGATTAACTAAAATAAGAATGAAAACAGTTAACTGGGGGGGAGGGGTGGAGATGGGCAACCTTTACACCATGTTTCTGTAATACAGATTTCATTCCTAAGACATTTCTAAGGTCAGTTCTAAGAATTGACCCAAAATTTATAATATGATCCGAAATTGATCAAAAGACCAGTTTCTTACTGCAGGAAGTTAAAAAAATACAAACAGGCAATTTTCAAAGGAAAAAAATCCAAGTTACCAAGTCATATTAAAAAAAGCTACAATTAGAGAAATACAAATTAAAGCAACTATGAGGTTCCATCTTATAACCCCCTCAAATTCAGCAAAGTTAACTAACAAGGAAAATGATTAACTTTTTGAAGAACTGCAAGAAAACAGACAAATTAATGCAGACTGGTAAATTGGTCCTGTCATACTGCAAAGCAATTTGCAATTATGCCCCGATTTAATAAAATAAGAACATCCTTTGACAGTGTTATCATTCAAGGCCTACACTCCAAAAAAGGTCAAAGAAAGAAGAAAAGGATCCTAATGTACAAAAATACTAATAGTTTCTCTTTTTATAAAGGTAAAGAAATTAAATGAGAAGGTGCCCATCAATCTGAGAACGGTTGAACACATTATGCTATATAAATATAATGAAACATTGTAATACAATGACAAAAGAGACAGTTTCAAAGAAACCTAGGAAGACTTGTGAAAACTGATACAAAATGAAGTAAGCAAAAATGGGATATTAATTTATACAATAACAATATTGCAAAGAAAAACATCTATGAAAGTCTTAAGAACTCTGATTAACCATATTCCGGAATGTTGAGAGGTAATAGATTCAAAATACAAAATAAATTCTGACATGGCCATCGAGGGATTCTGTTTTACCTAACTATGTATATTTTTTAAAAGTATTTTGTTTGTCCTTTCTTCCCCTCCAGTAGGAGATGGGGCCAAGTTGGGGACAAAATTTTTATTTGTTAATCTAAAACAATTTTTAACAAAGATTAAATTTTAAAAAATATGTAGATTCACTATGAATAAGTCATGGCAAAATAAACCCTTGGCCTTTAAGGTTACATTGGGAGGTCAGAATCCTGTGGATATTGGATACCTTGATTTATACAAGGTATTTACTCAAATTTCTCCTATCACAGTAAGCAAGACAGAAAAAAGAGAACTGAATAATACAGCAACTAAATTATAATACTCCAGAAGTACTTATTAATAAAAGCAGTGGTATCACAAGGTTCCACGTTAATTAGTTAAATACCACCCTAAAAAAACTTTTATATGCCTTTCCAGGCCTCTCTGAAGTCATTTCTTATAGCACAATAGTATTCCATTACATTCATGTACCACAATTTGTTCAGTCATTGCCCAATTGATGGGGATGCCCTTGATTTCCAGTTTTTGGCCACTACAATGAGAGCTGCCGTAAACATTTTTGTACAGATGGGACCCTTTCCCATTTCTATGATCTCTTTAGGATAGGGTCATAGAAAAAATACTGCTGGGTCAACATTTTTGTAGCCCTTTGGGCATAGTTCCAAATTGCTCTCCAGAATGGTTGGATAAGCTCACAGCTCCACCAACAATGAATTAGTGTTCTGAATCTCCCACATCTTCTCCAACACTTATCATCTTCCTCGTAGCCAATCTGACAGGTATGATGTGGTATCTCAGAGTTGTTTTGATTTGCATCTCTCTAATCAATAATGATTTAGAGCATTTTTTCTTATGATTATAGACAGTTTTAATTTCTTCCTCTGAAAATTCCCTATTCTTATCAACTGATGCTGAGTGAAAGGAGCAGAACCAGGGAACTTTGTACACAGCAACAACCACAGTGTGCAAGGAATTTTTCTGGTAGATTTAGTACTTCATTGAAATGCATGGACTAAAAAAATTTCCAACAGACACTTAAGGCAAAATGCCTTCCACATGCAGAGAAAGAACTATGGAATTGAACTGCAGATAGAAACAGACCATTTTCTTTTGTATTATGTTTTGTTTTGTTTTATGGTTTCTCCAATTTGTTTTAATTCTTCCATGCTATCTAAATTATATGGTAGTGATTGTAGAACACTAAAAATAAATAAAATATTTAAAAAATCCTTCCATGCAACATGCATTTAATAGCAACATATGTGGGGGGGGGGATGAAGGGGAGGGAGCAGAAAAAAAATCTAAGATACATGGAAGTGATTGTCAAACACTGGAAACAAGTAAAATAATTCAATTAAAAAAAACTTTTAAATACATTTCAGGTTTATGGTAGCACAAAAAGGCTTTGTCCCTTTCAACAGAAGATATATGGTCATCAAATCTGCAGATGAAGCTTTGAAGATAAAAGAAGCTTTCAAGATAAGAGAATCAAAATTCATCATTGTAGATACAGTCAAACACTTTACAATCTGGTCTGCTGCCCCCCAATCCTTACCCTCTAGTGAAATTACTCTTCAAAGATTCTATATCCTAGTATATTGTTAATGTATTTTTGCTTAATTTGAAGATCTTTCCCATCCATTACTAGGCCCATATGAACTGATTAAACCACAAGGAAGTTTAAGTCACATTTGGTGGGAGGAGCTTGGTGAACCAGTGGAACAGGAAGGGTGGAGCAGAGCTGGGAGAAAGTTGTTGAGAGCAGTTAGAGTAGAGGAAGAGAGGACACAGACAAGATGAACACTGAAAAATATATGAATTATGGTTGAGATAATCCTAAGTTCCATCTTGAAACATGTAATTTTAGGTACACATGGCAGCTATATTCAAAATCTGTGAAGATCAAAAAGATGTTTCACTTTCATATAACTAAGAAATGTTTAATAAACAATGAAACATTAAGTAGTGAGCAGTATACCCAACACGACATATTTAAATAGTGATTATTTTTTCTTTTTTAAATGTTGGGAGGGAAGTTAGACTCTAAGGTCCTTACAATATCTGTGGTTCTATGATTCTATAAATTCATCACAACTAAAAAATGTAGTTTTAAATTCATCCTAGGAATCAATCAGTAATATTTAAGCAACCATTATATGTGGAGTACTGTGCTAATTGATTTTTTTTTAATCAAGTACATTAGTTCAGGAAGAGGGGAGAAAAGAGATCTGGCTTGGTGAGAACAATTTAACAAAAAAATGTCACAAGCACACAACCATAAATTACTTGCATCATAAGAGATGTTATTGTTACATACAGTTGCTGTGGAACAAAAAATAAAACAGCCAAAAAAAATAAGTTTCAGAACAATAACACTCTCAAAGAATCAAGCTCACAAAGCTGTGGAAATGTTTTCAACCTACCCTTTAGCAATGCATACATTATCATATTAGCAGTATTCTGTTGTTCCTGAAAACATGACTGCTCCTAGCATTGAAATTAATAAAGAATGTTAATACCAGATTCATTCTACAATTCTCAATCACAAAAGTGCAAAAGATCAATTCTGCTACCGGTATGCAAAATATTACTAGTCCCTGAAATTTATTCCTTAGAAAAAATATAATACCTAGTCAAAATGGCATTTTTATCCTTTTATTAACCATTGTGGAATTATAGAGATTGAACTGGAAAGGATCTCAGTCAGATGTCATCTATTAGAACCTCTCCATTTTACAGATAAGGAAATTAATGTGACTTCTCCTCGTTCCACAGATGAGAGTCCAGGTTTGAACCAGAAGTCCTCTGATTCCACAACCAATGCAGATTCACTGTACTGGATAACTATCCTAAATGTTCAACTTGACTATATCTTCATCAAAACTCTACACAATTAAAATGGAACGTGGTACATTTAAAGTGTAGTTACTGTTGTTAGTAAATTCATCACGAGTAAGAAACGTACTTTTAAATTCATCCTAGTAATCAATCAGTAACATTTAAGCACCTATTATATGTGGTAATTGATGTTTTTTGTTTTTTTATTAAGTACATTAGTTCAGGAAGAGGAGAGAAGAGAGACCTGGCGTGATGAGAACATCTGACAAAAAAATGTCACAAGCACACAACCCTAAGTTACTTGCATCATAAGAGATGTTATTGTTATCCTAAAAGTCTAGCGTAGTTTTAAGGAGGAGGAAAAAAGAGAAGATGATGACCACAATATGGGCTTGAATCATGGCTCTCCTACTCACTTCCTTTGTGACCTTAAACAAGTCACTCAGCCATCTTTTAGTGGCTCTAGTAACAGTAATTACTCTGTGCCAGGCGCTGTGCGCACATGTGATCCTCACAACAACCGTGACAGGTGCCATTATTATCCCAATTTTACAACGGAGGAAACTGAGGCAAACAGATTAAATTATCTGCTCAGTATCACACAGCTAGTCAAGTATTGGAAGCCATGTTCATGTCTTCCTGCATCCAGGCCCGGCACTCTACCACCGCGCCACCTAATGGCCACAAGACAGCTACTGTATATTAAAGATACAGTACCTACGTACAGCTGTAATGTTAGACATAAAATTATTGTACTCAGGAGTTTATGAACTTAATTAGGAAACAATGTAAAAATGTAAGGTAGTAAAAGACATCCTGAATTTTGTTTTCAACAACTTCTAACAGCATATTATTACAAAAGAAATTTAACAGATATTGGCTAATAAGCAATTTTCAAACTTTACAACTCACCACAGACAAAAATTACCTTGAGGTAGTAAAGGCATTACACATAGCTAAGATGGTCAGAAGTTTAACCTGTGCACTCTACTCTGTGGAGAGTCAAGGGTTCCATATTTCTGTGATTTGGGCAGAAACAAGGGAAAAAACACTGTTGACAACATTTAGGGTTTAAGTTAGAATAGAAGAAAAGATAACAGGAAAAGATCATATGTATTAATTTAAAACTTTATTAGTTTCAATTAAGTAGAATCAAAAAACATTTTTTAAACAAGGGCTAGGCAGCTAGGTGGTGAAATAAAGAGAGCACTGAAGCTGGAGTCAGGAAGTTCAGGTGTGACCCTAGGCAAGTCACTTTACCTGTTTACTCCATTTCCTTACCTACTTCACAGGGTTGTTGTGAGGACACAATGAGATTAACACTTGTAAAGTGTACAGCAGATCTTAAAGCCCTATACAGATGCTAACTATTATTGTTACACAGAAAACATAAAGATGTCATGACAGCAAACAGGGCAACTAGTGAAACATAAAATGGAATGAGAAGAGGTAGAGCCAAGATGGCAGAGTAGCAGAAAGAATGCATTCACGGTTCTCTCTAGGAGGAAGTTAAAAAAAAAAATTTAAGTCAGTAATTCAGAAGGCAAGGTAAAGCACTCCAGCTCTGGGAAAGATTGTGCACCAAGGCAACAGGGGATACCAGATTTAGCACAGACAGACTTACGGAATAGGCGCCATCTGGGAATTCTAGAGTTTTCCAGGTGGCTGATCAGGCTTTGCCCTGAATCGGAACACTCTGGAAGCACTAAAAGCTTTCAGATCCCCAGCCCAAATTATCTCCAAGATCCAGAATAACACAAGACTCAACACCCCAAGGAAGCAGCAGAACCAACCCACAAGTCAGGAAACAGACTAAAAGAAAGAACAAATAATACAAGGATCCACCATAAAGAGTCATTATGGCGACAGGGACACCTAAGGCACAAACTCAGAAAATACTGATGCCAAAACATCTATAAGCAATGCCTTAAAAGAAAACACAGCATGGGCACAAATTCAACTAGAATTCCTGGAAGAGATGAAGCAAGAATTTTTAAAAATTTAAAAGTGTCTATAAATGAAATGAGAGGGAAAAATGGGAAAAGAAATGAAAGGAAGTATTGGAAAGGGAATTAAAAGTTTGGCACAAGAGATATAAAACTTCATCCAAGGAAAATCAGAATGGACCAAATGGAAGTTAATGACTAAATAGAAAAGATAAGGTTTTCTCAAATCAGAGACTGAGTTGAAAAACAAATTGAGAAAGGATGTAATAATCATTGGACTATCTGAAAGCCATAACCAAAAGAACAGAGGCCATGGCATTTCAAGAAATCTTAAAAGAAAACTGCCCAGATCTCTTTTGGCAAAGTAAAACCCAGGAAGAATCCAAATCACAAAACAAAAACTCCTAGGAACAAGTGTCAAAATCCAGATCTTCCACTTCCAAGAAAAAATAATGCAAGTAATCAGAAGGAAAGAATTCAAGTATCAAAGAGTCAGAGTCAGAATCACACAATTTTTAGAACCTTCCACTCTAAAGAAAGTATAAAACTAGTATTCCAGAAGGGGAAAGATATATGCTTACACCCAAGAATTAACTTACCCAAAAAAAACCAATATATTCCTACAAAAGGAAAAAAAATGGAACTGTGATGGAATAGAGGCCTTCCAAGCATTCTGGATGAAAAGACCACAGCTGAGTAGAAACTCTGAAATGCAAACACAGGAGTCAAGAGAAACAGGAAAAAGCTAAAGACAAACAAGAAATAAGGGAAGATGATAACATATGTCTACTCAAAACTATATCATCATAAGGGGGAATAAAACAAATCTATTAAGATTTGGCCAGGGAGTGTTTTAGACGCTGATTTTAAAATAAAGGGAAGGGAAATGGAATACACTAAGGGAAAAAGGGAGAGGAAAAGTAGGGAAAACTAACACACAAATAGAAGACTATACAAACAAGAAGGAAGGGTTGGGGAAGATGATTCTTGAACCTCACTTTCATCTAACTTGGTCAAAAAAAATAAACACAAAGCAAGGGAATAGGAGGGAAAGAGAAGAAAGAGGTCAAGAGAGAGGATAAATAAGGTAGAGATTAGCCCTAAGCAAAACAAAATGTACAAGAGTACCTACGGTTCATTTTGTGGTCACAAAGAACTGGAAACTAAACAGGAATTGGAGAATGGCTAAACAAGTTACAGTATAAAAAGACAATGGAATACTCTAAGAAATGACAAAAAGGATAGTTTCAGAAGTTCTGTATGAACTGATAATTAAATAAGCAGAACCAGAAGAACAATTTATATGAGGACAATATTACAAAGACAAACAACTTTGAAAAACTTAGGTACTCTGATCAGTGTTAATGACCAACTATGATTACAGAATACTAATAATGAAACATGCTACCATGGTCCTGATAGAGAAGTGGAAGACTCCGTACAAAATGAGACCTTTTTTTTGTTGATAAAGCTAATGCAGTAATTTTTGTTTTGACTATACATCTTTTTGACAGGGATTTTGTGTTTCTTCAATTGGAGGGAAGGGGGAGCAGTAATGTTAGAGAATGAAAGTGAATTTTATTTATTAAAAAAAATTTTTTTTAAAGGATGAAAAGTTGAAATGAATGGGAATGAAAGAATAAATGTAAAACCACAGGTAGATACTAAAAAGTACTATGTAAATGATGACTCATGGAAACAGACTTAACCAACTGAAAGGTAACACCAAGGTAGCTGAGAATGCAGTCCTTAGAAATATTCTGGTAAAAGAAGGAATACAAAACAGACTAAACAATTACTGACATAGATAAAACAATAGATGACAATACTGTACAATAATGAGAAAAAATGAAAATGATAGCTATTCTGACAAGCCAAAAGAATGACAAGGAAAAGGGGTCAGAAATCAGCCTAAGGTCCACATACACCAAGAGAAGTAACATCTATGCAAATTACATATATCATATTAAAGAGCACAAAATAATCTCAAGTTTTTTTTAAACAAAAATTAGTTTCCTTAGATTAAATTATCATTTCCTAACCACTATTTTTCTTCAACCAATTGTCACTGACTACACTATACACATTTCTGTTTCCCTAATATTCATTCTGTAAATATTTACTGAGCACTCTTTACAGTCTACCAAGGATTCAATCCCCTGGGATACTGATACTGATCAAATTCTCCTTGCATCTCCTCCCCCAAATGCAGATATCCTCCTCATCTCCCACAAATCACTTGACCATTGGTAAAAAGCAATCAGAAAAATGAAGTCATGAAGAAGAAAAGTGACTATTGCCCCTACCATTCTACTGAAATGGCACCAAAGTCCTAAATCATCAAATATTATTTGTCTTTCAGCCCTTATTCTCCTTAGCCTCTCTATAACTCTGTGACAATGAATCCTGAATGAAACACTCTCCACCTTGGCTCTTGGGACATTATGTTATGCCATCTCTTTTGTCACTAAATTAGGATCACTACTTCTATTTCCTGTTAGCTTCATTTTCTATTCCTGTAATGAAATTGTGGGCATACACCAAAATCAGGTCTTCAGCATCTCCATCTCTCTCAGGAACTGAACATGGACTAGATAAGAAGTCAAAAAATTCAGAAGTCAAAAAAGCTTGTGTTCAAACCCTGCCTCAGACCTTCAGTGAACAAAAACTGGCAAGTCATAATTACTCAGTGCCTCAGTTTTAGCATCTGCAAAATGTGGATACCAATACTTGCACTACCCTACTTCTCACAAGAACTGTGAGAAAACTACTTTGTGACCTTTACTCTTATATCAACAAGTCACATTATAGCTTCAAAAATAACCTTTATAAAAAGATGATTTCCAAATCAACATCTCCAACCCTGGCCTCACACCTAAACACCAGTGTCACACAGAACCAAAGATGGAGAGTTGAAAGGAGGCAATCTACCCCAAGATTTGGAAACTCCATTTGTACTGGCTGTAGGCTTCCAAACGGTTTTTACATTTTTAAATAGAGTAAAATTTTGTTTAAAAATACAAAAACCATTCTTAGCTCCCAGCCAAAACAAAACAGGTGGCAGGGCAATCTAGCAATCCCTGATATAATCCAATACTCTCAATTTTGCAAATGAAGCTAAAAAAGATAAGGGTAAAAAGGAAGCAGTAGTTTAACTCAGACACATTGGTACTACAATAGAAGTTCTTAACCTGGGGTTGATGAGCTGGGGTTTTTTTCTTTTTCAATATTTTGAGACTTAAATTTCAATAATTAGTTTCCTTTGTAATCTTATGTATTTTATTTTATGAACAAGTTTCATCAGACTTCTGAAAGGGTCTAGCAAAGAAGGTTAAGAATACCTGCACTAGAGATATTACTTCCCTGTAGCATACTGTTGCTTCCCCATATTTTTAACTGTTTGCTAAATAACTCTAGTTGAATATCCATCATTTTACCCTGACCTTACTTATAAAAGCAAATTCAATCTTTTTTCGCCATTCCACCAAACACTGCTTCTGTTACTAACAGTACCATTTTCCCCCTAATCATGAATCTTCAAAGTCATCTTTGATTCCTTCCAATTCCTAGTCTGAAACATCTAAGGAGTTTTCAAAGTCCTGTCAGTTCTTCCTTGGAAATATTTTCTGCATCCTCATTGCCATAACTAGTACCCAGCCCAGAGCCTTTATTTCACTCTAGTATAGTATCAGTCAGCAAAAAGCACTTCATAAAAAATGCTTATTGACTAATTACAAAAAAGTCCTAAATTATTTTCCAGCCTTAAAAGTCTTTCCCCACTCAAATTCATCCTGTATTTTGTCACCAGATCAAATCTTTCAAAACAGGACTTCATCATTGTCTTTAACTTGAAAGGCCTCTCAAAGCCCTGCACAATAAAATGCAAAATTACTTATCTTAACATTCAGGACTCTACAATGTGACCCCAATTTACGTTTCCATAGTCTTTCCAACCGCTTCCAAATAGGAGGAAGCCCCCAATTCTAACCAAATTGTCCCAACACTTCATCTTTGTCCAATTTGGGATGCCTTAGCCTGGCCTCCTACTACTATACTCCATTAGCCTTTCTTCGTATTTATAAATCCCTCCTCCAAGAAACCTTAGCAAACCACTCCAACTTTAAGTAATTTCTCCCTCCTCTGAACTTGTCTATAAAACTCACATTTTAATCTTGCACTACTTTATGACATCTCTACAACCTTGAACTGTCATTTAACTTTTATTGTTCATCCTTTAACTTTTTTCTCCTGTATGTAAGCTCCTAAAGGGCAGGAACTATAGATCTCAACTTTTTTTTTTTTAATGTCTCCTCAGAATCCAGCAGAATGCCTAACAGTGAGCATTCTAGAATTTTTTTTTTTTTATTTTTGTAAAGCCCAGAGTCAGGGAAAGTTCAGTCAAAGAAGTGACAATCAACTACAACATACATCCAAACACTAGTTGCTAAAATAAACTGTGAAATCTTGTAATTCCTTATCAGTTGATGCAACTCCTAAGTAAAATTCTTGCAATTTGTGAACATGAATGTCCAAGCTAAAAGAAGCACTTGCTACAACCCTACTTCATTTCATCCCAAACCTAATGATAGCCCAGTCACAGTGCTAAGTGCAGACAATGCAAAGAATAACTCAAGATCCCTGCCCTCTGCAAACTCACAAAGAGAAAAGTAAAACAGTACCTAACCTCAAGAAACTTACGTTCTCATCTCCATTCTCTCCATACAGTTGCCAAACTAAGTAATTCCTAAAGCACAGGCCTAACCAAGTAACTCCCCTGCTAAAGAAGATTCAAGGGATTCCTTTCTGCAGTTATAATGAACTGAAAACTTCTCTGCGTTTATTTACTGCCTTTTACAGTCTGACTCTACCCCATCTTGAGAAAGAGATTACATATTTAACCCTCTCCTTCTCCATCCTTCCCCACTACCCCCCACCATTCTGCCAAACTTGCCTATTCGTTGTTCTTCATACATGTCACACACTTTCAAAGCCTTTGCTTGTTGTTCTTCAGTTATGTCTGATTCTTCACGATCCTGCAGACTACAGCAGGGCAATACCGTACACAGGGTTTTCTTGGTAACAACATTTTAGTGGCTTGCCATTCGCTTCTCGGATGGAGTAAGGCAGTCAGGTTAAGTGACTTGCCCAGGGTCACACAGCTAATAAGTATCTGAGGCTGGATTTTAACTCCAGTCTTCCCAACTCTAGGCCTAGCACTCTATTCACTGGTCCTCCTAGCTTCCTTTGCACACACAGACTATTATTCATATCTGAAATTCTCTGCTCTTCACCCTCTATCTTTTGGAAAACCGAATTCACTTCAAGGCTTAGGTAAAGCTCCATCTCTTTCAAGAGGTTTTTCCGATTTCCCGTTTGTTAGTATATATTACAAAATCATTATTTATACAAATGTGTATATATACACGTAGATATAAAAATCCATCTTTATTTACCTTAACTGTAAATATGTATTCTCTTCCCTCCCCAATAGAATATAACCTTCTTCAAGACTGTCATTTTTATGTTTATATGTCTGGCACATATTAAGGTACTTAGCAAATGCTTGTTGACAAGTCAAGATAATTAAAATCTACTCCAAACAGGTCCATGATTAATAATTCTTCACTGGAAAAAAATCAAGCTTTTACTGTACTCTCTAAATTGCATAATTTCTTAACTTAAATTTTAAGGTATTCAAAAGTAAATGATTCTTCACATCTGAGTTCAATCAAAATGTTTTAACATTTTAATGCTTCAAAAAAGGTAAGATTGTGATTTTAAGAAAAATTTTAAGTACATCAAGGAAACACAGCAAGTAAATTCCAAATGAAATTACAGATGTAAAAGTGAGAATAAAGGGCTAAATAAAACATTTCTATTAAGGTACTACATTAAATAAGAACAAAAGCCATTTTTCGATAAATGGGTCAAATAATGAGTCAATACTTGTCAAAATAATTGCAAGTTATAAACAGCTATATGAGTGAATGCACTAAATCACTATTAGACAGAAATGCAAATCAAAAACCTGAGGTTTTTGACACTACCCCCAACAGAGAGGCAAAAAATGGGAATGGTCAATGATGAAGAAAATGTGAAAGATAGTTACATGAATGCATTTCTGATGGAACTGTGAATTAATGCAACTATTCCAGAAAGCAATCTGGAATTATGTAAGAAATAACTAAAAGACCTATTTCTTGACAGAGAAGGAAGTGGAAGGAAACAATCATTTATTAAGTGCCTACTTAGTACCAGATACTGGGCTAAGTGCTTTTTACAAATACTATCTCATTTGATCATCACAATTCTGCAAAGTAGGTGCTATTATTTTGGCTTTTTCACAGCTGAGGAAACTGAGGCAGACAGAAGTTAAGTAACTTTGCCCAGCGTCACCCAGCTACTCAGTATCTGAGAACAATTCTGAACTCACAACTTCTTGACTCCAGACCCAGCACTATCCACTGTTGCATTTAGCTGCCTCCAGAATCCTAATTTCCAGAACTGCTACAAGACAATGTGACAAGACATGAAGACAAGTAAGCTAATGATAAAAAGAAAGGACCTGTTACACCAAAAAATTTATAGCAGCATTTTCTGTGGTAGCAAAGAATTGGTGGAGAAAAAAAAAGATGCCCATTGATTAGGGCATGGCTAAATAAAATGTGGCATAATGGTTAAAAATGGTGAAGCTTATATGAACTGATCATAAACAGAACCAGAAAAACAACATAAACTTGAATTACAATGTGAACAGAAAAGACACTGAAACCTGCAAACCACTTAAAAATTGAAATGAACAAACTTGGCCCCAAGAAGAGATATGAGGCAACATTTCCTCCTGCTCCTTTGCATAAGTGGAGAACCATAGGCACAGGATATTAAATACAGAATGTCTGGGTTGCACAACTTTTTTTCCCTTTCTTCCTTTATTACCAGCACTCTGGGAGAGAGTAAAAAGCTGGGAAAAGGGATGGAGACTAGAGGAGAAAATAAAAGGTGATTTTCTTTAAAATAGCAATAACAGTATATATTCTGAGCATGGTAGTACACATCTGTGATCTCTGCTATTGTAGTAGATTCCAAGACTTGAGTTTGGAGGTTCTGAATTTGGGTGTGCTAAGCAGATCAGATGTGTGCACAAAGACTGGTACCAATATGGTGAGACCTCAAGTGAGAGGAGGGCTGCTTATGGAAGCGATCAACCAGACCAGGTCAAACTTCTCATCTTGATCAGCAGCAGGATCAACTGGTGAGTGATTACTGTACTTCTAGCCTGAGTAAGTGAGGAAGACCCAGTCTCAAATTTGAGGCAGCTAAGTGTCACCAGATAGACCACTGGGCCTGGAGTCAGAAGACCTGAGTTCAAAGACAGACTTACTAGCTATGTGAATCTAGGATAAGTCACTTAATTTCTGGCTCAGTTTCCTCAACTGTAAAATGGAAATAATAACAGTATCTATCTCCCAGGGTTGTTATGAGGACCAAATTATATATCTGTAAATTATTTAGCTTAGTGCCTGGAACACAGCAAGTGCTATATATAAAAGCTAGCTATTATTTTATATGGAATAGCCTGGCTAAGTCACTGTTAACTTGTCAGGGCCCCAGGATACTTCTAAGATTAGAAGATGCAGAATAATACCAATAGGTGTTGAGTAAGAGAACTTTCTTCAATGTGGAGTTCCCTACAACAACCAAATCAGAAAACCTTTTAAAACAGACTCCATCAACCAAGGAAACTATGGCTTTAAGCAAACCACTCTAGTTAATAAGCTTAAATGATGAATTGGAGGACTCCTAAACTCCTAGAAAGTAGATGTGGTTGAATCAGTCACAAAATTAATTCTCTTAAATGGGGATGAACTGTGGGAAGAGAAAGGAAGATCAGAAAGTTCATACAATTTTACAATTAGCAAGGCCCCTAGAGACAGATCATCTATCCAAAATCTAAAACTTTACAAATAAAGGAAACTCAGACCTAGAGATTCCCAGTAATTTGCCACACAAATTAATGGCAATGCAAGGACTACCACCCAACACTCCTGTCTTCCAATTCAGGTCTCTATACACTATACAACTTATTTTCTCTTTCACAAGTGTTTTAATGAAAAGTCAGGAAATTTTTTCATTACATATTTCTGGCAATAACATCTTTACAACGCTTTTAATTTTGCAAGAGCTCTGACAAACCCTACACCATTTGATACTGACATTATTCAAGCAAAATTCTAAAATACAATTTTCATGGAGCTGAAGAAGAAATATAAAAGTTTTCTTTTCTCAAACATCCATTCTGATCTTGATGCTTCAAAGGATGCTAATTATACTCCTCATGGAATTGCTGTATTTTCCCATATGACATATAAAGGAATTATTCATGCACTTCATCTTACTACATACTGCCCAAGAAATTACAAATTTAATGAAAATTTTCAAAATTCTAAAACCTCAAAAGTCATTTAAGCCATCCCTACCCTTTCACTTTACAGAGGAGGCAAATGAGTCCCTGCCAATAGTAACTTATTAAAAGTTCACCTATGTAGTAACAGGATTCAGAACTAAGTTTTCCTCCAAATCCAATGTTCTACTACCTTACACTTCCCTCCCCTCTAGATGTGGAGCAGAAGCAGAAAAACTCCAATTGGAGGTTTAATTTTATTCAGTACAGGACAATATTGCTTTGATCACAGCTACTGCAGTCCAAAAAAAATTTTTTTTCCTGGTGTCCTACTTAAACCTCTTAAAATTTAAGAATAAAGAGCTGTTAAAGATCCAGGAAAAACTGTTAATCAGCTATAAGTATTTCAAAGAGCAGGGCTAACACCAAAGTTCAAATTCAATTAGAAACTGGGTATATATGACGTTATTTACCCAATACATCAAAAGCTGAAGTTCTTTTTAGCTCTCAGACACTTCAGAAACACTTCACACATTCACCAATCCATCCCTTACTTGACCTCACTTATCTCAAACAACTATTGACAAGGCAATGTATTCAGTACCATGGACTATGTAAAAGATACAGTCCTCAAGGAATTTAATACAGAGGAGATAAAACATGGTACCATAAACAACTAAAATACAAGGTAATAAAGCAATCAGTGCTGTATTTCAGTTACTGAGTGCCACCGGACAAAAAATATCTATCTTTGAAGTTCAGGAATGGAAAATTTCAAAGGGTTACTGAGTTGTGTGTGTTAGTGAGGAAAGACAGGAGGGTATTTCAAACAAAGAGCAAGGCTGGAAGATAGAAGGCATATTAAATTGAGAAAACAGACTCTAGCATAAGAAATATGGAGGGAAAGGAAGAATGAGGTCTGAATTTAGAGGCCCCTAATCCTCAATTCTTTAAGCATAATATGAAATGTAAAAATATTTTAAAATATTTATCAAATAAAATGTTACAACCCACTTTTAGTATCAGATGAATTTAACCTTGTGTTTCTCAAAAAAAATTAACATAATTTTTCCTTCCATATGAAATCCGAAATTTTTCTCCCTGAGGGAAGGGAGGCATCCCCACTTCTGGTCACCTTGGTACAGTGTAAATAAAGTCTCAAGAGTCAAAAGACCTGGAATCAAATACTGCCTCTGACACTACCTCTTGGGGATTCAGTTTTCTCAACTGTAAAGAGGGTTGGATGTTATAACCTCTGAGAACCCTCTATTTCTATGATCCACAGAGTCAAAGTAGAAAGGAAACCATTTGCCCCTCCCCGCCCCCAAAAAAACCTTTAAGTAAAATAGTGCCTGAAAACCATCTCAACTAACCACTTAGAGTGATCTTCAGGTGTTGTTACTAGTTGTAATGAGAAAAAATAAACAAGACTAAATCTAGAGCAAGGGTTCTTAAATCTTTTTTTGTGTCATGGGCTGATTTAGGCAGTCTGGTTATGTTCCTTTTCAGAATTATTTTTAAACGTATAAAATAAAATATATAGGATTACACATGAAACCAATTATATTGAAATAATACTTGTCAACAACTTTTTTTTTTAGTTCATGGACCCAGATTAAGAACCTTTGATTCTAGGAGATACAGAAAACCTGATGGCTCAATTTTATGCTGAAAAGTAAATAAGGGAATGCCAATTACTTTTGGATACTACAAGGGAAAAAAAGGAAGCACACACAAGCCTTTTGTCTTAAGAGATTGAGCAAAAAAAGTTTCATATGAGAGAATAACTACAAAGATCTATTGTTGAGCAGAATTTCCTCCTGTTACCAGGGTTATTAAGGATGATAAAGCCTCAGAAAAAGCCCACCTATATATCTTGATAAGCATTTTTTCCAGAAAATACTTTAAGACCATTTTTCATTAGCACCGCTAGCTTGTAGTAAGAAAAAAAATCTAAGAAATAACTTACTGATAAAAGTTACTGAAAGGTGTATACAATTAATAAGCTACCTAGACCTCATGAAAATTTGGATAAGCTAGGGATCTATCCAAGGACAGAAGATCGATCAGGAACCACATTTCAATCTTGAAACCTTACCTAATGAGTTAGCCCTCTCTTGTCTGCAGTTCCCTGGGTCCCAGTGCGGAGGCTGTACTTTGTTTTGCTTGGGGGAGTGTGGAAGAGTGAGTTGTTACAATGTTTCTCACCTCTGCCCAGCTAAGCTAAAGTCTTTGGACAAAAGATAAGAAGCTCCTCCTAGAAAAAATTAAGTTATGCACCCCTAACTAAACTGCTCTCTCCATGCCTAGAATCATTATTTTAGAACTGGAAGGGACCTTAAAGCTTATCCAATACAAATTACTCATTTTACAACTAGGCTCTAGCTCAGAAAGGTTTATCCAAGGTCACTGATTCTACCTAGAGGCTTTAAGATCTGCTACCACTCATTCTGGTATTTAATCTTATTCTGAGACAGTTACTTAAATGTTTCTTATGCCTATCTTCCTTTTATAACTGGATTATCAACCCCTAAAGATAAGGAACCAAAGTCTTAAGCACAATACATATAAAAAGCCATCAGTAAAATCTCCGAAAGACGTGGTTCCGTTTTGGCATGATACAAATCTTCTCTTTTCTCATTCAAAGTAAAGGAAACCAAAAGTACCTACATTTCAAGTCCTGACTGCCTCCCTTGATCAACAATCCAATATAAAACTACTACATAAAGTTTAATTTTTTCTTATTTTCCCTAAAGTGGTCTTCTCCACTAGCTTTCCTGTACAGAATTTTAAAATTAATTCATAATGTGCATATTTCATTGACAATTCTTTTCTTTGAAGCATTTCAAAATACAGACTCCTAAGTGCTTCAGAAAATACTAGAAAACTAAAAATCTATCAGCTTTAACAACATACCTCCAATAACACAAAATAGTTCATAGGGTAATTATATTACCTAAAAAAAAAAAAAAGTGAAAAAGCCCTCCAAAATCCCATTGCAAATGCCAAATTACCATCAAAGTGATGTGATCTCCTGAAAATAACACTGGTTTTAAAGTCAAGTAAGACTTTGGATAAATCATTTGACTTCTTTAGTCCTCAGTTTCTTCATCAGTAAGACAAGTGTTTGTTCTACGTAACCTGTCTTCCTTAGGTCATTCTTTTACTCAAAAACTTCCGGTCATTTGAGACAGAATACAGATATGAAAGCCCTACATTAATTTCCCTGGCTGTGGACACACACACACCCCCCCCCCCACAAATATAATATAAGACGATTTGTAAAGTGATACGATTTTATGCGGACCTCAGTTTCATTATCTGTAATGTCACTTCAGACCCTTTCAACTCCAAAATCCTATGAGGACTTAAGTAACTTGAAAACCTTTCGGTAAGATTGAGTGTGTATTTCAAAAAGTAGGCAAGAAAATAATGAATTACGTCAAAAGCAACATACACAGAACAAAAACATATTTTGTCCCTCTTAAATTACTGAAAAAAGGCAGGAAAAATTTAAAGAAAATGAAACTAATTTGAACGAGTTGGCCCATTGCGCAAAAATCGTCTTAGCTTATGTTACATTGTCTGCAAATCTTAAAATACTACATGTAAGCTAAAATGACTGCTTCTAAAGTTTCAGAGAAATACTTATTTTGTAATGGAATTTTACTTTACTTTTACTTTGCTACAAAAATAAAGAAACCAGGTTGGGCCTTAACATAACTGTTAAACGTATGAAATGACATCGAAATATTAAGCTATACTGAGGAACAATAAAGAAAAGTCTCACCGCAAACACAGCAAGATAGGGATTGTCTGAAGAAAGGTAGGAGCCTATTAATTTCTGTAAATGACTTGGGATCCCCAGGGTCGTAGTTGAGCACTAGGCGGCTCGCTGAAATGTAAAGAGCAGTAGCATTCACCGGGTTCATTGCAGACACTTCGACACTGATGATTCCTGGTTAAAAAGAAAGTTCGGGTCCAACTCTGTAACCAGACAAGGAACAACGGCCAAGATGCAAAAATTCGTTTGAAAAACACGTTGAACCTCTGCCCAAAGAAGTAACTTAAATCCGTACAAGTTCCGGGAGCTGAAGAAATCCTCCCACACATGGGACCCCGGCGCCCCTCCTCCTGAGTCCCTGAGACTTGCAGACAAAAAGAAAACTGTGTTCGAGTTCCTCCGGTGCAGGAGCCGGAGCGGCGGGAGGGAGAGGGTCTCGGCCCCAAGCTAGTCCGTGAAGCGGCTCCGGTGCGCCGTGCGACCGGGGGAGGCTCCCCTTAGTGGAGCTCGGTGGGGATTCGCTCCCGCAGCATCTCCCGCCGCTATTACCAACCTCCTCCCCGGTAAGGTTCGGCGGCGGAAGGGGGAGGGGGAAGGGCTCGGGGGCAAGGGGAGTCCAGGCCTCCCGACCCCGGGGCGCGCGTGTGTGTGGAGCTGGGAGGCTGCTTCTCGGCCGGCGGCACCCTTTACTCCATCACAGCGCCAGGCCCGGCGGTAGATGCATCAGCTTCCACGCTTCTACTGCAAGCGGTGGCGGCGGATGTTGCTGTGGCTGCTGCCGCCGCCGCTGCTGCTGCCGCCGTTGCTGCTGCCGCTGTGGTTGGCGGGGCCCGCCGCCGCTTCCCCCATGTCGGACGCGGGGCCCCGGGGCGGATTCCGGTTCTCGGCCCCGACCCCAGCGTCCACAACTCGGCAGTCGCGGAAGGAACTTGGGTGGGCAGGAATCACCACGGGCGGGGAGGGGGAAGGGCAGGGGTCGGGGGCGGCGAACAGGCCCCCGGCCAGGCCGCGGCGCCCCTCACACACCCGCACACGCACACGCACCGACACACACTCACTCGCACACCGGGGTCACCAGGCGCAGGCGCCGCCCCCTCACAGCCCCGCCATCTTCTCCCTGCCACAGGCACCAGTTCCTCCGCCTTCTCCTCAGAACACGACGAGGACAGCCGCCACCTCCCGCTTCTGCAGCTGCAGCTTCTGCTCGGCCGCCGCCGCGGTCACTAGCACGCACCGCCAGGCCCCGCCGCCGCCCAGAGCACACACACAGCAAGGCCCGGCCGCAAGCCCCTCCCCCCAACACACCACCGCCGCCGCCGCCACCCCAGGACTCCGCACGCCGCCCCGACTCCGTCTGTCCTGGGCCGCGGCAGCCCCAACGGATCTCACGGGCTTAGAGGTGCCTCAGGCCCTGCCGGCGACAACGACCGTTACCCCAACGGGCAAAGCCACGGTCATCCCCGAGACTCCCCCGCCGCCGTCGTCGCTACCGCCCACACGCATGCGCAGTCTGTACCCTTCCCCCACCCCCCCCTTCCCCGTCCCTTCCCTTTTCCCCTGCTTCTCCTCTAGGCGCCCCCGCCCCCTCTTTCTCTCTCCCTCCTCCCTGCCCCCCCACCCTCAGACCCGGACCTACCCAGCACATGCGCGCTGCCCACCTCTCACCGCCGCCAGTGACCCGCGCGTGCGCCATGGACACCTACCCGGAGAACGGGATAAACAGACAAGCGCGTTCACGCACTCCGCCTCGCCGTTCCACTTCCCCCACCCTACAGCCCCTTCTAAAAAAAAAAAAAAAGCCGCCACCTTCTGCGCATGCTCGGCTGTGTGAGTTTGTTTCCTCGAGTCTCAGGTCACGATTTCCAACCAGCGCATGCTCGCTCTCCACCCGTCCCCCCCTCCTATTTCTCGCCCCCCACCTACACTCAGGGACTGGGGGAGGGGGAGAAGGAGGGGGTGGAGAAGGGGCGAAGTGATCTTTCCCCAAAGTAAACCACGGGGAGCCGCCTTCAGCGTAGCTTCACCTCGCGTCCTTTCCAACCCAGAACCCTACGAGTACCGCATGGTCTCGCCGCCCGGGCCCCGACCGGAAAGCGTCCTCCTTTCCCCCCAGGCCCAGCCTCTCCCCGCAGCTGACGAGCTAGCCCGGCGCCCCTCCCCTTCCCCACCTCTCGGCAGTCCGGTGCTGCTCCCGAGGGCGTGGTGCCCGCCCCGGCCCCCGCCGCGGTCATAGCTTCGTTGTAAGCGGCCTCCTCTGCTCCGAGCTTCGCCGGCGGGGCCCGGGCCGGAGGGGGGACCGAGTCGTTGGGGGTCAAGGTCAGTCCAGACCTCGACTGGAACGCCCGGCCCGGCCCCCTCCTCTCCGCGCGGCGTACCGCCCCTAGGTTACCCTTGAGTCGTGTCCACCTGGCGGGTCCGGCTAGAAATGAGGCCGGATTCACCTCCCGGTGACCGCGCCATGCTTTTCAGTAGTCATGGGTGCCACCGCAGCGCCCCTTGAACGCCGCGGAGAGGCTGAAGACAACGGCAGGGCCGAGGAGCCGGAGCTCGGGCTGACCTGCCCTCTGTCTGCTAATCTGCATCCCGAGGCTCACTGGCCGGGACTTCCCAAGCCACCCTCACGTTCCACCTCTGTCTCCCACCCCCCACCCTTTGCGCTCCTGGGCAGCGTCCACCACCCGGCTGTCAAAGCCACCCTCCTAAAACGCAGTCCGATCGCGTTCCACGTTCTCCCAGCTCGACGAACGCCATCGGCCCATCACCTCCAGAATCCAATACAAGCCCTCTGGGGTCCGGAGCCCTCAATAACGTCCCCCCCCAAGTATTCGGCTATCCAGTGACCCTGGCTTCCTTGAAACACGATACTCCACAGTCTATCTCTGGAAATTTTCCCTGGCTGCCCTCCCTGCCTGGAAAGCTCCCCCTCCTTAGCTCCAAGTCCTAGCTTCCGAACTCCCGTCCGCGGAGAAGTCTTCCTGATCCCCCCTAATTCTCGTTGATTACTTCCAGTTGATTCTGTACATATCTTATTTATACATGTGGTCATCCCCGTCCGTTAGACCGTGAGCTTCATGAGCGGCAACGCTACCTTTTACCTTAATTTGTGTCCCCAGCACGGAGCACAGAGCCTGGATGTTTGACCAACTGATCCTGACATCCGGATGTGTCCTGCCTTAGGACTCCAGAAAGCCCCTTTAGCCTCCTCCTATCGGTAAACACGACTTTTCTCTGGGACTAACCCCAAGACTCTGCTTTTGGGATAATCAAAAAGCTTACTCCTAACTAGGGTGATAAGAAATGTCCCCCTAGGAATTTATCTGTAGAACACCCTTGACTCTTTTCTCCAGCACTATACATAATCCCCCTAGAGAACCACTACTCATGTGCTTTATGGTCACGGGTAGATATCCTAAGATTTAACAAAGGAAATACATACTGAGTCTTTCTTAACTTGCCTTCCTATTTATGTACCTTTCTTGAATCTTAATAACAAAAAAAGAGACCTGGTACTTAATAAGATTTGATGTCATCAAAGTCTTGATTGTTTCCAGCCAGATACCACTAAAATCATGAAATGTTAAGCTTACAGGGAATCTACCAGGTGTGTACTACTAAATGTTTAACAAGTGGCTCTCCTAAAAGTATGACAAACTGTTAAATTTTATTTGCATTATTAACGTTTTCTCCAGGACTTTCAACTAGACAATCAGTGAAACAATAAATCAACCCTAGATTTCTAGTTTTTGTCAATTTCAAAGTTATATATGCTCATACCTGAAATTTAACCATAAGCTATTTTGAACCAATATACCCTCCCCCTATACTCAGGGTGGGGTCGAAACCATTCTCACCCAAATTAGCTCTGATAGCTAAACTAGGTGAGAACACTTCTCAATCAAAGACATTTGAGAAAATATTTTGAAGGCCACTGGATGAATCGAAATGAGAACAGACAAAAAATCTCCCCCAGTAGACTAGGAAATTTGGTCAACTCCCTATAGGGATCATCTATAAATAATCAAAGGGAATGAGAAGAAAGGAAATTCCAAAAATTAAAGCTAATGTCTCTACAACATTTCCCTGAGGAGCTGAGGGGTGGTGCAGGGGAAGAATCAAGTTGAGAAGAAGCCTCCACTTTGGCTTCAGCTAGGTCTCCTATCCACTTCTGCTAGAAGAGGACCTTGCAGTTTCAAAGGACTCAGAGGGTTTTGAATTTCCCTTTTTCCTATCAGCCCAAGTAGTGTCTACAACATCAGAAGCCAAGAACAGACTGGATTCATGATTGTACAAAAAGTCTAAAAAAGAAACTACAATTATGCCAAAGAAAATCTGAGCAGTTCTATAAATGGGAGAATGGGTCTTCTAACATCTAGGACCTGAGTTACTCCTTTGCCACATACAAAGTTTGAGTCCACTTTCCCTTAGACTCTGTATGTACTTGTGGGAGAGTATATCACAGATCTTTGGGATGATGTTTAATATCAACTGTCCTTTTTGAACCACTTCAATAAATACCCCTTTCTAAAAGCTACTTAGGGATGGCAAGCTGAGTGATTCTTAACTTGATCTTAGGGAGAGGGACACTCGTGGGTGCTTAAACCAAATGGCATAAACGAATCATCCTTCACCCCTAGAATCCACCTATGGGAACCCAGGGAATTAACAAGAATAGAAGTTGGAATGAGGATGCCTCCAGGCATACTCATGGGTTACACTTTGAAAGAGTGGGGAAGGGAAGGGACCAAGCATTTAATAAGTACCTACTACTTGTTAATAGGGCAGCAGTTTATAGACCACTGGGCTGGAGAATCAGGAAGACTAATTTTCATGAGTTCAAATCTGGCCTCAGACACTTACTAGCTGTGTAACTCTGGGCAAGTCACTTAACCTTGTTTACCTCAGTTCCTCATCTGGAAAATGAGCTGGAGAAAGAAATGGCAAACCACTCCATTTTCTTTGCCAAGAAAACCCCAAAAAGGGGACCCTGCTGAACAGCATTTATTAAGGATCTCAGACACTGTGCTAAGTGCTTTACAAATATCTTATTTGCATCACAACAATATCTCAATGTCATAGCAATACTGCAGAACAGATATAATTATGATTTCCATTTTACAGCTGAGGAAACTGAGGTGGAGTGAGATTAAGTCATCACCCCAGAGTCCTATAGCTATTGAGAATCTGAGGTAAAATTTGAACTCCTCCTCATAACAGGCCCAGCCTTCTATCCATTGCACCACCTGATTGCCTCAGCTGGAAAGGATTGGACTGAACACTGGACTTGGAGTCAGAAGACATTATCTGTATGTCAATCTCTGAGCTTCTTATAATGAGAATAATCTCTGAGCCTCTTTTTTATAATGGGAATAATAAATCAGTGGCAAATACCTATAAGGCAAGGGAGGACTTCTTATGAAAGTACATCCAGCTTTCACCTCCTCCCCACCTTCTCTGATGTTACAAGGCATAGAACCAAGAGGGATTGCAGATGAAACCACAGCTGTAGAAGATATAAACATTTCCAGCATGGGATATGGAAGTTTCCCTGAAAGGGGGTGAGAGTGGAGGGGGCAGGAGGAGAGAGGACAGGGGTAGGGGCAGCCTGCTTCAAGTGAATTCAGGAAGGACCAAAAACTTAATGAGGTTTTTTGAAATATCACAATGGTTAATACTCTTATGAACAAGATCACAGACTCTTCACAAATGTCTTACCCCAGTGTCTCAACAAAATGAAAGTCCTGAGAGGTTTAACTGAACTGGAAAAACTTTATATTTGGTACCAGGGACAAACTCTCTGATGTTCATAGAAGAAGCTAGTTAAAGAGAAGAGACTCATCACCAGTAGGTTGGTCTTTAGGTAATAAATTTGTTAGGCACAGCAATCCATGAAACAAATTAAAATTCAGAATAACCAGACACCCTATGGAGAACCCGCTCTGATTTCACACTAATGGAGGAAGAGTATGCTAAGAATCCACAAGTTGTTGGACCATGTTTTTTGGGGGTCTTTTTGTTCCTCAATTTTTTCAGTCATGTTCACCTCTTCATGACCCCATTTGAAGTTGTCTTGCCAAGAATACAGGAGTAGTTTGCCATTTCCATCTCCAGTTCATTTTACAGATCAGGAATCTGGGGCAAGCAGGATTAAGTGACTTGCCCAGGGTCACACAGCTAGTAAGTGCTGGAGGCCAAATTTGAACTCACAAAAATGGTTTCCTGACTCCAGACCTGGCACTCTATCCATTGTGCCACCTAGCCACTGTCTTAAGACCATGTAGAAATATCAATTTATATATTGATACGATAACTAGTAAGTCTTGATGTTCATATAATCAACTAAAGGGATTCCTTTCTATATAGGATGACTCAGATGGCTTCTTAGGTCTCAAATATTGTGATTCTGTGAAACATACATGTTGACTTTCTTGCTAAAGATGAACCAAGAAGAGGCATCTCCGGTGCAAAGGTTCTAAGAGTATAGACTTTGAAGTTAGAGAACCTGTGTTTGGAACTCAGTCTTGTCACTTGTGTGATTTTGGGCAAGTCACATTAACCTCATTCTGTCCTGGCTCATCATCTGCAAAATGATTGTTTATATCAAGGACTCTTGGCCTGTGGTATGGGAAGCTGTTTTTAAAAATATTTTAAATAATGGCATTTCAATATGATTGGTTTTCATTGTAATCTTGCATATGTCACTTTATGCATTTAAAAACATTATTCTGAGAAGAGGTCTTTAGGCTTCCCCAGCTTGCCAAAGAGGTCTATGACCAAAAAAAAAAAAACCAAAACCAACTTGAGAATTTTTGGAGATTGATATTCCTTCCAGCTCCGATTATATGACACAATGAGCAGTTAATTGAAAGGATAGTTTAGCAATTCTCCTTACGGAGGCAAATAAAGGAGTCAGCATAATTGGTTTCAGCATCCACCCAAAAGGCAACAAGAAATATAATTTCATGAGACACTTAGTCAACTTTCCTTGGAATGTACTTGATAAGTATAAACAAAGATCACTATGTGGATTTTTGTGCCAATATTTGTTGAAAAAGATATAGAAGTTGAAAAATTCAACAAGGAGTTAAGCCAGACTTCTGTATCCCAAACTGTATTGCAAGAAACCCTGAAACAAACCAAGTTTGCTTTTTTTCTCAAAAATGAACTTTAGATTGTTTGTAAAAATAATAGTAAAAATGATAAAACATTAACATTAATTAATTAAATTAAAATTAAGTTATTAAAATATTAACTGTAGAGGATTTAACTACAAGTGTTCTGCCAAAATTTTGTTTAAAACTGAAGGGTTCTATTATTGTGGAAAAATTTGAGAATGATTGCTTTAAACCAAGTTAATATAGCTCTTCATACTTGATGACTTCATGGTGAAGCTGAGAACTTTGTTTTATCCAACTATGTGATAGTCTACCAAAAATTAAAAAAAAAAATACTAAAACAGTGACTTGTCCCAGCACTCTTTCTATCAGAACTCCATTGACTATAAGGAGATATGTATTTACTAAGTACCTACTATGTGCCAAATATCACCTCACTTGATCCTCCCAACAACTTTGTGAGGTAGGTGTCTTCATTTTATGGCTGAGGAAACTGAGGCAAACACAGGTGAAATGATTTATTCAGAGTCACATAGCTAATAAGTATCTGAGGTTGCATTTGAACTCAGATCTTCCCGACTCTAGGCCCAGGCTCTGTTCGATACCTAGTTTTCTCTGTAAGATGAAAAGAATGAGGACTTCAACAGAAATAACTGATCTTATTATTATTAATAACAATATCATTAAGCCCAGCCTATATTCCATCTGGAGGTAGATGTACAATGGCAATGTTGAGAAATGCCAGTCAGGGTTACATACAACAGGAACTTCAGGTGTCCTAAAACCATTAAGATAGCCATGAAGGACTGGCAGAAACCCTGAAATGCTAGTAAATTGTACTCTGGCAATGCCACTGATTAGAATAACACCCCTGTCAGTCTGAAACAGTTGCTTCTAAGAGGCAAAGAAATAAGCCAGGCAGGTAAGAGTTGTAGTCTGGATACACTAAAAACTCTTACAATGATAAGCTTAATACAGAGGACTAAAGAACAATGAGCCCTCTTTAATATCCTGTTACAACAAGAAGGCAAAATCCACTGAAACAAATCAGAAATATAAATATTCCAATTGCTCGAAATGCTTCATTGCCAATGGCGTTGACCACTAAAGCAGGCAAACCAGAAGGATCCATGAAATAGACAGAAGACATGAACACTTCCCGTTATGTGGCCATATTTCATCATAACAAAATTGGAAACAGATCTTAGCGGTTATAGTCAGGAACTGTCCACTGCTTTTTTTCAACGACCCCCAGAGCTCGGAGTCACATAGCGAATTGCCAACAAGTATAGGCTGAAATATGCTCAAAAATTTAACAACTGGCTCTTTAAAAAAAAAAAAAGGAACTCACCAAAATTCACTTTTAAGTTTAATCTGCATTATTAATCATTTTCTGCAGCACTTTTGTAAGTTGAAACAATCAACAAAATAATCGATCAAGCCCTGATTTGTAGTGTTTATTTCCAAAGTAAAAATGCTCATACTGAAAATTTAACAATCAACCCTCTCTAACGGGTTCAAACTGGCTCCAGCACAACTCTAAATTCAGGGTATTTTTAAGGAATAGCTTCATGTCTAAGTCTAGATTAGACAAAATAAGGTTAAAATCCAAGAGATGCTAAAATCTGAAGAGGGAAAAGTCAAAAAACCTGATATAATTGAAAATCTTCATTAAATGCAAATTCTACAAAATCATACCTAATAAAAATGAATGATAAAAAGTACAAGTGTATCAAATATTTTAAGAGGAAATGGGTATACTTAATAATTTCAAAACTCATTTTTTTCTTTTTTCTTTAGTATGATGGAATAAATCTACTAACAGGGCAAGCATCAAAATAGAATAACTTAGCCCTGGGAGTCAAATTTAAGTCTTAGCTTTGAATCCAGTCTTCTTTTTGCTATACCTTGCTTCCTCCACAGACATATGTCAAGTTTAGGTCATATATGGAATTGGAGAATGGGACTGAAGACCAGCAACTTTGAAAGACTTTTAATGCAATGACCATCTGCAGGTCCAGAGGACTGGTGATAAAGCAGAGATGTGAGAGACTCAAGATAAGAATATGACATACATTTTTTTAACACAGCCAATGTAGGAATTTGCTTTAAATTTGTTTGTGTATGTGCATATATGTGTATTTATGTTTCTATGAATACATGCAATAAAAAATCAGTAAAGTGTCATATTCATATACAAATGGAGGAAGAGAGAATGAAAAAAATGAATGAGGAAGAGAAAAAAAGAGAAATTAGGGATAATCAGACAGGAAGAGAAACAAAAAAAATAGATAAAGGAAAAAGAGAAAGAGATAAACGGTAGAATTTAGTTTAAGCAACATTTATTAAGTGCCTGATATGTATGGGACCCTGAGAATACATCAAAATGTCAAGATCCTGTGATTTCTTTTGTGTAGAAGCTCTCAGAACCAAGGCAACCCATGGAACTCACATTATTTAAAAGTTTCCTCAGGATCAGAAACATTCTGAGATGGGCTTATGATCATATGGCTAGAAAATGGACCTCCTCTTCCCCTCACCCAGGGTGCTGGCACATGTGCTTGAGCAATATGGTAATGTGAAGGAGAGACAAGTTGATAAAATCTCCATGAGAACAAGATCTACTTCAGTAGAACGTAATCCCAGATGTTTTTTGAACACCTGCTACATCAAGGTAGTGAACTGAAGGGCAAACAACAAAGCATAAGGAATCTTTTATGCCCTTAAAGAATTTTCAGTCTAGTCAAGAAGCTAAGGCAGACGTACACTGAAAGGAAAACTTAAAGTGCCAACTAGTATATGAGAAGTAGTAAGTAGTTCTCAATTAATACAATACGAAAAGGAAGAAGACTGGAGCTGAAAGAGAGAGTAAGAGGATTAAAGGCAGCTGAACTCTACACATAAATAATAAAGAGTTACTCCAAAAAGAAAAGAAATAGCTAAGAAACACACACACCAAAATAAAAATCAGCCAAGAACCAAAAATTGAGCAAAAAAGAGTTAGTACAATTAATTTTTCTCATAATTATAGAGCTACCTAATTAGATAAAGTAGCAGAAGCAATGATGGAAAAAGAAAAAAGAAATTCTGATACAGACCCGCAAATAGATAGGAAACATACTCAAAGGAATTTGGCAGGTCTAAGAAAATCAAATGACTAGATAAGAGCTTGAATTTTTTTTTTAATTATACTGGGAAAAAAGTGAAAATTTTTTTATTCGAAAAATGAGGCAATAATGACTAATGCAGAGCGCACACACACACACACACACACACACACACACAAACACACAAAACATAAATCCAAAGAAGCGATAGATATCGGACTTAATTCAGTGGAAAATGAAATTATACACAAAGTAACAACAGAATACTCAGGCCCAAGTTATAGGCCTAGAGAATAGATCATAACATCCCAGAATATTTAGAAAACAAAATAATCCGGATGCTGTATTTCAGAAAATGATCAAAGAAAACAACCAGCTGATAGAAAAGATTCACAAAACTAGAAAAAAAATTTTTAACACTCCTGGATACATCATAGATAAACTCCAATACCACAACAATAAGGAAAAAAAGTTACCCTAAGAAGTGAAGAAATAAAAGCTTACCAAGGCACAATAATTTGGATCACAATAGATTTTCTCAGGACAAGGGGAGATTTCAGAAACAAATATAATACTTATAAAAGTAAGAAGAATGGACCTCTCAGAATTATCAGCCCAGCATAACACATACTGTTCTGTGTAGATAAGTGAGGGACAGCTGATAAAAGCAGACAAACTTAGAAAAGTTTACAGAGAGACTTAGTCACCTCAGAGAAATCTCTGAACAAAGAGACCTCTTAGAGGGGAAAATATTCAAAATAACCAAGATAGCAATCACAAGAAGAGGATAGGGAAATCCCAAAGTGAAGCTCCTAGTTTTGCTAAAAGAGAAGTCCAAGGTAAAGTAACCTGCAAAATTTTAAATATGAGACAGGAACTTTGTTTAGAGAGGATCTATTAAGTTTGCCTTAATAACAGAAAAACATTTCTGACTTTTCCTGATCCTATTTGGTGTTTTCTTGGCAAAGATACTGGAGTGGTTTGCTATTTTCCTTCTCCAGCTCATTTTACAGATGAAGCAAACAGGGTAAAATGACTTACCCAGAATCACACAGGTAGTAAGTATCTGAGGTTAGAATTTAACTCAAGAAAATTAAGTCTTCCTGACTCTGAGCCCACCACTCTATTCACTGTGCCACCTAGCTAAAAGTGCATATCATCTTCTGAAGAAAAGGCAAGTCCAACAATTGGAACATTAATTTAAACCAATAAAATGCAAAAGAGTTACAGAACAAGGGGAAAAAACCAATAGCCCCAGAAAATGGGCTTCTGACTCCAGATAGTTCTCTCTAGCCCCTAAACCAGCAGATACTAGTAATACAAAAATGAGCACCGACACAGTCCCTATTCTAAGGGAGCTTGTTGTGTTCATCCGTCGTGGCCAAAGAAGACCATGCCATCAGAGAAATAATGACATGACTTGCACTTGACTTTGTTTTGCATGAGGGAGGACTATGCAGGTCACCAGCCTCACTTCTCCTTCAGAGCCATCTGAATCCAGTGACCAGATATTCATCAGGATGACTGGAGATGATCCAGGATGCACTGGGAGACCTTGGCCCCTCCAGGTCAAGGTCTATGCAAGTACTCACTTAGTGTGAGGTAAGGCCCATTCGTTGAAAACTTAAGAAGTAGCCAGGGCATGACCCCTTTAATAAGGCAAAGAAAAGAAAGACATCAGGCTGTGAGGGAAACAGCAACAGTTACTATTGATAATCACTCTGAAGCCGGGAGAGTCCAGAAGAGAGCCTTTAGGCAGCGGGTAGGGGCCCCATGGTGTCTAAACTTCACAGGTTCAGTAGGTTTAAGGTTCAGGGAAGGGAATGGGAGGGGAGGGGGAACAAAGGGAAGGGAAAGGAAGTCATCTTGATGAATATCAGATCACTGGATTCAGATGGCTCTGGAGGAGAAGTGAGGCTGCTGACCTGCACAGCCCTCCCTCACTTAAAACAAAGTCAAGTGCAAGTCATGTCACCATTTCTCTGATGGCATGGTCTTCTTCGACAAGAAAGGATGAACCCAACCCTATGAGTAGACTCAGCTCCTCCTCTCCTGTCTGTCTCCCCCTCCACTCCCTTCTCCACTCCAAAGGAAGGTAAATTTGGATGGCCAAAAAATGCTCAGTTTACTTGAGTTTGAAAGGAGCTTACAATAGAATATGGGAGGGAGACCATAATGTATACAAATAAGTAGGATAAAGGAAGACTGGGATAGTGAAAGGAAGACGTCCAGACAAAATGCTATAAGGAAATTTGAGAAGAGATTGTGGAGAGAGGATTGGCACAGTTACGAATTATATTTCCACTTATGATCCTCTTGTGAAGAAGTCCTAAACTTGCTCTCCTCTGATAAGTGTTCTACTCAACTTTCCAACATGGATCACTTGCATTCTTCTCTGTGTTTCTGATACATGGTGTGGTATACATTGGATATAGCATCTGTACTCATTTTGGATCTCTTGGCTAATAAGGAAGGCAGGAATCATAGTTCCTTTAACAGTCAAAGAGAGGATGTGGTATTTGATCCTGAAAGTAATAGAAAGTAATAGAAAAGCACTGGGGTATATTGAATCAGGGAAGAAGAGGATGGGTTTGTATGACATGGTGAGCTTTAGGAAGAACATTATCTTTGATAGCTGAGTAGAGGATGGATTGGAGGGGGAGAGACTTGAAGCAAAGGAGACCAACTAAGAAGTTCATTTCAGTAGTCTAGGAATAAGGTGATAAGGGCCTACACTAGGGTGAGAAAGCTCGCTTACTCCTTAAATGACTGATCATATTTCTCAATGAAGCTACAGTCAAAGATTATTGGAAGTCTAGACAAAAATATTCGTTTTATTCTTCTGCTTTCATTTCATCTCAGCCAGATAGATATATAAATAGTGATAGATATAAATATAGAGATGGCATAGTTCTCAAATCTGTAATTGTAGTCACTTTGCAAGCATGTATAGCTAATACCTCAACTTTACTCTAAAAATTAAGAATCAATATTGGAATTTTTGGCCTAGGTGATATCTCTTCTCATAGAAGGAATCCAGCTCTGGACTCATGGGAACTTTATTTAGACATTTAAGTGCCTCACCTCAAAAAAGATATTCAGGTTTTTTTTCTTGTACTTTTTGGCTAGTTTACCCTTACCCAGGTGGTACTGGAGAATCTTTCTTAATCAAAGCTTGAGTATTGCTATTATCTAGGGTCTCTCTTAATACAGACTAACAGAGTCCCACCTAGAAAGGCACCCACAGTGCAAAGTAGTAGATATCAGATATAGGATAGCTATTTATTTCCTCCACGACAAAAGAAATGTTTAAAACACAAATAAACTAATCAAGCCTATATTAACAAATGCTTTCCTTCCCAATTTATATTCACTGATCAGTTCTTCAGATGTTCAAGTTACTTTGGAAGATGGTGGAGTAGAAAGACTCACATTTGCTAGCTCCGAATCCACAGCCCATAAATTTCCTGTAAAAAGAACTCCTGACAAATTCTGGAACAGTGGAAGCCCCACAGCAACACAGTGAAGGAGATTTCTGTTGCAGAGAGCCCTGAAAAACCGAACGCAAAGGTACTCGGGACGGGAGCGGAGCCCTGCCCTGCAGCGTGCTCCCCTCCCCCACCCCGGCCACACCGCACTGAGAGGATCGAGCAGACCCAAGCAGGCGTCAGGGACCTGAATCTCCGGGCGGCCGAGAAGGTCCCTCCACCCACAGACGCACAGGTCAGTAAGAGAGACGGGCTGAGAGGGGAGCGGGGTATCTCCGGGACTCGGACCCCCTTGGGAGGCTGTGGCCACTGCAGAGGCAGAGGCCGCTTGGCCTGAGGCCCCCAGAGCAGGCAGGAGCTCCACCCCAGCTCCACTACAAAAGATCTCTGCATAAACCCCCTGAGGGAACTGAGCCTGAGAGGCGGCCCTGCCCCCACCTGAGAACCAGCAGATAAGCTCCCACTGAAGAGCAGTCAGGCC